>JAYKQN010000005.1:2835000-3435000 GCA_036785175.1 Eupleurogrammus muticus | reverse complement strand
CTCCTGCGTGAGCACAAAGTGGGGGACACGGCAGGTCTGGCTGTGAGGCTGGCGGGCTCTCTGCCTGCCACCGCCACTACCTCTGTGAAAAGCCCCCCCCCCCCACCACCACCACCATCATTGGGGGGGGCTGTTCCTCTGAGGGGCCCCCTGCACGAGCTGCTGAGGCTGCAACAATGAAGCAGCAGGCCCCCAACAGCAGCAGCCAGCAGCTATTATGTCAGTGCATTGTGTGGCTCTGTCTGGGAGGAAGGAGCGTGTGAGCGTGCATGTGTATGTGTGCGCGCACACACATACAATTGTCATTGCATGTGCGTGACTGTCCTTCAAGTGGTTGTGTGTGTGTGTATTCATTTTCAGGCTACAGCTGACCATTGTGTCTCCTCCTCACACAATAGAGCAGCTCCCAGCCCTCTTCGCCTCCTATATAAAAGGCCTAAGTGAACACTTATAGCTGCCTCGCTGGTGCATAGGAACTTGATTAATGGTGTTTAGATAGAGTGCCTTGGTGGTTCGCCGCTCTAAATCACACAGCTGAGTAGAGTTTATTCAGCAAACTGGAGGAAAACACACGTCTAATAGTCGCACTTCAGATTTGTGTAGTGTACGTGGTGGCGCTCTGTGTTCCTCAGCCATAAAACGGTGGCAGGGATCGGTTTCACGTTCGGTTACCCCGAAGGAGGACATTTCCATTTTACATGTATCGCTATCTCTCTAGTAACCTTGTAGCATCACAGGCCTGCTGGGTGAGAGCCATGCCAATAAATCTTTTTTGCATTGAAATTACGTGTCTGAGGTTTGACATTGACTTTTCTCGCTTTTCGAATAATTGTTTACACGTTATTTTTTACGTTCAGAAACTCAAAATCAATCCTATGAGATAGAAGCAACATGAATACATATTTGAATTTGTAAAAAATATCGATGACTAACTTTTTGAATATTCAACAATAAAATAGGAAATTTTAATATTAAATTCAAATATCTAACATACTATAATAATAATATATTATAATTGTAATAAAAAAAACATCAGTGCTAGAAATTCAATGACTTAAATTTCTAAATGTGTTGAGGCAGTTTCACTTCCATTCTGAAAATCCTTAAAGATTTCTCTCATCACCTTCTTTTCATCATCTTTTGCAGCCTCCAATGTGAAACAGAGCTTCATGCAGCTCTTCAGCAGGTGACGGACTAATTAAAGCGAGACAAGAATAGAATCTTTGGTGGCTTTTCTTTCATTCTTCTAAAAGTTTATTATTAGTGAGCGCTTTGTTCGTCAATCACACTCTTGAATTCCACATTTGCATGTGTTGCTAAATCCCAATCACCCACATGTAAGTGTTCAAAGAACTGGACGTACAATGAGAAGTTCCAGCAATTCAGAGAAATCATTTAACTGCGCCACTTCAGAAATTTCCATTAGTCTGTAATGAGAGAAACAGGTAAATCTTCAGTAATCGCAGCAGTGAGCTCTGTGCTTTAACATCAGAGCTTGTCAGTCCTGGTCCTGGGGCAGGTCTTTGTCCTCTGTTCCCCCGCAACTAACTCAAATAGAACGTGTCATTATCAGTGGTCTGCACAGCTTATTGCTACGCGATACACAAACATGGATTTTTTTTCTCAAGCCCTTTTCCTGCCGGGTCCATCAATAATAGTGTGATAATGGGCAGAGGGGTGGTGTCAAACTGCAGTACACTATTGTAAACCATTTTAACACTTACACTATCTGGAAATAACGATGGCAATATCAACAACGTTTTTCTGATTAGTCACAAATACATTTTGAATAGTTGCATCTTTCATTCGAGATATTTGTTGAAATCGTCATACATCGTAAATGATTTTTGCAGATGGATGGATTCAGTTTTGACTAGACACAATGACAGTTAAAGATATCTCAAATATCATGCATGACATCCCTAGCTTCGCTGCAGCAGCCGCCAACAGTCAAGATGTTTCAGCAATGTCATTTCCCCCAGTCAGAACTGTAATTCAAGATATCTTAAATAGTAAATACAGTCTGACTAGAAGGAACAAGATATCTCTGATCAAAGTCAGTTCAAGACACAATTTGATAATAGATCCATCCATTGTCTATCCCGCTTATTCCCTTTCGGGGTCGCAGGGGTCTGCTGGAGCCTATCCCAGCGCGTTAAGGCGAGAGGCAGGGATACACCCCAGATGGTCGCCAGCCAATCGTGGGGCACACACACCATTCACACACCATTCACTCTCACACTCACACCTATGGGCAATTTAGAGTTTACCAATTAACCTGAGCATGTTTTTGGACTGTGGGAGGAAACCGGAGTACCCGGTGAAAACCCACGCAGACACGGGGAGAACATGCAAACTCCACACAGAAAGGTCCCAGACCCAGGCCCAAGGCGGTCTTGAACCTGCGACCTTCTTGCTGTGAGGCAACAGTGCTACCCACCGCACCACCGTGTCGCCCCTTTGATAATAGATGTCAACTACAATTACATTTTGACCAATCATATATATTGGTCATATCATATCACAAATTAGAATTTGTACTATTCACAATTCAGTTACACATATATGTCATTTACATTTCGGATACAAACAATAATGACAAACCACATAGAATTATTGGCAAAAGTGATGTCATTTATCCTAGAAAGATTGTAGTTTTGGATATCTCAAATCGTTTTTGATGGGGCGAAACTGAGTTACAGTTTATTTAGAATGCTGCTGCTGGAGGTTTAACCAGGACCGAGAGAACAGAACAAATTACACCAGTTCTTAATTCTTTCAATCACTTACAGAAGAGATTTCCAAAGGTCTGCTATCGTTTATACATCCCTCAATGGTGCAGGCCCAGAATACATCACAGATATGTTTAAGTAGGGCTCTTAGACCCATGAGCTCAGACTAGCTCGTAGAAACCAGAGCCAAAACTAAACAATGTCAAGCACTGTATGTATGTATTCTATCTACTGTATGTTAGTACTGTATCTATTTTATGTATGCATGTGTGTATATATCTATGTACTGTATCTACTGTATGTGTGTATATATCTATGTACTGTATGTATATCTGTATGTTCTGCATGTATGTATTTAAACAATGTTGTATAGCTTCCTATGCTGTCCTCTTATTTCATAATACCAATATTTCCATGATATTACTCTTACTTGAATTACTAATATATGTGCATTACTCTTAATTATATTGTATACAACTGTTATTATAATTGCTCCTGTTCTGTTTAATGTATGTCAAGCACATTGCATTTCCCTTGTGTATGAAGTGTACTCAATACATAAAATTGCTTAATATATATATATATATATATATATATATATATATATATATATATATATATATATATATATATATATATATATATATATATATATATATATATATATTATAATTCAATACGTTTCAAGCACTACACATAATAACTATGTCAATATGGTGTGGGGTTGTACTTATGCTGCTTTTTGACTTTGTGTTTAACCTCTCATCCTTCTACAAGCTGTTTCCTGTGCTTGTTTTAACTTTACTTGTATGTATACTGTATATATATACATACTCGTGTGTTATTGCTACATGCTGAGTGAGTATATTGATGTATAATTCATGACAGAAAACATCGTTCTAGATTGTAAACATGTCAACAAGATATAACTCTCCAGATTCCCTGGAAATGTTGCCAACTGTAATTCCCAGTTAAAACATCCTGACTGTGATTCCAATACCATCCGTGACTTGTCAGGAGTGAAGTCAATATTCCATCAACAAGCAGCGTGACCTGTATAATTACCCTCTGCACAGGCCTTCCCTCGAGTCGTGAAAGGGGTTTCTCTACTGGCAGATTCTTGGCTCCTGCAGGTGGAGCACAATGCCAGAAGTGACAAGGATGGAGATACAGAGTTATTCCAGGACACTGAGGATATGTAGGCCTATTATGCTGTAGAGCAATAGGCAGACTGCTCTACTCATCTCCTTTCACTCCCATTATTCTCCACTGATAAATGACTGTTGCAGCTGCTCCTGATAAGAGCCTTTCCTGCCTATTCATCAGCGCTTGATTCAAGGCTTTACACTCCAGCATAGAAAGATCTACTGTGGCACAGTTAGTGACTCACAGTTCACCATCAATGAGAGACGTGACCTCCACATGTGCTGCTCTTTAACAGGGGATCAATAAATACCGGCTGCATAAAGGAAGGCACGCACACCTACACTGCACATTCATTCTTAACCGTATTGTTTGCTGCGGCTCAGTTGAGATTCTGTGATATATTTCTTTTCAAATATGATTTGTGAATTACACGCCATGTACAAAAACTCAGGGGTTTAGTTTTACACGTACAGGTTAGAGGCGGCTTTTCTAGGCTTTGTAATTACGTTGGTTCATTTTTGACGTCTGAAGGAATCTGCAGGCTGAGGACAGGAACAGCTTCGAGTGGCGGCCTAATGAATATTACAGCCTGTAGCTACAACTCGAAAATGCGATAGGATAGAATCCAGTTCATCACACTGAAAAATAAAATGTTTCACAGTAGCGCAAGTTAAATTGATGAAATCTGTATTCATTGAAATAAATAACAGCCTATTGACTTGACACACTTCTTCTAGCTTAAAACCAGTGTATATGGGAATTAATTATTGACTAGGTCCAAATCTTAACATTTTAGTGTGTTTGTGTGGGTGCTCTGAAGTGGGTGAATCATTACTGTAGCTGTGTTTTGCTGTGTGTGTTGAGCTAGCCGTCTCAATAGCTGGAGCACTAACATTCTATGTAGGGTTCCGGTGGGATGAGCCCGCATTTGCTGTGGTGGCCAAAAATGATTATCACATGTAAATTACATAGAGTCTGTTATGACTTTAGTGATTAAGTGAAAATTGCTCCATTTCTCCTATATTTGTGAAGTACTTAACAAATCAAACATCTATTTTTGTAACTTTAAAAAAGTCCCATATGGTAAAGTGGGCTTTTAATATCTCATTATAAGAAGGTATAGATGTTCTATAAATACTGTCCTATGTTTCAGCACATTTATGTGACTTTTTGTGATGTCACAACTATCCAGGAACCACCTCAAAATAGGTACCTTTATCAATCACACCTACTCAGATCAGCCAATCAGAGAAAAGGCTCATCTGTCTATTTAAAAAAAAGCAATGAGCGTCTGTGGGTCTGTGAATCACTCTGGTTGATTGTCAGTTTAACCTCAACTTTCAGAGATACTTTGCACATGATACAATGGTATGTATCCCTTTTTGTGTGTTGGTTACTTTTTGGATAAATATTTAAAACGGTTAAATTTATGGTGCAGTGGTGTAGGGGTAGAGGATTTGCCCCTTAAGCAGTATATCCAGGTTTGTGTCCTGGCTGGAGCATTCCATTGCTACATGGGTACTATACAATAAAAGACATCTATGCCACAAAATATTGTACATAAAAAGAAAAAAAATCCCATTTACTTACATATCAAACTCCATCCTAAGCAGCACTTTAGTTACAGTGTAAAACTGTAGTATTAGTATTGTAAGTATTGTAACGTCTTGCTACTTATCATATCATAACCACATGCTAAGATATTAGCCGGTTTAGCTGCTATTTTATTCCTCACACAAAGACAGGCTACTGTGGGCAAATGCTTACTCCAAGATGTGTTCACAGACCCTCAGAAAATCCCGGCACTATCACATAATAGAACAGAATCTGGTTGTAAACTCATTTACTCATGCATAACAGTAATGTGCTTAGGTTGTTACACTATCTATACAGAAAAAATATGAAGTAAGAAATTAATTATAAGTCAGGGTTTAATTGGCCTATTATTATTTTCACAATTTCAAAACTGATATGTAGAATAAGAGCCCTTTGCATATGTCTCCTAATCTCAATCTATGTCTTACCCAATGTACAATTTGCCTATTAAGACTATGTATCAGTCCAACACACTCTCATTTGCTCCAACGTGAAGAAGTTTACTTAAGCTTCCACTTTTCTAAAGGAATGCATACTTCCTACAGGCACTGCACTAGTTTAAACAATAAGACAAACATAAAATGACCCACTCTATCTATGGAGCTCCTTAGAAAAGCTTAACCGAGGAGATGTAAAACAATGTTAAGTGGTTCTTAAAACCACAAATGCAGCGAGGGATAGAGGGATATCACAACTTATTAAAACTTGGGCAAGTGTAAAATATGGAAAGTTTAATAACGTTATATGGATAGAATGAAAAAGGTGGAATTTAGCCACAAGATTTAACTGCAAGTGTCCTTGTCAAATCCCTTGAATTCCACTTTTTCATTTCCAAACATGAATGACATCCACCACAGTATAGGTCCTATACTCCTAGTTAAATGTAAAAGGAAGGATATCACACAGCTTTCTAAGTAGCCCTGGCTCTCACTTTCATGCTTTCCAAGGAAACCTGTTTTGTGAAAAAAAAAGAAAAAGCCGAGCTGTGAGGAAAAAAGAGAGGTGATCAAGTTATTTTAGCTGGGCTTGCTTCCAGAAATGCAGGGAAGAAGCAAACCCCATTGCAGCCTGACTCACTGTTAATCCAGGATGGAAGGCATGTCAGCTACAGTCTGTATCTGCACTGTCACATCCCATCACTCAGACAATGTATCATTCCATTCATAGCGCAACCAGGCTTTGATGTGCCTGAATACACCAAGTCCACTATCATCTTTTAAGCCGGTAAGTGGGTGGATGTTGCTGACTCCTAATCTGTATATCTACATGGTTCCCTTCCCTGTGATCAAGCTCTGCAAACTTCAAATGGAGCCGCAGGGTCCGTAAGTGTGTTTGGCAAGGGAAGGGCATGGATTTATGAAGCATAATTAGCGTTAATAACCTTAGGGCTTGCAAGGTTTCTTTTCAACACTGCTTATGTAAATATTATCTTAAGGCCCTCAGTAAATTAAACAGTTCCACTGGCTGGCATGGTAGCGCACAGTGGAGGGGCTGGGGAGGAAAGCTTGGAGGAGCCAGATTATTATACAACAGAATGATATACTCCGCTGTGGACACAAAAAGAAGATACTCCATTGTTGCAGCTGGTTAAGACACCGCTAATGTCCTCGCAGACTGGACCGCCGGTATTTTAAGGCTCAAGAATAATCAACGAATTATTCTGATGGAATGCTATATCGTGGCTCAGGGTAGCAGCGTCCGAAGTAGCCATGCCGCTCTCGGTGTGGCTGTGTGCTCATCAAGTCACCCACTCGCTATTTCGAGAGCACAAACAAGACCTAAATTATGACCTTTTCTGCATCTCAAAACCGATTGTACAGTAATGCGAATGCCTCTTTTCCCTCCCCGAGTTATGCAAATCGTTCCATTTCAGAGTTTGCTGGGAGCCAGTGGTTAAGAGCCAGCCGAGCTGGCAGATAATAAAAATACACTATAATGTTTAGATGGAACATTTAGAGAGGGTCATTATTGTGTGTTTTTAATACTGAGAAGCTGGTGAGTTGTCTGGCTGAGCGCCAGGGAAAGATCAATAGCCTTCCTGTTCTTATTCTGACTCAAGCATCTGGGATGTATGAAGATTGAATTAATGAGCACTACATGTAATGACCCCCCCCTATTTCTGCCCACCATTGATTTGAGCTCATCAAAACCTTATTGTGAGAAAGCGTGGTTAGCCTCAGATGATCTCGACTGGCTTCAGTCAATTACGCCACAAATAAGCCATCCTGTGGCTGACGCCTCTTCTTGTTAAGACTTCAGTGATGACAGGGGACACGGAATAAGGGATATTGATGAAAAACATGTTGATTAATATGTCAACGGCAAGCTGCGGGGATGATAAATCTCTTAGTGTTGTTGATGGTCCTGCGGGGCGTGAGTCTATTATGAGATCGGTGCGGCAGAAGCTGCGGCCTGGGCTTAATCATATTCAAGACTGCCGTGGCTCGTTTCGTACTGTCCAAGTGGAGAGAAATCGCCCTCTTCTTTGAAAATCACCTCTGAGGAGGATTAGGAGGGGAACACCGATTGGATTAAATACAAGAAACACAGAGCAGCATGAGGGCTAAAGCGTTTTCAAGCGATCATTAAAACCCTCATGAAGCTTTTATTCACCACATGGTTGGAGTAGATTATAATGCTGCAGGTTCAGCTCAGGGTAACAGCAGTAAAGCATCTTAAGACAACGAAAGAAAAGCAACTATTCACCTTAACAATGATATACGTTACGGTCTGGCCCTTTAATGGACTTTACATGGGAGTCCTGCATATGTTTTGAATTTAAAATTCACGTGTCCGTAGGGCACGGCAGTTATCCGAGGTAGAGTTTCTGATCATTCGCTCAGTCCGAGGGCACTCCAACTGCACTTAGCAGGGTTTTTCCTGGCTCGAGAATGGACCTTTGGGGGGCTGGCTGCACACAACCACTTCAGGCTGCTGCGTATAGTAAAGGCAATACGTCAGTGTTACTTTCGACAGAAATCTGCAGTTTCCCGAAATGTTTGAAATGAAATGTTCATAAACAATACTTTTTTCCCCCAATATTAATTTAATATTTACATTAATTCCACATTATGTTAGAAATCTTTAGTTGTATCTTTTCCACAAAGCAATTTCACAAGAAAAAAAATGTAGTTTAATGTAACTTAAGTTGCCTGTTTTAGCTTCTTGGCATTTTTCAGCTCAAAACACTTTTACAACACAAAAAATAAACCTATGTCCTACAACTTGAAGTTGTCTGTCAACACAACCAATATTTCTAAAAGTACTGTATCAGGGAATTGCCATTAATTAAAAAAAAAGTGTGATCTGCCCCAAAATTTACTGCGTATGTCACTCACACATTTGGTTTCTACAAGACTTTGAGAGGTGGCTTTTGTTTTCGTAGCCAATTTCAGTTTGCTTTGTTATACACGTTTTAGCATAGCTGTGATACACGATGACTTTATGGTATTTCTGTCTTTGCTTATGTGAAGGTTCTTCGATTGTGATCATGTGTAAAACACTTTGCAAAATATTAGGAGGAATCAGATAAGATAAGATAAGATAAGACTTTATTGATCCCACAATGGGGAAATTTGTCTGTTACTGCAGCGTACAGAGTAAAGAAAAGAAAAGGAAAAAAAGCTAAATAAGATAAAAGCTATAAAAAATAAAAATAGTATTTTTATTTTTTATAGCTTTTTAGGTGCAGTGGCCACCCACTTGGCTATGCGACACACTTCACATCGACAGTACATGCAGGTAACTTTGGTCTTATCCACCGACCCATGTGGCAAACTTTTAAAACTAAACATTCCATTCATAAGTTTGTTAGCCGCTTCCATATCAACGTCTTCTGCTCCACATCTAAACAATGGCATTGTGGGGCGCGAATTGTTTTGCTTCCGGTTTACAGATGGATCCTGTAGTTTTTCTAACGTGGCCACAGAAGTTTATGAAAAAAACTTATCACAGGTCACAAAGAGCGTTAATCTCGCGTTAAAAAAAATAACGATGTTAAAATTGTTAAGAATTAACTCGTTAATAACGTGATATTTTTGACGGCACTAAAAAATACACAACACTGTGTACAAAAGCCGTAGAATTTGTTGATCCGCATACACAGTATGCAATATGGACATTGAATAGAGAAAAAAAATACTAATAAATAGCAAGAATAAAGAAATGAAAAAAGTATGCATATGCAAAGCATATATACAAACATACATGCACGTACATACCTACATACATACACATACACACATATTTACATATTTGCATATATATACAGACTTACATATCCATGCACATACACACATGTATAAATACATAGCTAATGCATACCTCATCATTGAAGCTCCTGAATATAAATATTTGTAATTTGAAGTATCTATAGCATTATAACTGCATTAATGCTATCTATAACAATCGAGGATAGATAGATATCTATGCTTGTTCCCACTGCTGCTGTTTATCCTAAAAGTGACAGGATCCATTCGTGTTCACTAATTACACCTAAGCGACACATGTCTCTGAGCATCCGCCTCCATGACATTTAAAATAGATTTATTACCAGGCAAGGGTTACGGAGAGACAGGGCATGATGCAAAAAGTACGCAGCAGGTGTAATTCAGCAACTCAGAGTTTCACCAGAAATAAAACTGCTTTTATCAGCTCTGCCGAGGAGGTTATGTTTTCGCCGGCATTTGTCTGTCAGTCTCTTGCCATGTTTGTCTGTTTTTTAACAAATTACCTCAACCATTTTTGCCAGATTTTAGTACAATGTTCAGCAAATGTTGGAAATGGTACCATTAAAAGTAAGGGTGGGGCAGTTCACAAAATCCATGGTTTGTTTTGGTTTGGTTCATGGTTTTGTGGTCATGGTTTTTGGTTCAGCATACGTTGATCAATTGGAAATAATTACTTAATCTTAAAACTGAATTTTTTTGTCACAGTCTGAGGTTAAATGTAGATGAGATGCTGGCTGCAAGAGAGGAGACATTGATAGTTCCAATAAGTGTTTCATTTTTCTGTCAAACATATTTTTTTTTAACAAACCAGCATAGACTCTATCAGCACTAGACTTAGGTCCATATGTCCGAAATGATGTATCTTCATACAGTGCAGGAATTACCATGTTGTTAAAGTGTTGGGAGGGGATTTTAAGTCATGGATCCAATACTTTAAGCATAGAGCTGCACATTGTGACCAACTTTCTTTCAACCATCATCGTAGGTCAATAGATGCAGTTATACTGCAGACCTACAAAAATTATCTGCTGTCTGTCGATCTACTATCTGCTACACCAGACATAGCTGCTTCCCTTCTTGTTTTACCTTCTTCAGGCAAAAGTAGGCAAAAACTGCAATAAGTCCATCCATGAACAGATGAGTACATTTTGGTAATGATATGGAAAAAAAAACGTTTTTTTGGATGACTACACCTACTTTAAACCTAGAATAAGAGGTCGGTAGGTAGGTTAGAGATATGTTGACCCTGTGAATATTAAACTAATAGATAATACGTAGATATGTCAACAGTTGTTTGGTACATTGTTATTAATTCAGACAGCATTTGAGTTACCACTCTCACTTTCATCCTTTTTGTGCTGATGATTTTTATTTTGGCTGGTTATATGCCTATGCAGGGTGCAAGAAAAAATCCTCTATGCAAGAAAAAACCTGCTTAGTGTTGACTTCTCTGAAGCTTGAGAACTCATAAAAAATGACAAATGTTAAAAATTAGGATTTAAGATGGGTCATTTAGTTCCATCCCAAGCTTTGTGTGTTAGAGCTATATTCACAACATTATAAATTGTCTCTGTTAAATTCTCAGGGAAAGGAGTTTTACTCTGTTCACACTCAAAAGCAACTTCAGCAATTAAGCGACAGTGAAAAGAGCTGAACAAGGGAAGTGATGCACATAGTAAAACTCATATAAAAATTCAGGGAGAGCCCAGGGAAAAGCGCTAGCTCCTCTCTCTAGTGAGGATATGGCCACATTTATCTCCAAAGAAAACAATAAAACCAGCCAGCCAGTAGTTGTTAATTTCCTCTTTGCTTCAATTGACTCAATAAGCTTTGTTTCCCCCCCTTGGAGACAGTAGCTAGTCGGCAGGTGAGAGCGGGAGGAAAAGAGAGGAACGAGTGGAGGAAGAAAAGAAAGTGATAATGTGCCAGAGGCAGAAAGGCAATTGAGGACTTGACTTCCACAATACCCTGGAAGAAGTTAATCTAGACTGCTGTGGGAGTTTTTCATTAGCTTGGCAATCTGTTCCCTGCGGTGAAGATGTAAGCTAAGTTATATTTTATAACTGTGAGTTCTGAGACTGAGTCATGCCAAGAATAAATATGGGAACATTTCGGTGGACTCAAAGCTCCTCTGAACCTTTGCATCCTTTTGACTTTGTAGGAATGTAATGCAGCGTCCCCGGTTTCTAAACTTCTTATTTTCCTATTTGTTTCTACTTTATCTATAACTCTGGAAAGCAGTTTGTATTTTTTCTTTTTTGGCAAACATTATGCAAGACCCAAGAGAGTTTAGCATGGCAGGATCTGGAACCTCATCTCTTCCATCCTTCTCAACATTAAGGACAAAACAACTCGCTTTAACGATTAAGGGTTTTTGTTTTGCCTATAATATACAATTTTTTTTGATGGGCACATGTGCTATATATTTCATGTAAAACATGGGTTCTTGTTTGCCATATCCTGCCAAATGAAGTAATTACACATAGGAACACAGTCCACAGCTGAATCGGTCAAATCCTTACAGCTTTATGACCAGTGTTGGGAAGGTCTTACAGACTACTAGTGTGTAATTACTTCATCAAAATAACACATTTAATTACTTTCACAGCAAATGTGAATTGAATTGAGGACCAATAGTATTGGTCTATTGGTCTATTGTGAAAAACATACTTATTCTGTTGCGATCTTGCTCCTCCATAGCACTTTAGAAATGGCTCCACTTGTTATGTCACAATGCAAATGGAAGTCAACGCCACTCTTCCCTGGATGCATGTGGCCACTCCCTCTTGAGAAAAATCGTTGGTGCTGAAACGACAGGTTGATGAGGTGATGCTTCAGTTGTATGCATGTGAAAGAGGCTGCAACTAGAATGTCTAAGGTCGGTGGAGGACACACACACACATGCACACATGTATAATTATATGTTTTTATAAGGTAAGTGATTATATTTCATCTATTTAATTATGTAACACCACTACAGGTAACTAGTTACTTCCACAATAGCTTGTGACCTACTTGCATTTAATATTTCTTTTAAGGCTGAGTCATGCGTACATCCAGGCTGTGTCCTGCTTTTTCTGGAGACAGACGCGTGAACTCTCATGATAGCAGAGCCAGCAGAGGCCCAGTGCGGAATTATAATCAGCCCGTTCCAACAGGAAAAGTCATCCTGTGCCGTGGCGTACTCACAATCCTTGGCAACTTTTAATTAGTGTTTGTCCTTCAAGCCAGTGTTCCTCACAGTTATTAAGGCCCTCAAGCCCTTTGCAAATTAATTATAAAAGACTCAGCAATCATAGTAATTCAATTTGGCCCCAGGCACCAGGCCTGGTCTTTGACCTAGCTGCAGTGTGGCTTTCTGTGGGGACAAAGGGTGTCACAGGGTGAGCCGGCACCTAACAAGAGATGAACATGAAATACTGCCTCTGTTTGTTCTAATGGATTTTTTTTTACACTTCCATACAATTATCCCTGTATGCATATGGGTAGGTATAATTGGTTGCATTGGCTTGTGGACACTGATAGGGTCCGGTAACTTTCTAAGGGACTCGGGCTGGTTGCCTGGCAACTGGTCCTGGCCATGTAATGTTCTGCAGTATGTATGAGTCTTTAAACAACAATAATTTTAGCACTTCTGGTTCCCACATCTGGGAGTCAATTCATGTCTTTTGGTTATATAACTAAAAGTCTGCAGTTAAAACAAGCTCTGACATTAAATACCTCCCCTGTGAATTCTAAAGCTTCACGTGTCTTAAAAAAAGATGGCTGCTCACACCAATGGCTAATTGGAATTACAGAGGTTTGTTGGGTTGTTGTTGAACCATTGAAGTCACGTGTGGTGTAGTTTGTTTAAACCTCAAACTTTTTTACCTCCAACCAATACATTTGCACAAGAAAAATCATGAAAGTGCCATTCTAATTTGTGGATAGTATCTTTCTAAAACAAAACACATATGTATCAGCTTTACTTCACTGACTCAGTGACAAGGACCTTGTACAGAAAATTGTTTAACCTCAGAGATTATAGCATTTTGCTGATTTCCTACTGCAGTTCATCGCTAGGCCAACAGGAAACAGTACACACACAATGCTTTCTGTATGATAAAAGAGTTATAAGAAATAATAAACAGTGCAATATGACAAGTAAATCTTTATATATGTATACATCCACATGCTAATTTCTGGTTAGATGCAGTGAAGACATTCTATTACCCATGCATATACCCCTTATATAACATGATGCTTCATCCGCACACGCTGCTACCACTATATACCATATCTCATACACACACAATTACCCACATGGGCACTGCATGTCAACTAAAAAAAATGTGAGCACGTGCAATCTTGTTTGCCACAGAGTTCATTTTCTGTTATAAATCAAAGAAAAAATAAATTCCAGTCTTTTTTTTTTGTTGAAGGAACCGAAGCGACGTCATCGCTGCCAGCTGTAATCCTGCATATGGCCCCCATAAAACTGTGGACCGGATTTTACAAGTTTGTGTAGTCAGTACACCCAATCCAACTTCTCAATTGGTGTGTTATATGTATTCACACACATTCAATCAGCAGCCCTGTGATTACTGGACAATGCTCTACCTGCTGAGATACACAGGGAGCTGCACAGGTGCTGGGAGATGGATTATCATTATTTATTTATTTATTTATTTATTTTTTTACCATTGGACAGAGCCAAGTTGGATTTTTGCAGCCCTAATGCTAAGATATGCAAATCAGCTTCTGTTCTATTTACATACATTCATGAATACTATCAACCTTCTCATCATTTCTTCGCAAGGAAAGTGAATATGCGCATTTCCCAAGATGTCTATCTACTCCTTAAACAGCATTGGGGACTTAAAATGCTTATTCTATTTGATGTTATTTGAGCCATGTTTGATCCCTGCCTAAATATACTTGAAGCACAAATCAAAGAAAAAAAAGGCCAAAGCAATTACTGCTATCTAGCTGAGCTTAAACAGCAGCTGGTAGTATGGCGGATGCACACGTGGCTTCACTGCCTGTCCCCAGGGAAAAATCATCTTTTTCTGTGTCTCCTACGTCTTACAGTTCATTCATGAACACAGAATTTGCCTCTATTGAGGGTTTTGGAGGATACAAACTCTCAGGAAAAAGGAAGGTTTGGGAAATGATTTATGACAGAAACAGGAAACATAGAGTGTACAGAGGCTAGAAAAACACATAAATAACCCTACACACCTAATACATTCACAGATAATAGAGAAAAACTACTGTAGTTGAAGAAGTGAGTTTAATCTGGAGTTATGGGTTGAATATTTTTCGAGATCCACCACCACAGGAGCTCAACTGCACACACAGCAACACAGTGGCTACCACAGGAAGGTAAGTGTTAAAGTAGGCCAATTAGGCTATGGGGATTGGCCTGGTCTGAGCTCAAGCTGTGGAAAGGAGGCCAGGACGCAAGCGGATGACAAGCAGCTATTCTCCTCCGCTCTGCTGGTAAACCACGCCTGGCACATCTGTAACACCACAGCCATGGACCTGGAAGTTTCACCGCCCCGCAGAGCCCTGTGCTAGATCTGTAATTTAATACTAAGAGGTCCCCTAGAATAGAATAGTTGGTTTACGCAGATTTGAAGGTTTATTTGGTGGTGAAAATCTTCACTGTCAAATTTCGCTTTCAGCCTAGATGCCTGTGGAGTTCTGATTTGCTTGTAAACAGACACTCACTGATGACAGTGCTCACCATATACACTACTGCAATGTCACAGAAGAAGAACAGACCAGATATTAAGAATGACACATACTACACATACTGTGAACAATCAGATTCAGAACCTTTTCACACAGACTGCTACTAACCTAAGTTTTAACACAATGCAGAACAAAAGGGTCCATATGTCATAAATACAGGATGTACAGTATTATCCTGGGGAAATAAAGTCTTATTTTTAAGCAGTGGTGGAAAGCAACTGGGTATATTTCTACTAATACTAATGTACTCTATATCCATTACATGTCACTTCATACTTCCACTCCACTCCACTCCACTTCAGAGGAAAATATTGACACTGCATGTATTTACAGATGATCATTTGAAATAAATAATTAATATTCTGTTTCTTGTTTTGAACTGTGTTATATTACTTCAAGTGGTAACAAATATTATGTAAAGTGTTTGAGAAAAGTGAAGAACAGATGATACACCTCTTCAATATAATATGGTACTACAACTATGAATATGCTCACAGTATTTAAATATTCTCCACATGTTATAAGTTCAACATTAAATCACTCTTATGTATTTGTTATTGATTGCATAATGAGACTTTTGTAGTCTTACTTAACATTCTCATTTCAGGACTTTTACTTGTAATGCAGTATTTTTAGAAGACAATATTATTACTTTTACTTTTACTTTTTACAGCATTGGAGGACCAATGCACCAGATTCTAAAGAGGTGACACATTAGAATTTAACTTCCTTTCTATGCTCCAGTACTGCATATTTTTTTTTTTTTTTAATCAATACTTTGTGATTTTTGTATTACTATGATTACTCAAGTAAATATGGCTGCAACTAAAGCTTATTCTACACTCACTGGCCACTTCATTAGGTACACCATGCTAGTAACGTGTTGGACCCCCTTTTGCCTTCCGAACTTCTTCAATTCTTTGTGGCATACATTCAACAAGGTGCTGGAAGCATTCCTCAGAGAGTTTGGCCCATATTGACATGATGGCATTACACAGTTGGTGCAGATTTGTCGGCTGCACATCCATGATGTGAATCTCCCACTCCACCACATCCCAAAGATGCTCTATTGGATTGAGATCTGGTGACTGTGGAGGCCATTTGAGTACAGTGAACTCATTGTCATGTTCAAGACACCAGTTTGAGATGATTCCAGCTTTATGAAATGGTGCATTATCCTGCTGAAAGTAGCGATCAGAAGTTGGGTACATTCTGGTCATAAAGGGATGGACATGGTCAGCAACAATACTTAGGAGGGCTGTGGCGTTGAAACAATGCTTATTGGTACCAAGGGGCCCAAAGATTGCCAAGAAAATATTCCCCACACCATTACACCACCACCACCAGCCTGAACCGTTGATATAAGGCAGGATGGATCCATGCTTTCATGTTGTTGATGCCAAATTCTGATCCTACCATCCGAATGTCGCAGCAGAAATCGAGACTCATCAGACCAGGCAACGTTTTTCCAATCTTCTAATGTCCAATTTCGATGAGCTTGTGAAATTGTAGCCTCAGTTTCCTGTTCTTGACTGATAGGAGTGGCACCCGGCGTGGTCTTCTGCTGCTGTAGCCCATCTGCCTCAAAGTTTGACGTACAGTGCGTTCAGAGATGCTCTTCTGCCTACCTTGGTTGTAACGGGTGGTTATTTGAGTCACTGTTGCCTTTCAATCAACTCGAACCAGTCTGGCCATTCTCCTCTGACCTCTGGCATCAACAAGGCATTTCCGCCCACAGAACTGCCACTCACTGGATATTTTTTCTTTTTCGGACCATTCTCTGTAAACTCTAGAGATGGTTGTGCGTGAAAATCCCAGTAGATCAGCACTTTCTGAAATACTCAGACCAGCCCTTCTGGCACCAACAACCATGCCACGTTCAAAGTCACTCAAATCACCTTTCTTCCACATACTGATGCTCGGTTTGAACTGCAGGAGATTGTCTTGACCATATCTACATGCCTAAATGCACTGAGTTGCCGCCATGTGATTCGCTGATAAGAAATTAAGTGTTAACGAACAGTTGGACAGGTGTACCTAATAAAGTGGACGGTGAGTGTAGATCACAATTTCTGAAAATTCCAAATGTCTTCTTTTGTCCCCACCAACATTCCACAATCCACAATCAAATTGATTATGAAAATAGCTGTTGACTCATTTAATATGTGGGAACTAATTATTCATTACCATGCCAACAGTAAATAAATGATATGGAAAATAAATGATGGCTAATTCATAGTAAGGCAACTAAAACAAAGTTAAAATGAGAAAAAACGTAAAGTTAACTCTAAAGATAATTGCAGGTGTGTGATAGGACAAACAATAAAATTAGGAGAATAATAATAATAATAATACCAGTGTCCCTGTGATTTTCTTGTTTATGTTCCTGTTTATCATGGTTTAATACAATGGTTTAATACAGATGAACAGTTTCCATTGTGAACAAAACTAAAATATATTCACAGTGCCAAATTTTAACCACCAACCTGCCAAATGTGGGGGAAAATGTCAGTGATCCCTACGAAGATTCATGAGAAATAGCAACTAACGAAAAGGAGAACAACAAGCTTTTTGTGTCAAGTTAGATTTATGCGATGACATAAAAGTAACAGTTTCATTGTTGAGACAAGCGAGAGCAAATATTTGGACAAGACAAGACTTGAGCAAATGTTAAGGCAAGCGTGCAAAACGTCGTTATACGCTCTGTTACGTCTGTTATCAGCCTTGTCATGATTATAGATGATGATTGGCAGAATGGTTGCAGGTCCATTCCAACACTTCGGTCCTCATCCAACCAGCAGGCTGCGCTGGCTAGAATTGTTTAAATACAAGTTATTTTATACCAAGCAGGGGCAAAGCTTTGCATTACAATGCAGAGACACACAATAATCGGCACCAATCTGGTGCAATTACCAGAACAATAGCCTACACACTATAATCAGGACACTTGCATGCAGTGCTAATAGAATAACCACCACAGTATGTGGCATTTAAACTATCCATCAAAGCAAATACAGTCATGCAGATACATCAGTGGAAACATTATAATGTAGGCTATATGTTGTGTATACACAAAGCTCCCTTTTCTCTCTCTCACACACACATTTCAGATTTGAACATCTGAAATGTTCTGGTTGACTTTGAGTTATTCAACAAGTCTTTTTTTCGACTGGGCATCTAAAAGTAAGAGAAAAATATTGTTCACACACAAAGGTAATGCATGATGTTTACTCTACGCCAGAGCAGAATGGAAATGCAGCTTCCACTCAACGCTTGATAGTGACTGAAACAATAATCTCTGAATTAGCAAAGAATATGAAGGTCTGTCCATGGGATGTCTTTGTCTTTATTCAAGGCCTCATGTCATTACTTCATTCAGACAGTAGAGTCCAACAGTTTGTCTTTCAAACTTGTGTTTTACTCAAGTACTGAAGGAAAAGGTCAAACAGGGACGAGGTGAGGTCTGGACATTCAGTTACTGGGCACACTGTTACTTTTGAAACCTATGTAGTCAAAGCAGCTTGTGCACCGGGTGGAGTATAGGCCACAAAATAAAGTAGATTATCTCCAAATAATTCATAATCATTGCCTGATAGATACATTATGTCCTCAGAATGATCATGCATGTGGTAATAAGAGCCAAAGGCAAAAACAATAGAAGCCCTTGTTTTTTTTTTTTTTAATTTATTAATTAATCAATTTATTTCTTTACCTTTTGTAATAACTAAGAAAGGAGGGCAATATCAGCCCCTTGAGGTGAGGCGGCTGTTTGATTGCGGAGCACAGTTATGTGTATATAGCAGAGCCTGGAGGTCAGTGCAGTAAACAATACTCCTTGTGATAAATCCTCCTGTCTGTTCCCCGCGTGTGCCTCTGTCTTTTGATTTATTCCTTCAGAGAGCACGAGGAGAAGGCGAACAGAACACACAGATAAATAATTCACAGGGACATTAACATCAAAGAGGGCCACGGGGAAACAAAAACACGGCCATTTGGGTCGATGTGCCGTTTTGGATTAAACCAGACATAGTGTGTGTGTGTGTGTGTGTGTGTGTGTGTGTGTGTGTGTGTGCGTGTGTGTGTGCGCAAGTCCCCGCAATGCTGACTGGCCGTGCTCAGAGACAGTGTGGGGTGCAGGTTGGATGTTTAAATGCGTGCATTGACACACGCACACACACACACACACACACACACACAAACACACACACACACACACACACACACACACACACACACACACACACACACACACACACACACACATACATATACAAAGTCTCCAGATCACTGCTGGAGACGGGCCTTAGATCAGACAGGGGAGCTGGAGCTGTACGGTGCTTGTTTCCTGTCTTTATTCAATTTGAGAGCAGGAGTTATAGATTTCATGTTCAGATCTCATAACTCTTGCCCCAACACTCCATTCTCGTATGTTTCATGCAGAAACCCTGTCAAAATCCCCCAGCCACTAGAAGGTCAGGTGTAGCATTGACCATTGAAATGACCCCTGCCTCCTCGCCAGTGTTAGAAAAGTAACCAATAATTGTATTGCATTGCTTTTGCTGTGATACAGTAATGTAAGGCTTTATGGAAAAAAGTGGTAATATTTTACACAGTAAAAATGTTAGTAACAGGTTTTAAAATGCATTTTTACCCTGAACTGAAGTGGTGTTTTTTCTTTATACAAATTAACTACAATGAGATCAGCAGCAGTGAAACATCAACGCAAAATGTTTCACTTCCTTTTCCTTGCTGGCTAGCCAGACATTCTCCAGGCGGGCATAAACTGGATTACCTTCCATTGGTGAAAAAGAACATCATAGTCAAATGCTCCTAACTTACGACCGGCAGCCCTGCTGGATTAAGTAAACACGGAGCAGCATGTGAGGTTAGCCATTGGGATGATGTGCAGTGTTTCCCAAACAATGAGTATTGCTTGGCACTGCGACACACAACAAAATTGTAGTGCCACAAATTGTATTCGCCTCATGATGTCATGTGCACTCATACATACATCAAGCAAGCCCAGCCCCTACTACTCTTCTTCTTATTATCTTTATTGATCAGTTGCACATGGCTCAGCAAGATGTGCAAGATGACCACCATGTAAGGTGGTGAGGCAGATCTCATTTCACTCTTACTGCACTGTTGGGAGAGCAAAGGCACAAGAGGAAACAGAAGAGGAATAACACTGATGAGTAACAACTTTTCAAATATCAAATTCCAACAATTGCAAAGAATCTTTGCTGTTTTCGGATAACATTGGGAGGTAAACTAGCCTACATTCAGCTGACCCATATTCGTGTAACCTGGATACCATTAATGTAATCTCTCAAGCCTTTGTAAAGGCATAAACATCTTATGAAGTCCAAATTAAATGTCATGACACTATACAACAGGGCTGCCCAATCCTGCTCCTGGAGAGCTACTTTCCAACATGTTTTACGAATCTCCCCACTCCAACGAACCAGATTCCAATTATTCACAAGCTCTTGGCAAGCTTCAGCTACTAGCTTGTGAGTTAATGATTAGAATCAGGTGTGTTGGAGTAGGGAGATTCACAAAACATGTAGGATGGTAGCTCTCAAGGAGCAGGATTTGGCAGCCCTGCTATACAAGTTGTGTTACCAGTTATCAGATGGCAATTGAAACTATGTAGAATCAACATTGCACTGTTGAAAACATAAAATAATTGAATCAATGCTTTTGATGTTGATTCAACATCAGTTTGCAATCTTAGTTAATAATGAAACAAGGTTGAGTAATTAACGATAGACCAGGGGAATTTCAATTGTTTTTCAATTATATATATTACAAATATATACTTATTTATAACTAAATTAATAATACCATAAGATCCCCTCGGATTGAACCCATGTAAAACTAAATAGAGCTTATGTATGCTTATGTATATGTAACCGAAAACTGCTGATCTGGTAGCAGCTGTCATACCTGTCACACTAACAAATACGTCATAAAACACAGAGCAACATCCAGGAGCATAGAGGAAGGCAGCACCACAGCTATGACCATTAATACAATTTGATGGAATACTAAACCCTGGTGTGATAGACATTAAACATTGGATACACAGATGAATCTGATGCCTTGTTTCCATGTTAAAACTGATAAAATAATTGTTGTCTCTGGTTCTCTACAGGCTGTGAAGATAAGTGTAACAAGTAATAGCTCACAGCAACATATTGGAAAAAAATAAGTATGAACTAGTTCATTTTTGGAACCATGATTGTAGTACAAAATGTATTATTATTAAAATTTATTTTAATTATTACCTATCAATTGAACTAGTTCCTTTAAAATTTTGTGAACCCAACTTTTAATGACTTCATGTACAGCTTCAACTTTCCCAATGTTCCCAGCGTTCACACTGCATACGAACCACACCAAAATTCACATGCAAATGATCTGAGACCCCCGTTTTCAAGCACTTTCATACCAGCCCAAACGAAGCAACTATCTGAGGAAAGGAACTATGGTCTGTTTAATGGCCCCATGGGTACCATTGTGAGAGTTGCTACATGAATTAAATGTATTATTTACAAAATTTAATTTTTAAAACAAAAAATAATACGAATAGTGAGTTTAGTTACTATAAGTAAAATGACAAGGTACATTAGGACTGTAAGGAGTCACTGCTCTGCCTATCGGCAAACGGGTCCTTGGCCTGAAAAACGAGAAGGACCTCTGCCTGAGGCCATCTTGTACTGGCATTACTCTTTAATCAACATTTAGAATCAAGACCTGTGATTGTTTGCTATGTTTTTCTGTGTGTTTTGTACATGCCTGACATTTTAAATGTTTTGTGAAGCACTTTGCATAACCCAGTGGAGTATTAATAAACCTGCCTTTAACTAGGCTCATCCATTCTTGCCCTCCAGGTTTAGTACTTTGGAATAAAAGTTAAAATTAGTTGTCACAATCAAATGTCAAGACAATTATGTGATTATTCAAATCAATTAGATGAAAAAGGAATTTGATTGTATCATAGTCCATCAAATCGCATTGAATCCTATCAAATTAAATCAAGCCAAATTTGTCCATTTTAAAAATGTACCCTCTCTAAATTGTATTGTACCTCACGTATCCAGATTTACTCTTTTGGAGAGATGCACACCCTTAGCAACGATCACTTTAAGACAGTAGAAAACAAAAGTACCTTTTTTTTCAAATGTATCATGTATGATCATATATGAGATCATATGTGTGTAGTTATATGAACATGTCTTTCTTTTCATTCAATTTTTTGTTCTTTTTTGAAAGTTAGTTTAGTTTTTTTTTTTACTTTCCCATTCCTAAACATTCAAACACAGTTTAAATCAAAAGAAGAAACATATTATCATCATAAATGTACTCTATATATAAACGGTAATGAATTGATTCAAATTGAACAAAAGATAAAAAAAAATACTTTGGATTACCTCTGCTGGGATCACAAATCCCGTGAGGATGGCAACACATTATTGCTTGGCACTGCGACACACAACAAAATTGTAGTGCCACAAATTGTATTCGCCTCATGATGTCATGTGCACTCATACATACATCAAGCAAGCCCAGCCCCTACTACTCTTCTTCTTATTATCTTTATTGATCAGTTGCACATGGCTCAGCAAGATGTGCAAGATGACCACCATGTAAGGTGGTGAGGCAGATCTCATTTCACTCTTACTGCACTGTTGGGAGAGCAAAGGCACAAGAGGAAACAGAAGAGGAATAACACTGATGAGTAACAACTTTTCAAATATCAAATTCCAACAATTGCAAAGAATCTTTGCTGTTTTCGGATAACATTGGGAGGTAAACTAGCCTACATTCAGCTGACCCATATTCGTGTAACCTGGATACCATTAATGTAATCTCTCAAGCCTTTGTAAAGGCATAAACATCTTATGAAGTCCAAATTAAATGTCATGACACTATACAACAGGGCTGCCCAATCCTGCTCCTGGAGAGCTACTTTCCAACATGTTTTACGAATCTCCCCACTCCAACGAACCAGATTCCAATTATTCACAAGCTCTTGGCAAGCTTCAGCTACTAGCTTGTGAGTTAATGATTAGAATCAGGTGTGTTGGAGTAGGGAGATTCACAAAACATGTAGGATGGTAGCTCTCAAGGAGCAGGATTTGGCAGCCCTGCTATACAAGTTGTGTTACCAGTTATCAGATGGCAATTGAAACTATGTAGAATCAACATTGCACTGTTGAAAACATAAAATAATTGAATCAATGCTTTTGATGTTGATTCAACATCAGTTTGCAATCTTAGTTAATAATGAAACAAGGTTGAGTAATTAACGATAGACCAGGGGAATTTCAATTGTTTTTCAATTATATATATTACAAATATATACTTATTTATAACTAAATTAATAATACCATAAGATCCCCTCGGATTGAACCCATGTAAAACTAAATAGAGCTTATGTATGCTTATGTATATGTAACCGAAAACTGCTGATCTGGTAGCAGCTGTCATACCTGTCACACTAACAAATACGTCATAAAACACAGAGCAACATCCAGGAGCATAGAGGAAGGCAGCACCACAGCTATGACCATTAATACAATTTGATGGAATACTAAACCCTGGTGTGATAGACATTAAACATTGGATACACAGATGAATCTGATGCCTTGTTTCCATGTTAAAACTGATAAAATAATTGTTGTCTCTGGTTCTCTACAGGCTGTGAAGATAAGTGTAACAAGTAATAGCTCACAGCAACATATTGGAAAAAAATAAGTATGAACTAGTTCATTTTTGGAACCATGATTGTAGTACAAAATGTATTATTATTAAAATTTATTTTAATTATTACCTATCAATTGAACTAGTTCCTTTAAAATTTTGTGAACCCAACTTTTAATGACTTCATGTACAGCTTCAACTTTCCCAATGTTCCCAGCGTTCACACTGCATACGAACCACACCAAAATTCACATGCAAATGATCTGAGACCCCCGTTTTCAAGCACTTTCATACCAGCCCAAACGAAGCAACTATCTGAGGAAAGGAACTATGGTCTGTTTAATGGCCCCATGGGTACCATTGTGAGAGTTGCTACATGAATTAAATGTATTATTTACAAAATTTAATTTTTAAAACAAAAAATAATACGAATAGTGAGTTTAGTTACTATAAGTAAAATGACAAGGTACATTAGGACTGTAAGGAGTCACTGCTCTGCCTATCGGCAAACGGGTCCTTGGCCTGAAAAACGAGAAGGACCTCTGCCTGAGGCCATCTTGTACTGGCATTACTCTTTAATCAACATTTAGAATCAAGACCTGTGATTGTTTGCTATGTTTTTCTGTGTGTTTTGTACATGCCTGACATTTTAAATGTTTTGTGAAGCACTTTGCATAACCCAGTGGAGTATTAATAAACCTGCCTTTAACTAGGCTCATCCATTCTTGCCCTCCAGGTTTAGTACTTTGGAATAAAAGTTAAAATTAGTTGTCACAATCAAATGTCAAGACAATTATGTGATTATTCAAATCAATTAGATGAAAAAGGAATTTGATTGTATCATAGTCCATCAAATCGCATTGAATCCTATCAAATTAAATCAAGCCAAATTTGTCCATTTTAAAAATGTACCCTCTCTAAATTGTATTGTACCTCACGTATCCAGATTTACTCTTTTGGAGAGATGCACACCCTTAGCAACGATCACTTTAAGACAGTAGAAAACAAAAGTACCTTTTTTTTCAAATGTATCATGTATGATCATATATGAGATCATATGTGTGTAGTTATATGAACATGTCTTTCTTTTCATTCAATTTTTTGTTCTTTTTTGAAAGTTAGTTTAGTTTTTTTTTTTACTTTCCCATTCCTAAACATTCAAACACAGTTTAAATCAAAAGAAGAAACATATTATCATCATAAATGTACTCTATATATAAACGGTAATGAATTGATTCAAATTGAACAAAAGATAAAAAAAAATACTTTGGATTACCTCTGCTGGGATCACAAATCCCGTGAGGATGGCAACACATTGTTTTTAATGATAAACAAGTAAAATCAGCCCCTGGTGGATTGTCTTGTTGGTGTCCATGTCGCTGGTGAACAGCTTGAGGTGGTGGTGCTGACGTCTAACCAGGCATGGACAACACTTTGCCACCCAGTGCAGCAGAAGGGGCCTCGCTAATTGCCAGAGGACTTGTCGCCTCTCTCCTTGAGATTTTCCTTCCCCAAGTGTCTCTTTCCCAGCCTTCATTTGGTGCAAAATCAGCCTCTGGCCCATATGGAAATGAAGGCTAATTATGGAAAGAAAAAAAAAGCCTAAGAGGCTAATCTGATAGAGGAGAACAACAAAGGTTAATTGAGCATAAATTTCTGTTGCCTTTCTTTTTCAGGTATATGAGGTATATATTAAAATTTAAAGAGAAAAACTGAATGACAACATTATTTCACAGACCATTCATTTTCGGTTTAGTACATTGATTCATAAGGCATACCATTCAACTGGAGGCATCTGTACAGAGTCCAGTGTGGCTTTCACTGACAATAATCCGGCTACAGTACAGCTACGTCCAGGTGCAACGCCGACTCAGCGTACAGGAATTCAAACATTTCCTGTAAAACGATGGTTTAGTGTTTATTAATAATTTGTGGACTAGGGACGTGCATGATAAATGTGAAATGTGTTATCAATGAGCCAATGATTGTGGGAACTGAAGCTATGTAGTAAAAAAGAAACATACAATACACACACACACACACACACACACACACTTATAGCTCTGGAGTTTGGTCCAGCAGCAGCAGTTCGTCTCAGTTCAACGCTGTGATGGTGCAGAAGCCTCTCGGTGACCTTGGCAAGTGTCTGGAGAGTTTCACTTATTTATTCCTCCATGCTGAGGCTGCTCTGCTTTTGCTGCTGGGCCAACACGTGTTAACTGCTAGTCATGCCCGTTGTTTGCCTGATGTGTTTCCCACAGAAAATTATGTGAGATGGTTTACCAAAAGGAGTAAACTCCTTTGTTTTAACTAACAAAGCTGTTAAAATTTGACAACTGTTTAAATCATCATATGTCCAAATTGACAGCAAACAAAATGGACAGGAACACTTCCACTATGTGACATAACTTGGGATAATTGCATTTTTGAAGCAACTGACAACAAAATACCTCTAGTGTATGACACAACTTCAGATAGTTTCTGAAAAAGTCCAATTCACATGTGCACCCGAAGTTCACTTCAACAGTTTTAACTGTTTACTTGCACATCACACTTTTAAGCAACTATAGCAGAGGTGGCAGTGGAGTAGGAGGCAGGTTGTGCAGGTGGTGAGGTAGGCCAGCTTTTTTTTGAGACTAGAGAAAACTGGTAATACTAATTGTTGAACATAACAAAGCCAAGCGACGTGCAAACCTATCAGTAGCCAAGATAGGAAGCTAACAAGTTACATAGCCTATCGTAATGAAACACAATATGTGGGCAAGAAGATGATAGGACAAACAAATGATAGGTTAAGGTGAGTAGTCAGCTGACCTTTATGTCTTTACAACGATGAGTCAACGTGGTAGAGGTAGGCAACGCAAACTAATATCAAGTAATTAGTTGATGCCAGGGAAGCACTTTTTTTTATTAGGACATAGGTGGGGCGGCACATTTATTGCAGAGGTCTTAACTATAAACCACTGTAGGAAACCTTGTACTTGCATTTACATGTAAGATAGCCAGTGTACTTAAGTGTTCTTATCGCTTCTGAACAATAAAATCCTTGTTTTGTGTCCTGCCAGCAGTGAAGCCTATGTGGACATCAGACTAAAAACAGCATTCCTCCTGGAGCCAACACAGACAAAGGAACACCTGAACATTTAAATTTTTGCCCCTTCTAACCTTATCCTTTAAGTCAGTCTTTTTTCTTTTTTAAAAAAAACTTATAATTATTATAGTTTAATGACTCTATAGTAAATGAAGGAATTTTATTTTCAAAGTACACAAAAATACACCGACATGCAGAGCAACGCAGAAATTAACACAACCAACACAGCCGGGGCAAGATGTTCACTTAGTGGGTGTCCTGTTCTATTGAGGCTGCAGCATGTATGATGGTTATTAAATTTAGTGAGAGCGGTTGTTGACTTAGTCCATTTTTTGTTTTTTAACAGAAAATGTTGTAGAAACAGGTGGAATAGTACAACAAGATGGTTTATTAATAAATTCTACTTTGGTAGTGTAACAGTAAGAAATGTGGAGCAACATGAAGTCCCTTAAATATAACTCTGTTCCTAAGTGTCAGTGATAGGCTGGTTGAAGGTGAGTTTATTGTCTAGTGTAATTCCGAAGTATCTGAAGCTGTTTTAACTAAGAATGCACTGAATATTCAGTAACTGAACATGCTCTACACGCTCCACATTCGGAGTCATTGTGATGCAATGACACAGTAGAACAACCTACAGTTATTGTTGTGTGTGATTTTAAACTACTACTTACACAAAATGGTGGTATTTCTTAGATGTGTGTTTACTGGAGATGTTTCTTTGAAAAACATGTCTACAGATTTATTTTATTATATTTATGCAATATAAAAAAAAACAGTGAACCAATTAACAGCCTCATTTCATATTCGGCCAAGTGCTTGATTTTTTTTCGGCTTCAGCCACAAATTTTCCTTCCTGTGCATCCAGTTTTATCCGTTTGGTCGTTGATGATGAGGGGATGTTTGTGGAGGGAGACTGGTTATTAATTCTGTTGTTTTGGTGATGTTGTGGTGAAGTTGGTTACTGTCACACCGCTGGGTGAAGTGTTTGACAACATTGCGCTTAAATATTTGAATAATCAATCCCAAAAAACTGTATGGCAGATTGCCATACAGTTTTCTTGACCAGCCTACTACTACTTCTACTAAAATGACCACCACTAAAATTTCAATCAAATACAGTATTGAAAGAGGAAAATGACCATGCAATTCACGCTCTGTCCTTTAGCGCCAACATCAGAACAATCTACAACTATGCTCAGGGAGTGCAGGCAATCATCCGGCCAATGAAAACTCCATAATCCTCTTCACAGATAAACACACACAGACATATAGACCAGCGCCACCAAAACCTCCTCGGGGTAAACTATAAATCTATAAAGCCTAATTTTTTTTCCCACTATCACTGGAGAAGCTTTACAAATAGCTAGATTATCATCTGTCTTTGTGCTGTCTATGTAAATTTTTAATGCAAAAAAAAAAACATATATATGTACTACTCAATGCACAGAAGCTGATGAGAGAACACTTAGATCATTGGAAATCTAAACTCTCCACTGAAAAAACTAAATATAATATTGCCAATAGAAAGTCATGTATTATTGCAGAAAATCAATCAAGATCAAAGACTTCCCACATACAACCAGTGCAGTATTGATCAGTTATGGAGCCAAACACAGCACACTGCATTCATTATGAATAAAGAGGGTGACTCTTTAGCCCAAAAAAGATATGTCCAACCTATCATGAACCTAAAACCGATTACTAATAAAGATGAATGAATACTAAGAATAAGACACAGTGGTGGTGTTGCCTCACAGCAACAAGGTGTCAGTTTCAAGTCCTTGTCTAGTCCAAGCCCATGTCTGCATGGGTTTTCTCCAGGTTCTCAGCTTCCTCCCAGTCCAAAGATATGCTGAGGTTGATTAGAGACTCAATTGCCCATAAGTGTAGATGTGTGAAGCTGGTGATCTGTCTGGGGTGTATCAATGCTTTGTGAGAAGCAAAGAGAAGCAATCGTGTCTGGAGGTGATAAAGGCATGAGAGGATTACAAGCGTGGTATGAGAGAGGGATGGACACTGTAAAAAAAAAGGATACTAAGCAGTGGTGACAAATTCCAACATGATTAATAAATTCTTAGAAAATGGACATAAGAGGTCCTTGTTTGAAGTAAGCACACACACTTGCAGCAGAAGTTCCATGGCCTGTCTGTGGTCCTGCTGGTGACCTCTGTTATATTGTGAACATCTTCCTACTTTGAGAACCATCTCAAGCAACCTTGCAGTAAACTATTTCCTCTGGTTCTGTGGTTAAACTCACGTGTTTACAGTTCTTCTTCCCCCATGTCTGCTAAATAAAATATTGTTAAACTTAAAAGAAAATTCCACCTTCAGACAGAATTGCCAATGTTCTATTTTAATGCTTTTTGGAAAATAAAGCATCTGCCACAAAGAACATCTCGCTTTAAAAATTGGATAGTTTAAATTCATGATGGTAACAGATGACACTTTATGGATTTGTTCCACTGAAATAGTGACTAACGCTGAGCTAGTGAAGTTTTGTTCGAGTAATAGCAGCCAAAATGGAGTTTATTTGAAGGTCAGGTTGTGAATCGGTATCCGCCACCACATCCCGGTAAAGTCAACATGGCTGTTATGAAAATGTTGTAACAGGTACTTTCCATCATATTCATGAGAAGCTTGATACCATCACTACAATCTCTGCTGCTCTGTTTAAGAGGAGAGTTAAGACAACAATTTAATTAACAATTTAAGTAAAAACTAAGTAAGCTCAATTTTAAGGGGAAAATATCCCAATGAGCTTTATTACATGGTAAAGTTAAAGTGTTGTTAAATGTAACAACTTAGTTAATGTTAATGTTCCAGGTGTCATATCATCCCAACAGACTGTGACAGCGGTTTTATTGGTTTACTGGTTTATTTCAGTTCCTGCAGGCTATAATTTATCAGAAAATATTGTGACAATAAGAATTAATGGACTGTACTTATGTTTTAAGACTACATATGCTTGCTATTGTGATGTGGTTAGAGAACAAGCAGCAAACTGCTGGCATTAAGGGCGACAGATATACAAGGATAATCTCCTCCAAGGGTTTAACAGCAATTTGTAGAGTTACTTATCTTTTTATCCCATTGCCTTAAAGTCTATAAGAGGTATTACGGAGCCATTCTCTTTCCCCAAAGTGTCAAATATCTCTGTTTTGTCACCTATTTATGTACTGGGGACCTCTTACTTCATGTTTAAACAAGCAGGGTCATCCTATAGATAAAACAGTTATCTTTCTGGAAAACTCCCATAACGTCTGAAATAGACAGAATGAAATTGATGACATCTGGTGACAGATGTGCACATCTGGAAGTGGAGGGTTGGGGGCTGGTTAGATAAAATAAAAAAAGGAATGCTTTTTTCAGATCACACTGTCATCTGGCAATTTACTGGTTGTTTTAACACAAACAATCATTGTGGTCACACGGTAGGATCATACTGGATTTTACCAAATTCGATGTTGCAAACTCAGCAGGTGGTCTGTACTAAAGTCCACATGGCGTTGGTATAATTTGGATAACCGTCAGCGACTTGGCCAACTCTGCTACTCTAGGTGGCTCAACAAGTGGTGTTAGAACTATTTCCTGTTAACGGCTACTTTACTACAATAATAGTTCTTCTGGGTGAAATTCCTGGCAAAAAGAATTCCCAGAAATTCATGTTTTACCATAACTCAGTAATATTTGACTCAAAACTGTTAATGTCTCAAACATCATCGCTGCTCTCATGACAGTTTTGGACACCTTTCCTTTCATTTTAGCTGAAACTGTGCTATCACACATCACACATGACACTTTTCTCCACACGTTCCAACCTGCCTGTACCAGCTTCTTCATCTCCCTCCTGTGCACATGAATTTGATGTTTCTGATGCCTTTATGATCTGGTAAAGCTTGTCCATGTGCACATTTATGATTAATGTTCCACTGAACCTAACCAAGTGGTGCTTTGTGTCTAACCAGTCCCTGAATGCCACAATATATGTCATTTGTTTAATTAAAATTAAAACTCTGCACTGCTGCATGATTGTCAAGAATTGACTTATCATCTAATATTAAGCCACACTGTAACGCTGAACTTTTTACATAATGAGAGAATAAAAAAATGTAGCCATCAGACATCTGGAGCTTATATTATCACAGCAAAATTAGCTTATGTTAGCATTAGCTCAAATAGTAGCTTTTTAACTCTAATCACTGAGTCTTAACGCTAATATGAGAAGCTTATTATCTTATATCTTTGCATGTAGTGCAAAGAGAATATCGTGATCCCATGATCCTTTATGTCATCAACTCTAACTTTTGGTATTAATTTAATTGAGCAGCAGAAAATTACACGTTTGTTTAACCACAGCATCGGCACATCACAAAACATCATCATAAACCATAATTAACAGATTAATAACGCTTGAGAAAATGTGTCCAATGCATCTCACACAGATGCTAAAGGGAACGTTTCTGTCGGTATCAGACACAGCTGGTGTGACAAATGCTTATTGCTGATGATCAGTGATAGTGAACTGGTCAGTGGGTACTAAAAGCTTTGTAATTGTTTTTTTTTTTTTTTAAACCACCATTATCTTTATGCAATAATTCAAATATGTTAATAGCATAAAGGAATTGAACTCGATTGCTGAAATGTCTTGTACGAAAATGGGTGTAATACTGCTAATGTGGGTACAATCAGACATCTTATTATCAGTAGTGCATAGCAAGAGCAAACTGTGTGGCGGTGGTGTGGCTTCTGATTATTTCGAGATCCAAAGTGCAGCTGAACACAAGGAGGAATACATTATTGGTGAATGTGGGAGGCCTGCTTTCAATCATGACTTATCAAAATGCATGCTATTCTTTTCCAAGGGAAGAAATCGCTTTTTTTTTTTTAGCCACAATGTTGCTCTGGTCTAATCAGAACAGCTGCTGAATGTTACAAAAGCCAAATGGAATTTGGCAGCAAATCACTGGGACAATGAGTAGGACTCGTTCATTAGCCGGTTCCTGACACCTGAAGAGGAGATGGCCATCCACAGATAATCACTGACAGCAGTGTTGGAATGAAATATATTGAGAAATTAAATCAAAGTGAAGATCACCAGCATTCCCTGTAATGAGAGGTCTTTAGGCATAAATAGTGCCAGGAACTTTCAACGTGGTTCCTTAAGGCACGGTGCAACAATCAAATCCTCGCAATGCATTTGCAGTACACCTTAACATGTGGTTTTTAACAACTACTGACAAAATACAGCCTGAAATAAATAGAATTATATGATTTAAACCTGTAGTGCCTACATTTTAAACAAGCGTTCCATGGGGGAATGTTCAAATGTATCTTACGTGAGGAGAAAAACAAGTCTCTCTAAATTGTTTACTTGAGTCAGAAAGTTGAATTCATGAATAAACCGTGAATCTCTTGCCCAGAATTGCCATCTGCCATAATCTACGTCCAGGAGAATTTTCGGAACTGGCCCGCTGTGTGTTTTGGCCACAATTGGTAAAACAAATGTTTGAGTTTTTCCATAACTGCAAAATTACCATAATCCCATTGGGTATCAAATTCAATTTAAAATTGAATGGTCTGTTTTTGTGTAGTTATTATTTCCTCTACTGCCTCTCTGAGACTTACACACATGTACAAGCGCAAAAAACACAAACAACACCGTTCACCCTGTGATTGCATACTCATAAAACTCACATGTTGTGTTCCAGATGGTAATGATGGCAGAAAATGGCCACTCATATATGTAGTTTAGCCTCGCACCACTCCGTGGCCCACTGGTTCCTTCTGTCTTTATGTGGCTCAATATTCCTATTGGGGGATCTTGTATTACACCAGGCCCTGGAGATGCTTTACTGGCCAGAGATAGCGCCCTAAAATGCCCTACTGCTGCTGTTACCATGACAACCCAATCCAAAATGCCTCTTTTTTTTCCCCTTCTTCTTTTAAACTTCATCCTCATCATCGGCTCAATGAACGTCATACCCACTGATTGTATAGTAGGTGAGTGTGAATCTCCCATCACAGACACATAAATGATCTCCAGTCTGGTATCTTTATATCAGAAGAGATGGATATTCTCTTCGTAAATCTACTTATTATGATTGTTGCCCGAGAAGGAACTGTAGTGGTTACAAAAATTCAATGTGATTGCGCCATTAGCGGCTGAAACTCATACATATGTTTGATATAATTCACAACACAAGCTGCGGTGTTGTTCAACGTAAAACAGCAAATAGTTCATTTTCTCTACGGGGACTTCTTTTATGGAACAATCTGCCCCGGTATATTAAACAAAGCCAAACAAAAGTAAAACTTGTGGGAGGAGTTGATGGATCACTCTTAAGGGAGGAAGTCTGAATAATGGGCGAGGAGGCTTGTGGGCCTATTTCCTAAATTGTGTTTTGTCTGCTCCCGTCTCAGACAACTTGAAATAAGTGTTTTTTATTAATGCTTCTACGCTCCATCCTCTGGGATTTTATGTCAGGATACTTGTTTCACTTGGGCTTTTTTTAAATTCCTAGTAAAAAAATCTAATCAAAGTCAGAACACCGGCTTCCATTGGACACATCTGTTCTTATACGGCGATGTGCACTTATACCCCAAAACAAACAGGTGCAACATAGCTGGGATATTTATACCCAATAAAAGCTCTGCACTTGCAGCACAAATATGTTTATGGCCTCTCCTGATCCACTCAAAAACTGGCAATGCACAAACAGTGATATAATAATCAAGCCGGGAGAAGATTGTTGTCATGTTTAGTTGCGTGTCAGTGCAGTGATGCTTTTAGTTCAAAACAAGTGTAGGTAATGATTCTGTCTCGTCTGTCCCGACTTTACACTGAAACCCTCTTTGTGGCACACAAGCACTTCAGTCTTTTTTTCTCAGCTAGTTTTGATTCAGCTTCTCATTATGCATTCGTGTTTCTGTGTCTTGCATGACGTGTTTCATGTACTACAACCAAACAGCTACAATTTGTCTGCAGATTCAGCGTGTCCATGAGGATGGAATTACATCGAAAATCCACTGGAGCATTTTGACATGAGTGACTTCAAACTGAAGAGACTGAAGTGTTAAATGTTAATAACTGTGAAAATACACTGTGATAATGATGCATTTCCTAATCAATGCTCACCAAAGCCAGCTGAAATAGATATGGGAAATAAACATCATGACCACAGCTGTAAACGGTATTAATTGTTTTAGTTTTATTTGTTGTCTGCTAATTACACCTCAACACAAACCCTTTGTAAACCAAGTTAATTTAGGTTCATTTATCACTACTACCAAGAGGATTTTGAATACATGTACTCTAAGCTTAAACTGCTTCTTTTTCTGACTTACTGCTTCAGCCATTGATCTATGATATTGTTGCTTACATTCTTGCCCTTGGCCTTAAAGCGACATCCTTTATATGTTATGACCTTTCCTGCAGGCCCTTGTAGAATACCACAGACAAGTCGGCCTGCTGCAAGGATTTGGCTGAGATCAATACTAATCAATTTGTCAGTCTGTTAGCTAATAACAAGCTAAAAACCCACTGCTCTGAAAAAAAATGGCTTCCAGACATCTTTAATTTGTCATAATAGGAGGACAGAGGAAGCAAACCTGATTATCTGGCTCTTGGTCACCGATTCCTCTTGTGTGGCAGATACGATTTGAAGCCAAGCAGGGTTATTTATGGAGGCCCACTGCTTTTCTCTGTTCTCTGCTGTCAGGTGGATTCGATTTGGAAATTGGACCGTTGCTAATCACATTTTTGCGCCAGTCAAGCTCTAATGTGTGTGTGTGTGTATGTGTGTGTAGAGAACAACACCTAGAGAAAAAAAAAAAACAAGAACATGTAAACTACACATTTTAAAACGGAGAGCAAGCTGAGGATAAGTAGTGTGAAAATAACACCAAATTACCTTTAACAGACATCTGCTGTTAGGTTATAATATGTCTATTATATATGTCTATTATATATATATATATATATATATATATATATATATATATATATATATATATATATATATATATATATATATATATATATATATATAATAAAAAAATCACTGACCATGTTTACATGGACAGTAATGATATGATCTTTATCTCATTTTCTGATTAGCGTTAACCAGGACAAGGTCATAGGTGGAGTAGCAATAATAGAATTAAGATCTGGAGTATTCCAGTCATATTTGCATTATTGTCAACATACACACAGCTTGAACATACTTTGATAACCACTGTAGTGTCTCTGTTTCTCTCTTGTACTGCAGTAAAGACACTTGATGCAGTTACAAGAAGTCACACACACGCATACGTGCACGCACATGCATGCACGCACGCACACACACACACGCACACACAAAACACTTGGTCACGTTTAAGAAAAGTTATGGTTTGGCTTAGAACGAATGTGGCTAAGCGTTATGCCGTCAACAAGGCAACAAGCGATTCTGTGAAAAAACATGGTTTGGATTGAACCATATTATGTTTTGTGGCTATAAATTACTGCAAAATGTTTGATATAAAACACCTTTTTTATCATCATAAAAAAATGAGCCATAAACAGACTTTGCTCTTTGTTATCTAGTTAAAGAAAACACAAACTAAATATTCTATATGGAGCTCATGTAAAAGCTTTGTTTAAAAATTGTCTACTCTGAAATAAGGTCACTAGTAGGATTACTACTGTCCATGTAAACGTGGTGAGTGAACCATGTGGACATTGATCACAAGCTGACATAAGCATACAGAAATACTAGCAAAGCCTTGTTGGTCGGTTTGATGAATTCTAAGACAGATGCAATTCTTCAGATTGGGTCCGTAGCCTTGACTAGGTCCAGCCGTCTCAGTTCACTGAATAACTGGATAAAGGATGTATGAGTTCGCGCAGGGTTTCTCGGTCCGTCACTTCACCCCCTTCAGCGCCCGGCGGCTCTCTGGACCTCAGCTAGAGCCGCAGAACACAGGGACCATTAATCAAACCCAAAGGTCAGGAGCTAAACCCAATTTACCCACACGCTCTCCTTGTCGCTCACAAGAGTAATGAACATGTTGATGGCGAACCAGGAGGAGAGCGAGCCGAGCGGCTCTTCAGAGGAATCTGGAGTTTCTGAGAAATGCAACACGGTTCATGAAAGGCGGTTCTGTAGTTAGCCTGTTCATATTTTTCTTTTTGCCCTTCATTTGGTGTTTGGGTGATGGTGTTGGAGAGCATGTCACAGTCAAGGTCGCTGTCTATTTCCGTTATCAAGGAAATACAATACAAAAGTGATCATTTTTACATTTTTATATCTTGAATTTTTCTGCAGTTTTCAGTTAATTTAGTGGTACTACGGAGATTACTACTGAAGTAGTAACCATGTTTTTTTGGTTTTGTTTTATCTGTTCCTGTGTATTTTTTGATTTGCATAATTTCGGTGTTTGCAGCATTTTGCTGTTTGCTGTTTGTCTGCTTCTGTTGATCAAAGTAAAATGGTCGTCACACAACATGCAAGTGGAGTGTATCTGACCATGGGTCAACTATTGCGATACAAACCGAAACAGGAGTTGTTACACCATTACAGACCTACAGGTAACCGAAGGCCAAGGCTTATGATTCATATCATTTTTATACTAATCAGTAAGTATTCAGTGACTCCTCTTGCCCTGTGGACAGAACGTTATCATCCAGGAAGAAACCACTACCATCAGGACAGAGATGCTTCATCACAGGATAATTGCAGTCACTTTTCCCTTTAATGGGACACGAGTCAAACCATTCCATAGAGCCCCTCTACCCCTCTCTCTGTCGGGGTTACACATGCTCCACCTACATGTGGAGAATATGTTGAAGGATGACTCATTTGACCAGGTCACATTTTTCTGTGTAACCCAGTACCACTGAACTCTCAAATGTGTATTATCTCCTGTATTTGATGTGGGGATCTTGCACTGCAGCTTTAAAATAACCTACTATATCCTCTGCATGCAACTGCCGCCAGTCTGATCACGTCCTGCATTAACATTCTGTCACTCGAAGACTTACTCCTTTCATATCGCACTAATATCAAGCAACACATGCTGTCGACTGCATCTTCTGACCCCGTTCGCTGAAGTCTTTCCCACAGATCCGAATGGAGACCTCACTTTACTCCCTGTTTGCGTTGGAACATGAGTCAGTTGTGACTGAAGCCACCCCGACAATGAATGCTTTTTCAAAGCCACTTAGATCTTTTCCTCTCACCTTCTTGATAAGCAATCTGAATCAACGGAGCCTGCTCAGTATTCCACAGAGCACGAGAGGATGTTAATTGCTTGATTTTACCATGCAGTGCACCTGTTCGAGTTCTACGCTCATTTATTCAGGTTTTTATTTTCATTTGTCACCTGTCGCTATGTTCTTTTCATTCAACGTGTGATTACATTTTTAATACTTTTTTTGTTTGAATTGTTAGAAAAAAATGATTAATGCTCCACATAATTAGATATGGTTTCTGGTGACAAAATGTGCCTAGATAACAGAATCTGGTTAAACAAAAAAAACATTGAAAAGAGCCCTTACTGTGAAATTCGGAGGCTTAAATACTCTGCAAAAGCAGCTACACACTTTGTTGTTAGATGATATAAGGAAAGGGAATTAATGTTGAATTTCATATATAATACTATATTATTCTATAAATACAGTATATAACAGCAGTGAGTCATGCTCTGCTGGATAAATGCCCTTAAGTCGTGCCTCTTCAGTTACAATCTGACTGAAAATCAATGCAGACAGCTTCAAAAAAAGTGAAACATGGTCTTATCTACTGTCCATAGTCTGTCTCTTTTGCTATACTTATAATGGCATTTTCCTATTCGCTGATTACCATTATTTACACATAATTTGGGCTTTTTAACTGCACGGACTCCTCTCATCCTTGTAGCTGTCCTTCAGCTGTCATGTGTCTATCCTGTCAGCCGTCAGCTTCCTCTCACCGCCGAGAATCCAATGCCTTCCCCCTCATCTATAATTGAGAGGCCACGCTAGGTGCCCAGAGAGCTGAAATGAATTAGCTGAACGTATAAATAGCCATCTAAAAATACAGCTGCAGGTCTATATCCAGGGGCCCTCGGGGGCAACGTGTTCCTGATATTAGTTAGCATCATTTGAAAATTGCTGAAAAGTGCAACCCTCGCTGAAGTTTATTGTGATGTGAAGTGACAAATATGAGCGAAGATTTAAAGGAGAAATTAATCAAAGATAAAGGCTTATCTCCGATCCATAGAAAAAAAAAGACAAATTATAGTCATGTAGGACATTGTGGAAAAATAGGCCCTATATCTTTGTGACTCTTTAAATTTATCCAATTTATCTAGTTCTGTTCTACTCTAGACTCCCTTGAATTAAATCAACTCAACTTTCAAATGCCACCTATTTAGTCTAATAGAAACAAAGGAAGTGACTCCCTGGTGTACAGGGATGTACGTCTCGTCATTGATCTGCTTGGATAGAAGGAGGCTATTGGTCGAAACATGACGGCTGATTGAGCAGAAAACAGGTATAGACATACCAGCAAAATAATTACTAAATGCGTCTCTAAAGCAAAGGTTTGGAGTAACAGTAAATGAATGCAGACACATGCTAAACAACATGTGCTAAAAACAAGTTCCTTAAGAAACTAGTAATTTAATTCCTAATCTCCTCCTTGTGTAACCTCAACCCTGTAAGGCACAATCACGTTTGGAACATCTCCAGGACAACATTTCCATGGACAACCTGAACTAGCAGAATATGTATAAAAGTTATATAACCATAAATACAAAAGGACAAAAAGAAATCCAAATCACATTGTGTATAATAACACTGAGGATTTTGGGCTTTTGAAAACTATTCCCAAGTCTTGGCAATCTGCGGAAAAAGAAATAAACAATCCAGCCAACACACATCAGGATCTATTTGCATTCGTTTAAAAAAAGGCCTGTTTTTTTTTCCCCAAAAGGTTATTGGTGCCATACCTCAAAGCGGTTCCTGTCTGCAGGGTCACATTCTAAGTCCACATTGTTCTCTTTCAGCATACACACATCACACACAAGGACACCACAGACTTTAGGACCTTGTGCTCCTAGGGGGAGCTGGCCTGCAGACACTAATGCTGCAGTTCTGGCCAAGATCACTAAGGCACGATAGACCTTGTTGAAATGATAAAACTTTTCCTCTAAGTTGAGATCATAAAATAGCATTCTGTAATACTTCTATAGAGTATACATCTTCATAGACGTCTTTGAGCTCTCTGTTTTGATAGATTCAGCCATAGTAGCAGCTCCTTTGATAGAAGTGGTCTGAAATTTACAAGATTTCTTCTAAACTTCTCTCAATTTTTCTTAGGGTAAACTCTTGTGTTCTTGACAGAGGGAAAAATTCCATTTCATTGATGGTGGGGACAATAAAAAATACATTTTCAGAGACTAATTTCTGAATGGGACCTCTCTCTTTCTTTCTCTCTCTTTCTCCCTACATTCCTTTGCAACTTGCCTTGCAGGTTTGAGCCCTCAACATCTTCAAAGGTTTTTAAAAAAAATGATAATAGAGTAATGTTCATGCATTTATTTGTATTTGTACATAAGGCAAAAGAAATCATCAGTCGCCACCCCCCTCTCTATTCCTTTTCCTGCCCCCTTTAAGTGTGTTAAGACAGTTCTAGCTACTAAAATAGTTTTTTCTAAATAAGGAAAAAAATGGATGTGGGTGTTGATGGTGAAGTGTCTTGACTGAGCTACAGTATGTAATATTAGTGGCATCAGGTGAAACACACCTGTCAGAAATGGAATACAATGTTTATATGTATGTTTTATTTACTATATAATTCGATAAAAATCAGAATTTAATTTTTATCACCTTAAATTGAGGCATTTTTTTAATCTACATGTGAAGCACGTCTTCCGCAGCGGAGCCTACCATGTCTCTACAGTAGCCCAGAACGGACAAACCAGAAAATGCCTCTACAGACAGACTTTCACATTTTTCATGGCCACTGCATTAACTACATGTGGTGGGCACTACATATTAAGAATATTCAGCCGGTTGCAATCTGCGACTTCAACCACTTTAAAGAGTGTAAAGGATTATTCAGCAGAACTGATGACTGATGTTTCTGCCGAGTAAAGCATCCACTTTCAGTGTAGGTCATTTAATGTATGAAATTCACATCGTTAAGCTAAAAGAGCTTAAACATGTCATTTTAAACAAATATGATTCAGAGATCCAGCTATAAAGTTACCGTGTGAATGCATTATTCAGCGGAGGTGTATCTTATTACCTGCCGAGAACTGCGTCCTCATCATCTCCACAATGTCACGTTTAAACTGAAATAGTAGGTTTGAGGAGTGTAAATTCGCATACACAGCAAAACGTTTTTTCAAATTAGAGGCAGATATGAATATTGTTCGTTAAATTGTCCTATTGTCTCCCTGAGCCATAAAAAAAAATAGAAATTTTGTTGTCAGCATTCTGCAGATGGAGTTTTTAATGTTTGACATGGCCATGAGAAAGATTCGCTTTCTTGTCAGGGTAATCTTATGCGTATTTAGTTGAAAATAGACCAGACTTCGACCTTTGTGGGGCCTGCCAAGTGATTTGGGCTGGACACCTCCATGGCTTAGCAAATTATGTGCAGAGTTGCTAAGTGCAGCTCTGAATTGTTCTTTTAGTCGGGCTCCGGGTGCGTGACAGAGGAGAGGATGGTCCAGCTGTGTTGAAACATGCCTCCACCACTTAACCAGTGGTAGATGACTTGGGAATAAGATTTGTTAACATCTTGCAAGAGAGATTATGATGCATGTGACACTTGGCCAAAGATAAAGGAGAAATATATGTACTTTCCAGTTGCCATAAGTGCAGTAGCAGTAACATGACCCAGATGACACCGTGACACTCTGACATGCTTGATTGAGTTAAATGCGTTTACTCAATAGAAAAGTCAATAAGGAGGCGAATTGGCAACAGGCAGGCAGGCAGAAAAAAGGTACTGTGGCAGGAAGGCATGTTGGTCGTTTCAAACGGTTGGATGGTGGTTAAGAATGTAGTCAATGGTTCATTCTAAACCACCTACTGCAAAAGCAGTGCACACTCATTTGACCAAATTAAACATGTAGCGTGCCAACAAAAACAAAATCCACAGTATGCTAAAAATACCAGGATTCAATACTGACTTGGGAACAATCTTCAGTATCATCCCGCTACTTTTCTTATTGTGTTCCAGAATGCAACTGCACAGTTGTATATCTCCTTTATTGTTCTGTCCATATCATCTTACTAAGCAAATATAGATTTTTTTGACTCTTCATCCAGGGCTGAATTTTCTTCTTTAATACACAATACATAATGTTAGTTCATCTTACCCTGCCCCCCCTCCACATGCTTTTGTCATGTTGGCACATTTTAACCAGACGTCGCATCATCTTCCTCCCAGACGTTTTACAGTGATTTGCACTGGGGGCAAAATGCGTCCAATAATAACCCGGACAGGTTAACGTTGGAGTAAGATGAAGGCCTGGTGCATCTCGTCCGGAGATTTAAAGGGTGGCTTGTGCATCAGAATCAGTAAATTACATCTTTTATTAGCCATTAGCTGGGATCGCCTCCTAGCCCTAGGGGTTTGATCGGGTGTTCACGGCGGTGTTAACTGCTAATGACACTGCAGAGGAGGACAGGACCGGGAAGGGAATGATGAGGAGGATAATGGCACCAAACTGCACTGGACATCACTGCATTGCACATTATAACTATCTTTGGCAACACTTCACGTGGAGATTAAACCTATAATATGAATCCACAGCCTCACTTTATAGGCATTAATGATGACTTGTTTAATCGCTTAGACTCTATTCTTCCAGGACGAGATTTTGCACTCTATTGCTTTTTTATTTAAAGCACTGCACTGCTTTGAATTGCTACAATCACTTGGGAGCTTTGCAATTTGTGAGATTTAAACAGTGTAGCTGTAACACTTAGAATGTTTGGAGTGCCAACTGCATACTCACATTTCAAGGAGCAATGAAACAAATACTCCAGCAGTTTGCCCTGGAGCTCTGTTCTTTGGCACTGTTGTTCTAGCTTGGTAATATTAAACACATCATCAAGTCAAATGAAACCAAACATTCCTGGTAATTAATTTAGTACTTTATATCCCAAGTGTTTGTTTGATGTTCATTCACTCAACATCACTGGTGGAAAGTGACTGAGCACATGTATGCTCTAAACATACACGTAATGCTCTAAAGTATAATTTTGAGGTACTCCATATTCTGCTATTTACTACTTCTCCACTATGTTTATATGACAGCTTTAGTTACATTTGCAGATATAACATATTATGAATATTTGAATATTCTTACTGTTTAAATTGTTTTTTCATTTGACTCAAAAAGTTTTATCATATTGAGTGTGAATGTCATATATAAAGAAATGCATGATGCTTATATATATAATATTTATAATGCATTTATAATGCAATACATTAATATAAATCCACCCATAATATTGAAAATATGCTCCACATTGATGATCATATAGAGGTTTCATGTTAGTTTATTTAACTGATTTAAGTTAGACTGGTCATTTCTTATTTGTAATATACACACTTGGACAAAATTGTTGGTACCCCTCAATTAAAGAAGGAAAAACCCACAATTCTCACTGAAATCACTTGAAACTTACAAAAGTAACATTAAATAAAAATTTATTGAAAATTAAATAATCAAAATCAGCCATTACTTTTGAATTGTTGATTAACATAATTATTTTAAAAAACAAACTAACGAAATAGGGCTGGACAAAAAATGATGGTACCCACAACTTAATATTTTGGTGCACAACCTTTTGAGGCAATCACTGCAATTAAGTGATTTCTGTATTTGTCAATGAGAGTTCTGCAGCTGTCAACAGGTATTTTGGCCCACTCCTCATAAGCAAACTGCTCCAGTTGTCTCAGGTTTGATGGGTGAACATGGACAACAGAAAAGCAAAGGAGAGAATTGTCCCAGGACATCCGAAAAAAAAATTATAGACAAACATCTTAAAGCTAAAGGCTATAAGACCATCTCTAAACAGCTTGAAGTTCCTGTGACACAACAGTGGCTCATATTTTTCAGAAGTTCAAGACCCACGGGACAGTAGCCAACCTCTCTGGACATGGCCGCAAGAGGAAAAATTGATGACAAATTGAAGAGACGGATCGATCAAATTGTATCCAAAGAGCCCAGAACAACCTCCAAAGAAATAAAGGAGAACTCCAAGGCCAAGGTACATCAGTGTCAGATCGCACCAAACGTCGTTGTTTGAGCCAAAGTGGACTTCATGGGAGACGACCAAGGAGGACACCACTGCTGAAAAAAAATCATAAAAATGTGAGACTGGAATTTGCAAAAATGCATGTTGACTAGCCACAAAGCTTCTGGGAGAATGTACTTTGGACAAATGAGACCAAACTGGAGCTTTTTGGTAAGGCACATCAACTCTATATTCATAGACTCAAAAACCAAGCATATGAAAAACACTGTCCCTAGGATGAATCATGAAGGAGGCTCAGTAATGTTTTGGGGCTGCTTTGCTGCATCTGGCACAGGGTGTCTTGAATGTGTGCAAGGTAAAATGAAATCTGAAGACTATCAAGGCATTCTGGAGAGAAATGTGCTGCCTAGTGTCATTAAGCTTAGTCTCAGTCGCAGGTCATGGGTCTTCCAACAGGACAACGATCCAAAACACACAGCCAAAAACACCCAAGAATGGCTGAGAGAAAAGCGTTGGACTATTCTAAAGTGGCCTTCCATGAGCCCAGATCTGAATCCCATTGAACATCTGTGGAAGGAGCTGAAACATGCCATTTGGAGAAGACACCCATCAAACCTGAGACAACTGGAGCAGTTCACTCATGAGGAGTGGGCAAAAATACCTGTTGACAGCTGTGGAACGCTCATTGACAAATACAGAAATAGTTTAATTGCAGTGATTGCCTCAAAAGGTTGTGCAACAAAATATTAAGTCATGGGTACCATCAATTTTGTCCAGCCCTAGTTCATTAGTTTTTTTTTTTTTTTAAATAATTATGGTAATCAACAATTCAAAAGTAATGGCTGATTTTGTTTACTTATTTCAATATTTTTTTTTTGTTAAGTTTCAAGTGATTTCAGTGAGAATTGTGGGTTTTAGCAACAATTTTGTTGATGTGTGTATAGTTTTCCTGTTTTTTTCCACTTGATTATATGAAGCGTGAAGCAACATCTTTATATAATTTTTTTGCTGAATAATAACCAAATCAAAATCGTATGAAGTCATTGAGGATAACCTCCTTCTCAGGCATCTAACAGACCATCGCCTGTTTGTCAAGGCTTGCTAGTGGATCAGTTGTTCAAAATCATCATCTGTCACATTATATCAGCACAATTATTGGCTGTTTCCATTTGTTGCCATTTAGTTTCACAAAGTTTAGATACTTGCAACTTTTGTGGCCAAGATGCAGTCAGACTTCCAGTGTGTTGCAGGAGGTTTTACACTTTTTACAATGGTAAATAATGCAATGGGACAGATCACTCAAATCAAAATCACAGGCAGAATATAACCGGCAAAGCTGGACTTGTATCAATGTTTGTTAGATATATGGGTCCACAAAGCACTCCTCTCTTTAAAAAATGGAAATATGCTGGTTACACAGGAGGAATAATGTGAATATACTGTATTTTATATTTCTTTACACAGAAAGTGAGGGAAAAGTCAAATTTCCACACACAAATTTTGATCCAAGCATCAGATCACACAGTGTTCTCTTAACATGTTGTAAACCCATTAACAAGCTCAAACTGAACAAAATGTAATAATATCCGACTGATATTGTGAAACTGAAAACAGCTTCCAGCAGCTCTTGGGCAGCACAGAAAACGCAATTCAAGCCTGCCCTACACAAGAAGTCATGAAAATAACTGAACGGAGGATTGTAATTCCTTCTCTGTTGAAAAGCGAAGTATCGTATTCTGTTGTAGACCGCTATAAACTTTCAAAACTTTCAGCATAAACACAAGGGGAATGTTCTGACCTCAACGAGCACGCCCATGCCAAAAAAAAGTTTGGGAACTAGTAAACTGATACCGAGGGGTCAGGGGAGGGAGGGAGAAAACCTCCCACAACTATCATGAGCAATACTTCAAGAGTTTGCATTCTTGAACCAGTTAAGAGATTTTTTAGGTTCAAATATGATTTTTTTTTTTTTTGCAAAGCCGTACACGCGGCTTCCAATTAATTCCCCGGCGTCCACGCAAACCTCATTCAGCGCGGCTTGTATAACACTAAAGGCACCGTGAGAAGTGGTCCAAGAAAAGCTAAAATATCTGCAGCACTGAGAACTGTCATATCGTATCACCTCGGAAGACATAATAGCCACAGTGTGTCATGACTCATGAGCGTCTTCGGGGTGCTGTAATGCAGCACGAGACAGCGGTGGGTGTCGACAGCCGTGCTCTGTGGAGGGTTACAACCTGTGTTACTGCAGTAAATTAAAGAGCTGAGGAGTTCATCATAAGACAAACATTTTGCGATTGTGACAAATGAACTGATAGCAGACTCAACGTAATAGTAATTACGGCGACTAAAAGCTCATTTTAATCACAAGTGGAGCAACAACAATTGCAACGTGACGGGTCCTGGACGCACAGATTTTGTGGGCGTCTTCAAACACACTCGCTCATTGGGTTCATGGCTGTGCAAAAGGCAAAATTGCTAAGTGAAGTGGAATAATGACAAGAGGGTGTAGTGGATATTAAATACACCCTCAGACAGTAACATGAAGCACTTTAAATAAAAAGGTGCTTCTTTGGAAAATCCTACTTTTTGCAGAGCGTTTTCAATGTGACGCAATGACTGCCTGAAAAAAATAAAATATTATAATGTATAATGTTTTCACTTGATATTTAGTATACTGTACTTTATATTTATGAAGTACAGTTAATTTATATAAAACCAATATTACCATGTAAATAGGTATATGCTTTATTCTCTAACTCTTTCAGACTCCAGAGTAACCGTGTCTCTGTAGTACATGTTGATTTAAAATCAATTCCCAGTGTCTCAAAACATAAAAAATAAAGTCCTGAGTTTTGGATAGCAGATACGATAGAAGTTGTCATCAATAACCAGAGCCAGAAATGTACATCCTAGTGTCTGTTTGTTGTCTACACACACACACACATCCTGCACCTTAAGTACGCATTAGCTATGTATGTGTACATGTGTAAATGTGCGTGGATATGTATGTCCGTATATATATGCAAATATGTAAATATGTGTGTATGTGTATGTATGTAGGTATGTACGTGAATGTATGTATGTATACATGCTTTGCTTATGCATACTTCTTTCTTTTTTTTCCATTTTTAACGCTATTTATTAGTATTTTTTCTCCATTCTAAGTCCATAATGCATACTGTGTATGTGGATCAATAAATTCTATGATTTTTGTACATAGTGTTGTGTATTTTTATTTTTTATAGCTTTTATCTGCTTTAGCTTTTATTTTATTTTCTTTTCTTTACTCTGTACACTGCAGTAACAGACACATTTCCCCGTTGTGGGATCAATAAAGTCTTATCTTATCTTATCTTATCTTATCTTGTCAGGACTCTGGTTGTTGACTCATAAAAAGCAGATGGAGAGAAACGCTGCGGATTATATATATTTATTATGAAACTGACCTCGCCATGTGTGCAGGCAGAGATGCGTTTCTAATCGGACGTGTTGATCATTTGCCAGAAAGTATATACATATATGAATGAAGCATTTGCTGTTTTGAGCTGGATCTTCTTTCAATTTATTCAATTCAAATTAATTAAATTCATTTTATTTGTATATCCCAGAATCACAAATCGCAGATTTGCCCCAATGGGCTTTACAGTTTGTACAAAAGCAACACGACATCCCCTGTACTTAGACCCTCACATTGTACAAGGTAAAACTTTGATTTATTGAATCAAACTCGGCATGAAAACTCAATGCATGCCACATATTTGGCCTCAAACCCAAGGGGACAATTGGTACATTAAAATGAAAAACAACTAGTGATTGTCAAAATCTTTTCCTGTTTTTGCGATAGAGCCATATGTCACACATGAAAATGCTTGTCTCAGCGAACTGCGGCAACATACTACAAATCTACTGGGGTTTACAGGGATAAACATAAACGCTTTTAAACCGGTGTTACGTTGGTTTTCCTGTCCCCCCCCATGGAATTTACTGTAGTAATGAATCAATGCATTATACAGTGCAGAGTTAAGAAATGGATACTCCTAGTGCATCAAAGAAAAGTGTTAACATGGGGATTGTTTGTGGCGTAGTTGACTCAAAGACAAGCAGTTTACATGACAACAACATTATGGATTTGAGAAGCTAATGTGACAGAGGTTAAGCCAAAGTGCTATTTGTGTATGCAAGTGTATAAAGCAGACAAACCTTGAGGTGAGGTTAACAGAGAATTAACCTATCCTTTTGTGTTTCAAAAAGACCTGATCATAATACACTCTGTGCTGCTTCTCCTGCTTATCCGTCGAGAACACTATCAACACTCAGGGAAAATCAGAAATAGCTGCGGGGCGGGATCATCTTCTCCTCTCCTTGCTGAGCAATTCTTTATCCTGCCAAAATTCATCTGCCATGATTTCCTTTCGCCTTAACTAAATCCGTCAGCTCCCTTACAATCTACTGACAGGCCCCCTCATTCAGCATCATTCGATTATCAATTCTCATTCCGCGGGCCACGGCTAAGCTCATTTCAGATTTAGATCCCCTCACTTCAAGCAGCCATAGATCACCTGTCACTTGTCAGGGCTCCACGGCAGAAAAGGACTGCGAACCGTCAGTGGCTGTGCCACTGGCAAAGGGGATGACTTCATTTTCGTGTGCAGGAATTGGGAATTTTTAAAACGGAGATGACAGAAACCAAATAACTTTTTGGCACGTTTAATGCTGTGTATTATTCTCAGCATTAGTAGGTGGCTGTCAATTAAACCCCTGGAAATAACAAATATTTCTTGTGCAAAACGACAGAAATCCCATTAAGTGTGATATGCTGCAGCTCTTACCTCAGCGGCATTTGACAGCTGCTAAGATAAAGGCTTTGTTTGGAAAAACCAATCACAACCTTGGGGTCCAGTTCACAAGATGATTTCTAGAGGTTGCTTAATTATTTTTGGAAAAATATAAAAATGCACAAAATCAATATGGCGCCCAACCAAATGTTAAAGGACAATGAGAGGTTGGTCTCAGAGAGGCATTTTTTTTCCAAGCCCAGTTACTGCCGCAGCTACTACAGCAAACAGAATGATTCCATTTTTTTTTATTATTTTCAGGTATTAAATGCATACTACATCCATATTTCTCCAAAACGTCACCTGTAGTAGTTAGGGCATTGTGAATATGATGTACTACAGTAAAGATTAGATTAGATTAGATTAGATAGCTCCTTTATTGTCCCACAGTGGGGAAATTCACAGTGCTACAGCAGCATTGAAAGAAGTTACAAAAATTAAAAAAAATTTTAAAAGAATTAAATTAAAAAACAATATACAGATATATACAGATATATACTGATATATATATAAATATAAATGTTTTGCACCGTTTGGTTGTGTACACAATGGCTATATACATAGGTCTATGTATACAATGTCCTTTTTTCTGTTGGGGGGGGGGGGTTTACTGAGAGCTGTAATTGTTGTACAGTCTGACAGCTGTAGGAAGGAAGGACTTCCGATATCGCTGATATTCCCTGTTTATCCGATATCGATAAACAGGGAAAAGTAGGGAAAAGCCTCAGTAGCGTAGATGTTTAAGATGAAACTCGGGCTGTTTTCTCCCCATTGGCGAAGGGGTTGGCGGACAGTGGTGGTTGTTAAATGTGTTGTTGCAACTCAAAAAGGATGAGGAACCTGGCAGCATGCTGGCGGCGTAACGTCTCCTCTCACACTCTAACAACGCCACAAACAAATGAACATGGCGACGGACAGCTACAGGATTTTTGAAGACGTGAGGTCAGTCCACCGAGTCACTATCCACTATGAACACGCAACCATAATATGAACGCAAAATCGTAAATGAAGCTTTGTTGCCATTGTTTTTGAATTGTGTCTTGCCAGTAATCAGGAGCATGGTATCAAAAGAAAAACACAAAGGACTGATTAACACTAGAGAGATTATACAGAGAGATAATGAGAGAAAAAGAGAGATAATGAAGAAAGTCTCTTTGTTGGTTCAGTGATTAGATCTGCTTGTAAGTGATTGACAGAAGTTCTATGCCACATGGGATAGTTCACTTGTACAGTAATATAATCATCAGAAGTACAGTAAAATACAGCAATCCCCACTTCTGGTTTCCTTTCGGCTGCTAAAAAACAACAACACAAACACAACACTTTGCTCCCTCCGTGTGAATCCATTTCTGCTGTAGCCTGACAGTGGATTGAAGAGCTCCTCTCATCTGCTGTCACTCATCTAGGCTGTCAGACACCTCTTGGCTTCTCCGTCTCCTGGTTCGCTCTCACCTCACCTGACAGACAAGCTCCTCTGTTCTGTTACCTCCCGGCTGCAATTTTATGTCAGCTGACTGTTTTACAAATCCAACGCCTGATCCTGACACCTAAGCCGTGGCCTTCACCCTGCAACAAACCCGCCGACGGAGACGGGGGAAATGTTACCGCATCGATTTCCACAAGGCCTAATTGAAACATTTATACAAATCTGAGCCGGTGTGCACTTCCCCGAATAAATACTACTTGTTTTTCCCCCCCGTGAACTAATGTGTAAGCAGCAGACATAAATTTGCAGCAAGTGTCCCACTGAGAGCTGGAGGGACTATTACAGTCTTTCTAAATGAAGTATCTGCACTGCTCTGTGTACAATCGGGGATGTGATGTAAAAAAAGAGCCCCCACACCTTCATTTATTCATCTCTTCACCCTGCCGTGTTTTCATTTATTTGCACTAGAGATAGACAGCAGGATATTGATTGTGTGTGTTCTATCTGGGGGAGGGGTTGGTATGCGAATGGGATCCATCGCCTCGCTGCATCCCACCCACATCAAGGAAGGCTGCCATTAGACAGACCCTGTTCTCTAGGGTGAGGCCCTCGCCAGCTCTCCCGCCAGACCTTTTCACAGGCCGAGACCGCAATCCTTAATCCGACGGTGTAATCTTGACCTCAATTCAGCTAAAAAAAAAAAACAACATCCACTGGAAGGCATGTTACAACGAGGAATTCGAAAAAAATTGCCATTTCCTTGAAAGGCACAGTATTATAATTTGTGTGAAATGTTTGTCGGTTTTAGAGGGAGAGGCAAGTGGAGAGGGGGGCTGGGTGGGGGGGCAAAGCCAGAGGAAAAACATGTCAACCTCTAATCCATTTCTTCCATTGATATATGTACGGCAGGCTTAAACAGAGATTTGAATAATTCAAAGTGCTTGGACTGCCAAAGCTCCATAATCAGCTTGGGAGCTCGAGGAAGCAGCGCGATAGAGTGTACAGTATAGTAGCAGCGTACAGGGAGACGGATTGCTCAGCCCAAATGCATAAATAAGCGGGGGGGGCAGATCTGAGGTCAGCTCAACAATGCTCATGCAGCATTTCTGGGGTGTGTTTGCACGGCCCGCTGCATGGTGACGGCGGCGTTGCTGTGCTGTGTCCTGTCAATGCTGGGAGTATGTTGTCAGCGAATACGCCGTCCCAAATAATTATCTCAGGCGGGATTCATGGCTCCATATGGTTTGCATTAGTGAAAATTTTGTAGATTATCACAGATGGTGTTGTTCAAAAGCCGTATTAGTTAATTGGACACAGCTTACTGTATCTGTCCCAATTGTTCTCAGTTTTTTGGAAAGTTGTAGCACACGGCCGACAGACCCAACAGACCCAAGTGAGATCCATTTCTCACTTAGGTCTGATTGGGTCACAGTCTCATGAGGAAGGTTACGGAAAATCTTCTGTTTTAGGAACGTATGGTTGAGTCAGCCATCCCATGCAGCTCAGTCTGGACAGAAAATAAAGGTTTTACTGTTTATAGATCGTTCCCCAGCTGTGGTTTAATTTCAGACACCACACATCTGATTTATGCACTGAATGGTATTTCGCAGGCATTTTTTGAAAACACCCAGACCTTTGAAAACCACCAAACCAAGTCAGTCAAACAGCAACCTTGGAGCTAGCACTATTTATTAAGGCAAAATATATCAAAACCATTTTAAATTATATGATGTCTTTCTGGCCTACACCTCATATTCCACAATCTTAAGAAAATATATATGGTTGGTATATACTGTATCTCTGCCAAACATGCGTCATATTATTTGATAATATGTTTTAAATTAAACTTCCAAAAATTATGTAAAAAAAATTCCTGCAAATCCTCTCAAAATCTTTTAACTTGCCATGACTTTGCCTCTGATATGGCCCCTGGTGGATGTACTGGTTAACATCTACACACAAAATAGTGCCCATGTGTGGAGCGAAAATAAGGTGGGCCATTAGCCTGTTTAACTGCTGCTTTATTTCTCTCGCTAACACAAGCTCATGTGGTTGTAACCATCAGCAAAACAACTTTGTAAGAAAAGGACACGACGCAGAGGAGAACCACACTCTGCACACTAGCTGCAGCGTCTTACTCCAAGGCATGTTCACTGACCCTTGGGAAATCCCAGCACTATTACATAACAGAACAAAATCTAGGCCTGAACTCATTTATTCATACATAACAGTAACGTGCCCAGGTTGTTAAGCGAGACAGAAAAAAGTACTAAGCAGAAGATTTATCATAAGTCAGCCTACTTTTATAGGAATATATACTTCCTGCACTGCACTAGTTTTGATCAATGCATTCCTGTGGAACTCTCCACACTGACTTGCCACTTGCAAACACTACCTGCACAAGCATAATTGGTCAATGCTAGTTTTTAAATTTTTGTTTTCCGATCACAAATCAATTGTTCCTGGCTCTTGTTTATAGAGATTAGTCAAACAGAACGCTGCTCATGGGCCAGAGCATGTGCACAACCTCGGCCTCTGTCCTCCCCTTTCAGCGAGGGACCCAGATGGCGGGGGGGAAGCGGTGACCAGGGCGAAGGCCCGTCTGTCTGCCAGACTGACAGCAGCCCCGCACCAGAGGCTCATTACCAAGCAGCGGTGATGACAACAACCGCCACGCCGCCTCCAGACCGCTGCATGCAGCTGACCTCGCATGACGCCAAACACGGGCCCGCCTGTGACCACTTCCATGCCGTTAACAGGTGGGAAATTAGGCCTTTTTCTGTTCAAACGTGAAACACGCAGCGAGAAGTGATGTGACTCATATGAAAAAAAAAATCATTAAATTCCACGATGAGAAACGAGCTGCTGTTGGGAGACTCTAGACTAACCCTAACTCTGCAGGAATTTGACTTTGTGAGACAAGTGTGACAACATGCAGGGTGTTTACTCACATCTGCCACAGTCACACCAGCCCTTTGAGAGGCAGACTTGACAAACGGCTTCGTCATATGCCTGAAATAATGCAAATGAACAGCAGTAAATAAGAATATTCTATTATTGTCCTGAAAACACGCTTGGGAGACGAGCGGTTAAACCTGCCATTTCCATTCCCGTGTTTAAACAGCTGTTACTTAACAAGTCTTCGCAGCATTTGATTTCCAACTGCAGAACCCAAACAAATCATTACAGCCACTCAATCATCTCGTTTGGATGTGAAGTACGGCAGCAGACTGCGTATGTGGCAAATTAGAGTGGAGAGCAGGAGCTCTGAGGCCAAAAACACTTGAAGCCCATTTGTACAACTTTGACTTTTTTTCGAGTAAGCATCTGCAGATCTTTGACTTTTTAACAATTTCAGCATCAACACAATTATTTCTGTGGGGATTTCTATATGTTGGGCGACTGTTAGGGTAACAAATGTGTTCAAATTTGTCTTTAGCTACAGAACGAGTTTTCATGACAGGGGCATTTGTAGAAGTAGAAAATTGTACGTCAGGAAAATATTGCACACACTTTTTTTTTTCTTCTTCCAGATTGCCTCTTTCATCACACAAAACATGTGTTTTGGTGCAGAGACATGCAACCAATTTCCCGCATTTCCAAGAGCCAACAGGATGTCTGATATAATGCAAACAGATGGTTCAGCGCGCGGAGTCAGGCAGTACAAACAGAAACACATATTCCAAACAAGGCTGAACAGCCCGAAAAGCTAAATATAGTTGCATATATTGCAACATGTTTTTTTCGGGGCTTGTGATTCCACAAAGATTTCTATGAGACAAAGCTGTTTTTCAAGCAGAAATAATCTCACTGGTTGAGATGAGATTGCCAGAGAAAAATGTATTTCCACGCAGACCTTCAAAGACGCAGTGCGCTTAATAAATCATTTAAGATCGAGTTTCAGAATAATGAAACATGCTTTTAGGAAAAATAAAAGACCATTATGCTGTGTCTATAATCTCTAGAACATTGAACGACTACATGATGATTCAATCTGAGAACAAAGCGACCGGGAGCTTTTCTGTACTATAATTATTTATTTTACAGAAATATGGTGTAGTTGACAATTAGTGACTCGAAAGCATATTTTATTCATATTCTGATTTGTTATCCAACTCAATTTTACCTTCTAAAGAATAAATTGATCCCACTACCTGTGAAGCCAGAGCTTATTCCTGTGTTCCATGGTGGGTAGAAAAGAGGTAATGCGCATGTTTAAAATTTAGCCTAAGGAATACGTTTTTTTATTTTTTTATTTCAACTGTACTTTTCCTTCAGTATATTTTGAACCAGTAATCTTATTGACCTGTGACATTTGCCTTTTATTAGTCTGAATGTGGGGATTTGGGGGGGCACAGATGTACCACAGTTGGTGATATGATCTAAATCTGGAGTCAGGAGTCACGTCATCTGTGAGGAGGCAGAGCGCGCAGCGGTAAAAAGGTGTAGCCACATTTCACTGAAGCCAAACCTCAAAGCGAGTCCCGTTAAGTTAAAAATAGAAAAACCCGGGGCTTAAATCTGTGTTGAATTTGACAGGATGCACTAGTTAAACATGGTGCTGTAAAATTAAATCGTGACGCGATCAAGGGTTGCTCAGTAAAATGAGGATTAGGTGAAAGTAAATAAAACATCATGATGGGTTCAAATGTAACATTAATCTTAGAAAATGTAGTAAATGGAGGATGAGGAGAGATGGAGAGTGAGACATATATGCTCTAATTTATTATAAAAACAAGTCATAATTTTGCAAAATATAAATAACAGACGGGCGACACGGTGGTGCGGTGGGTAGCACTGTTGCCTCACAGCAAGAAGGTCGCAGGTTCAAGACCGCCTTGGGCCTGGGTCTGGGGCCTTTCTGTGTGGAGTTTGCATGTTCTCCCCGTGTCTGCGTGGGTTTTCACCGGGTACTCCGGTTTCCTCCCACAATACAAAAAACATGCTAAGGTTAATTGGTAAACTCTAAATTGCCCATAGGTGTGAGTGTGAGAGTGAATGGTGTGTGAATGGTGTGTGTGCCCCACGATTGGCTGGCGACCATCTGGGGTGTATCCCCCTGCCTCTCGCCTTAACGCGCTGGGATAGGCTCCAGCAGACCCCTGCGACCCCGAAAGGGAATAAGCGGGATAGACAATGGATGGATGGATGGATAAATAACAGACATTAAATGTATTAACCAGTTTTTATTTTGACTTGAGCATAGCTGTTCATTGCCCCACTGTTGCACAAGGTGACATGTTCTTTCAATACTATGAACACAAATACATTGTAGTTTGTTTTGACTCTATGCCACATACACAGACACACACATACACAGACACACACACACACACACACACACATTATTATGCTCTTAATACTTGTTAGTAAATCTATGGCTGAAAATAGTCCTCTGTAAATATACTATTTACTCATGTTTGAATGATAGCTTCAGGGCCAAACAAAAACTATGAAATATAGGGATTCTGTAGCCAAAACCACAGAAATGTTTACAGGATCAGTCAAAAGTTTTGACACATTATTCTGGTGCATCATGTCTTCAACTGAAAAACTAACAACTTGAGGCTGAAATCTACTGATCAAATCCCAAAGTATTGAAAGGGAAATGAATATATTGTTAGTTTTGGTCTTTATATGGGGTTTGTTAACATTGAGACACATATAGAATAACACCACCTGCTCCTCCTACTGAAATTCAAACCGATGCAATTTTTTTTCTGCTTCAGAGAGATGTTGAATAAGTAAAATGTTGGATGTGCAGATGGACACACAGACAGAGTGTCCACCTCCATGTGTTCCTTCATTGTGTCACACAGCATAAGCCCGGTGTTTGTTGACTATGTGCTGTAACTGGCACATTACGGACTGCAGACTGAGCGTGAGTCACAGATGAATCCTGGCAGGCCTGTTGCTCCTCGGAGCCTGTGATGATGTCAGCACGGCGGTAGCCAATGGAGCCGGAACCCTCACTCTGAAATAACTCCAATCCAAATTAGAGCTCGGGCGCATTCCTACAATACAGCATTCATATGTACAAGTGAAGCGTACGCTGTCTGCCCAACAGCATGTCACCGCGCACAAAACCGAAACACACAAACAGTCTTTCATGTGACTGTGAAAGATAATGACAAGCCACTCAACAAAAAAAAACAAAAAACTGCTGACACATAGAGCAAGCACATGAGAAAACATTACACACACACACGCGCAAGCACACCAACAGACAAGACACAGCTGTGAGCCCAGAGCAGTGCTCCAGCCAGCACAGCCTGCCACTGACTGACAGGACTAAATAACATATTTTCATAATCATCCTTCTTGCGGCTAATAATAACCTTTTGGGGGAATTGCGGCTAAATAATGAAGGTAGCGCATGCACCTCTGCTGGGAGAGCCCGGTTGGCAGTCACCTTGAAGTTTTAGGTTGAAACACTGGATTAGAAAACAGGCCTGCAAGCTGCAGGCGAACCAAACCCCTCATACTTGCTCACTTCAATAAATGTTAAACATATCAGCCTTAACATGTTATTCATTCAAAGCTGCACTTCTGGGATTTGCGTTCCCTCAAATTTTCTCTGAAGTGCACGCTAGGAAAGATCTTTATATAAAAAAAATATACTTGGAACTCAAAATTTAAAAGTGGGGCTGAAAGCAGTGGCTCATACACACTTACTGCAACATCAGCTTAGTTTATATGCATTCAGTGGTTCAATTATGCCATTTACATGATCACAAGGGTGACAATTCTCTTTAACAAATGTTTTATTTAGTTAGTTTTATTATCTAGAGCAACTTGAGGTGGTGAATAGCTCTGTTTACTTCCTGTAATGTTCTATTAGTTTGAAATCAATGAACACAAGAGAGTTCTTCTTAGAGGGATAGTTCTACAATTAAAAAAAAATTCGCCCATTGTCCTGATTCCCATAGTCCTAGCAATAGGTGCTTTACCGTCTTTTGTCAATATAATCTGTTTCCAGACCAGTGAAGTAGAGCCATGAGCTGCTCAGCTACAGCTACATGGCTAATGTATTTTTTTGATTTCCCTCATCAAACTCAGCAAGAATACACAATCCATCAAGTCCCAAACGCTTTTGTGGAGTCGTGACCTGCACATTCCCCATGCTGTGAGATAATGACAGAACGTTGGAAGATGGAACTGCTTTCAAGGTAAATGCAAAGCTGGATTTCACACTCCAGACACAGCTGCCCGGCAGAGTGATCTCAATACTGCACGTTTAGTGAAGCTACTTCTGTCAACAATGTACGGCATTGCCAGAACTGCCTGAGGTCGCATGCTGTATCACTCCGTCCAGTGGCTGACTGAAGAAGTAGAGAAGAGTATCTGCTTCACGTGTCGTAATGTTACAGTGATTGTTTCATAAGTGTGGAGAATTTGTGAGCTGCTGGAGTGTGTATTTGCTGAGTTTGATGAGGGAAAGCAGAAAATACAATTAGGAGCTGGTCTGGAAAAAACGTGTACTGACAAAAAAGGTAAAGCACCTATTGCTGTGACTATGGGAATTTAAAAATTTTCAAAAATGTTGAACTATACCTTTAACCCAGTGCTTCTGTCATGCCCCACCCCCTTAATTAAACTATAAACTAACATTTTTTTACTGACAATATCAAACAATATGATACTGAAAAATAAAATTACATATAATCGGCTCATCAGCATGATTGGGGTGTAATGTCTTTAATTTCTTTGTCTTCGTGCTGCCAACATTTTAGACAGTAACACATCAGTCTTTCACAGTGAAGCCAAGCGCTACATACGCTTCATCATATTTCCTTGTCTTAGCCTTCGGGAGACTTTCGTTTGTCTCTTCATCTCCTTCTCTCTCCGCCCGTCTTCTCATCCCTGTTATATATGTTTTCATAGTGTCACTTGAGGGTCTGCTACACTTCGTGTCTACTCTTCATACTCATAATTTGTGCTGTGTGTTCTCTGCGCACACTCTGCCAATGAGAGTGCCACTGCCCCATAATGTAGTGGAGGTGCAATTGCACTTTATTTTATGATGGTAAAAAAAAAAATTTGTGACGAAGTCTCACTATTGGAGAACCACTGCTTTAACCCAACTTGCCTGCTTTTCCATGCACATCAATGTGAACATGCTGCTCCTTCTCTGTGTTTCCTGCTGTTACGTCTCAAAAGGGGAGTCAAATTAAGTCCCACGGCGGGGGCTGTTCCACAGGAATAAAGATGTGCTATGCACATGCTCCGGGGACTCTCCGTGTCCTCTGTTCTGCTCCCCCTTTTCCCCAAGATTTCAATTTGTTAAAAGAACAGGCAATAAAAGAAAACATGGCATGAAAACGACTGTGTAGGAATTGATTCCCTCCAACTTGCCACTTACAGAGCATTACATCGCCACTTGCACATGCGCAGCTCCATCAGAGCTACAGTTAGTCCACTCACATGTAAACATGCTCTGAGTAAAGCCAAAGCTATACACTAATGTACTGTGATTGTATTCACTTCTAACACTAATTACAGTAACATTATTAGAATTGTGTTTACATTGGTTCTGCCTTAAATGAATTATAACCAAATTACGAGTGTTGATTAAACATAATCAATGACTGATTACTTTGCATGTGGTTATTTCTGGTAGGAAATCTGGTTCTTGTGTAGTTGAGTACAATCAAGTCGAGAAAAATGGTATGATAATATTGCCTAAATGTACACATGGACAGTTTATAGAGGTTGTAATTGGTACACTACTACAACTACAAACAAAAAGTGTCTAAATGGATTTGTCAACTGACATGTTCAGACCGTTGGTCTGGTGTTTAATTCCACAGTAAACTCTGCAATAGTTAGTTATTTGACAATAAATAATGTGTCCACTGCAGATTTTTACTCACTAACTCATTGCATCACGACTGAAATAATAAAACGACTAAGCCTGGTGCTCACACGTCTTTACTGTGATTACATGCCAGTCTCGTCAAAAACAACAACAGCACGCATGTGTTCTCGCTTCCTGAGTGAGGGTGCAGTCCATCTCCGCTACACGCTGCAGGACTGCTGATACGAAGTGATGGTGATGATTGGGACTATGGGGCCATTTTTCCCCCTACATCTTGAAGCACAGGTGTAAATAATAACATCAATGATGGCTGTATTCCATTTAGGTAATTCGGTTTCAGGGTCCTGCCGCTGTGCAGACTGGCTCTCTATCACGGCTTACTGGAACACTCGAATAGAACACAGCCACAATTTTATTACTGTGATGTTGTGTATTTCCTAATATGACAAGTCAGCTATTTGTAGGGCCTATTGCTTGTTAGCAGCTTCTAATCAAATGAACAAAAAACTATGAGAGAAGGAATTTATTGGATCTATTTCACATATGGTATAACTTGTTTGAGATAAACACTACTATGTTCTATGTAGGGTATTGTTAGGATTCTATTGACACTGATACCACTTATTCATACAGAATAATAACTAACCTTAGTTCTATCTATCTATTTTGTATAAAGCTATACTTTTCCAATATTAATATTACAGCATGGTTTTTATTAGCTTCACCTGATAATCGATTTGCTGAGCCAGCCTTAAACACACCATAATTTAATCTTATCGCACCTCATTTAACAAGCAAGCCAGATGCAATCCTGTCAATTTAAACATGCATTTCAACTTTAGATTAGTATTTTATTCTAGGAGGAGCTTGCTACAGAGTTTGAGTTCACTTTTTTGGTTTAATACAGATTGCTAACATTAGCCACCTGACGCTAACACTAACCTGCTTTGCTGAAGTAGCCAAACACACCAAACCATGGTGTTGCTGATGTTTCTCCCTTTGCACATGACTATCGTTTAAATAATTGCATTTGTGTTACTACAGTTTAAAGCATTTTTTCCTGTCCGCTATGACAAAGCATTGTTAAGAGGTTATCGGTATTCCAGTGCTGACCCAGTTGGGAGCTGGTGCCAAAAAAGTATGTTCTTGCTAACCATCTCTAGATCTCTATGGACTTTTAATCATCTGGTCCGATTTTGTTACACTGAAAAAATTCTGCTTGAACCAGAAAGCTGAATAATTTTAAGAAAAGAAGCCGCTTGCTTTGTAATGAGCACTGTCATAAATAAATTCCTTCTGTATCTGCGGTGGAGAGGTCAGGCGTTAAATCGTAATAAATGTGGACAGGTTAAAGTGACATTTATACACACACACACAGCTGTGAAGTTGATGTCAATATAGACACAAAACTGGCTGGCAGGGTTCGAAAGCTTCACACCCTGGCACATGGGACTACAGCAAAGAAACTGACAAGAAGTTGGCTAGTCTCAATCAGTATTCTGGACAATGAGAAGGAAAATACAGCCAAGGTTGAAAATTTGCTGGAGTTATGCTTGCAGATGGTGATTCACCTCCTCCCTTGCATTCATTATGGATGAGGTCCTCTCTGTGCTTTCATGACAGCCTCTTTCATCCCCACAGAGATGGAAGAACTGTGAACCCTCCTCTCCCTGTAGCTTTAATAGCGGTAACGCTAACAAAAGCACAAGGTCTGGTTGGATAACATGAGTGCTGTTAGCACTCTCCTGGCAGTTTACAGAGCATGCCACCATGTGTGTGTAAATGTGTGTTCAGCAGCTCTTAATTAATGGAGGCCCAGAGGATCCGCTTTGTGTTATGCATAAGAGTAAAATAGACCTATGAATATATTATCGCGCATGTTAAATGCATGTTTTGCATAGTAGCTGGTAATGCGAAATGCACACATGCGTGCTCCTTCATGGCTAAATTTATTGATGACAGAATTCCGTCTGCTCTTGAAAAATGGGCCGAGCGGAGCTAAGTGCAGCTTTCCAGGGACCGATTCCTTGAGTCTGTGGCCCTTATGTCGGAGGTTGTTAACGGCTCACTCTATTGCAAAGTCAACATCCAGTTCCAGTCCGCGAGTGAAATACCTCCTCTGTCGACATCGTAAGTCTGTCGGAGGAGACTTGAGATATGGCTCTCCTCGGACCACGTAGGATTTGAACCTGGAATAATGTTGATGTTTGTGTTGCAGCCACCTGAGTACTGGAGATTCTGCGAGCGATCGTGGTGGCACACTTTTGTTCTCCTTCTTTATCACCTTGTCTCTATCTTGATCCCCCACGGTCTCGGTGTGGACACCAGACTGACAGGAGATCTGTCTTTGTGGCAACAGCTGATGAATCCATAAGGAGATTACTACCCCAAAAAAAAAATACCAACGTATAAAAGCTCTGTTATTGATTGCACCCTGGTTGGATTCCTCCTTTTTTCCACCCACTACAGCATGCCTGGAATATGAAGTCATGAAGAGCTCTTTGTGCTCATGTTGAAGTGATCACTAATACATGTGCACGAGTTTCATTCAACCTCAACAGGTTTTCATTTTTGCTTGTCTCCTGCTCCTTCTTTGATGTCAGTACCTGCGTGAACTGTTGCACAGACGTGCAATCATAGAAGGCTGGAGGATCTCAAGGGTTGAACAGCAGTTATTTTTCTTAGGATCAATGGGCTGTGGTCTGCACCATTAAGTGTTTAATCCAAGATAACTTTTCATTTCCTGCATAGTTAAATTCTCATTTTATAATTTAAACTGGTGTATGTAGTCTGTTGTCTGTGGAAAATGTTATCCTCAGCTAAGCACTGTGGGGTTTGCATGTCCTCATTTATGTCTTAACTTGAACAGCTTTGAAGGACGCTGTTAACGCAACAAATACATTAGTGAGGCGTCGTTTAGACAAGGCTCTTGAAAACGGGCACCTGAATGAGGCAAACTATCAGTCTAGTTGTAATTGGCGGCATAAACACTAAAATTTACTACACGCCTGAATGAGAAAAGAAAGAAAAACTTACAGCAACAATTCTGTGAGTGGAGTTACTCAAACGAGTCTACTACAATTCAAAAGGTCATAGTCAGGCACCAGAGGATGGGGGGACTTACACGCACATATTCAGTACAACCGGTGACAGAGAGTCTAAATTTTCCACTCTGGAGCCTGAAATAAAAAAAAAGATTGTATCTTCAGGATGCTGCAAAAATAAAAGGCTCGAATCAACAGAAGCTTCCTGCCTAAATCGCTGCCATTATAAATGAAGCCTGAATCTGCTGGTGCCTGGTAATTTGTGAAAAGACTCAATGTTTTGACATTCTGAACCAAAAAAGTTAAGCATGGATACAAGTGTAAATGCCTCAAGAATAATAATGAAATTCAGCCTTAAGGCTGCAAAAATTATAAATGATCTAACAGTTGAATGAAATATCTTTGCTTGTAAAAATTTCTTTGACCATTAATCAAATACAAAACAACTTTTAGGCGTGTGGGGATATAATTTAATTATTACAATCCGTTTAAACCAATCTGATTATTCCAATGAAACAGCATTGTACATTACTCAAAGCAAAGCGGTAAGAAGGAAACAAACGAGATGAACACACTCAATTGAGTTTGTGGCCTGTTGACTGAATGAACATTTTGTCCATGGCGAGGAGGCTCCTCACAAGTGGGAAGTGTGTGACACATGCCTTTAGTGTTCCCTTCAGTTATTGTCGTGTCAGCGAAGCCCCCTCAGCTGCCATCACATCACAGGTTATCTCTCTCACATACTAGTACACACACACACACACACACACACCTTCTGACCATGGCTGAACCGCCACCCGCCAGCTGCAACATCTTTCACATGCTGTCCTGCTGCTTCTCCCACCGGGAAGGTCACTGCTTGTCATGGTGCATGTTCCTGTAAAACATTTATGACATTAAAAAAAACAAAACAAAACAAAAAAACTCTGTAATAAAATGATAATACACAGTTTTAAACTACATTTGTAAAAAAATATTCAGGCACAACAGCTGTCAAAAGCCAAATCGCTGTCTCATGAACCTGAATATTGGCAAAATACAGCAGAGTGTTTCCCTTCATCCTTTCTGGAGTGGTGGTACACTCATTTATAAAGTCACCGCTGCCAAGTCTAATGGATCCATAATATAATGTTAGAACTCGAGTCTAAATCATCATCTCTCGGGAAGACAGCTGAACGCGCAAAGTGATATAAAGTTTGGCTAGAGTTCACTAAAGCCAAGAGATAAGATTACTTCATGATGTGTTCAAGGTCTGCCCAATAAAATGAGAGATTAGGTGCAGTAAATAAAATGTCATAAAGTGTTCAAATGTAACGTTATTTTGGCGAGGAATTAAAACATGTTTTTTTTGTTTTTTTTTCCCAGCAATAAAACAAAGATAATAAATAAAACAAGAAGATCCAAATAACATAAAAGTGCTTGGATCATTAAGGAGCAATGATCAATAACTATAAAAATGAACAGTCCTCTTTTTTTTTTCTTCCGCATCAAAGTTAATGTGAAATGTTGACTGTTTGGTGGGACTGCAGTATCATATTAACAGGACGAAATAAATGGATACCCTCTCTAAATCACTGTATTATGATTACAAATGTATCATTTACAGGATAATATCACAGAGCCCAAATCAATACCTTTAGCAAATAAACAAGAACTAAATCATAAGTCAAATTTGGTCATACGACCACCAAGCAAAACTGCCACAGAACACAATCAGGATTTAACAGGCAAAAAAACAAATGAAGCAAACAAATAAGTGTCTTGTGAATGTTATTCACCGCCATTACCCGACACAAATATGTCATATTTTGACTGAATTTATAGCGACACTACTGATCACTGCTTCTATAGTCTGTAGAAATATAGACAGCAGCACATCGCCATTGTAACACACACTCAGGTTGGAGGGGGATTTATATGAATTTTCTCCTAAGTGACCAATTATCTTCAACTTTAAATATATTTTGGAACTCATGTTAATTTTACTTGTGTTCCTATCGCCTTTTGTGTGGGCCGTCCGTAGAATGAGGCCTAAGGTTGGCTGCTTTAATCCGACTCTGCATATTAAAATACTCCGTCAAAAGTCACAACCACACTAGTTAAACTTACAGTCTGTCTTAAGTCTGTCTGTCAGTCTGTTTTAAGTAGAAACCTTTAAGCCACCACTACCACTCTGAACCACATCACACTATCAAAGATATGATCCTATTAATTAACGCGATCCTGTCAAATTATCAGACCCGGAGCTACTTTGAAAAAAGTTCTCCTAATGAGCAAGTTTATTGTTGCACTTTCATTTGTCTCTGCACGCATTTTTATCTTTGAGTAGCCTACTTACTGGATAAGAGTGGTTATAAACGCTGCATATGTGGGTCAGTCATAGAGAAGGAATAGGTTGCATTTATTAGTAACACCTCAAAGGTGTCACAAGGCTAATTGGCATTTTGGGGACCTTCATTTACACGGAGAGAATCTGCTGATGCTGCATGATCTTTACAGCTAATCCTTGTTCCATACAGCTGCACAGTATAGTCATTTTTCTGTATATATATGCATATATATATATATATATATATATATATATATATATATATATATGTATATTACACACTTTGAATTAAAATGTTGTCACTTGTGTGGATTACCTTGATATAAAAAAGGAAAAAAACATCAAATCCATCCATAAACCATCAACGAACAAAACAATCTGCACTGCTAGAGAGTTTGAACACATGATAAAATGCTCAAAGAGCAACAACACATTAGCGAGCTGATTAGTGCCGCTCGCACTCACTGAGTCAACTCGTCTTTGGTTGAAATTTTGATGCACTTTTTATGCCCAGAAAATCAATGCCGGCTCGCCTCCAACATTCTGAGTCACTCTCCATGTTTGCCGGTCCAATCTGCCTACTCGAATGAATGATTCGTCCTCACATTATGTCTTGTTTTAGCCAGAATCACTCTCCAAAAAGTACAGAAGCAAGGAAAGCCAATTCAGTCTGTCTTCATGACAGCAAAAATTATTTTTTTTTGAAGATCACTCAACAGAACATTGTCTCTCTTGTAGCAATCAGTGGCAGCAGCAATCCACCTTCGCTGTGATTCCTATTCCCTCCTCAGCTGGCCTCCCTCTCGTCTACCCTCTCGTCTCTGAGGTCTATTTAATGAGCTCACTCTGAGCTGTGTTTAAGCTCATTAACCTTTGTGGGTGGTGAGTCCACCGAGGGAAAGCCATTGATACTCAGGCACAGATATAGAGAAGGGACACACACACACACGCACGCACGCACACACGCACACACGCACACAGTGATTTAGACTTATTAACATCCTGCAAATTAGTGCAAAATACTTGACAGCTCTGAAATATGAGGAATTTAATTTTTTATGGCTGGAGAAAGGCAAGAGCTTAGGTTATTGCATTCAAAAAGATTTAAATATGCACTAGTGTGAAATCACAATCACAGCATTTTAAGTTCATAACATAACGCTTGCTGATAGTAGAGATGATAATTGATCGTTATTCATTTGGTCAATCACATGGAATTTTGATTACTTGGCCTGCATTTTTAGACGTGATTTAGAATGAAATAATGACTCTCAGCAGCAGGGATTTAATTATCTTTTATGATACTTAGGGTTATATTATTCCATGAGACACAGCCCCAACCTCACTGAGAATCTCCTCCCCTCTATTGCTAAAACTGGATGAAAAAAAGAGAATTTAATAAAATTCCTACAGAATCCTGTATAACCAATTCAGACGTTGCGCTTGCTAATTGTTTTATCACCAACTTTTTTCATGGAGAATCATTTTGGTTAAGGCCTGAAAGAGTATTGTTAGCCTTGCATTTAGAACTCTCCAGATGCTTGGTAGGCAGAGCGATTGCAAGACTACACCATTAGAAACTCTCTTCCTGAAGAAGGGATTTACTATAGCTCAGGGAAGTTATATTTGATTTCAACTCCTATGCAGTTAATATCAGATTAGTTAGTGGTGGGGTCAATTTTCTGTAATCAGATGACAGTCCATTGCCACCATAAACTACATCCGTGGACTCAGCACACATCCCTGCTAGTTTCACATTTTACTACTAACAGATGGTAGTAATGCACCAAGAAATGCAGTGAAAAGGAAGAGTGATAGCTAATAAAGTTGAATGCAAACAAGGCAGGTTTCAAATTGCATAGGCTCCACAAAAGTTTTATGAGGAAGGAAATGCATCCAACACACTTTATAGACCTTGAGCATACACGCTCTATGTTCTGGTATGAAACACTGAATGCACACGCAACTTTTTGTTTGGCACCTTCGAGTCGGGATGAAATGTGAATACTGGATTCTGCTGATGGATGAATGATTTGTTCATAACATGTTTTCTCAGCAGAAATGTTCAACCAGAGACAGTTTTATAAGAAACAAACATAATGACTAAGAGAGTAAGTTTGTTTTACATTCACCTTGATAAAATAATAATGGATTAGCTGCTACAGTCAGCTATAGCTTTGAAGAAAATAAATCTTAGGGAGTGATATTCTTATATATTTGGCCAATTAAAAAATGGAAGTGGGTGTAAACTCCTGAAATGAACCCTTCATTGGTCAGTGTTTTTTTGAATGAAGGATAGAGGAGATTTGCAACTTCAAAAAGACTTGAAAGCCACAAAAAAAATCCTTAAAAAATAAGTACTGTGTTATAGCCTTCTCTTCAGGCAGCATCTGCAGCTTTCAGAACACTCAATTTAGCCATTTTGTTATGCAAACAACCCGTCTTCTTGCTCTGCAGCTGGTTTTTTGCTCTCTCTGAGTGACTTTGAACAAACACACACATTCAAACACTGACAGATTATCTCTGTGCATACACGATAGTAGCAGAAAGCGTGAAGTGTGAAGTGCATTAGCTTACTGCTCTGACAGCCAATGCTCCATTATCAGCTGGCATTACATCCCGTTCCAGTGTCTCGCTGTCCGCCCACCGGGCCAGGCCAAGCAGAAATAGGAACCTGTTTTCACGCATGACCTTTGATCTCAGATGAAGCAGCTGAGCACAACTTACTTCTCACTTCTTGTACAAAAACCTCTACTGCGTTAAATCGAAAGCACCCAGCTGCTTTAGTGCTCAAATGCTTAATTACCTTTGCGAGGACATTGTGTTTATCTGTGAGTGGGACCACAGAAAAAACTACTAAGACGTCTTTGGTAAAAATTTGTGGCAGAGTGTAGAATTGGCCAATGAAGAACCCATTCAACTTTGTGGCGGTTGAGTGGGTGTCTTAGTGGTTCCTGCTGGTCAATGGAATGTTAACAGTAGGAAGGCATTTTAGCCTAGACCAGAGGAGTCATGGCTGCATGACTGTGGTTGGTTGTGTTGGACTCATAGAGTGTTCTAGGGTGTCACTGACTGCCTAATTCTTATAGTTTGTTTAATTTCTGTTTGTTGTTCATATCTGTAGTTCTATTCAATTCAATTTAATTTATTTGTAGCCCAGAATCACAAATCACACATTTGCCCCAAAGGGGTTTACACTTTGTACAAAAGCAACACAACATCCCCTGTCCTTAGACCCTCACATCGTACAAGGTAAAACTCCCTAAAAAAACCATTTAAAAAATGGAAGAACCCTCAGGAAGAGTAACAGAGGAGGGATCCCTCTTCCAGGATGGACAGGCGTGCAGTAGATGATGTGTGCAGGTGGAAATATTACAGGGAAAAGAAATGTAATGAATTGGGTGTAAGTGGAGGATGAGGCGCAGGATCCATCACAGCTTCCAGGTGAACCAGGACAGCATCAGACCCTCCAACATCCATAGATCCCTCAGTGGCTGCAATGCAGCATGCTCTGTGAATGAGAAAAACACAGCGGAGGACTCCGGGAACAGCAGATTTAAAAGTACAATAGCGGTTCATCAGTATCACAGATAGAAGAAGAAAAAGAAGCTCAGAGCATCTCATGAGGACCAGATAGATAACCTATCGCAGCATAACTATGACTAGGCCAGCCAGGGCCAGCCCTAACTATACGCTTCTTTGAACTGGAAAGTTTTTAACCTATTCTTTAATATAGGAAGGGTGTCTGCTCCCCGGACTGAGACCGGAAGATGATTCCAAAGGAGAGGAGCCTGGAAGTTGAAGGCTCTGCATTTTAACTTCAGAAATTCTGGGAACCTCCAATAAGCCTGCATATTGGGAGCGTAATGTTCTTGATGGGTGATATGGGACTAAGAGATCCCTAAGGTAGGATGGCGTCTGACCGTTGAGCGCTTCATAGGTGAGGAGCAGGATTTTGAATTCTATTCGAGATTTGCATTCTGAATCAGCTGGAGAGTCCAAGACTTTTTGATACAACCGGACAGTAAAGAGTTGCAGTAGTCAAGCCTGGAAGTAACAAATGCATGGAGAAGTTTTCTGCATCTTTCAGAGATAGGAAGTGTCTGATGTTTGCTATGTTGCGTAGGTGAATGAGGGCAGTCCTAGAAATATGTTTAATGTGGGCAGAGAATAACAAATCTTGGTCGAAAATGACTCAGGTTTTTTACAGTGGAGCTAGAGGCCAAGTACAATGATTTCTGTTTTATCTGAATTTAATAGAAGAAAATTGCAGGTCATCCAGGATTTTATATCCTTAAGACAAGCTCAAAGTTTAGCTAGCTGATTGGTTTCATTCGGTGTATTTAATGTAGTTGTGTATTGTCTCCATAACAGTGGAAATTAATAGTGTTTCCTAATGATTTTACCCAATGGAAGCATATAGAGAGTGAAAAGTGTTGGTTCAAGCACAGAACCTTATGGAACCCCATGATTAACTTTGGTATGGATAGAAGAAACATTATTGATATGGACAAATTGGGAAGGATCTGAAAGATAGGACTTAAACCAGTGCACCAGTGCAGTCCCTTTTATACCAATAAGATGCTCTAGTCTCTGTAACAAGATTTGATGGTTGACTGTGTCAAATGCAGCGCTAAGATCTAACAGAACAAGGATAGTAATAAATCCTTTATCAAATGCATTGAGAATATCATTTGAAACCTTAACTAGAGCAGTCTCTGTGCTGTGATGCATTCTAAAACCTGACTGGAAATCCTCCTATAAGTTATTGTTGTGTAAAAAGTCACACAGCTGTTTAGGTTTAATTACAGCTACTTTAAAGGACAGTGGTAAATAGCCAGCTAATAAAGACATATTCCGTATTTCTAGTGAGGAAGGGCTAATCATAGGGAAAATGTCTTTGAGCAATCTGGATGAAATAGGGTCCAAAAGACCGTTTGAAGTTTTAGATGAAGACATCAGTGAAGCCAGTTCAGCGAATAAATGTGTCGAGGTGAATATTAGCTATTTCATCTGTCTGTACAATAACTGCATTTGAGGGCAGATTAGTGCCAGTGGATAGAACAAGGTGATAAATTCTGTCTCTAATTGTCAGAATTTTGTCAGTCCATGAAGTCATCACTGCTGAGGATTGTAGGAATACGTGGATCAATAGTGTAGTTACATTTAGTCAGTGAAGCTAACGTGCTGAAGAGGAACTATGGATTGTTTTTGTTTTTTTCTATCAGTGAGGAGTAATAAGCAGCTCTGGCATTGCGTAGGGCCTTTCTGTAGATTCTAAGACTCTCTTTCCATGCGTGTAAAGCTTCTTCCAGTTTGCTGGAGCACCATATTCGTTCATGCCTCCGAGAGGTTAACTTTAGTTGTAGTAGGTGAGAGAGTTTTATCAGGGTGCGGCACTTTTTTGTTTAATTAACTTCTTTTTTTGGGGAGCAATGGAGTCAAGGGTCATTCGCAGTGAACTTTCAGTGCTCTCAACAAGTTGATCTATTTCAGATGGACAAGCAACAGCATATAAATCCACAGCTGTGGTGAGGCAAGGCAATGAATTAAATACTGAGGGAATCACCTTCTTGTTTTTAGATATAGAACTGTCAGTTAGGTATCGTGTGAGTATGCTAGTTCTGAGGTAGAGCAGTCGTCCACCAATCTGAGGATTGGTGGTTCCATGTCATTGTGTCCTTGGGCAATATAATTAACTCCGGCAGCGTTTGCCATCGGTGTATGAATGGTTCGTTTACTGATGTGTGGACAGCACTGTATATCGCCACCTCTACCATTGTCAAGTCAAGTCTGTTTTATTGTCTTTCTTTACATCAACTGGTAATACAAAGAATTTTAAATTACGCTTCTTGCTTTTTTCCATGCAGACATGGTGTGTGAATTGTTGAATGAACACTTGTAGTGTGAAGTGGTCGAAAGGCTATACAGTCCATTTGCCATCTTGTTCAAATGCTTCTTTTCTATTCTATTTTCTTTTCTTAAGGAGTTAACTGATGGGTCTAAGGGCAGGAAGCTGTGTTGCTATACAGAGAGAAGACCATTGGCCTTGATGAAGGCATGTCCTCTCCAAGTGGCCTTCTAGACTACTATTGAAGCTTTTTTCCTAATACGGAAAGTATTTCTTACCAGTACCACTATCATTACTTACCTTATACTTTTTGTCATGACCACCAGCACTAGACATACTTTATCGGCCATGATATACAGGGCTACCTTGGTTAATAAGGTTTACTTGTACTTTCTAAAGAACCGGTGAATTGGTGAATACAGCACTATAATCTTTCCGACAATCCGTCCTGTTGTCTAAACTCTGTTGTCAACATCTGGTCTTTTAAGCTCAAGTTAGCAGGAGGTTCTGCTTTTCTGTTGTATTCCTGTTTTGAGCGAAATATATGGTACATATTAAATGTGTACACAGACTGACAATCCTGTGCAGGAGGAGGGAAAAAAAAACTCCCCTCAGTCACTCTACACTCTCTCTTGGGGCTTGTGGTTATGATGCTTACATGTTTCTCCAAGAAAGAGCCTGGTTGTTTCCGTCCCTCTCTCTCCTCTCTGATTGTCTTTTACAGCCACTGCTCTCTGGGGAGGAAGCCGTCATATTGTTTCTCCCTCCAGCAGATGCTCTCCTCCTACCGTAATCTGTCTGCTGCTGAGCCAATATTATTAGTTGGTGATTTTTACAGGGGATAGAGGAAGCGGGGAAGGGGGGGGGGGGGGGCTGTACATACATGTCTTCACAGTCCAGTTCACTTATTCAGTGGCAGAAAATGTTAAGAGCTAGTGAGACCGGAGGAGAGGATTAGTGGTGTGAGAATTTTACTTTTTATTACTGCTAAGGTCACGGCCATTTTTAAATCCAAGGAAGTGAGGCATGGCAGAGTACGCGGCCAGGTGGGACAGCTCGTTCTCGGTGCAGCACTGCACAATCAGCCCAGACTTTGATTTCATTAAAGCGCCACTGTGAGGCTTCTTATGAATAAGAGATAACCGTGTAAGAGCAGGAGATAACCACAACAATGGTATCAGCAATCACTGGAAATCAAAGTGTATCCACATGGAGAGGAGGCAAAGAGCCTGTTTGTGCCATGTGATATAATGGTCTGCAAAAGGATTACATCATTGTTTGGGATGTAGGTGGGGGGGGGCCGACGAAAGAAGACTCGGACTGCCACCTGGTGGCTGTTCTGCCAAGTGCACCCTCCTCTGATCTGAAACCACCAGTGTTAAAACAAACCTCCCTGTGGGTGCTGCTGAATGAGAACATTTGTTCTCCCAGACGTGCTGCATGAATTACCAGCAACATCGCTCCCTTTATGCTACATGAAACAGTAAAGTGTCCGTACACACGGGGGGGTGGGGGGGGGGTGACAGCCATAGTTTTCCATATGAGAGCATGGTAAATGGTGCTTGCCCAGCAGCCATACATACATCCCCGCTCTGGGTAAAGTGTTGCCAGTGCCAAGATGCCATTAGACAGCTGCATGGTATTTGCAGAGCTGCACGGCATAATGACACAGAGGGCTGCGTTTAGTACTTGTCATTACTCGGGGATCAGGATTCTTCTTTTAAGTCGAGTTGTCTCTGGAGAGCCTTCAGTGTGCCGTCGCAAGGGAATGAGCGGGCGATGAGACAGCGACATGTTTCAATCGTACTTGCAGCACAGCGAGATCGAGTTGCAGCCAAATCAAGAGCAAATCTCATAAAAGCCTCTTAATGGCACTTACAAACTAATAGCAAAATGGCCTAAAAGCCTTGGCTGCTATCTCGGCACGAGTCTGCAGGAGGCACTCTGCCATAGAAACACGAGGCCTGTTTCTCTCCTAATCAGTTGGTTCCTGTGGTGATTCAGATTTTCACATCTCAAAGGAGAACACGAGTGGTATATCGGATCAATTACATGTCATTATTTGGAGGATGAAAAGGGCTAAAGTCCCCTCCCACCAGTCAGACAGATGGATTTTGATTTTATCTATGTGCAGGGTAGGACACTAGAGCTGTTTTAACGTCCATCTGCTGAAGCGGAAAGTTCCACTCTGCTCATTTAAATGCCAGATCTATGAGCATGATTTGTGTGTGGATACAATTCTGGTCTGAAAGTGCACAAACACTGAGAATGATCCTTACAGTGAGGTAGGAGACATCTTGTTTCCAGCTTGAAATGAACAATATGAGCATGTATTTAGTGTCACGGCCATTTATCCTCTCTCGGCCTATCAGACAACCTGAACATATTCATACGCTAAAGTGAGTTTAAGCATGGTATTTGATTAGCTTTGTGTCTCTTAGTGTGGTGAAGCCAACCTTGCGTCCGGCCTGTCCACCCCACTTCACCCTCACTATAATAAACCTGTCTCTAAAAGCAGTCTAACCAATCATGGAGCTTAAACAGTGACAGACAAGCCTCTGACAGATAAATATATATACAGATATATATATATATACAGAGTATATTCGAATATTCTAAGATTCCCCTTTTTTCCTTGTGTGAAAGACATATCAAACCCAACTTATTGTTTGATGTAGAGTATTTTATATTACATTTAAAAGCAAGAGTTGAGTTGAGATGTAAGGGATTTTTAATGTTTTTCTTTCGGGTGACTTTTCAGATTACCGTTATCAATAAAATAATGCAACTCCAATTCAAGCAAGAGCAGATTGAAAGTCATACTTCTCACCTATAAAGCTTTAAACCCGCTCCTTCGTATATCTCCAGCCTAATTACTTCCAAACACCGCACCGCATCCTTTGCGTTCCCTTGAGGCTGCTCACTTAACAGTCTCTCAGTTCAATCGGATCTCTTCTGGTGTTCCCTGCTCAGTGAGCGTTTCTCTGGAACAATCTACCGCTGCACCTCTGGGAGGCAGGAATCGGCTTTCTGTTTATTATGACCTCTACTAATTATCACCAGTTGGGGACACAAATCAATGACTCCCATTGACATGCAGTAACTTCAACCTACTAACCTCATAATCAAAATTGTATTAATTCATATCAATCATAGTGATATCATTAACTGTGTGCGTATATGTTCTTGAATGATGTGCACTTATTTAATAAAGAAATAAATAATTTTTATTCAATAATATTATTTGTCAAATATAAACTGAATCCATTTACTGTGTACATAATGTTCTAGCATACGCTATGCTGGTTAAACTTTGCATTATACATATCACTACACTATTTCATTGTCATGGGGTACCGGGGACTTCATCAGGTATGTTTGATATGATTGGTTGTATCTGCATTCATAGCGCCCAGTAAATGGCTTTAGGCTTCTATAAACCACACCCCCATTACAAACAAATTCACAGATGGCTCCCATCTCTTGGTAGCTAGGCTAGGTTGGATGTCAACTGTATTTCATTGGTTCAGTACTTCTACTCTGCTAAATGTCAATAAAAGGAAATCTAATCTAATCTAAATGGGGAAAAATTGTTTGAACCTCAATGGGTTTGAAATTTAAAGGGTCAGTTTACCAAAATGACAATATAATTACAAACAGACCCAGATGCTATTGGCGATGCAGTTCATTTGGGTTTAGGTTTTCCAAATAAAACCAAAACTATCTGCATGGCTTTAGACCACAAAAGGAAAGTCAGAGCACATGTGTTTTTTATTTGTTTTATTGGTGAACATATTGTTCAATGTTACGCAGTTTGTGCACTAGTGTGACTGGACTTATGGACACTTTCTGTAAAGCAGAAGTGTGAGGAGAGGGGCATTATGGAGCAGTAGCAAGCCACTTGAAATACTGACTAAAATTTGTGTTGCAGTCATACCGGGTGCTGATAACATTTCATATTCCTGTGGTGTGGAGCTCTTCACTGAGCCATGTCTTAAATGTAAAAGTGAAATAGTCTCTTAAATACACAAGAGTGATCTTGAAGTTATTTCCGTCACTTATATTTTTTGAAGCACTCTCCGGTTGAGAGATTCCAGCGGCAGCACAAACTTGCCGTGCTGGACCTGCCATGCTGCTTCTTCTCAAAGAAAACGTAGCAGAATTAATAACTCCAAACATTATTTCAATCACTGACAGCAGCTAAACTGCCAGCTCTAAACACTCCGCAGGAACAGGATATTTCATCCCCGCTTTGTGATTTCACAGCCACCACGCAGACGCAGCTTATGATCTCATTTCGTCTGCTAATGTATTCACGTTCTTTTTCTTTTTTTCCCCGACTCACTTTGTTCTCGGGGTAGAAAGTGTTTAGTGTGCCAACACAGTGAGTTCTGAAAAGCGGCGTTTACAGGCTTAAATGGGAGTGTTGAAAGCAGCACGAGGGAGTTGTTTTGTATGCTACTTTTAATTATGATGTCAGTCTCAGCTGGTGATTACTGCTCTTTCTCAGTCTGGACATCCTAATAAAGACTGCCTGCAATTTATGTTTTACAAGGGACACTGGCACGATTTAAACCATTTTACAGTAGGTGCCTGGGTGTACGACTACGACTGGTGCTCTTGATCCTCTACAGCCTTTTATGTGGGATCTACATCTAAATACAGTACATTCTATGGAGCAATTGTGTTAAAAACTAGCAGAATTCTTATTTTTCTGTAACAGCACAATTGTCTTTCTGTATTTTAATTTTACATAAACATGTCAATGCAAAAATACACAGAATGTTTAATTTAAAATAACCAAGGCTGGAACATTAAGGTGTTAATTACAACTAGATATTACAAAGAAAATAACGCAATAAAAATATTAATGCACTTTATTGCAATTTGCATGCCAACCAAGTCACCTTGTCAGTCACCTTGTTGTGGTACATGACAATTATGCAGAAGCACGCAGCTCCAACTACAACAATTAAAGCTCTGCTGGATGGAACACTTTTTTAAAAACAACCAGATGGATGTGTTGACAATGGCATCGTTTATTGCAAACTGTGTGGAAAAGAGTTTACATTTCACAGAAGCAGCAACCTTCTGTATCGTAGATACCATTTGAATTGCAAAACATGTCACAGTGAGCACAGATCTCTGGAGCTGCTTGCTGGTTCTGGTTCTACTACAAACAAGTAGAACCTGAACAAATGACTGCCTTGATCATTAAACAAAAATGAGTCAACATGGGAAACAACTGTAGACCACTATCTGTGGTTAAAGATACGTTCAGCAAAAATGTGTAAAATTAAAAAAAAAAAAATTTACATAAAATAAATGTTGCTTTTGGGTTAAATATTGATTAATTGATTTCAAAACCTGTAATAATTTAAAATCAAGTCCTACTAAAAACATTGTGTTAATATATTTTATTACAATTAAATGTCTCCTTTTTAAAAGAAAAAAATATTATTTATACATGATAAGACTCTAAAAGGTAAATCAACTGGTATATTGGTCCTGCATCTTTTATGACAATAGCTATATTCTAGAAGATTTTACATAAAAGAGTGTTTATATAGCGTATTTTTGGCGGCCCTGCTGCCGGAATATTCCATTTTCTTATATGATTTTCTTTACAGTGTATGAAAGAGAGAACTCCATTTCAATATAAAAGGGAGAATAAATGTGGAGATATTCTAGAGCATGGCAGTTATTTGCATAGATAAATCTTATTTAATTAGCTGAGGCAATGTCACATTTTGGGACAGCATTCTTTTGTTTGTAACGCGATAAACAAACATCCACATTACAAAGAGACAAGTTCAGTACACTCAGTCCTAGCATGAAGTGAGGCGATGCCAATTTGTTATTCAGGTCAAGTACTGTACTTTGCTACTGAATGAGCAAATTTTAATAGCACAGGATCCCCGAGGCAAAGAACTCCATTCACATTCCAAACACAGCAGTTTCATTTACTGACCTTGAAGAGTTTTGTTTACACAAATTGAAATTAAAAAGGCAACGAGGAAGGAAATCATCTCCTGGTTTAATTTACCTTCATGTAGTAAACAGATCACACAGGGAGAACATTACTTCGCCCACAACTGAGATAATGAGCTCGCTTTCACTCACAGAACTACTTACACATTCACTGCATGGTCACGCTAAAGGGCCTGACCCATGAAACAAAGGGAAAAAAAACAACATCTGCCCTCTGCACATGAGTAGAAAACATGCACTGGGGTGTTATGATTTGTATTCTTTGGGCTTTAATGTCTATAAAAGTTGCTGTAATGGAACTGGTTTGGCGGCAAGCGGCATCTCCAGAGCTGGCTGTAAAAGGGGTCCCCGGGGTCCTTTATATGTCACTCGGCCCTGCATCTCTTATTGGCCTGCCACCGCTCTCAGGCCAACCTTTTGAAATGTCAGCGCAATAAAACACAATGGATTCAACGCTCTAGACTCGGTGGTGTCAAACGCCATTAGTTTTAATCCTATTTGCGGTGAAATTGCTCTTGAAAGGTAAAGGGATCTATAACTGTCTGAGGCCCCAGGGCACGGTTGTTGTAAATCTCCCTGTCTGCTGATGACTCCTCTCCGCAGCTTTATAGGGTTGGAATGAGAGTGTCTCCATGCTGCGGAGACGTCATGTCCCAGTGAACTCGTGGCTAAGTAATGGAGCTGTAGCGGATTGTGGGAGGCTATGCATCTCACTGCACAGTGGTATATTTCCAGACCCTGGGAAAAAAAGAGCTGTCCTTTCCACTCTGCCCACTTCCCGGCTTGTGAAGGCCAGTGGAGCAGATATCTATTGATGACTCTATGTGCTCTGCTTTTCTCCGGGCCCTTTACACTCAGGCTGCTGCTGTTCCAATTCTCTGAGCTCTGAGAAAGATGTGGAGAAAAGAGAGAAGCAACATTGCGCAATGGAAACAGTATTCACCGTGGTGGAGCAGATTAAATGTATCTAATACAAGGGAGCAGATAACCCCGAAATGTTTACAAATCCTGCTGCAGGAGAACGAGAGGGTTTTACAAGTGGAGGCTTTTATTCTATCATGTCTTCTAAAATGCAGAGCCCCCCTTCAGTCGAAACCATGTTCTGACTAGCTGCAAAAAGACAAATGAGAGCTAGCAAGCTAATGCCTAATATCTTGCTCTGCTGTAATGCAGTAGCGCCCAAACTATGGCCCGCAGGCCAGTTACGGCCCGCCTCCACATTTGGTCCAGCCCATTGAACAATACCAGAGAGCGTTTCAATTTTTTTTTTCATATACCGTATTTTCACGACTATAAGTCGCACATAAAAGTCCTATATTTTCTTCAAAATGTGCGGCATGCCTAATGTATGTAGGTGGAAATGAGGGCGTGGATTGTATAGAAAAGAACGGGGATATGCGTTATGTGGAACATCGCTGTTTTAACAACCCTGAAAATGGCAAAGAGACACGCTTATGAAGCACAAGCGAAAAAATTGAAGGCAATCAGCTACGCGGAAGAACATGGAAATCCAGCAGCCGCGAGAGAATCTAAGATTACTGAAAGACCCAGCTTTTTCGCGGACATAAGGCAAGTGGCACGAGTTGGAGGAAAGACTTGATCAGTGGATCGCCAAGCAAAGCGTGAAGAGAAGCGTTTCGAAAGGTCACCATTCGACTAAAAGCAGTAAAGCTAGCAGAAGACATGAAAATTGAGCATTTCCGTCTTGGTGCTTTTGTGCTGGAAACGGTGCCATTTTTCCATCCGGACCAGGACTACGGTAGCGCAGCGGATGATAATGCATCATTTCTGAGGAGCTGCATGGCAGAAAGTGACTGATAGTAAAAAAAAAAAAAAAAATTGAACCTGGCGTGTTCGATGGAGATTTAGCTGCTGTTAGAATCAGAAACAGAGGATGAGGACTTTGATGGTTTGATTGATGACATTACCCCACTCTATTTTCAAATATGCACACTTGTGTGCTTGTTTTATACATGTGTCTTACCATGCCCTTGATGATTTAAAAATGTTAGTACTTTGTAATCAATACTTACATAAAGCACAATCAAATTCAGTTTTGCTCCCGCTCTTTTCATTGTAATTGTATACATCTATTTCTGTATATAAAACCTGTGCCCTATAGTTAGGTGCCTTATGTGTGTGTTAAACACAGTAAGGACACATATAACTGAAACTGCACCTTTTATTACGGTGCGCCTTATGGTTGTGAAAATACGGTATGTGCATTTGTATTTGATAATAAAGTTGGACTTTTGCAATAAAATGTTTCTTAGTTGTGAACAATTTTCATCATTAACCATTAGTTAGTAAGAATTTTATACACGCAGATGACATTCTGTTCCGTCCTTCTGCAGTCTGTGCCCCTATCTCGCAACCCCCAGAAAAAAAATCCTAAACCGGCCCCTCTCAAAGAGAGAGCAGAATAATGCCAAAAAGATTAGGTAAGAGAAAAATTCATTCAGAAGGCAGGGCATTTAACCTGCAGTGGACAAACAATTATTTTTTGTTCAATGCATCTAATAGGTCTGTCTCATCTGTCAAGAGGGGGTGGCGGTATTCAAAGAATACAATCTGCGGCAACACTATGAATCCCGTCACAAAGACAAGTATGATAGCTTGCAAAGTGGACTGTAAGTTTAGCAGAATACATTTGTACGCCAAGCTCAGCTGAACCAGTCATCTGATCGGGCCAGCTTTTGGATTGCTCAACTGATAGCAAGCAGTGGTAAACCTTTCACTGAGAAATGCATGAACACTGGTGCAGAGGAGGTTTGTCATCACCCTTCTTTCTGTTACAAATTGACCCCGGCCCCACCATCAGAGAAGGAAAAAGTTATGTGGCCCTCACAGGAAAAAGTTTGGGGACCCCTGCTGTAATGACTTGAAAATGCATTTTCACTATACAAAGTGCTTGAAGCAGCATGAAAACCATTGACATGTGCGACATATGAGACTTTAAAGTATTTATACTGTCTTAGTTTTTTTTGCAAAATTGCAGTCTTCCAATATTTCCCCTTGCTATGACAATCGTTTTAGGGAACCAAGACTCTAATCATCCATTTGAAAGTGCTTTGACATTCTGCATTCTATTTGGGGAAGCATAAGGATTTAATCGCAGAATATGTAGGCTGAGGGACAGCAAAATACTTAGAAATATTGTTTAACTCACACCAGATTAGTACTTGGACCAAGTGATTGTCCGAAACCAGATTATTAGTGATTTAATTTGTCTCAGTTGATCCTTGATGTAACATATTGAAATGACTTCCAAAAACATTTAGTTACATAGCACCATCAGCGTGCACTGACTTGTTGAAGAGCAGGGGCCAAAAGAAAAAAAGAGCAGGAGATTTTTCCCCAGTGAATAGGGTGCATTTTGTCACTCAATTTAATGTGTTTTGCTCAAGAAGGCATCTTCATCGCATATGTCACAAAAGAGGGCTCTTTAATGCTTCTTGTCAGCCAATATGTCATTTGAGCACACGGCTGATTTATTGAACAGGTGCTAATTACAACAGAACTTAAAAGTTTTAAAGCATACTAACATGTGTTGCAAGATACTATAATAATCATTTGTATTCGACTGTCTGACTATTGAAAGTCATTATCAGCCAAAGTTAGAGGTTAAGTTTTTATAGCATTGGAAAACTTAGAGTGGCCACAAAAAAAATATGAAAGTTGTTTAGTCTGTCCATTCTGAGGTACTGTAGATGCATTGGGGTTACTGCATGGGGGGTGACAGTATGTGGAGTATTAGTTGTTATCTAATAAATTAAATTACAATAATGCTTATTTTGATTGAATTCTATTCTAATTAAAACCTAAGTTGACATATTTCTGCCAAGTTTATTCTGCTAGATGCTAGAATCTAAGTTTAATCTAGGCAATTGAAAAGCAACTAACATTTGACACCAGATATTGCTAACTTCACACTATTCTATTTAAAACCAGTTCAACTGCATATTTTATCTAATCTGAAGATTACCCTGCTTACATTAGTTCTGTTTAAGCATTGTATGTATAGTGCATAATGCAGCAGCCACAGACGGTATCGGGTCATATTGAACTGGATGTCTGAACCACTTCCTCTCAGACAGAGAAGGATGCTAGGAGTTGTTTTCCACTTCCTGATTCTCTGATGAATGTGGCTTCTGTTATGAGACTGAGTCTGTGGTGATATAACTGTTTCTTGATTCTAAGTAAGAAAGGTAGTCTGAGTTAAAAAAAAAACAAAGGAAGAAAAACTAAAAGCAGAAGAAATGTGAGTGCACGATGAGGCCTTTTCTCACAGCTTGATAACGTTCATCATGTCCATAAGTGAGAACATGTTCACGTAGTCTGTGTGGAGCAGCTGGAGCTCTCCCTACCACAGTTTGCTGGTGACGCTCAACTCACATCGGGGCATTCGAGGTAAGTTTCTGTGAATAACAGCCCTGTCCAAACACTTTAAATGCAAATGTGAAATGGGTTTTGCTGGAGCGAAAGAGCAGTTTTGGGGTTTCATGCTTCACCTCTCCTTTTGCATACCCAGTGTTGATTTGGCTGCTGAACGCTATCCCGAACAGCACACTTACCCCACATGAGGAAGACCGCAGCTGCTCGCTGCATTGTGCGGCCAACCTCATAATGTGAGCCGTTCGCGAGCGGTCGCTTGTTTGTGTGCGGTCGGGACAGCATTTGAACCACGGCGAAAGATTCGTCAGGAAAGAACAAGCCGGGCGTGTCTCGTTCTCTCTCCCTCCCTCTCCCTGATGTCCTATAAGCTCCCGCTCCGTTGCACAGATGCTGCGCAGGCTTCCAGGAAATCACCGTTGACTGGGAAAGGACAATCTTGTGGCCGTGGCTGAGCCTCTCCCCCGTGTGTTTGTGCGGCCGCCAACGACGTGCACGTGTCTCCGCTCGCTAGCTGGGGGCTGACACAGGCCAAAGCATTAGGCTGCAGACAAAACGCAGTCACAGGCCACAAGAGTACACTGTGATGTCATGGTAATGTATCTAAACCCCTCTAATTCATAATTTCAAGGGGAAGCCTCTGAACACCAGATGCTCCCTCAGCAGCCCTATATCACTGAAAAGAGTTCATGCTTTTTGGACTTTTATTTGATTCTGGTCTGTTTTTGGCAGCATGCATATAAAGCTAGACCCCCAAAAAAGAAAAATGTACAAGTGGGAATTTCCCACCATCCCAAAATGTTAATCTAGGCCTGTGCTGGCAACATGGTGCATTAACCCGCCAGGATGAGCCCAGCAACATTTGCACTGTGAATGAGCTGTAACTGCTCGTCTCCAGAGGCAAAATGAAACATCCTCACACCTCGCTGGCATGTAAATCAATTGTGAAATAATGCTGTTTTTTTTTCCTTTTCCACAGAGTTAGACAAACAGCTATTACTGGAACACAGGGAGGAATGCAGCGCATCGCCAGCTTAATCTCATTTAAACGTAACTCATTCAGATTGCAGTGTCAAATGTATTCAAATTCAACACTAGACGCGCAGGCAGATCCTGCCACCGTCGTACATGGCACTGAATAAAACATTTTTGCTACAGTGTGCCGGTAGGTGGGCGAGTGGGTGGGAGGGAGTAGAGGGTTGGGCAGCACCGGGAAGGTGGAGGTGTTTTGTACGGGTGCGGCAGATACTTTCAAGGCAACTTAATGAGACAGGGAATAAAAACAACCTGTCCACAACCTTGCCATGTTTTATCCACGACACTCGTCAGATCATTTATTCGCCGCCTATGTGCCGCTTGTGGCATTTGGTGATTCTGTTGCAAGTCAGCTCCATCTGTTAGAGTTTCAGTATGTGTAAAATGTCTGTTGCACTGTGTAGATCAATTGGCAGGTTTCTAGTCTAGGGACACATATATGTTAATTGAAGTTGGTTACATTATCCTTAGAACAGGTGACTGGTATAGATCCTCTTTGTGTATCTTTGTAGCCTAAAAGGTCTACAATATAATTACTGCATATTTCAACCTGTGCACTCAGTTTGTCTTTGGTTTAATTTAAATTTTACCCAAGATATATTATTATATATTATAAATGACAAGAGTGCAATTAATGTTTATTTTTATGATCAAGTAATGATAGTTTTATTGATTAAACAATATATTACCTAGTCTGTATAATGTATCCAGAAAATAAGGTCTTGCTTTATAAAAAGCCTAAAACTAGAAATCAATTATCCAAATAGTTGCAAACAATTTTCTTTCATTCAAATAAACATTCTTGAATTGGCTAATAGAGGGTGCTCTAATGAGATCAGCCTAAGCTTTTAGAGTTAATATGCATAAACCTCTTAAATTAAAATAGACTTTCACTCTAATGTGGCCCAAACAGTTGAAGAAAAAAACACTTCACTTGGTTATGAATATTTTGCCCAATGCCCATCAAATACACCTGAGTGAGATTCTTTTGTTATATTGTACTGTAGTTTGGCTGTTTTTAAGGAAACGCTGCCACCAAGTGGCTATTTGGGTACACAACAAACTCACCATGACAGTAAGTCTTAGCTGTGGTGGCAGCTGTTCATCATTACCACTATTAACACTAGCAGGACTGCTTCCTCCTTATTATATTGGCTCAATGAAAGTGGTGTCAGAAAAACAGTGTGCAATTTATTAAAACCAAACTGTTCTGTTAAAAATTGTTAATTCTGTACTTCCAAACAAAAACACAGAAAGGCAAAGTAAGATACAATTTGATGCTGAGTAATATTCTAAAAGAATAATATTAGAATAACAACGTAGACGAGACAAATCATTGGATACAATATCATATCAAAATAAAATATATTCTATTAAGGTTATTTTCCACACTGCTTGGAGAAAAAAATATAGTATCGTCGAGTATTTTGGCATTTAAACAGCTAATTTAAAATCAACTTTTACTTTAATTAATTCTGACACACTGGATTAAAAAATTACCTCTTTCAAATTGTTCTTCAATTATAGACCTAATATGTATGTATGTATGTATGTATATATCAAATTTAATTTAAATAATGACATTTGCTCTGATAAGTTACATTTAACATTCTAAAGAATGAAAAATATAATACTGTGCAGAAAGAGTCAAATTAAAGCATCAAACTTCAGCTCATGTATGTTGACAAGAAGTAATGGTGATACCGGGGACAGGAAGAATTATGGAGAATCATTTATATGCTGCACGGTCCTTTATCTCCAGACATTTAGTTGATTTGAGCAGGTTTTTAAGGTAAATTATGTCAAATGATAATCAATGCAGGAGGCAAAATACACAATCCTCCCAAAAAATCATTAGGAATCAACAGAGGGCAGCATCCCTCCATCCATCTTTCTTCTTCGCTGGAATTTGCTGCTGCTGCTCCCCTATCACCATGTAACGGTGAGCAGACAGCCCAGTATGGTGACCCTCAGGCACTGGCTGAAACATTACATTATTCCTCAGACTCCACATTAATGGCCTTACATGGCATGACTCAGTAAATATGGATTTCCTGCGATAGCCGATTCACTAAGATTCTATATTTCGGTCTGTTACATGATCGATATAGTTATGAAAAAATAGTTGTGTGTCTAATTGTTGAACCTGCGAGTCGTGGCTCTTAAAAAGGCCCGCAGCACCTGTTCGTATGTGATCCTCCTATCCGCCTCTCGCTATATAATCCCAGATCTAATTATGTGCACAATTGATCAGTGGAACCATTTCCGCTCTGTCTTCATTACTGGCTAATTAAAAGACACCTATAAAACCACTGAGACTGCTCTGTGGCCCCCAAAGAATAGAGTTGTTTACTGATTCTGGGAGGCTGGAGGAACATGGTGTTACAGAGAAGCAGGTGCACCCACCCCACTCCCCAACCAAAGAAAAATAATAATGAGGACAGCAAAAACACCACATTTAAAATGCGCTTTTATATGTTTCTTTGCCATAAACTGGTGAAAATAATAATGTGGTGGTTAAAATACTCCCATCCTTTACAAGTGAAAATAGCAATACTGCGCAATGTAAAAACCTGTTAAAGTGCACGAGTATTATCAGCAAAATGTACAATTTACTCAAAGTATTAAGTATTAAAATTAAGTGTTGACTGAACAGCTCAAAATTCTGTAACATTGCAAAAAGCCACAACTACAAAAAGAGAATAGGTTTCATGTTTAAGAATTGTATAGGTTTATGCTATTTCATGCAATTACAGTTACATTACTGACGCTGTCAGATATGGTAATAAGATACAATAGTATAGTAGACAGTACAATATTTTATTAAAATGTAGTAGAGTGGAAGTAGAAAGCAGTATGAAATGCAAATATAAGTACCTCAAAATTGTACTTAAGAACTTGTAAATGCACCTAGTTACTTAGTTCTGTCTCCATCATTGACAACAGCAACTCTGCACTACTTTTTGTTTCATGCACACATGGAACAGATTCCATTCCAGTTAAGTCTTTCCATTGGCCTTGATTAATTAATGCTTGCACCCTTGAGACAAAACATTGAACCCTTTTTAATTCACTGCCCCTCAAGAAGTAACTTGTGAGCTCTGATATTACCTGGTGCTGGGGCATAGTACTCCCCCATTTATCTCACAGATAGGAATCACAAGAAAAAGATAGTTGAAAACAACCATCATTGCTCATCTCCCCCAGTCCGGACGCGATAAAAAATACTATGCATGGTTGCAAAGTTTTACATGGGTTGATGTCCTGAAGGTTAAGCGGAGGTGCATCTCTAGTCAAACGATGCAGTGCACGTCCGGGACCTTCGGCAGGTGCATGTGTACTGGCCGCGGGGCTACGTGTTGCTCCGTGGAGGGCTGCAGCGCCCCGGGCCATGGAGGTGCAGGAGTTCATGCCGAGCCCGGGGTCGGATCACACTAGGAGGCGGGGAGGTGAATTTATCATCCCCCGCAGAGCCCGTGAGGCACCCTGGCCTTATCCATCACCACACGGCCCTGCTGTGGCACTGAAAGAGGAGGTGGGGTGTGGGGGGCAGAAGTAGGACACGGCCTCACTCCCACTTTAAAGAGCCTAAGGGTTGTGTGTTTCCTCAACTGTAGAATATGGTGCCTCTGCCCATAGCAGAAATTCAGCAACAGCAGTAAATATCCACAAATTTGACCAGTCTCGTAGACGGTAAATCTCTCCACTGAGCTATTCTATTAGCATTCTTTGTGTTGTGCTCGGAGCTCTGAGAGGGGAGATGAGGCAGGTTATATTCCAGGTTTTATAGACTAAACCTGACCCCGAAGCTGATGAGTAAAATCCTCCCAAACTACAATGTGACATTTAATATGCTGTGAAGTCAAAGCCGATTTTCCAGCCGAGATGAATGCTGCTCCAAATGATTTTTTAAGCAGTAAACCTTATTTTGTTAAAGAGGTTTAGCTTTATGTTACATGTGCTCTTTTTTGTGAATGCCTCCTTTCACAATGTTGTACTCATGCATCTTAGACTGCATGCACATACACAACACTGACAGCTAGCAATATCTGACTTTAGCAGTTTGGGGTTCACTGTCTTACACAAAGACCTTTAACATGAGAAGCACCAGTGATCGAACCCCCAACTCTACAAATAAGGGTCCCACATTGTCAGACCAACATTTCCTCTTAATGCTTTGGGACTAAAAACCAACAGCCCAAAGCTTCTGTGAACATAAATAGTTACAATTCCATTCGTCTGTCGGATGAACACAGTTAAAGGCTTGTATATCTCATTCTCGGTTCACCCGGAATTTCAGATCACCTCAATTTTTCCTGTCTGCATGTATTGTTTCCAACCTGTTTACATCATCTACTGCAGCCTGTCCTGGAAGAGGAATCCTCCTCTGTTACTCTTCCTGAGATCTCTTCCTCTTTTTCTTAAGGATCTTTTCCTTATACAATGTGAACGACTAAGGAGAGGGGATGTTGTGTTGCTTGTAAAGTCCATTGGGGCGAATCTGTGATTTGTGATTTTGGGCTATACAAATAAAATTGATGTGACTTTAACATAATTCACTCTATCAAACATGTAAAACACATCTACATTTGTAGAATAAACAGATTAGTTTACAGATATGTATATGAAAAATAAATAGTGTGCCTTTTTTGTGTGAGAACAAACCGTAGGTCAGGGGGCCAATACTGCTCTCAATAGACCAGTAGATGAACTCTCCTCAGGGGAAGAGGTGAAAGATAATAGACAAACCTAAAGGGGCAAAAGCGTCAGTCATGGTTGACCTGGAAATGGAAATGGAGCACATAATGTACCAACCATTGCAAACATAAAGTTAAAACACCAAAGGATGAAATGCTGCTATCAAGGCCAGAGAACAGACAATCACACTTTAACACTATTCAATTTAAAAAAGGAACAACTTCTCTGGTCAGAGCAAAAGAATGACCCTATAGCTACGCAGCAACTAAAAAGGCACCCCTAAGAGGACAATTTCTATACCTTGTGAATATCTTGTTTTCTACCATGGACTCCACATACTCTACAACCTTGACAGAAGCTCCTAGAAAAGCCACATTCATTGTTTGAGTGAATATCTAGGACAGATTATAAATTAATGCGAAGGCTTTGCAAGAAAGAGGACATCTGAAACAAAGAAAATGAATCACCAAAACCAGGTTACATGAAAAGTCAATACTCGATTTAGTACAAGTATTACAGAGAGCCGGGTCATCAAAGTAGTTTTTACCTTGGATGACTTGTCAGCATTTTGCAGCAGAAAAAAATGCTTCTTTGTCAGTTGGGGGATAGAGGAACAGAGATGCAGCCATAATGCTTCACACCTCTAGATATGACCTACAGGGTCTTAGTGCTCTGCTGCCAATGGCTCATTCCTCCGTTAGGATCTGGGAGGTCCTTCTGGTACAAACTAAACTGTACAGCTTTCGCCATGTGACTTTCCTCCCCTACAGGTAGGACTGATAGTGAACATCAGACTGGTCCCACCTCCTCCATCATACAGGAAGTAGACAGCACGACTCAACAGGGACCGTTGTCATATTAGTTGTCATTCACAGCGGGGTTTGGCTCAAGGAACAGGCCGGAGAGCTGTGGGGTTATTAAGGGACTCAGCTTGGCGTCACTGAACTTTTAGGCTCCATGCTGGTGAAGGGCTTACACTGAGCTGATGGGTTTGGGGAAAGAGAGGAGAGAAGGGAGGGAATGGGGGGAGGGACACAATGTGTATATGTGTGGTTGGTTTGGTTTAGTCTGAGAGGATTGACTCTTTATAGACCACTAGCACCATACCGGCTGTGAGAATAATTCAGCTGCTTGTCTCATTCTCATGAGATGGGGTGGACCTTGTATCTAGGCTAATGTGGTTAGGGAATGAAATGGGTATATGACTCTGTAACACTTAGGCTAAATCCACATGTCCACCAAGCCATGGAGTGTTCATCATCGTGATATTGGATCACTCCAACACAGACTTCAGACCTTGTGCATTTTTATCAAAATTGTTCAACTTCACTCTATACACATCTGCTTAGTCAGAGGTTTCCTTTAGATGAACTGCTGAACACTGCTAATATAATGTTAACATGAAATCCTAAACTGGAGATCTTCACACTGTAGAGGGATTTAAAAAACAACCACCTGTTCACAAACTTAGTATAGCAGATTTTAATAAATAAGAAAAAATCAATGTTATTAAGTCTATAGGTCTGTGGATGCGGCTTGTGAGTCATGTTTACTCAATTGTGGAGTAGATTGGATAAAAAGGTTCTACTGTACATACATGCACATGTTCTCTCCGATAAATTACATGATGGTGCTATAAAACACTGCAGGAAACCGTGGGAAGAAAGATTTTGCATGTTTCGTTGCTGCTGATCTCACTGTGATTTTAGCAAATTTGTGTAAAGAAGAACAAAAAACCCACTACTTCAATCCTGATCAAAAAAATGTAACATGCATTACTGACATATGTACCGAGTAAAATATTACCTTCTTTTCCTGTAATGCGGTACATTACTGCATTACATTTTATAACAGCACAAACTGCTCAGGAGATATGTTTGTTGTTATTTCAGCCTACGTATACACAGATACAGCAGAATTGTATAAAGTATCAAAAATAATGACTTTTTCTTACTTAGTTTAGATGTTTTCTCAATCAAGCTAAATTTTAAATAGAGGCATATATATATATATATATATACTTACTCACATTCACTACAACGATAATGAAGTCAGACTTTCAGTGATATGAAAAGAAAATACAGACAGAGATCCTGTGCATTATATAGAGTTGAAAGCCTAAAGAAAAGTGTCACACTAGGAAAAAAAAGTGAGATAAACTGAGTTTGATGGATTCATCCCTTCAGCTATACACATCCTCATCCGACCTCACTTTGATGGTTCGCTTTTATGTTCTTGTTTTACTACTTTTGCTGTGGATTTCGTTTTTTACTCTATTGCAAAGTACCTGTTGTGAGTGGGTTTTGAGAAAACTATTATTTTTTATCATGATGCCTCTGCTGCGCTGAACTCATAACTGAGAAGAGAAATCCCTCTTTGTCTCCACCAGCTCTTGAAGCCACACATTCAGCGGTGAACTGATGCAACTTGGAGACATTCTTCCAACTCCGCATAGCCTAAGACTGAAAGCTGAGCTGGGAACTCTCACTTCACATGCTCATCCTTGATAAACTAGAGCGTGGCCTTCTTTATTTTAAAAAATGTATATCATTTCATTACAAGCATCCCACAACCAAAAAAGACTTTAATAAGTGCACACACACACACACACACACACACAATAAAAACCAACACAACATCACAACCTTGGGAAAATAAAACAAACACACTCAAGAATAAAAACAATTGGCAAAAAACAAGAGGGTTAATTAATTAAGAGGTTCCCCTCAGTAATTTAAATAATTACACAGTACATTGAGAAAACAAACAATAATTCATAATTGTCAAATCTAATCTATTCATAGCACCTGGAATAATGACTAAAATATACAAACAAAGATTAGTATCCCTACATCAACACCAGTGTGGCAATGTGATTTAATGTCATCTGACTTGTGTCTATGGCTCAACATCAGCTATAATAAAGCAGATTAGCACAGAGCGTCGTTGCTGGTTCATGGTGGGCCCTTTATCGACCCACCGCTTGGAATGCAATCGACCCTACTCCCTTCAGATCTCTCTGCTTTAGTTGCTAATAATGTTAGGGATCAAAATATGCCTCCCTCACCATTTGGACCCACTAAAGAGTGATGGCAGAGCAGTAAAACTAACACAAAGAAGTTAAGTAATCCTGAAACACCACTTTAAAATTGTGATAATTGGAATTATAAAGGGGAAATGTAGCAGAAAAGCATCATTAGAGTGAGTAAATGATATTTTAATTGGATTGAAGGCAGTTATTACAATTGCCCAACAGAGATTGTTTGATAGACTGCATCACAATTTGTTGGGTATATACCTGTGTATGTGCCTATATCTGCAGGATGCACTGCCCCTGCCCACTTTATGCTGACACCAGCAGCAGAGGTGCGATCTGCCCAAGAAAAAACAGGAGCCGGAGCCTCCCATGGTGCACTGCTCAGCCATGCGTGAGGCAATGAAGGACACAGGAAGCGGAGTGGGGTCGAAGGTGGGGGGAATGAAGCGGTCAGCTATAACAGGATTTTTCTCAGCAGCCCCCCCTCCCCTTCCTGCCTCCCTGCTCTGACCTCAACAGATCCTCACGTCTGGACACCTGAGGCTGAGCCAGCTGGAGGCAGAAGAAAAAAAAGAAGAGCCGCTTTATTTTAGTAGTCAATAGTGAGCTGGAGGGCTCTTTGAGGTTTGTGGTGATTGAATTCAAACGCAAATGGATTTACAATTGCAAACCCTGAGCCATTACTGCGGACTAATGTAAATCCTGCAATCCCTCTCCTCTTTTGGTCCCTCTCGGTATTGTCTTCTTTTTCCACTTATCCTTGTGAGGCATAACAACATGGCGATGCACTCTGGGTAATATGCAGGGGCGATGGAAGACCTTGAGATTCCAAATCAAATAGCATCTTAACCTCATGCACAAATTGATTCTTTAACCTCTCAGTCACTGCGGCTTGAACCTTGAATTATGCCATTGATAGTCGGGAAATCATGAGAGAACGCCTGATTTTTATCTTCAAAAAATAGGATCCATGGCGACGCTGCCTCCCTCTGACACACCGGATAGATGGATTGTTTCTTCCAGCTCTCCAAATATTCCTCAGTTAGCCTTGAACAGTGCCTGGAAATCGGATTTCATTTCTCACTCACACAGCCCTCTGCTGCCTCTAATCCAGTAGCAGCCCCCACAGTCAGCCCCCCCCCAACAGGCCTGGAAAAACCTGATTTCCCCACTGCATCAATAAGCCGGGGTTTATTCAGCGGCGTGGTGGTCTGGCTGCTTGCCCTGCCGGTGACAGAGCTTTATTAGTGGGAAGGAACGGCAAGGCATGTTAAGACAAGGAGATGGAGGATGCTGCTACATGAGCCAAGAGCAACAACAGATTCTCCCTGCAGCCACATGGAAATAGAAAAACACTCTGGTTTATTTTCTTCTGGGTCTAAATTCATAAATTTGCCATAAACTCATGCTACTGGGAGAACACATGGGCCAACATGCCCTGAATAGCGAGTCTCCAGATAAAATCTGGTCAGGCTAAACCTTTACTGCGTGTCATTCCCACTACTCTCATTCCCCTTTTCATGTCTCTCTTGCCTTCAAGCACCAAGTGCCTAATACAAAAATAATCCTAAATAAAAAACACACCTTTGGGTATTTAAACCTCCTGTAGAGCAAAAAACAGTAAGTCGATTAATCAGTGTGAGAGAAAGATAATTCTAGTATAAATATGTTCTATTCTGTATAGGTCTCTACTGTTATCTGCTTTTTTACTATTATCACAATGCATGTTTAGAAACTAGAGAGAACAGAGGCTATTGCCTTGCATGTAGGCTTTCCATAGGAGCTACAATTTACCAAGTTTCCCAAAACACTTTGTGTGCCCAATCTCTGGAAACACTACAACTTCAAGTTAGTTGGATCGAATGGGAAAGTGTCCTAAAGGTGTAAGGAGTGAGAGAAAATAGCTGAACATGCTGAGTATGTAAATAAAAAAGCTGAATATGTATATAATTAAGAGATGAAAATGCATTCACATCCAGCTGTCAAACTTAAATTTAATATGAATCAATATAAAAAATAAATATTGTACACTATACAGGAGTTAATTATACCTTACATAATATTAGTTTGATAATTATAGATTATTCTATGTAGAATACCACATGCAGTAACAAGTTCTTCAAAATATACTGAACACACTCCCATATATATTTAATGTGTAAAAGCTTGTCCTATATTAATTCCAGTCACATTGATTTATTTTTTTTAAAGCATGTGATGATATTCATGCCAAAACAGCTACTGCTCCATCGTCTAAGCAAAATACTAGTCAAGTACAGTAACTTTTATAAAACAGGGGTGAACCTCAATACCAGGTTCAACATTTTCAAATGCAATATAAGATTCTGCTGTCAAATCTCCAATAAAGCACAGTTCATCTACTTAGTTGTATCCGGTCTATCGCAAAAGGTCACAGGCACTTGACAGTAATGGCAGCTGACATAATAACACCCAATTAAGTGGTATTAAATATACCTGTGTATGACAAGTCCATTATGAGAAAGGTCCATGTTATAGATCAAGTGCATTTACTGTATTTTAGACATTGATTCAAATAAAATTTAAATAGATCTGTGTGTGGGGAAAATGTGAATGCTACCAATTGAGTTTTCCCATTTTAAGCATCAGCAGGATATAAATATATAAAATCAGCGGTGTGCAAAACAACAGTCACATTTAGCCTACATTCCTGATGGCAACTTACAGAAAAATACAAACACAGGAGCTCAGCATGACACATTAGCCTAGCAGCCACTGCAATAAACACAAATTAACAATGTGCTAACAAATGGCAAGACAGAGAGCAAAAAAGCAGCTAGAATCTTTGTAGCTAAAGTCACAAACTCAAATTTTACCAGCACTGAATATTAAATCACTTCATATGTAGCAGGAAACAGAAACAATTTACCTTTTAAAGTAAGAAAGCACACCTTCGCATATAAAGTATAAACCTTTTGTAAAATTGATGTCTAACAGCAAGTTTCAGTCCCTCTGAAGTTCCTGCCTCACATAATAAACTGCTCAACAGCAAGAATTATTTCCTCCACAAAAACCTTCTTCGAGCACCTGACAGTTCCCTCGTAAAATACAACCTAACATTTTACAGCGGTGCAGCAGCAGAGTTGGCTAACTTCTTCTGCTTTGTTGGGCTTTAAAGCTGCAATATATAATTTTAATCGTAATTGCCTCATTCGCCGATGCATTCAGATCTACTTTACAGAGACCCAGCTCCTTGTACATTGATTGGGACGGATTCTTGCCCATCAGATGGGACAGAGTCGGTGTAGGCAGCCGTGGTCTTAGGGAGCAACTGTGGGTGCACCTACTGGGACTGTTGAAGACCCCTGGGATAGAGACTGTGCAAAAATGTCATACTGCCTCCCAGCACATGCTACTGTAGGACTGAACGATTTAAAAAATATATATTTAATTGCAACATTTCTGGCAGATATTTCTGATTTCATTCAAGATTTTAATTTCATTCATGATTTTCTTTAAATCAAGTTTCAGTGCACGATTTACAAGCATCACAGAAACTCAACATACAATTAAAAATTCCATAACTGTAATGCAAGAGTGAAAACTAAAGTCAAGAATTGATTTCAAATGTAGTCCTATTTATTATAAAACAAAAAAAAAAAAAAAACATGCTAGCGTTTTCTGTAGGTTTTTTTTTTTTTTTTTAGCAGCGAGGGTATTCTGTGCTTCCTTTTCAGGTTGGTCTCCTCTACTCTACTCTGATATGTTACATAATGTTAGCTGGCATCAATATATTGTGAACATCTGTGAACTCTATGTGGAATTATCTCAAGATCATAACCTAAATCAAGTTGAGTGTATACTAAGCTTGAGAGTATGCAACAGGTCTGCTGTGAAGGTGGAGATACAGCGGTTTCATCAACAATTAAAAAAAAAAATGAAATGAAAAAAAATACTTGAAGAAAAACTAGACACAAACAGCAAAAAAGGATGGTTTTGAAAATATGTTTTTACATTTAATACAATTTAGCCTCATCTTCTCTCCCTAATGTTTATGAACTATAACCTTGAAAGTTCAAATATCATATTAACTTCAAATTATTATTATTTGTTTTTATTTAAAGTTCTCAATAGGACTACTTATGCGCGTTCGGGTTGAACTTGCTCATTCCTATAAATGCGTGGATATCCATCTCATCAAAGACTCAAATTAGAAGTGCAACACAAATGTGATTGGCAAAGAGATCAAATCCGGGCTGTTTTTCTCTCAGGAAGCTATAATTCTTAGAGGTGAGCAGAATACCATTTTGATGTGTTTAATGAGAGCATCGGAGCCACAATACCGTGTTATGTTGTGTTGCGGCATCACAGAAGACAAAAACAGGATGACTCACCCTGATCAAAAAGGCAGAATCAATAATAGGAGTCTGGAATCAGCCATACAGGACAGAAGCAGGAAGAAAGTTGAAGTCCATTCTCAGTCACAACGGTCACCCTCTGTAGAATATCATGAACAGCCTGAGGAAGAGGTTTAGTGGCTGTTCTTAATCCAAGACGCTCCACAGAGCATTTCAAGAAATCTATTATTCCATCAGCTGTTAAGCTCATCACTGACAGGTCATTTTATTTTTATATTGATTCTAGGTAGGTTTTAAGGCTTTTAACGGTATTCTCTAGTTGCCTTTAGGAGGGGTTTTAAGGTTTCTATTTAGTCATCTATTTCTTTTTCCTGGGGTATTTTTATGTTAATCCTATTATGGCATTGCTTTGTCTTCTCCCATTTCTTGCTACCTCGTGGACAAAATATTTCTCTCCTTTAGATGTATAGTATATGGGATCACATATAAGATTAATGTATGTAAAGTCTTTTGATGCAACTGACCGACCCAGTTCCCCCCATGGGGATCTCGGTGCTGTTATTGGATTTAGGGCAAATTGTTTTCCACGTCTGTGAAAAACATCACATTTTTTGGGGGAAAAAAAGTCTGTGACTAAACCATAAATTCTGATAAAGATTTTGTAAATGCTGAGCCATAGCAAAAGAGCAATCATAAAGGAAACATATCTTAATCCTACCGACGGTCGGTCGAGATTCCCCTCATTAATGAACTTGTTTTATTTTATCAGATTAGTCCTAATAACACTGATAAATATAGGGACCCTTACTCTTCCCTAGGCCAATTTATAGGGGGGTACAAATTAAATTTCATAAAAGGTACATTTGTTATCATTTGTAATCTATGTCAAGAAATCTAAAAACATAAGTGTTAGATATATGTAATATCTTTAAATGTAATTCTTTTATTTTATTTGAAATACAACGTTTCAAAAAGGAACAAGTCGGTAGCCAAACAAAAAAATGAATCCCCCTTTTCTTAGTATCATATAAAGTTTATATTATAAACATTCTGCGATCAGTTTTTACTAATGATGTCAAACAGCAAGGAAACGCAGCCCTGCACGTTCTGACGCGCTGATGTCACCAGCTGCGCCTAAACGCAATATCATTAGACTTTACTAATACTGAAACAACCTATAAAATAAACTGCTAGCCGATAAATGTAAAACAATAATTTACCGACAGATGTTTTTTAGGTGGTCACGAGTCCAGGTGATCGATAATCCAGGCAATGTCCAATGTCCATTCCAGGTAAGGCTAATGCAGGTGAGGTCGCTTATCAAGCTAGCTTTGCAGCAGGCGGGTCTTTTGCAACTCGTGCTGAAATCCAGAAGCAAAAGGGGAAAGTTTAAAGGTCGCAGCTCTACAAATTACATCTGATCAGTGACGTCACCGTTCTGTTGCCATGATACACAATTTAAATTAAACATCAATGTTTTAATGAAACTGAATCCATATCCCATTTATTTCATCATCATTCTCAATGAATCTCTGGACTACAACTGAGAGTTATGTGTTGTGTAAAACAAATATTAGCTTCAAAATTGATTATAAAAGTGTCATTCTTTCTTGATAAGTCTTAAACAGCACATGTTTTGGGAAATTATTATCCATGTCGAGACAGGTGACAAACACTGTTGTAAAATGTTAATAAAACACACACACAAAACACATTTATGCATTTATTTACCCAAATCATTACACAAAAAACTGATGACACCATGTTTTATACTCAATGGATCCAAGTCTGACTCAAAGCAGGAAGAGAGAATTGAGAGAAATAAGATGGGTGGAGAGAAAGGATGTTTAAAAAAAAATGAATACATAAATATTTTGTGAATATGTATATTTACAGTATATGAATGATGATAGGTATAATATGTAAGTATGAAAGTATTTAAATAAAGTCTTTAAAAAATCTTATAAATAATACTAATAATAGATAATAATTGATTATATAAGCACACAAGTCTTTCTATTCCTTATTGCACATGTTAATGAAGGTGTTGCAAGGTGTTTGAAAGTCTTGTGGAGTATGACTAAATATGTAAAATAAAAAAAGTTGTGCCGGTATGACCGTTTCTGGCTCCACATCACATCTGCACAAAGACTCATGAATTGCATTAGTCAATGATGTCACTTGAGGTGGCATCAGGTGAACCTGGTGATCTACATGACTAAACTTTTTTTTTTTTTTTTTAATGATTTTGTGGGGGAGGGGCGACACGGTGGTGCGGTGGGTAGCACTGTTGCCTCACAGCAAGAAGGTCGCAGGTTCAAGACCGCTTTGGGCCTGGGTCTGGGGCCTTTCTGTGTGGAGTTTGCATGTTCTCCCCGTGTCTGCGTGGGTTTTCACCGGGTACTCCGGTTTCCTCCCACAATACAAAAAACATGCTCAGGTTAATTGGTAAACTCTAAATTGCCCATAGGTGTGAGTGTGAGAGTGAATGGTGTGTGAATGGTGTGTGTGCCCCACGATTGGCTGGCGACCATCTGGGGTGTATCCCTGCCTCTCGCCTTAACGCGCTGGGATAGGCTCCAGCAGACCCCTGCGACCCCGAAAGGGAATAAGCGGGATAGACAATGGATGGATGGATGGATTTTGTGGGGGTTTATAATGAATTCTGCAACTAATTTAGTTTTCAACTGCAAGTCAGATCCCACTTGTGATGTGGAGAATGTGAAGTTCAGTGTTTCTGAACCGGGTGTATTTAACATTGCATGGGAGTCATGATACACTTTTCTAGCGGGATGAGGACAGCTGAAACAAAGGAGAGCCTTAGTGAGTTGTGTTTCGAAGGTGAAGCGTTGCAGCAGGAAGGAAAAGAAAAAGAAATAGTTCCATCCTTGCCAGCTGCTCCCCTAAACACACACTTTTAGCTGTGAGTAAACAGTCTACAGCAGCTTTAGGTTAGAACTTTTCCAGTGTTGCTATAGAGCAGCAATTCTGATGAACCAAACAGCATTATAGAAAGTGGAGAAACCTGCTGAAAATTGTAGAAATGCCTCTGAATCCAAGAAATATTCAGGATTGAAAACATCTGGAGTCACCCACTCGTCTTTATCAAAAAGCACAAATGAAAGCGTTGTACTTACAGTTGTGCCCTGGAAAAACAGTTTTGAGATATATGTAACATAGATGGACATTCAATCAAGTTAATTTCTTTCATTTCTCTTTTGTAATTCAAAAAAGGGAACAGGTATGTTAATAAATGAGTAAAAGTAAATACACAGGATTAGATAAGATTTTAAAGTGCATGGGGACATTAGACAAAGTCTCATGGATGACGGCATCCTTGTAGGTTGTCCAACTCCGCCTGCACTTTCTCTGAGTGAGGAATGAGGATGAACAATGACAATAGTGAACAAGAACTCAAATCATTTTTTTAAGTAATAGCAGAAATTCTGTCAACTAAAATAATCAATGGCAGGTAAAGGTCCTGAATTGAATAAGTCACTTAAGTAAAAATCCAAAGTATTATCACCAAATTACACTTATCTAAACTAAAATTACTCATTATTATTATTATATTATTATTATATTTATATTATCACACACACAGACTACTGGGTACTGCTCAGTACTAGTCTTTGCCGCATGGTTTTAAGATCTTCGTCTGATGAAAACACACATTTCATCCTTAAAGTTGTCTTGTTATCACTTGTTCAGGCATTTTTTTGTTTTTTCAAATTCTTCAAATACTATTATTTTCTTATTATTTAGGATGGAATTCCTTGAATGGGGCAATATAACAAGCTTTCACGATGGCAGCTGCTCAAGAATCAAAAATCTATAGTGGAGAAGAAGCTTGCCCCACGATTGGCTGGCGACCATCTGGGGTGTATCCCCCTGCCTCTCGCCATAAATGCGCTGGGATAGGCTCCAGCAGACCCCTGCGACCCCGAAAGGGAATAAGCGGGATAGAAAATGGATGGATGGATGGAGAAGAAGCTCTGAATATGACTCCTGAATCAATGTCTACTGGTAAGTGATAAAGGATTTAGGGTATACATATTGTTTTTTAGTATTCAGTCTAAATTTCTAAAGTTCTACTTTGCCTATAAAAGCTAGCTTCTTATTCCTGGCTAGTTCACTACTTTCTTTAACTTTCAATTTCAATTTATCTATGTAAAAAGGGAAACATGCTTTAATGTAAAACCATGTATTGCACAGCAATGTGAGTTTGAGTGCTTTTCTAGTGTTATCAAATAAAAGGAACTGTTCTACTCTATATCTACTCAATAAATGATCAATTATTGATCAGTATTTAATTAACATATACTTAACTAGTTATAAACTATAAAAAGGATATTTCTTATACTTTACATAAAGTAAATTCATATATTTCTCAAGTTCCTTCATCCTGGCATCACTCTGGTGCTTCAATGAAGTTGAAAAACAGCCTATAGTAATAGTAAGTAGCCTATTAATTAATTATTATTCACCTGTCCCAAACTGTGCAGCCCTTATTTGGTATTTTATGGTATAAGATGAGAATCTAAAGATTAATTATTGATCCAAAAAGTCATAAGAATCACACTGAGGATCATTCCAGAGAATGAAAAATATATTCTGTAAGATGTTTAAGAAGACAATTATATAGGACTCAATTAAATAATCACACAAACAGCTAATTTAAATATCTAATGTGGCCGTTTAAACTTTAATTGAATAAATAAAAGGTTTATCAAAATTTGGCAAGTTTGGCTTGTGGCTAGCATGGAGTTATCGCTAACACAGAGACACAAACACAACTCGCGTGTGATTTTATGTAATAGCGCTACCTCCCTATTAGTGTTAGCCCTGGCTCAATGTTTTCCAAGTCCTCATTTTCCCCCGTTCTTGTGTGTGTGTGTGTGTGTGTGTGTGTGTGTGTGTGTGTGTGTGTGTGTATGTGTGTGTATGTGTGTGTGTCTGTGCGCGTGTGTGTAACATCAGGTCTGGTGCTTCGGGGCACCAGGCTCCAGTGCTGCTACACTGGCAGGTTGTTTACGTCTATTCACGCTGGTGCTGGGCACCGTGGGCACGGTCATGTTGCCGGGTTAGTCTGGGTGCTCCGTAGCATGTGGCCCCCGGAATGAGACAGAGCTATTTATCACGGAGGTAGTGCTAACACATATAGCAAATATATCAAACAAACAGCAGCAACAACAATATTAGGTTTGTACTGTTGTTGCTGCTGTTTGTTTTTCTCTCTCTTCCCCATATATAAGTAATAAAGGCAAAAATCAAAAAAAAAAAAAAATTCTACCTTCAACCTCGCCGCGCCCCCCCTGGTATAAGGTATAAAAATCTTTTCTCTACACACACACTGCACCTTAAGTATGCATTGGCTATGTATGTGTACATGTGTGTATGCGCGTGGATATGTATGTCCATATATATATATATATATATATATATAGAATAAAGAAAAGAAAAGATATATAAATAAATAAGATATAAAAATATATATATATATATATTTTTTTTTTTTCTCCATTCTATGTCCATAATGCATACTGTGTATGCGAATCAACAAATTCTACGAATTTGTACATAGTGTTGTGTATTTTCATTTTTTTTTTTTTTTTTTATATTTTTTATCTTCTTTAGCCTTTCTTTTCTTTTCTTTTCTTTATTCTGTACGCTGCAGTAACAGACAAATTTCCCCTGTTGTGGGATCAATAAAGTCTTATCTTATCTTATCTTATCTTATCTTATCTTATCTTATCTTATCTTATCTTATCTTATCTTATCTTAATAGCACTGTGCACCCCTAAGGGGGACGGCCCCAATTTTAGGATCCACTCATCTATGTGATGGAAAGAAACTCATATAAACGTCAAAAGTTCAGAGAAACTGATAGGACGTTTTCAGACAAAAAAAAAGTTTGGGATAATGATAATCTATGTTAAGGAAAGTGTTGGATCAGTGATAGAACTGTGTATGTATTATCACAGATTTACTCTTATACACAGTGTCTCTACATGCACCTATCCTATTAACATATAATGGTAGTCTTAAAAGTTTGCCTTTCCTATAGTATGTGATTACAAAGTAAATATTCACTTGTGACGTAGTCTTCTTTTAAGAGGAGCATTGTTAAGCACTGATTATTGTGTGTTTGGAATGTAGTGCCTTCCTTCATAGGAACAAAGGATGAGATATCACACCCCCGAGAAAAGATGGAGGAAGCAGCAAAGGATTGTGTTCATACTTAATCTGCAACTATTTACACCCCTACCATTAGGTAATATGTAACCAGGGACTACCCTAATTTGAATAAAAGAACAAGATTGAGCAGTGAGTGTTCAGAGTGGATTGGAGACTGTAACTGTACACTCTCTGTACATTCTCCTTGCAAGTAAAAATATCTGACTCTTTGTCTTTCTTCCTGTTCGTATGAATGCTTAGGTTGCCTAAACCTGACATTTATTGGTCCTTTGAACCGGAAGCCAAAAGACCTAAGGGTTCCAGCGGGTGTGGTGAACTTCAGAAAAACTGTGGCCATGGTAGGACTCTAGTGAATTCTGAAACTTTCTCCAGGACTGGACTTCGACCTGCCAGTTGCAACCTGAACGTTGAGGGCATACCCGAGAAGGAGAGACAAAGAGTGGCGAGTATAGTTTTATTTAAAAAGACCGGTGAATGAGTGAGCACAGAGGTGCTCTAAAACCCTGAATATTCTAGACCCTGACAGGTAACAGGAAGGAACGGAACCCCACAAATCCTGTGTTTAGAGAACGGAACTCTGGAATTTTCCGTGAGGACGGCGGGGTCCTACAATTACGTGTTTATTGTTATAGATTATAATAAATTATATATAAACATCTGGGAGAGTGAATGTTAGTGTGATTGGAGTATAAAATACCACTAGGTGTTTTTGCTCATATAAAACAACAGGAAAGAAAGCAGCAGACTGGTGTGGATGCACTATACAAGAATTCTCCACTCGAAGTTGAACTCGAGTAGAAGTGAGAATTACCACAACACACAAGTGCTGCCTTATTGAACAAGCCAGTTTTTAGAAGAGCCTAGGTGTTAAAAAAACAGTTCTAAATTTTCTAAAATGGGGAAGAATAACAGTAAAGATGAACTAAAAGACAAGACAAGGCGAGCCTAAGGCTGATAATAGGGTGGACATTTAGAGTTTGGGTAGACCCGAAAGTCAGTGAAGAGATTGGCCACCCGACCGCTTAGGGAGTAACAAAAAAACAAATGCAACAATTGCTAAATGTGAAGCTAGGAGTCTCTGCAAATCTGTGGAGCAAATTGACTGTGGGAGTAATGTTCCAGGAATACCTAGTGTTTGTGTAGGCTCAAACCGGACCATTGTGAAAGTAATGCCAATGTCTAGTCTGTAATAAGAAGGGCACAAAGCAACAGATTTATCTAAATATAAATGGTACATGACAGATGATGAAATAGTTATGGGATGGTCTGCTGTTGTGGCAGATCCTCCAGGTTATGAATGGTCATCCTATACTACCGCTTCACATTCTATCTATCACAGACACCTGATACGTTTCAATGTCACATCTGGAAATTTCTTCATTACTGTAAACCTCTCAAATGACAAAACCCTAAAACATAATGGAAATGGCATGGCTAACAGAAAAAGATGTTTCTTTTCCTTTCTTTCTGTGCCAGCATAATTTGACTCAAACATCTGGTGTGCGAGTGCTAAGTGATAAAACCCCTGTAGATGATTACTTTAAGATAATGACAGGTGTCACTGGGTCGCAAAACAGTAACTGGTTGCTTATGGCAGAACAAGCTGCAAATATGACTAAACAGGACTGCAGACTAAACAGGACTGCATTGTATGTATGGGCCCTAGGCCACTTCAGAAAGTCCAAAACATTCTGTGTAGATTATCATTCATCCAGGTCATTGTAGTGTCAAAGGAGTTACTTGTAAGCAACTGGACTTCTTCTTGTAGCTTGAAGACTTTCACCACCTATCCAGGAGGCTTCTTCAGTTCTAGCTTGATGCTGGAAACCAGGAGCTTATATCTCTGGATCACTGGTTGAAACTGTAAACAACACTCTCATAACAATGGTCGCATAAGTCACACTTCAAGGTGTGAAGTGGTGTGAGAAGGTGATGACCCCTCCCCTTCTCACCCGTTTATAAGGGGGGAACTGACTAGCGGATGGAGAGTTTTCCCCCGGATTGGTTTGCGTGCGGGCCGCGACGCGAGTGGAGCTGCCTGTTTGGTCCACCTGGTGCGAGGTGGACTTTCCCTGCTGGCGTGAGCGTTTCGTGTCTTTTTTTTGTATAGCCGTCAATAAATGTTTTTATTACATGAGTTCCTTTGCCTCCTGTCTCCACTTCTTTTTCTGGTTGCCCTGATCCCTTTTGTGGGGCGACCACATCGGTCGCTAACATAGAGTGAGAGTCGTTGTGGTTACATGATCCAGAGAATGGGTCCTGCTCTGATGGTGAAGAGCAGTTAAACTTCCTGGGATGAGATCTCAAAGCAGGATGGTATGTAGCAGATAGATTATGACGTAACCCACCTCCTCTGTTCTAAGTCGGTCTTTCTAAATGGACATGAATGGCCTCCTTCATTTGTCCGTGTCTTTAAAGGAGTGTCCCTTTTCCTTTAGATGTAGATGTACTGCTTAATCCTGTCCTGATGTGGTGGCTCTCCTGTGTTGTGCCATGCGTTTTTGCAGTGGTTGTTTGGTTTCTCCAATATATAAATCCGGGCACTCTTCACTGCATTGTACAGCATAAACCACATTGTTGAGGTTTTGTCTTGGAGTTTTGTCCTTGGGATGGACCAGTCTCTGTCTGAGGGTGTTGCCACGCTTGAAATAAACAGGTGTGTTGTGTTTGCTGAAGGTTCTTTTCAGGTTTTCAGAGAGACCGGATACATATGTAACTACTACATGCTTTCTTCTGTTGTTTTGCTTGTTGTCTGTCTGTGTTTTGGTTTCCTTCTGTGTGTCTACTCATTTTGGTAATTGCCCAGTTGGGGTAACTACAATTTCTAAGTGCCTGTTTGATGTGTGTGTGTTCCTTCTCTTTCCCTTCTGCTTTGGAGGGGATGCTGAGGGGATGCCCGGTGTTGAAGTGTTGTGATGCCCCCCAGTTTATGTTCCAGTGGGTGATGAGAGTCAAAGAGTAAATATTGGTTTAGTGTGGGTTTCCTGTAGACCTCTGTGCTGAGACCCCCACTTTCTTTTTCGGCAAGGACTTCACAATCCAGAAAAGGCAGTTTTCTGTCTTTGGATTCCTCCCTGTTAACTTGATGTAGCTGTTGACTGAGTTTATGTGTGTGAAAGCTTCTACTTCCGGGCTTTTGATTTTGCAGAATGTATCATCCACATATCTAAACCAGTGGCTAGGTGTTGCTCCTTTGAATGAGGTCAGTGCTTGGTTCTCCACTTCCTCCATGTAGAGGTTCACCACAAGGGGGGAGACTAGAGAGCCCATGGCACAGCCATGTTTCTGCCTGTAGAATTCACCATTGTACTTGAAGTATGTGGTGGTGAGGCAAAGTTACAAGAGGGAGCAAATCTGGTCTGGGGTGAGGTTGGTTTGCATGTGCAGCCCTTTATCCTGTTGAATCTGTTCCTATCAGCCTCCACTGCTTCTGTTGTGGGGATGCAGGTGAAACCATGGTTTCATCTGGGTCAGTTTTAGTTGGCTGATCTTGTCTGTGAAGTCCTTGGAGTTCTGGATGTAATGTGGGTTTTTTCCTATTAAAGGGGACAGAAACGTTGACAGGAGTTTTGCAATACTCTAAGTGACAGAATTGATGCTGCTAACAATTGGTCTGAGTGGGTCCCCTTCCTTGTGTATATTCGGGAGCCCGTATATGCATGGGATGTTGTCCCCTGGGTAGAGTCGGTAGTACAGATGTTGGTCAACGGTGCCTACACAACCTGAAACTTACGGCAGCCGTTGACCAACATCTGTACTACCGACTCTACCCAGGGGACAACATCCCATGCATATACGGGCATCCTCCTTTGACATGGTTCTAGATGTACTTTGTGTGCAGAAAACTCAGTAAGAGCCTTGTTTCAATTTTTTGACATCATTGAGCTCTGTAAGACATGACGGGGCTAACAATCAACATGGAACGGCTTTTCTCAAGGATGTGTCGGCCTGTAGGGAGATTCCCTCCTCTGTAGATATGAAATGTAATTAAAAATGAAGTAAAATGGGTACTGGAGGAAGGGTGTATAATTGGATAGTGGACTTCTTAACAAGTAGGAAATATAGGGTCAAGGTTGGTAGCAAGTATCTAAGGATAATAAAATAGAAAATGGGATCCCCCACAGGATTGTAGTCAGCCCTTTGTTCAAGACTGATAGAAGACCTCCTTACTAATTTAGATGGATGCATCAAATCAGTCATCAAAACATTATAAATTCATTACGAGCTGTGGCCGGATGCAAATGGGGGGCAGATAAACAGTCATTAATGGAGAGGTCCACATAATATTATGGTTGTATAGTATGTGGAGCACTCTGTTATGTATCGGAGCTATTAAGTCTCTGCCCATTAACGCAGTATCAAAGGTCCTATATTTGCAGTTTTATAGTGGGTTTTATTTGATGTTTGCTACCTCTAACACAATATATTTGTGGTTTAAAGTAACGTAACCCAATATTCTTTTACACAGCCTTTTGAAGCCCCTCGCTGCGGCTCTCGAAGGCCCAGAGCGTTTTGTGCCTGTCTCATTAATATTCATGAGCCTCTCTCCTAATTGTCTTAGTGACAGATAAGGTCACCAAGGTAATACCTCACCACCAAAAAGTGAAATGGGCAATTAAAACAAATCTTGGTATGTCAGATGTCAAATTTCATGTTAGAGCCAGAATCAGCCTCGTTACAGTAGAGTACATGCAGTATGGAGTGGAAAGATGTGTGATGTTGTGATGTGTGTCCCATGTGCAGCTTTAGGGCAAGAGATGATGGAGACGGAGCAAATATCACCACAGGAAATCTTCATCTTTCAGATGAATGCATTTCCCATTTACTTAGAGAGCATTCAAGTGCCACTGTTTGCTGACTCATTTCATTATTGATATTGGCCAAGTCATTAATATGTATGCACTGCCCTCTGGTGTTTGTTACCACAGTAGTCACTGCTGAGTTACCGTTTTCTTTATTATCCATTAATCTTGATCAGAACACATTAACCTGCAGGTGAAACCTGTCTGGCTAAAACAGTTTTTTTTCATTCATTTTTAAATATTTCACATTTCACAAATCAATAATTCTTAGCATTCATTTTGACACACAATTTTTCTAGAAAAACAAAATAACCTCCAGGTTTCAGCAGTGGCAACATAAATTTGTCGCAATAGAGGCAGATGCTCCTCATCTGCATCAAGTAGACGAGTTGTCAGCTTTACATAAATGAGGTTCTGATCCACTGCCTCCATGGTTTTTATCCTCTCTGTTTATTGTCTATATTGGCTGCTGTGCAGTGCATCCTGGGAGCTCTGCGGTGTGTTCCTATGGAAGTGGCCTCACCTGAGATCCCTGACTATGTGTAAACACTGGTTTTACGCTTCAGTCTAGGGGGCCTAGGATATATCATGAAACGACCCCATGTTCCCCAATTCCCAAGTAGTAATGAAACAAATAATTGAAAGTATAGATATAACAAGAGTGTGTATCTCTGAGTAATCAGGCTTCAGGCTTGATTAAGGACAAAATAACAAGCAAAAAGATCCTGTCTCGGAAGTAAGAAACTAGCCCAACTGAAGTAAGAAACCAAATGACAAAAGACTTGACCCGCAAACTAAATAATAATAATTTTTGTAAGAAAAAAAAAGACAAATGGACTTTGAAATGACCTGAAACCAAGATAACCACAAATGTACAGTAAAGTTTTTTGAATTTTTCCATCTTGGCAACTATGATTTGTCACTGACCCATTTAACTTTCAGCAAAGCAGGGAGTCAGTGAGAGTTACATTTGCTGAAATGTCAACTTCACGTCTTTCTCTCTCTCTCTCTCTCTCTCTTTCTTGCAGCGGCCAAACATCCAGTCACAAAGCCACGCTTGCTGTGAAGGGTCCATTGTGTTTGTCACCATCTGTCTACAGCTGTCAGACATGTTGTCTTTCAACCAGAGGGCCCAGCAGCAGGTTCATGTGTGTGCGTCAGCCAGAGAACGTGCATGTGTGGGCTGCTTAATTTCCACCTGCATGTACCTGCTCATGCACAGATAGAGACCCATCTATCCCAGACGCCGTGTTAGAAAATTGCTTTGCACTGTTAGATATTCGGGCAGCAGCCTGCAAGACGACCTTTTTAACCCTCCCGCCACATGTCATCTGCAGACGCTGATGCCGTCCCTGACTGTATGTGAATAATGTGTGACATACCTGTCAGTTTCCACAATGGAAATTGTCATCAAAAGATGAAAGCCTTATTTAGATTCTTATTTGATTCAGGAGCTTCAAATTGATTTGAGTGACTGCTGCATAATTTTCTCCACACTGGGAAAGACTTGTTTGGATAATGGCTGCATTGTTATTTCACTTATAAAAGATCAAGGTTAGATGTGGCAGCCAGCTGATTAAAAAACAAATAGGATAGGTGCAACAATTCTACCATTAACCACATATGTATATATCTGTTCTAGTTAATAAAAGAATATAACTATCATTGCCCAAGTAGCAGATTTGCACTGTCTCATACATACTTGAATTGTGCACCATTATTTATACCATGTCCATGGAGGCCACAGGGGGTAAATAATATATATTTTTCATCTCAAACACATAATAGATCCCATGACCCAAAATTATATGTTTTTCCCCAAAAGCAAAAAGAAAGAAAATATGCTTTGGAGTTGATATTGATTGGATGTGCCTGGATTTCCCCATTTCATCACTTTCTATGATTACACCAGTGATTTATAAGGTCTTCGCATGTCGATATATTTTTCTTTGAAAGACTGGAACACCTTGCAGGAGGGGAACTAGACTCAAAATGCAGACAGGGGAAGAGTGAGAGAGAGAGAGAGAGAGAAAGAGAAAGAGAGAGAGAGAGAGGCTGAAGGAGAGCGCAAGTGAAGGTTTGCAATGCAGAAAGTACAGGGCTTTAAAGATGGTTGCTACAATTTACATAAATCAACACATTAATGCAAAGTAATTAATAAGAGACTGAAAAGGATAAAGCAGTAGCCACTTGTAATAATTCTGTAAAGCTGCACATTAGTCGCCTTAGTGCCTAAGTTTTAAGAGGCACATTTGTCACAGTAACAGCTAGTTTCATGATATATGCAGCAGATTTTATGACATAGTTGAGCCATTCAACCAATAATGATTTTTCAATAAAAGCCATAATTTCATAACATCAACTTCAATTTGTGAAATTGGCACTTGGCAAGAAGCCACTTCACATGTAGGACCTACATTAACTGGTGCATATTTGGCACAACATTTGGACCATTTGGTTAAGCACCAAAAAATAGCTACAGAAATGGCTGAATGATGTGTCAAATTGTAAAATAATGAAACATAACTGTTGAAATATTGAGTGTGATTATTCACTATACCCTCAAGTCTCGACACAGGTTGTTTTCACAAAAAATATTTATCTGTGACATTATAATTAAACTACAAACGAGTACAGCTGACGAGTCAATGAATAGAGAAAAGAAGACAGCAACACCACAGCTTTTAATAAAGAACAGTCGTAGGCAACTCAATACCAGTATGTCCCAACTGAGAAGTAAACTAAGAGCCAACATTATGTGTTTTATTTTTGCAGCTCTCATTGGACTTGAAATGAGAAATGAGACTTTATACATCATTCATATAGAACCTAACATCTGTGTCTAATAGAATAGTAGATTTTCATGAATAATTATTCACACCTCAAGTATTCAGAATTTACATTGTACTTTTTTCATGAAGCAGGTTGTTTTACAGTGGTTTTATTGGTCCGGGCCTCTTGAGATTAAATTGTATGTAACCCATAAATTAAAATGAGTTTGATAGCCCTGGATCAGCCTGAAGTTCTGTTTACAGAGTACCGCTGTGACTGAAACACTTTGCTGTGTGACTAGTTTGTTGTGGATTTTGATGAGTTAATCCGGGCGGTTTCTTTCACAATGTGCAGCCGGCTGGAGAAAAAGGATGGATTCAATAAAAAATGTGCAAAAGATGATTCATGAAGTCAATACTGACCACAGAGTTAGCTTAGGAAATATAAATGATATGTGATGTCCCTTCTTGCAAATCTTTTGTCTTATGGTCAAAGCTCAATTTGTCATCAATAAACTTGTCTGATTATTAGTGTTTGTCACACTGCTCCACAGTTTGGCCCTTGATAACATCGGCATCTGAAATCGATCAACATGTCCTGATGCTAAGCTGCAAAAATGAATTCTCGCACCATTGAACAAAGTCCACCAGCAGGTTCAAGGCTGCCCATTCATCCTGTGGGAGTGCTGGCTTTTTGTAGAAGGTTATTGATAGCATGCTGTCAATCATCTGCAGGGATATAGTAGAAGATGCAAACATGAACTTGAATCAGACATATCAGCTACTCATATAAAAATGTTATTCAAAGATTTTTTAATTTTATATGTGGCTTGAATTTTTTCACCAATACCACTTCAATGTATAACATTCAGTACCTTACTTCTTTAAGTGCAACATTACGTTATGTCTTTGTAATGGAGAGGAAACCTAAATACAACCACGGACGTGATGATTTCTCTCTTTGTGGTAGGACTCTGAATTACAGCCCCGACCCCAAACTCTGTACTTGTACAGACGTGCCTTTGTAACATTATGTGTTAGAGAGCCTTTTTTTCCATCGTTAGCGGCTGATGTACACACATGCTGAGAGAACCTCTGTCAGCAAGTCTAGAAAAGTGTTAGAAAATTAATTTGATCATTTCCAATGTCTGGAAATGTTTCGGGAAACATTGTAGTTCGGGTCCAATAGACACATCATTCTGTCTTTTATGTTGTTGTGGAGAGACTTTAAGTCCATAGTTTGTGTTTGATGTGAAGAATAGTGTTTAGCTTTTATGATGCCGCCGCCATCAGAAAACAACGCCATTTTAAACACCCACCAAAACCAATTCCAAAAGAATAACATGGCATCTTTAAAAAATTCAAAATGGAAAGCGTGCAAGAACCCTGTCAATCATTTCACACATTCTGATATTTGGCAGTGAAAAACAATCTATATCTACAGCAAGGGTGGACAACCCTGGTCCTAGAGAGCTGCAGTGGGGGCAGGTTTTTGTTCCAACTGAGCACTAGCACACCTGATTCCAAATAAATCAAGGCCAGGGATTAGTATGGAATTATACAGTATATTATAGTAAAGAATCTGCTGTAAAAGCATTGAGTGTGACTGGAGTGTCCGTCTACCACATTGTAGAGGAGACAGAGAGAGAGAAGGAAGTTAAGTATAGCTCAAGGGAGAAGACGGGGATGACTCGTCTCCTCACATTGCTGCAGAAAATGGATTCTTGTTTTAACGACCACACTCGTTATTTTCTGCATATTAAGAATCAACCTCCACAAGGGTAGTGGTCTTTTAATGTCCGTGCTGTGTGTGGTAAATCAATAGCGCCATTTTCCAGGGACGTAATTTTCCTCTGGATTGTTGCTGTTGGCTCTCGCAAGTGTGTGTGTGTGTGTGTATGTGTGTGTGTGTGTGTGTGTGGGTGTGGGCGTGTGCTTTTGTGTGTGTGACAACCCCGAGTGTTAACTGTACCCCCTCGGGGTGCTGAGTGGACACCTGTCACCAACGTCTCTCTGCTGAATCTGCACTCGGGGGCTTAAAATCTTTATCTCTGCCTCCGCTTGTAATATTAAGCATCTTGGAGCTATTAGTTTATGGCCCCTCATCCAGCTAAACCCATAAAACAAACCAATCAAAAGCCCAGCACAACACTGAGGCTTAGAGAAATCCGATGGCTTTCCTGGGCTATTGATCTCGCCCTTCAGAGCCAAGGCCTCTCTATGGCTCGAGGCTTTAGGAAAGGGATAAACACATCAGGTGGTAAAGAATGGCATTGATTGGAATAGAACTGCCTACCTGTTTAAGGGGCATAAATTACCCGGTGATTATTAGCCCATGAAGGGCCGTGGACCTGTAACTACCCATATTTGGTCATGTTAAGATTCATCTAAGGGACATGAGACTTTGCTGGGAATATCAAAAACCTGGAGGGTCTTGGAGGCAAGCCCGGGGCATGGGGAGGGTTAATGGAGACCTTACGACTTTCTTTTCAGGAGATAGCATCGGTTACACACCTAAAACCCTAAGGGAATTATCAGCTGTAAACCGCCTTCACTGTGTTTCAGTGCCCCAAGTTCATTGGCACAGGCCACAGGTGAGATTTTTGGTCTCGGCAGTCAGCTCGTGGACCATCTGGCCGTCCATCTATAACTTGGGCTTAAAGTGCTGCATGCCAAGTAGTGCCAAGGGCAGCCAGCAAACACGCTCCGAATGTTTTCCATGTGATGACGGCAAATTGGAGCAGCAGGAAGCATGTTGTGTTCTTATTCACAGGGGCCTTCACGATGAATCACTATTTGCATGAAATGAATATGTGGATTGGAAGAAAATGGCTGAGCACTCAAGTTAAACTTATTAGCAAGCCCAGCAGGGGTATTTGTTCCACGGCTATCAAGGAATCCTCGGCTGCTTTTCATTATGCATTCCCTCTCATTACACTCCCAGCTCTATTTGGTTGGATGAGAGTATTCAACTATTAGAAATGGAAGAGCAGAGGAAGAGGTGAAACTCACTGCCCTCCAGCAACATGCTTTAAGTGCTGCTACACACTCAGAACAAGCGTGCTTTGTTTTGTGGACACAGGAAGCCGAAGCATCTGTCAGCTTGAATGAGAACAATTATATGTCACTGTGGTTATTTTAATTGGTTGTTGTGAAACCCAAGCCCTGAAATTGCTCAGCTAACCGCAACAGTGTTTTCATAACCGAGCTATAGGTGAAATTGAACTTGTAAATATTTGTTGCATCTTCCGGCAAGGTTTCGAAGTTCAACCTTGCTCCATTTTTTCGAAAACAAGTATGAAGAATTACAAAATAACACTTGAAACAGGCAAACCCTGAGAGCAGGGCTCTCGGAATAATCTACCTGAATTTTACCTATGGCATCTATTTACATACACGTTGAAGTATTAAATGTGTTGTGTCTCTTATGCGAATACATACACTACTGTTCAAAAGTTCAATTTCATGTTTTCCATGAAAGGTCACACATTAATTTATCAAATGAGTTGCAAAATGAATAGAAATTATAGTTAAGACATTGACAAGGTTATAAATAATGACTTCTATTGGAAAAATGAATTTTCTCCTTCAAGCTTTGCTTTCATCAAAGCATGCTCTAAGCAGCTGAACTGTTTTCAGCTGTGCTAACATAACACAAGGGATTTCTAATCATCCATTAGCTTCTAATGCAATAAGCAAGCAAAATGTACCTTTAGAACACTGGAGTGATGTTTGGAAATTGGCCTCTATACACCTATTTACAGTAGATGTTGCATTAAAAACCAGGCTTTCGCAGTGAGAATATTCATTTACCCCATTTACAATGTATAGAGTGTATTTCTGATTAAGTTTAATTTTGTCTTCATTAAAGTCCTTGAGTCTAAACCTTTCTGTGTGGAGTTTGCATGTTCTCCCGTGCTTCCTGGGTTCTCCAGCTTCCTCCCACAGTCTAAAAACATGCACAGGTATTTTTGAAACTGAACTTTTATGGCCCCAGTTAAAAAAAAAAATCCTGTCCACAAAACTGGTGTGATAGGACTGCAAAATCTACCATAAAACAATATTGCGAACATGCCAAAGTAATAGGTGGCAATAGCAGACCTTTAAAAGTCTCCATGGATACAGCTTAGTGTGTTTACTGTCACACAGAGGGACGTCAAAAAAAGCCTTTCAGCCTTTAAAAACACTCAGAGATCCATAAACTGAACATGAATAAATATTACATATTATTACTATATTACATACAATAATATATATTCAAGTAATTCAATATTTTTGTTTTAATGAAAACATGAATGCAGAACAAATAACAACAGATTTGCAGTTACTGAACTATTAATTTCATAATTATTATTCCATATTCAATCAATGCACGATCACTAATCTACCTACAACTCTTTTGGCTGGATATTCAAAGAACTTAAAAGCCTTTTTCCTTCCATTTGCCAATTTAAGTGTTTGCATAACTGCGGTTTGCGTCTGCAGGAGAGTGTTATTAATGAGCATACGGTCCATTCGAGACCTTTTATTATTCTCCTATGTTTCATTAAATCTTGGTGCTTAGGTGATGGTTATTGCACCAACAAAATAACACTCACAACCTCAAATGACATCCACCAAAAATCCAATTTATTTGAATTCCCAAGCCAGGTTGCTATTAAACGAGCGGCGTGTGAAATCAAGTCTGTTTGCTGACATGCAGCTGAGTGCTGTTATTTTTCTCCCGGTTTATAATGATGCATGAACTTTAAGGAGACCTGAGCTGCCTCTCTGCATCAGTCTGAGCGCCACAGTGTCTATATCAGAGCATAAATGGATCTCGGATTCAGTTTGACAAATGTCTTGGCAGGCAGCACCTTCACGTTCCCAGCACATTCCCGTCAGGGCAATGTCACCGTTTGAAAAGGCAAACTGATCGGCAAAGACATCCGCCTCTTTGCAAGCACTCAAGATCGATCAAGGGCAGCACTGTACACACTGAGTTTTGGCAGCACTTGCCTCCCCAGATCAATATTTATCTGTTTATGATCCGATGAAAACAGCACTCGACTCAGGGATTCCTGTGGCCAAGGACACAGTTCATCCATTTAAACAGATGCAAATCAATCTATGTGTGCAGTTTCTACAGGTCATTTTAAGATAATGAAGTTGGTTTAATGCATCCCATCCTTCACTAATTCAGAATTATTTTAATCTGTAAATCAAAAGCAGAACATACACAAATGAAGTCTTAATGTTCTAATATGGATTAATTTTGTGCCAGTTATGTTCATACACAGACTGAAGTTCAGATCCTGACCAGACCAGGAGCTATGACTGCAGTCTTGGCAGGAAGTGAAGCTCAATCTCTGTGAATGTTGGACGGCTCCAAGGTTGCGCTTGTCTTGGATGAGATTTTAGGGTGCAGCACAGAATTGGACAGCACCCAGTTCGGTATCATCAGCATTGCATGTTTTTTTCTTTGCAAACAGCAGCCTCAGTGTAGGAGCCTGTGGATGATGTGTGATAACAATAATCTTGAGTGCATGTCACAGTGTGCATGTCCAAAAAAATAAAGTTGTGGTCACAATATCATCATGGAGACTTGTCAGATGGTGGATTTGCTCTTACATTACATATATCTTTTCCCAGACAGTCTTAGGCCGAATAATTTAAGCCTCCTGGCTAAATCACACATATTTACATTTCATTTAATTTATTCTTTTTTCTGCTCATGATACATAGTTCCAGAGGAAAAACACACTTGAGATTATTCATTCCATGACTGAAAACGAGCAGGAAGAAGAAAATGCTATTATAACCCGTTCCTCATGCAAAACATAAATTATCAATAGAAATAGATGTTCAGTTAGATAGATGTTCAATAGATGTGCAACTTCAGTTACTTAGCAATCAATGCTTCCAGTAGCATGAGAAAGAAAAAAATCAATAAAAAAAAATCTACAATAATTACCCGATTACTTCATATTGTTTAATTATTTATTTTCCTAATCTTGAATATATCCTCACAACCCTATAAAAAATGAATATATGTGTCAGTGTATTTGGAATTGTGGGCTGTAGTCACATTTTAGGCTTTCAGTCCCAGATTTCTGACAATAAATCATAACACAGCCTGTCTTTGGTTGCAAAAGCTCTACATTTTTTGTAGGTGAACTTAAAGATGTACTGAGATCAGGGTTTACCCACCAAATTGCACATTAAAACAGGGCCTTCCAGGTGTTTGAGACAATAGTTCTCTGTAATTAAAATTCAGAGTGCCCCCCAGCATGTGTGCTGGGAATTAGCTAGTTCCCTACATGATGGCTCCATTTAAATATCTACAAAGCAATGAAGAAAGAGGTAGGCAGGCTCAGTATGTAGGCCTAGTTGTTGTGGATCACATGATTGAATGAAGATAAACTTGAAAGTGAATCTGTCATTTTGTTGTATGTGCGCCCACTCTCACCAGATGGCTACAAGCAGCTACGAGGAATTCCTTTGCATGTGCTCCTTCCTTTCCATGTGTGATGTGCTCCTCCCCCACTCATCTGTGTGGGGGAGGAGCTGATTTTACAGGGATTTGTTTAAGTGGAGCTGCTGTGCCTGCACATTGAGTTAAGTAAGTCGGGATGGCTCGGGTATCTGCTTAAGATGGTCCCAGGGTGTCTCAGTGTGGAGATATTCTGGGAAAATCTAATTGGGAAGAGAGACCAGGAAAAAGTCAGAATGCATTGGAGATGCAATATACCTGAAGTATCTTCACATCACCATGGAAACCCACTGAAAAAGGGATGGAAAAGATCTGGATGGATGGTGGATAAATGCCTCTGAACCTTTCAGCTATCATCTGACTATGGATTATCCTGTTGTAGCCATATATATGATATATACAGTATGTGGAAATTTGTAATATTCGATTGGAGTCGGGGGATATCTGGTCTAAGACTTGTATTTCCTTTCCATTCCCAAAAGTTCAGGTACAAGTTATTTAAAAGCTCAACTGAAAGTCTTGAGATGCCATTACCCAATATTTCTAGCTCTGTGCAGCTTTGTACATGGACTCATCCCTTGCATGCAACCACAGCTACCATAGCAACCACTGCAACCATAGCAACCACAAAAAGCACAGTAATCACAGCAAACCTAGCAACCACAGAAAGCACAGCAGCTGTAGCAACCACAGGAACCATAGAAATTACATCAAAGATAGCAACCACAGCAACCACAGCAACCATAGCAACAGTAGCAAAGGCAGCAACAATCACAGCAACAGTAGCGACCACAGCAAACATAACAATCACAGCAGCCACAGCAACCATAGCAACCACAGTCACCACAGAAACCATAGCAACCACGGCCAACAAAGCGACCACAACAAACATAGCAACCATAGTCAACACAGAAACAACAGCAACCACAGCCACCATAGTGACCAGAGCAACCACAGTAACCATAGCATCTACTGCAACCACAGCAACAGTAGCAACCATCACAGGCTGGCTCAAACATGCTTTGGAACAGTTTCTAGTCAGAAAATATTTGTCCCTCACTGACAGATTCATTCCTGACATTCGTTTGCAAATCTATTTATAAAGGAACACTTTGTGGGGAAACAATCCATCACTGAACATGTAAGAAGTCCCATGTCTTCATGACATGAGCAATGTATGTAACGTATGTGACTGCAGCTTTTTTCTTGTACGAAATTTTGCAGATCGCTCCCTTAAAGGTCATATTCCTTCTGATGCTGTTATTTATGTGATACAGTCAGTTAATCAGCGCTGGCCACAGTAGGGAGGACACAACGCATTTGACGGAAATGTGGAGTTAATCTGCTTAAAAGAGACATCAAGGTTGTCAGTGATGAAAAGGGTGAAATTCAATTGGATGAGTTGAGTTGCATGGGTTGATACTGAGAGCTGTTGTGCTGATGAAATGGATTTATTGTGACGGCTCATGATAATGAGCTTTACTCAATCAGCTTGAGAGGGCATCCAACCGCTATTTCAATTGCTACCTTTGTGCTGTTCAGGAGGGGTCTGTCAGGGACACAGAAGCCAGCTGTGGCCTGTGGAGAGACACCTGCTGCAGAAAACAAAGCTGCCCGATCCGGTCTAAATATATGATTGAGTAACTGTCACTGGGAAGGGGGCAGTTGTGTATATCTGGTAAAGTGAACATTAAAGGGCTCATATCTGCAGTTCCTTGGTTTTATTTGAGGTTTTGATACCCCTAACGTGATGTATTTGCAATTTGGTCTGTGTCATGAATATTCATGGAAGGTGGACCGCAACGTTTCTAAATCTAAGCTGTGTGCACTTCTCCTTCTTTTTGATGCATGGGACAGCGTCTAGAACTTTTTTTAAAGCTGCAGTATTTTCTGATAGGAGAACTATTTGTAATATAATAGGGTAAGTGGTGGAAAGAAATAAAATAATTAATTTAATTAATTAATTACTGTAGTTGGCCCCTATTTTCAAAACCTTGTGTTTATTAGAGTGATCTAAGAAAAAGGAAATTCTCAATTTGGTTCAGCGTTGAACAAGAAACACCTGCCCACTCCACAGCTGACCTGCTATAAAGGCATGCTGGGCATGCATCCTTTGCTGTTTTTGACTTCTATAAACAATATTTTTTCACATATGTCCATCTCTGATTGTTATCATGAGTGTATAAAGCACCATAAGTCCCAAGAGTCTCCTGAGCGTAAGGAGAGAGGAAATCAGTGAGATGTGTTTGGAAACCAAAGGGAGAACCAAGTCACTGATAGACATGACATATTTTCACATCATCCTAGTAGTGCTTCAGGGTAATTTGTTATAGTTCCGCATCCACTTGCTATTTTTGTCCCAAGCATGCTAAATACGTTTATTTGGCACTTCAGAAAAAGATACAATTTAAACATTATGATTATATGTTCTCAATGTTTTAAACACTACCAAATCAGTAAATTATTATATTGTTGTTGAGAAGTAGAGAATGTAAAACCATAAACATTGGATGCTCCTTTTCACTGCCTTTGATGGAATACTTAGTCAATTACAGTATTTCTACAAAAAAAAAAAGCGGTTTATACCAACATATAGAACATTTCTTTTGGTGCATAGTGCTTACCCCAGGCAGTGGTGCACCATATGGGTGCACAGGATTAGCAGCATATACAATGCTGAGCAAATTGTCCATGCAACACAGCATTCTGACATTGTTTCCTTGGTGCAGCAGATCTGTAAAAATAGCTCTCTTCAGAAAGGAAAGTGATATCCAAATGTGGGAGGTGCTGCATCCCCCTGAGCAAATACAAGATACGACACCTCAAATTAGCTTGGGGAGGAGATAACACATTTGGTTTATAGTATTTGCAGGGAGATCCACTGTCCAAAGAAGTAGTCCAATTACATTAGGTGATGAGCCAGCTGGCTCTGATGCAACAATTTATATTCATGACATTTATGGACATCCCCCATCAATGCACATGCTCACATTTAATGTTGGACAATCAGTCTGCCTGCATCGGCATGAAAAATATTGTTGTCCTTTAGTATTTGTTTGTTGTTGGCTCGTCTGCATCGCTCAGCAGGGCCGCAGAAATAGCGGAGGACACACCTGCACTTTGTACGTCTGACGCGGTGCGATCAGGAAGTGGCAAAACCACAAACCCCAGTGATCCGTGACACCGTGCCGCTGAATTATTACCTGCCTGTTGTTGCACCTTTTGACCTCTGCTGCTCTCGAGATCAAAGTAAGTCACAACACAACAAAAACAGGATTGCTGACCCTGATTTATCAAACAAATGCAGATTGTGTGGCTAGAATACACAGATGAGGTTAGGAAATATTTAGTTAAATTATATATCTGTGATATATAAATTATATTAGAAAAAGTATTCGCTCACCTTGACTCACATGTGATTTTAAATGACATCAACTCATCTGGAAAGGCTGTCTATAAGTTTTGGAGTGTGTTCATGGGATTTTTTTTTATCATTCTTCCAGAAGTGCCCACAATATATATGACAGTTATATATAACTGCATATATATATATATATATATATATATATATATATATATATATATATATATATATATATATATATATATATATATACATATACCTATATATATAACTATATATATATATATATATATATATATATATATATATATATATATATACATATACCTATATATATAACTATATATATGTATAATTATGTGGTAACACATAAAAAATGTATTTAATAAACCAGATTAAAACATGTATACTATATTTCCAAAAGTATTGTCTCAGCTGCCTTGACTTGCATATGAATTAAAGTGACATCCCATTTCTAGTCTATGGGGTTCAATATGATGTTGGTCTACCTTTTGCAGCAATAACAGCTTCATCTCATCTGGTAAGGCTGTCCACAAGGTTTAGGAGTATGTTCATTGGAATTGTTGACCATTCTTCCTGAAGTTCACTTGTGAGGTCACACAATGAGGCTGGAGGAGAAGGTCTGGTTCTCAGTCTCTGCTCTAATTCATCCCAAAGGTGTTCTATCAGGTTAAGGTCAAGACTGTGCAGACCAATCCAGTTCATCCACACCAGACTCTGTCATCCAGGTTTTATTGCTTTGTGCGCTGAACGGTGGATTTGCATGAGTGAGCCAATACTTTTGGAAATGTAGTGTATGAATATCGCCCCCTCTTGTTTTTGATGTTTATTAAATAGAAAAATGAGTCATTCAAACAACCTGGTCAACACTTGTGATCGACTCTCACTTACCCACTCCACAGTACAGACAGTGAGCAACTTACAAACACAATAGCTTCTGAGAGGCTGCTCGTAAGCTGAATTGTTCATAAGTCTTTATATATAAAATGTTTTCATAGAGATTGCCTGGAATTTGTTACCACTAACACTCGCAATGGCCTATGCTTTATCAGCTATGTTAACTTTTACAGAAACAGTAAATTGTCTTATTTGCTCACAGTGTAAAAGAATCCTATCAACTAGTTTTATATCCTAGGTGGATTAAATAATACATTTTTAATTTATCATTTTTTTTCGGTTACACTATTTACAATATTTTGTGTCAAAAAAATGCACATTCTGTGTGTATGGTACAAATGACATGAGACCAAAATATACAAAAAATGTACATTTTGAGAGACCCGATGAATGCTTAAAAAAATGCATTTTAAAAGGTTTTTGACTTCTTTTCATCTTGCCAACCATTAATTGTCACTAACCTGTCTATGAATGTTCATGAGTTGGTGGAATGTTCGAATCTTGGAGAACTTCTCTATACACAAATAAACAGGAAGAGTTTCCCTTTGTGAAGAACAAATACATTTCTGTACCGAGTTTCCTGGAAATGAAAAGAAAGTAAGAAGAAGTTTGCAAAGACCTTGTTTTGTGTCAAATTAAAACTCCAGACAAAACGGGAATCAGACAATGTCTTTTGCCTGTACATCATCCACAAGAATCCATTTTGCCTTGTTGCTGTTGCTTTTTTTTGTTGTTTCCCACTTTAAAATGAAGCTGGTTGAGCAAGAAACAGAACAAACTTCCTGGATACGTCACAACCATCAAGAGGGTGATAATGCCAGGTGCATGAACAGGGCCATGTAGTCACATGCAGGTATAATTCTATAATGCTACAGTATCTGAAACAGTATTTTTTACTTATCCATAATTTGCTTTTATGTGAGCAAACATTCCCGGTGTAGATCTAATTATTTTCAAATGGTGCTTATCTCTGTGTGATTCATGAAACTCTCATCCAGAGCGAAGACACCGGCATGAATCACGCTTTAATTTTAGAGAAACATTTGAAGGCAATCTCAGCCATTCACGCTGAGATAAATTCTACATTTGAGAGGGGAGAAAAATATCACCGTTAAGAGGCATTTCTTTTGGTGTGAACGCCTACGTTATTTACAGTAATCTGTCTGCTAATGTTAGAAGCTGCAAACAATTGCCATCTCAACAACCGTCTCCCTCCCTCCTCTTCCTCCTGATTTATTCTTCATGCCACAAGGTTTCGTCAGTGTTTCAGAATGTGCACATGTCATAAAATAAGAGGAAATGCTGCATGCGCATGAAATACGTGTCTTTACTGTTAATGAATTCACTTGATGTCATGTTTGTTTGAGGCGTTCACCACAACGATCTGTATTGCTTTATTATGGAAGAGTAAGTTGATTATGAATGTGTTTTTGATGTCTTTGGTGTGATGAAGTACAGTCAGAGCGTTAACAACACAGCACAGCAGCATTTAGAGGGTAACAACTCAAGGAAATTGAGTTAGTGGAAAGCTATAAATATCTGTGTTGGTAGCACTACATGATTTCAGCCAAACGGTAAATGAACTCCCATAATGTCTGTGCAAAATGATAACTTAATTTTATTGGGTTTGTTAAATCATTTATACTCACATTTTCTATTAAAGCCTCGTTTGGCCACTCAAGCTTCGTGCAATAAAAGCAGGCTGACGGCTTGCTGGAAACAGCCAATAAGGTTAGACCTATGAACCTGAACCCTGCAGGGTTGTCAGCATGGTATGCCCATAGAGCCCTATCCATCAATCAATCAATCATTTTATTTTTAATAGATACATAGATACTTCTACATTTATTGTTTTTACTATTGTTTTAAACCACATTTTCAAATGAACTGATTTGAAATTAATTGAATTGAATGATCTGCATGGGGAGAAACAGCTGTGCATCCACTTGGTACGGGCTGGAGCTAACGGTGCTAAAGCTAATTTCACTGGGTGGAGCTCCAAACTAGCACATAGAAATCTGTGACATAACATCAGCACTGCTCACTCTCCCAGTCAGTTTTCAATGTAAATTATGGTGAATTGCACCCAATGTACCTATAGAGCAATATACCTAAAAACACTATATTGCCAAAATGATTAGCTCACCCATCCCAGTCCACCATCCAGTGCACAAATTAAAGGTCCATAAAAACCTGGATCACATTGTCTGGTGTGGATGAACTTGAGTGTACATACATTTTAAGTGAGTAAAACCAGTGTGCATAAAAGCTCCTTAAAACTTATGTCATGGTTCAAACGAATAAAGTTTATAAAACCACCTAAACACATATGTCACCATATGATTAAAAAAACATGATTAATGGAGGAAAAGACCAAGCAAAGTTTTTCTCTAAATCTTTTATTTTTAGGGAACTATTGGATAATTTGAATATTAATTGAAATAAGACCACGTGAGACGTTTAGAGTGAAAAATCTCTATATCGTGGAATTGTTAAAAACTCAGACACATGAAATGAGACACATGAAACGGGAGCTGACTGCACCCGGCTGTTTTTGAGATGCTGGTCTGCAAGTGCCTCAAAGTTGTATTTTGAGCACCCCCTCACGCTTTAGGAGGCTTGTTGAGCTCAACATGTTCCACCAATCAGCGGCAGCCAGCGCTCTGTCTTTGCAGTGATGTGCTGTGGTGGAAATATCAAGGCTGCAGACAGGATCAGAAAAGTGGTTAAAAAAGACCAAGCTCTGTGAGAAAGCTGAGCCAGAACAGCCTGCGGGATGTGAACTCAACTCAACTCTGTCCATAAGATGCACATTTAGACACTGAGTGTGTCTCCACAGATTTAACATCAAAGCACATTCCATCTACTTCAGGTGTAATTCAGTTGACAAGGATGCACCAAAGGCTCATTTATACAGTATCTAAACTAGGTTTCTTTTATTTTCAAAGGTATAAATGGCACGATGTAAGTATGAAACAACAGTCTGAGCCTTCCAGGATGCTTTCACATATACCATACAGGGGTCATACCATGTCTGCATCACTGCAGCTGAAAAGCTCCATGCATGAGCAAAGAAAGAGATTCTGCACCAGAGTAAAACTCATCACTTAGGGGATACGTGTTCTACAGCGTTGATTCAACGCTGAACCATGAATCAACCTATTTCAATATTTACCACTCAGGTTTGTCTGTGGGGAAGCAACAAACAGCCCATGTAGTCAGGCAAAATGCTGTTATTAATCATTTATTAGTGAGGCAGCCAAAAAATGAGAAATAAAACGGGTACGGCTAACAATCAAACATTAAGATAACTCGAGGGAACAAAGAGAAGAACATGGAAAAAGAAGGAAATAAAAGCTACTTCCTAACAACCGTCGGTGATACCTACATCTGTCCACAGCTGAAAACTAACAAAAGTAAGACTATCCCTGTCTAAAGTCTCCTGATAAACTAACAACACAGCAGCAGCAGCAGCAGTTACCTAACTATTCAACAGTTATGTGTGGTGCAAATAAAAACAAAACTAAATCTAAACTAGAGTAACAAACACTGTCATGTGTGTGACAGTTACACAAACTCAGTTATACAAACTGACCTGTTGCTGGCACACAAGCCTGAAGCCAAGCGTGGTGATACTGAACGCAGACAGATGACATCGATGAGGGGTGGAGACCATGTCTCCTTGACTCTCATATGACTTTAAGTGACATCCCACTCCTAGTCTGTGGGGTTCAATATGACGTGGATCCACCCTTTACTGTTTTAACAGGTTCAACTCCTTTGGGAAGGCTGTTCACAAGGTTTAGGATTGTGTTCATGGGAATTTTTTAACATTTTTCTGGAAGTGCATTTGTGAGGTCACGCACTGGAAGAGAAGACCTGGCTCTCTCTCTGCTCTAATTCATTTCAAAGGTGTTCGATCTATTGGGTTCAGGTCAGGACTGTGAAGGTAAGTCAAGTTCATCCACACTCTGTCCTCCAGGTCTTTATCGTCCTTACTTTGTGCTCTGGATGATGAATTTGGATGAGTGAGCCAATACCTTTGGTGTATCATTTATAGTGTATATTTACAAGGGTCTAGAAGATTTTTTTACTAGTCTCTAATGGAATATGGATGTTATAACAATATTATAGTTTTAGTTGAATCTTAGTAGATCACCACTTTACATATTCTATCCAAGCCTGTCTCTCTTAAGCCTTAAATGTCGTGAGCTCCCTCTCCCTCTGCCTGGTAGGAGCACTAATTATCTGCCGATTACTCTCACCTGTTCTCTCTGCCACTCCCTCGTTAACCAGCCAGCTGCTCCTCATTTCCTGCTAACCATACCTTGTATAAAGAGTCCTGTTTCCCAGCACACATCGTCAGATCGTCTGCTAAGCCCGCGCCTGTCCTGCCTGCTGCCTGCTGCCTGCTGCCTGCTGCCTGCTGCCTGCTGCCTGCTGCCTGCTGCCTGCTGCCTGCTGCCTGCTGCCTGCTGCCTGCTGCCTGCTGCCTGCTGCCTGCTGCCTGCTGCCTGCTGCCTGCTGCCTGCTGCCTGCTGCCTGCTGCCTGCTGCCTGCTGCCTGCTGCCTGCTGCCTGCTGCCTGCTGCCTGCTGCCTGCTGCCTGCTGCCTGCTGCCTGCTGCCTGCTGCTATTCTGACTCCTACCTTCGATCCCGGACCTGCCCGACCACCCTCTGCTCTACAATCCCGGTAACTTGACCTGCCTTCTGCCCTTTTGACCACGATTACTGCCTTGCCCTTGTCGGTACTTTTGCCCTGCCACTCCTCTCCTGCTGTGTGTGTGTGTTCCCCCAGGACTTCCAGCCCCTTTGGCGAGAGAGCCTGGACCCTCAACCCCCGTCTACACTCTACGCCTCTCAGCCGCTGGGACACACACACACGAAGACTCACGCCCATTCCCCAACCCCTTTCAATAAACTGTTCAAACGTATTGCTCCTGTGGTCCTCGTCTGTCCAGAGCCCTGACATTAAAATGACAAGGCTTACACCTTTTAGTTCTTTTTTAATAACTGACAGACTTATACAGGTGTCACTGCCTCATAACTGATTAAAAGGGTCGTGTGTGTCTTATAGCGTTTGATACACAGGCAGCCTATCGAATTTGCTCACCTGCCTTTTAGCCAATGTGATGTGATGCGGCAGGATGCTATTATAGGATATTATGCATTGAATACAAAAATCAAGCTTTCCCAGCTGCAGATTAATCCTGGCTTCAGCAACACCAGCGGCGTGTGTTGACAGCCGTAATGAATGCTAATCTGCCACTTCTAAACCAGCTCCTATTTTATAATTATTAGTGAATTAAAATTGCCTTTGACCACTGGTATGGAACTCACCCTGCATCCTTTAGGAGATGCCTGGGAAAAAAAGACAAGCATTGTCAGCGGAGGGTAAAGTACAACAAAAACATTTACTCCAGGAGAAAGAGGGGAATAATTACCTGTGTACGGCTTGAAATGAAACAGTTAAACAGTGCACAGATTAGAGTGCAGCCTCTAGTGCTCATTAATCAAACACATTGGAATTAACTTTCAATTGACTTTCTTACCCTTTCGCATAAAACAGATGCCACAGCTGAAAAATGGAGTAAGAAAGCAATCTAATAGTTCAAACATGGTTTGTCACACTGGTCGAAAAATAAAAAAACCAACAACAGAGGAGCTTTAAATTTCATTTGGCTTTCAAAGTAATAGGATTCTCCATGACAATGGACAGCATATTAAATGATTCAATGCCCAGGAAGATGATTCATGATTTCTGCTCCTTCTAAAGAACTTTTATCCTCCTTCATCTTCTCCTTTCATTAAAACCTTCTTTTAAAACCTTTTTGTTGAAGCATAACTTACGAAACGCTGCCTTTAATATTTTAACAGCAATAGCGAGTAAAATATTTTAAAAAATCCTTAATGGTCCAAAAAAAAATTTAATGGGGTTGATAACCTAAATGCAAGTTGTAGAAATGATTCTTATTAAATCTGTAAATGAGGCATATTTATTCTTTACTGCCTGCAATGACCAATATATTTTAATTTCTGAAAGCAGTTAAAGGAATAGTTAACATATTTAGTTTAGTTAAATGTGAAGATTGATATTGTTCCAGCAAGCAGCTATTTCTCTTGCCTTAGAATAAAGTATCTTGCTAGTTAGAGTTAGAAAGTTAAAAAAAAACATTTGAAGCTATCTCACTAAAGTTCACAGTTCCAAGGAAAGACTAAACACTATGTTAACCTTTAACCATGTAATTATTTAAGAGAAAAGTTAAGTGATAGGCCTATAACATAAGTGCTCACTTGTAAACTAGACATACATGTCCAGTTCTACACTGTAACACAAGAGCAATGATTAATTGCGTTACAAAGGCTATACTTTTAGACATACCCCTAAATGAATATATATGTTGATTAGATACCAACCTTTACTCAAGAAGTGAAACTAAAACATCTATAATACATGTAGAATGAAATCGTTTGTGTTTTTTTTTTTAAATCTGTAATTGTGGTATATGCATACGTGCCTGCATAAATGTCAGTAGGTGGCAGGGTATGCATGTAAAACATGCATTGTGAATACACTGTACACTTGTTAGCTAGTTTTCATCTTTACAATAAATCAGTAATGTAGTAACAGTAGTAAATGATACTTTAAAAACGTTCAGCAAACAGTACATCTAACACATGTAGGGTTGAATCAGCATTTAAAGGTGTTTAATGAGAACAGGAGAGAAGATTATAGAATATTAAAATATAGATTACCCAAAAATGGATGTCTTCTTATTGCTATGATAAGGATAACACCTGATTGTTACTGTGCATCTGCCTTAACTCCACAACAGTAATAATAAGGCAGGCATACTGATGCAGCGACAGTGATAATGAAGTAGCAACAGTAATAATAATGTGCTGCAACATGCTAGTGGAGAGGCAGCAAGCATTTCGGTGACCACAGTGTTAATCAGGTGAAAAAAGGGGGTGTTCCCACCGCAAATTGAGATGGATGAAATGTCAATAAAAATCTATTTTCGAAGATTATAAATCAAACCAGAATCATAGAGAATAAGAATCGCAAATCTTGTGTGGGTCATTTTTTCCCACCTCTACTTCTTTAGAATGATCACTTCTACAAAACATGGATCTCTGTACAAGATCTATCTACATGACTTTCACTCTGGGATAGATAACTGGCAGATTCTTAAACAAAGCAGCTACCATCTTGTTTTTTCTATTACAAAAAGAAATGTGTTTCTAAAAGTATTTTACATATGTCAATTTACAGAGCAGGGCCAGCAGTGAGGAGACATTTGTTGAATTTGACAAAATATGTATTAGCATTGTGGACTATACCTTTTACTTGTAGCTTTAGAATTTGCATTATTTTGATCTTTACATTTTAATCTTGGTGACAAAGCAAATGAGCATATTCTCCAAAATGTCTGACTATTTTACCTTAGATTTCTACTACATTTATGGTCAAATAATTATAGAATTGTACACATTGATCATTTTGAAAGCATGAGAATCTCAGATATTCATAAATGATCTCTGCAAAGTACAACTAATTAGTGGTGGAATATGTAGGAAAGACTTAAGTCTAATTTATGCTTTTGTGGTGAATTAGTGTGGTAACTACAGTGTAGCCTGACGTGTTCAACTTTCCTCACTATTTATACAGCAATATGAGAGCTTTAACACATTTCTGCGTGTTTACAATACCTAATAATTCATTCCTTGCATGCAACATGAAATACTCTCATCTCTTCTGGTCCTTGGTTAATAAATCACCAGCCTGCTCCACTAGCTCGCTGGTTACAAACATAGATCACTATCTGGCTGCAGGCTCATTACAGCTACTGTCATGCACCACTATCTCGTTACACCACAAACCCATCAATGACAAATCAAATCCACAAACATATAAAATAATACCAGCCACTGTATTTGCTCTGGTTCTTCAGTATGTATGAATTCCATCTCTGCCACACAGCTGCCTCACTGTACGTGTTAATAAAGCTTCAGCTCCAACCGGTGGCCCATAATTTCATCTTTCAGCCGCTTCAAAAACAATACACTGCGGCCTCTGGGGGGAGAGTTGTTTAAAAGAAACCCCTCTGCACACACGCAACCTTTCTATCTCTGTCTCGCTTTCTGCCCTCTAATCAGCCATCAGGGAGTGTGTGTGTGTGTGTGTGTGTGTCTGTGGTGATTTTAAATGGAAAGCGGGGGAGCAGTGGCGTTGACCCGCGGTCCTCTGTGCCCGTTTTGACCTGTCGCTTAAATTCTTTGTGGCTTCACATCCTTTCGTGCACACCTGAGCCACTTCACGGCCTTTACATTAATCCCCCTTTTCCCTTTGCCTCCTCTCTGCCCCCACACACACATGTCCCCTCCAGTGGCAGACATAATTAGTTTCTCTTGGAGACATACTGCTTGCGTGCGCCTCTATCTTTAATTACAATCTAGCAAAAGGGGGCTTTAACAGGAGGGACCAGACGTGTTACTTTGATTTTGCCTGCTTCTGTCCTTCTACTTGACGCTCTTTTTTACTGGCAAATAACAGAATGCTCACATGTCAGCCATATTCTGGTCACAGAGCACCGTGTCCTCTCTGGTGGTGATATCATATAAAGCGTGGTATATATTTGCCCAAAGCAGATTTCGATTTTCTGGTTTTCAAGCAGTGACGTAAGCCTAACAATTAGGCTGCATGTTGTTCCACTCTGAAAGTAAATTTCAGTCTGGCAATTTGCATGCTTTGATGGCAGCTGCTAACAATGACTTTGTTCTTTTTGGAGGAAACATTGGCTGCAGGGATTTGTATGTGTGTGAGGAGAGAATGCGGGGGGAAGCACTTATGCTGCAAAGTATGCACTTCTGACCAGAGTCTTCCCCTTAAATGCATACATGCTGTACACTGGACATTCTATGAGTCTGATATAATGTCTGTGTGTGTGAAAACATGTGCAAACCCATTGCATACATGAATAAATGTACAAAGTGGTCCAATAACACTGCACACTGAGGATTTCATCTTATAAATGTGGAAAAAACACATCCAATTAATTATAATTTTTCCTTAATAATTATGAAAGATGGGGCATTTACTTGATAGTGTGCAAAATACTGGTAGAAAAAATTGTATGTTAACCCATTCATTCAAATTATTAACACATTTTTTTTCACAGTTTGCATGCTAAATAACACAGAACTTTTGTCAATGACCATGTTGTGGTTGACGAGGGGTATACTGACTCACACAGCTCCAACTACAACAATGTAAGCTCTGCTGGACGGTAAATTTCTGTTCAACACCTAATGGAAGTGTTGGCAATAGAGTTGTTTATTGCAAACTGAGCAGAGAAGAGTTTGCTTTTCACAGGATCACCAACCCTATGATACCATTTAAATGCAAAATGTTTCAGAGGCAGCACAGAAAGTCTGAGGCTGTTGGCAGTTCTGGATCTGGTTCTGATTCTCTTTTCAAGTACAAACAAACAGCCCAAACTTTTGCCTTTTTGCCACATCCACACACACAACACAATGGGTACCCCTCAGCATTGTTTTGAATGTGCAGGATCGTCCCATAGACACTGAGACTATATTAGGTGACAAATGCTAGGTATTTTACTGATAATTTAACACCTAACCAAAAATAAGTTGTTTTTTTTTAAACCTAACCACACCTCAACCACAGAATTGTCACATGAACAGATGGGAAGGAATGGTGCAGGAACTTTTTACATCCATATATTACACTGAGGGGTGCAACAAAAGCAGAATGTAATGCTCTAGGAATGAGAACAGGACCGGATGGAGACTGTGTCTATATTTAATATGTTGTAAGGGAAGGTGCAATCAGCCCTGTGTAATTGTGCACAAATGGCTGTAATTGCTATAGTAAGGAGAAGAGAGGCCTGATGACAGAAGATTTTTAATTTCATTTTAATAATATTTAATACAGGAAAAAAAACACTTTGATTAAACAGATGCTGCTGTAGGTTAGAATAAGAGTCTAATAGTTACAGGATTGTTGCTCCAAACAGCTGCAATTCTGGGGAAAACACATTTACTGTGTTAAGGCCACACTTACTATCTCATATATTTATTTTATTCAGTATTTTTCAGTATATATATTTTTGCTCATCAAAATTGTTGATTTGTCTTTCCCAGTTATTCAACAAATTTTTCTTCTTAGAATGCACACACAGTTTCATTGTCTGTATTTGGGTTTATTAGTCAATCGGGCCATATGTGGATTTAAATGTTTCAGAATGAGATCCAAGTAGGTTTTTTATAAGACTCTTGTGGGAAACCTTATTTGATTAAAGCTGTACTTTAGCAGATGTGATATTCAATTCGAGCAATCTCATGCAAAACACTCACAAATATTCAGTTTTTCCCCCCAGGAGATGTATTCCTGTCAGTGTTAAGCAGCATACAAACTAGCACTTGCTGGTTTGTATGCTGCTTGTTTGTGTGTGTGTGTTTGTATGTGTTTGTGTTGACTGATTAGTGACTAGGTCTGTGATTGCCTCTGTGAGCCCATGATTAAAGCATTGGCTGAGATGTTGGCTGCTGCTTCTTTTTGGCCACAAATGAGCCAGAAACTGGACTGAATCAACATTAGTCTCCTCATGAGGGAGGCCAGCCACTTTCCACCCTTGATACGCTGTGCTAACCACAGCCAGCCCTTTGTTGTGTCAATAAGGCATCAAGAATCAAAGCTGAATTGTCATGTTAAGGAGTCATTTTCTGAAATCCAAAATATCTGAAAAAAATAGAGCAGAGCAATCCACAGTTTGGTGAAACAAAACTGTTCACAGTAGTATTTTTCAACGGATGCCTATTTTTTCTGGCTTTATTTTCTGGGAAGGATTTTAGCGACAAAAAAAATTGAACTGTTTTTGATGATTACTGGAAAGAGATCCTTGATAAAAGTTGATTATTAGCCCCTAAACAGCAGCTCAGTGAGGCGCCATGTTGTTTTTTTTACACTACACTCACAAAGGCTGATGGTGGTGCCATCTTGTCTTCACAAGAGGGTAAAATGTTCCAAAGATTCTAATCTGGAGCCTGGTATAAAAGGATTGTGTCCTCAAGAGCCAGCAATGTTGTTATCATGTGAACAAAAGCGCCAAATGCCACAAAGGCTTTTTTCTTGTGTGCCAAAATCATTCTATTTGTATATTTAAATATAATTTCAATAATGGGATGGGATAGATTTAAAAAAAAAAATACAGAAAAAAAAAAAATTATTATTTAACCCATAAGAATTAGACCCATTTCTCCTTCGAAGAAAATTATTGGGGATATAAAACAGACCAAATTGACCACATGAAACACATTTACGAAACTGTGATGTTATAGCTTACATTGTTTATAGTAAATTCATTCCTCATTTAAAATGACACGAGTCACATATTTTTGAAAAGCTCTTTGCCATTTTTCTTCTTATGACATTTATGTCCCATGAGGTTTTCCATGAATAGTTTAAGGTTAAAAGCCTGATGATCATGTCATTAAACCAATATAATTGATAAAAGGGTTCAGAATTATCTTTAGTGACACAAATCACATTTTTGGGAAATTAGTCATCCCTCTCGCACCCATTACACACTGCTACATGACCTCACCAGGTTGCTCAGTATATGTCACCTAGCAATTTTATCAGTTTAATTTAGGGATAAAGCTGCATAAGGGATTTTCCACAACATTTTAGGGATTTTTATGGGTTAACTGTTACCTGCAGAACTTCTTTGAAAGTTCAAATGCAAACTTACCAATTCTTTGTGAAATAAAAACAAATTCATACAGTCTTCAAATAGGTTAATGCCATCATACAACCTGAATGATGATAAGTGAACTAAAATATCACTGTCTGTTAAACAGTGTTGCCATGGCGATACAGCAAATTGCGATGTTTATTCTCAAGACACTTTCATAGTCACAGGCCACAGAAATTATTATTATTCCTCAAACATCCAGGTTAGCTGAAAATGAAAAGCTGCTACAATGTCAGGTTGTTTCATAGTTTATCCACGTAACCTGGACGATTTTAAGCCCTAATATCTGTCAGGTTTATAGCTTTACAGAGCATAAAAAACACAAAGAACAGAGTGGGAAGAATTAGTAAATAGTAAAATATGATTCCTCTTCTATAAAGCAGAATTCTTTTGTGTTTTGAAATTGTACTAAAATAACTAACAATGTTAGAATAGAATATCAGACATTCCGGGGTCCTACAGGTACTTAGATTTTATTCAAGCAGTTGAAACGCCTCTGTAGTTCTACAGTTAAAAGCATGGTGATAGCCTCTCAACGTGTAGTTATTACTAATTTTTCAAATTTGATTGCTAGTAGCTGCAAAATCTCCAGGGTTTTATTCCAAGCAATCAACGTAGTGCTCAGCCGTCCTCCTAACCAGCATATGAAGCGCCCACTGAGAAATGTGAGCAGTTGCTCAACCATTTCTTAAATAAAATAGATGAGGATCCTTATTACAGCTGGGATGAGAAATTTCCTCCTCTGCATTGAACCCTCTGCCAGTGTGTCTCACTTTAAGCAAATGTATCCCATTTAACTTCTTCCATCTGTCAATTACATTTACATTACATCCCCGCTAAATACCTTAAGGATGTATCTTGTGGAGTTGCAACTGGACTTTTTAGTGTGTTGAAGACGTATTACTTCTCATTTACTTCTCAGTGCCGTGGAACTCAGGAATTTAAAGTTCAGTGTGAAACTCAAATTCACATGACTACACCCCTGAAACTGGTGAGGGGTCATGTAAGTAGGCGTCACATGCTTACAGGACTGGTTAGGTGTCTAGTTAGGTGGTGTGAGCGAGTTTTAATGTAACTGGGGAGATCTTCCAATACAGCATTAGTGAATTTGAGACAAATCACATGTATCTTAGGCCACCACCTCTGTTAAGTGAAGGTTTCTCTAAGGGGACATATGTGGCCTCTTTCACCCCTCTCTCAAACCATCTTTCTTCCCTGTTCAAAACCAGGATATTTAAATCTTCAAAGACTTTATACTTTAGATGTGAATGTACAGCTGAGTCTTGTCCTGATGAGGTGGTTCCTCTGTGTTGATCCATATGTTGGTGCTAGATGATAGCATGTGTTTAGTTTAGTGGACATTTTTAAAACCTTTTAAGGGAGTATCTCTTACACCAAATGGCAGTTGTCATTGTCCCACATACTATACTACTATACTAGATTATACTATACAGAATATGTTACACATAATGAGTTTTTGCTAGGGTGTTCTGTCTTTGGGGTGCACAGGTCTGTGTCTTAGGGTCTGACCTGGTTAGAATTGACCTGGATATTGTGCAGGTGGGAGATTCTCCTGAATTCCTCAGACAAGCCTGCCACATATGGAATAACTATGTTCTTCCTTTTTCTTCTTTTCCTGCCTCAGGTGTTTCTTTGCGGCATCTTTTTGATGATTTGACAAAAGTCTACTTTGGGTAACCACAGGTTTAGAGCGCTGTCCTGATGTGTGTAATTTTTTTTGTTCACCATCTGCCTCGAGAGTCCTTCTGGGCCCAGTGTTGTAGAGTTCAAATAACCCATAGTGTGTGCTCCAGCAGGTAGTGGGAATCAAACAAAAGGGAGTGGTCCATGTGGTACACCTCCATGCTGAGGTTGCTCTTCTTGTCTACGGACCCAGCACAATCCAGCAATGGCAACCTGTAGTTTATGGTGTCCACCCTGGTGAACACAACATTCTTGTCAACTGAATATATGTATTGGGTGAAGACCTCCACTTCTTGGGTTTCATTGTAAATTGTGTCATCTGGGAACACCTGAGGCAGGAGAAGAAGAAAAAAAAGAGAACATTGTCATTCCATATGTGGCAGGCTTATCTGAGAAATTCAGGAGAATCTCCCACATGCATAATATCCAGGTCAATTTTCAAACCGGGTCAGACCCTAAGACTCAGTAATGTTGTTTATGCAGTCCAATGCAGCGATGTCAGACCTCCACAATAGGAGAAATCGAACAACCCCTCCATCAATTCATGGATCAACACTGAAATACCATCTCATCAGGAAAAGACCCACCTGTACATTTGCATCTCAAGAGTATGCAAAACCTGGACATTTACAATGTCCAGGTTTTGGAAAAGCAGATGGTTTGAGAGAAGGGTTAAAGAGGCCACCTATGTCCAAAACTTCACTCAACAGAGGTGGTGGCCTAAGACACAATTTGTATCACACTTAATAATGCTGTATTGGAAGCTCTCCCTAGGAATATTACAACTCTGTTACACCTAGAGGCAGAAGACACCTAAGCAGTCCTGGGAGCATGTGACACCTATTCACACGACCAACTGAAGAAGTCTCACAGAAGGTGAAATGTCTTCAACAAACTAAGAAGTCCAGTTGCTTTTTTCTACAACTCTATAAAATAAAGATGACCTGGATGACTGAGAACATGTCCTGTCTTGTTTTTCTATGTTTCTTTCTATGTCTTGTACTTCTTTGTTGTCTGATGTTTTTCATCTTTGTCTCACAAGCCTCTAGTCAGTAATCGGTCCTATGTATCTAAGTCCTGTTTTTGGGTCATTCTTTGTTGTTTCTCTGTGTTTCCTGTGTTATTTTGGGCTCCACTTTTGGTCCCTGATCCCTGGTTTGCTTTTTTTGTCGGGCCTTTTGCTGAACCCTTTTTTTGTTGTACCTGTTCCTTTTCCCTTTTTTTTTATTATAAGTCTCTGTAAATCTCATCATGCCTCCACTTGTCTCTCTGCATTTGGGTCCCCCACAACTTTACCTTGACATTATGCTATCAGTAAAATTGTAATTCCACTCAAGCTGAGTACTGAATTCCACAGGGCTGACCAAGATACTTTTACAGCCCATACAGTATAAGGATGATCTCATATATATATGTTTTTGGGTGCATGTTAATGTTGTTTATGTATTCCTTTGTAAATCCACCAATATCCATTTGTGTCTCCACATCCATTGTCTTTCCCAAAAATTAACGCTCACGAGCCGAGGAATATCAATCAGTCTGCAAACAAGTCGGCTCTGTCGGCAGAGTAATGGCTTTTGTTTGAGAAAGAGTCCATAGCTGCTGCACACAGGGATTTAAAACAATAATCTTTCTGGCATAATGACTCAGTAATATGGATAGTCCATTTATCTTTGATTAGAATTTTTTAATGCTGGGATTCATTCCCTCGGCTCCCTGTTTCATTATTCTTTCTAATTACCTGTACCGATTCTCCCGTCAAGTATCGGTACACTGGTAAGATGTAATTGCTTCTGCCATAAATCAAGAAACATTCAGGGGCGTTTCGAAAGCTCCTGCTCCATTAATACAAACGCACCATTGATAAAGCCAATCCTTCATTTTGACATTATGGTATTTGATTTGTCTACAGCTTAATGTTTAGGTAGCTGTTAAACTGATAATTCCTGTCACAGTTTAGTTCGAGGATGTGTACCAGAGCATCGGCTCCCACTGTCTCTGTCTCATTAACGGAGTCAAGATTCACCGTGCACCCACTTGAGAAAAAAGTACTTTGCATGTGTGATTGGAATGCCGCACGGCGATGCATTACGGTTACAGCTACAGTTGTCTGCCAAGGTCAAGGAGCACACTGAGTCTTAATGAGGCCCTGTCTCTGATAAACATTCAGCTGCTCGCTCCCAGCTTGGCTCATCTATGTTATATAAAACCAAAAACATGTAAAAAACAAAAAAAGGCCCAGAGATGAACGCCACAAATTCCAGTCCACAGGGTTATTATTCTGATTTAGTTAATGCATTAGGCAAATCAGCGGCTCCCGCAGCAGCTCAGAGGGGAGAAGTAGTTGGAGGTGAAATGTGAATGAGCTAAGTTAAGGCAGACAGAACTGGGGCTTAGCTGTTAGCCTCAGGGTCAAAGTGATAATGTATGAACTTAGCTCTGGCAGGTGAGCAGACAGCACTGCATTAGTGACCAATGAGTGTCTCCCAGTGGCTGCTTCATTCCTCAAGACATAGGCACAGCAAGTCCACATGTCAGATGATCAGAAACAAACATGGATTATTTGCAGCTACATCGGTTCTTCTGTTCCCGCTGCATCATATTTGACAGCTGCTTTTTTTTTCTCCTTTCTCTTTTCGAATTGTCACACTGACCTTGATGTAGCCGGTGGAGAATTAGATCGTTTGTGTTTATGCCAAAACATTATGCATATGAGGCACTCCGAGTACAAATGGAGGACATGAGCTCCTCTGAGGTAAAGAAATGAAACAGCCTTGTATATTTTTTTATTTTTGCCATAAATGAAGACATGTTATACTCTATCTATTTCAGTGATGCTCCTTGATGTTAATTCTATGTGTTATTCTCAGTGATGGAAAGTAAGTATATTAATTTATGAGTACAATGTAGAGGTTTTTTTACTGAGTATTTCCATATGATGTGTATTGTGTTCTTTACTTCACATGTTCATCCTTTTACAAGTATATGTAAATGCTCCTGGTACTTAATTCAACACTTAATATAAACTACTTTTCAAATAAGGCTTAGGCAAGGTGTTTTTTTCATTGTATTCTAGCATTTTCAGTTATTCACATCCATGTTTTTTCCTGTAACTGTTGCAAGGACTAATATTTTGTATTTCAAACCTGGTTGAAATGTTGAATAAAAAACACTACAATGAAAGAACATAGTTACTTTGATCTCTCACTCTGCCAGTGTGTGTGTGTGTGTGAGAGATCTGATCTGTTGACTTCTGGCTGTCCTTTCTTAATAGCATCTCGTCTGAACATGCTCACTCTGTTGGCCATGACGGCCTCCTGCGAACCAATCACGATGAAGTGCAGCTTCAACTGAGGAGAATGCCCAGTGTGCTAAAATCACTGGAGCAAACTAAATGGTCCCCAACAAAGAACTCACTTTGTAGTATTTTACTATACTTGCTTTCCTGTTTGAAGCCAAGACCTCTATAGGCTCCTGCTGCAACATTTATTCCCTGCCCGGCCTCTACACTCTGTACATTTGAAAAAACAAACAGTCATTCATTAAAACTCTAATAGACAATTAGAGTTTTATTTAAAGGGCATCTCAACATTATCGAAACTGTGATACATGTCATTAATACATAACAGACTTACTGTATATAATTCATATGGAAATAAAAATCTCCCTCACCAGATTTAGAAATTTCAAAGCCATTGAATTTCTAGCTTTATCTCCCCCACTTGGGACCGATCTACTTCTCAACCTAGACAAGAGAATCCCCTTTGAATCTGCTAAGACTTGGAGGTGGTGATTTTCATGCAAATCACTAATGGGAGCTGAAGGTCTTTCTCTCTCTCTCTCTCTCTCTCTCTCTCTCTCTCTCTGTGTATATATACACACACACACAAAGAAAAAGAAACATCTGGGATACCTTTGAATACCATCTTAAATCACTTTTCATTCTGAATTGAAAAACTGAATTTAAACGAATTGAATACTTTAAATTCTGAATTCTGAATTTGTGAATGTTAAAAGACAAAGTAAGAAAATTAGAAGGGTTAAATTCAAGGCAAAAATTTCAGATGAATAGAAATTCAGTGACTTTTAAATCTTTTAAAATTAAAATCTCATTTGATAGATTTATTTCCATTTACTAAATCGGGCTACCAAAAATCGTCCTGGTGGAATATATATATATATATGGTGGTTCCACCAGGACCAGGACCATATATGACTATTCTCGCTGAAAATGTCTGTTTTTTAAGGTTATATCTACATATAATTTCCAGCAAGCATTACAGTGTCCTAATGGTACATTGTGTTTGTTAGTTGCATTAGAAGCTAATGGACAATTAGAAAACCCTTGTGCAGTTATATTAGCACAGCTGAAAACAGTTTAGCTGGTTAGATTAAGCATTCTTGATGAAAATAAAGTTTGAAGGGGGACGATTTTTTATTATTACATCATTATTTCTAACCTTGTCAATGTCTTGACTAAAATTTCTATTCAGCTAGCAACTCATTTGATACAACTGTAACCCTTCATGGAAAACACAAAATTGTCTGGGTGACCTTAAACTTCTAAACAGTAACAGTACTGTATCTATTCTAGTAACCCTTTAGTTAATAGTGTGTGTATATCACACTAGCATATTCACACATAGGAACGTTTTGAATAATCCACAGTTTAGAGGAAAACCGATCTAATGAGCACCTGACGGCTGCAGATGTTTTCTTGCAAGCAGGTCCACCCTGCCTGCATCCTCCCACTGAACATGTTCAAGTGGCTCATGCAGAAACACATGAGTGGGATAACTAAGGTGCAGCTGGCAGTGACCCAGGTTAATGTGGTTAAAATATTTGAGTGCCAGCATTTGCAGACACATAGGTGCACAGGGTTCTGAATGCAGAACACGGAACACACATCTTCAGAGAGTCTGAGGTGCTCAGGCGGCTGTGATACCGTAGCTGCTGTAAAAGCCTGTGGCTGATGTGTCTGCAACAGGATGTTTAAAAAGTATACTTGACAGAGGTGAGCTTGCACTTCTTCGGGTTGGCCATGAGACCTGCCTTCCTGAGGGATTCTAGTACAGCTTGTACACAAGGTAAATGGGAAACCCAATCTGGGCTCTGAATAACCACATCATCCAAAAAGCTGCTGCGTACCTTCGGTGGGGGGCCAGAACCTGGTCCATCAACTGTTGGAACGTTGCTGGTACACCGTGAATCCCAAACGGGAGTCTGCTATACTGGTATAGACCGTCTGGCATGGTAAAAGCTGTCTTTTCCTTGGATGCTGGCATCAGCGGCACCTGCCAATACCCTTTGGTAAGGTTGCGAGTGGTTAAAAACCGGGTTTTTCCTAGGGAATCTATGAACTAATCGACCCTTGGCAAACTCTGAGGCTTTGTTCAGCTTTCGGTAATCATTGCAGAATTGTACTGTCCCATCTAGCTTAGGCATCAGCACTATGGGGCTTGACCCATAGTGCTGGGGACAGGTCTGGGCCCTCTTGTAACTCCAGTCTTGTGGGCTCTCTAAACTCTGCAGGGGTTAGAGCACTAAACAGTGCCTCCCTGGCGTGCCATTTTTAGTAGGTTAACGTGGTAGATTTGTTCTGTTTTTCTTTTACCTGGTTGTCTCATCTTATAGTTAACCTCCCCGATCTGTTCCATGACCTCGTAGGGACCTTGCCACGTGGCCAGGAACTTGCACTCTACAGTTGGCACCAGGACCAACATTGTCACCTGGCTTGAACTCTCTGGGCTGGGTAGGCTGATTGTAGGACGTTTGCTGTTGTCAGTGTCCGCTGTCAGCATGGCTGTTCCTCCCATGCTTCCTCCGCTATGTCCAGCAGCCCTCTGGGTCTGTATGAGAGCAAGAGTTTAAAAGGTGAGAAACCTGTTGAGGACTGAGTCACCTCTCTTACCGCAAACAGCAGGTAGGGAATGAGCTAGTCCCAGTTGCACCCGCCCTCCTCAATCTCCTTGCCCATGTCCAATCCAATTCTTTCAAATGGAGTCTCGATAATTGGCAGGGGAATGAGGGGATTTCTATAGGAGGGTTTGGGTGCTGTCCGCTGACACTCAGGGCAACAGTAGTTTTCCACCTGCTTATGCTCTGTAGAATTCTATCCTTGGTTTTCTCTATGCCAAGGTGGGTGCCTAGGAGGTGTGTTTGGGTCAAATTGAGCACAGTAGCCAGGTGGGGTTGGGGCACGAGGAGTTGCTCCAGCACCTCCTCATTCCTTTCAACAACTTCACATAAAAGGCCGCGCTTCACTGCAAAGTGGGGGTACGTGGGGCTTGTCCTACCTCCCATTACCCCCCCTTCCCCCTCTAGCATCTGTACATTTCTGAGAGCATTCGCCAGGGTGGGCCTTGCACCGCTGCCAGTGTCCATGTTCTCCTTCTCCCCTCTGGCCCACTCTCTGTGTCAGCCAAGCTGTCAGCGATTCCTGCAAGGGCAGAAGAAGTAATAAGTAAATCTGATATGCATTTTTCAGTCTTACCTCTTCTTCAGTGAGTTACGCAGCTTAGCCTCTCCTGGGTCTCTCGCCACAGTGGGGAGAAAGCTGGGCAGTCTCTGCCAATTAGCATTGGTACTGGAAGTGAGTCCACCACCCCTTCCATTGTCTGTAATGTCCCACGGGTGGTGGTCACAATGAGCTCAGCTGTGGTGCCAATGGACACAAGAGATGGAGAGTACTTTATCCACCCTCAGACTGCCAGGATCGACCAGATCCTTGTGTACCAGCGTACCTGGCTGCCCGAGTCCAGCAGTACTTCCACGTCATGGTTTACAGTCACAGGTCGTGTGGGAGGCTGATCTGGGGCAGCACCTACTAACCCCACGAGCGATGCAAACAGATGGATCGATGGTGAACTCGAGGGCCCTGCAGTGGGCATGGGCTCATCCAAGGGCTTCCCACACTGCAGGATATGCCCCATCTCCTCACATCAAAAACATTGCCAGGTTTCCCTCTTCCCGCCGGCCTCTTCCGGGTGCCCACTGGCTTCTCCCCATAGATCCCCTTGGACCATAGCTGGAACCGGCAGTACCCAAGTTGAGACCTTGCTGCCCAGTGTGCTAAAATCACTGGAGCAAACTAAATGGTCCCCAACAAAGAACTCACTTTGTAGTATTTTACTATACTTGCTTTCCTGTTTGAAGCCAAGACCTCTATAGGCTCCTGCTGCAACATTTATTCCCTGCCCGGCCTCTACACTCTGTACATTTGAAAAAACAAACAGTCATTCATTAAAACTCTAATAGACAATTAGAGTTTTATTTAAAGGGCATCTCAACATTATCGAAACTGTGATACATGTCATTAATACATAACAGACTTACTGTATATAATTCATATGGAAATAAAAATCTCCCTCACCAGATTTAGAAATTTCAAAGCCATTGAATTTCTAGCTTTATCTCCCCCACTTGGGACCGATCTACTTCTCAACCTAGACAAGAGAATCCCCTTTGAATCTGCTAAGACTTGGAGGTGGTGATTTTCATGCAAATCACTAATGGGAGCTGAAGGTCTTTCTCTCTCTCTCTCTCTCTCTCTCTCTCTCTCTCTCTGTGTATATATACACACACACACAAAGAAAAAGAAACATCTGGGATACCTTTGAATACCATCTTAAATCACTTTTCATTCTGAATTGAAAAACTGAATTTAAACGAATTGAATACTTTAAATTCTGAATTCTGAATTTGTGAATGTTAAAAGACAAAGTAAGAAAATTAGAAGGGTTAAATTCAAGGCAAAAATTTCAGATGAATAGAAATTCAGTGACTTTTAAATCTTTTAAAATTAAAATCTCATTTGATAGATTTATTTCCATTTACTAAATCGGGCTACCAAAAATCGTCCTGGTGGAATATATATATATATATGGTGGTTCCACCAGGACCAGGACCATATATGACTATTCTCGCTGAAAATGTCTGTTTTTTAAGGTTATATCTACATATAATTTCCAGCAAGCATTACAGTGTCCTAATGGTACATTGTGTTTGTTAGTTGCATTAGAAGCTAATGGACAATTAGAAAACCCTTGTGCAGTTATATTAGCACAGCTGAAAACAGTTTAGCTGGTTAGATTAAGCATTCTTGATGAAAATAAAGTTTGAAGGGGGACGATTTTTTATTATTACATCATTATTTCTAACCTTGTCAATGTCTTGACTAAAATTTCTATTCAGCTAGCAACTCATTTGATACAACTGTAACCCTTCATGGAAAACACAAAATTGTCTGGGTGACCTTAAACTTCTAAACAGTAACAGTACTGTATCTATTCTAGTAACCCTTTAGTTAATAGTGTGTGTATATCACACTAGCATATTCACACATAGGAACGTTTTGAATAATCCACAGTTTAGAGGAAAACCGATCTAATGAGCACCTGACGGCTGCAGATGTTTTCTTGCAAGCAGGTCCACCCTGCCTGCATCCTCCCACTGAACATGTTCAAGTGGCTCATGCAGAAACACATGAGTGGGATAACTAAGGTGCAGCTGGCAGTGACCCAGGTTAATGTGGTTAAAATATTTGAGTGCCAGCATTTGCAGACACATAGGTGCACAGGGTTCTGAATGCAGAACACGGAACACACATCTTCAGAGAGTCTGAGGTGCTCAGGCGGCTGTGATACCGTAGCTGCTGTAAAAGCCTGTGGCTGATGTGTCTGCAACAGGATGTTTAAAAAGTATACTTGACAGAGGTGAGCTTGCACTTCTTCGGGTTGGCCATGAGACCTGCCTTCCTGAGGGATTCTAGTACAGCTTGTACACAAGGTAAATGGGAAACCCAATCTGGGCTCTGAATAACCACATCATCCAAAAAGCTGCTGCGTACCTTCGGTGGGGGGCCAGAACCTGGTCCATCAACTGTTGGAACGTTGCTGGTACACCGTGAATCCCAAACGGGAGTCTGCTATACTGGTATAGACCGTCTGGCATGGTAAAAGCTGTCTTTTCCTTGGATGCTGGCATCAGCGGCACCTGCCAATACCCTTTGGTAAGGTTGCGAGTGGTTAAAAACCGGGTTTTTCCTAGGGAATCTATGAACTAATCGACCCTTGGCAAACTCTGAGGCTTTGTTCAGCTTTCGGTAATCATTGCAGAATTGTACTGTCCCATCTAGCTTAGGCATCAGCACTATGGGGCTTGACCCATAGTGCTGGGGACAGGTCTGGGCCCTCTTGTAACTCCAGTCTTGTGGGCTCTCTAAACTCTGCAGGGGTTAGAGCACTAAACAGTGCCTCCCTGGCGTGCCATTTTTAGTAGGTTAACGTGGTAGATTTGTTCTGTTTTTCTTTTACCTGGTTGTCTCATCTTATAGTTAACCTCCCCGATCTGTTCCATGACCTCGTAGGGACCTTGCCACGTGGCCAGGAACTTGCACTCTACAGTTGGCACCAGGACCAACATTGTCACCTGGCTTGAACTCTCTGGGCTGGGTAGGCTGATTGTAGGACGTTTGCTGTTGTCAGTGTCCGCTGTCAGCATGGCTGTTCCTCCCATGCTTCCTCCGCTATGTCCAGCAGCCCTCTGGGTCTGTATGAGAGCAAGAGTTTAAAAGGTGAGAAACCTGTTGAGGACTGAGTCACCTCTCTTACCGCAAACAGCAGGTAGGGAATGAGCTAGTCCCAGTTGCACCCGCCCTCCTCAATCTCCTTGCCCATGTCCAATCCAATTCTTTCAAATGGAGTCTCGATAATTGGCAGGGGAATGAGGGGATTTCTATAGGAGGGTTTGGGTGCTGTCCGCTGACACTCAGGGCAACAGTAGTTTTCCACCTGCTTATGCTCTGTAGAATTCTATCCTTGGTTTTCTCTATGCCAAGGTGGGTGCCTAGGAGGTGTGTTTGGGTCAAATTGAGCACAGTAGCCAGGTGGGGTTGGGGCACGAGGAGTTGCTCCAGCACCTCCTCATTCCTTTCAACAACTTCACATAAAAGGCCGCGCTTCACTGCAAAGTGGGGGTACGTGGGGCTTGTCCTACCTCCCATTACCCCCCCTTCCCCCTCTAGCATCTGTACATTTCTGAGAGCATTCGCCAGGGTGGGCCTTGCACCGCTGCCAGTGTCCATGTTCTCCTTCTCCCCTCTGGCCCACTCTCTGTGTCAGCCAAGCTGTCAGCGATTCCTGCAAGGGCAGAAGAAGTAATAAGTAAATCTGATATGCATTTTTCAGTCTTACCTCTTCTTCAGTGAGTTACGCAGCTTAGCCTCTCCTGGGTCTCTCGCCACAGTGGGGAGAAAGCTGGGCAGTCTCTGCCAATTAGCATTGGTACTGGAAGTGAGTCCACCACCCCTTCCATTGTCTGTAATGTCCCACGGGTGGTGGTCACAATGAGCTCAGCTGTGGTGCCAATGGACACAAGAGATGGAGAGTACTTTATCCACCCTCAGACTGCCAGGATCGACCAGATCCTTGTGTACCAGCGTACCTGGCTGCCCGAGTCCAGCAGTACTTCCACGTCATGGTTTACAGTCACAGGTCGTGTGGGAGGCTGATCTGGGGCAGCACCTACTAACCCCACGAGCGATGCAAACAGATGGATCGATGGTGAACTCGAGGGCCCTGCAGTGGGCATGGGCTCATCCAAGGGCTTCCCACACTGCAGGATATGCCCCATCTCCTCACATCAAAAACATTGCCAGGTTTCCCTCTTCCCGCCGGCCTCTTCCGGGTGCCCACTGGCTTCTCCCCATAGATCCCCTTGGACCATAGCTGGAACCGGCAGTACCCAAGTTGAGACCTTGCTGCCCAGTGTGCTAAAATCACTGGAGCAAACTAAATGGTCCCCAACAAAGAACTCACTTTGTAGTATTTTACTATACTTGCTTTCCTGTTTGAAGCCAAGACCTCTATAGGCTCCTGCTGCAACATTTATTCCCTGCCCGGCCTCTACACTCTGTACATTTGAAAAAACAAACAGTCATTCATTAAAACTCTAATAGACAATTAGAGTTTTATTTAAAGGGCATCTCAACATTATCGAAACTGTGATACATGTCATTAATACATAACAGACTTACTGTATATAATTCATATGGAAATAAAAATCTCCCTCACCAGATTTAGAAATTTCAAAGCCATTGAATTTCTAGCTTTATCTCCCCCACTTGGGACCGATCTACTTCTCAACCTAGACAAGAGAATCCCCTTTGAATCTGCTAAGACTTGGAGGTGGTGATTTTCATGCAAATCACTAATGGGAGCTGAAGGTCTTTCTCTCTCTCTCTCTCTCTCTCTCTCTCTCTCTCTCTCTGTGTATATATACACACACACACAAAGAAAAAGAAACATCTGGGATACCTTTGAATACCATCTTAAATCACTTTTCATTCTGAATTGAAAAACTGAATTTAAACGAATTGAATACTTTAAATTCTGAATTCTGAATTTGTGAATGTTAAAAGACAAAGTAAGAAAATTAGAAGGGTTAAATTCAAGGCAAAAATTTCAGATGAATAGAAATTCAGTGACTTTTAAATCTTTTAAAATTAAAATCTCATTTGATAGATTTATTTCCATTTACTAAATCGGGCTACCAAAAATCGTCCTGGTGGAATATATATATATATATGGTGGTTCCACCAGGACCAGGACCATATATGACTATTCTCGCTGAAAATGTCTGTTTTTTAAGGTTATATCTACATATAATTTCCAGCAAGCATTACAGTGTCCTAATGGTACATTGTGTTTGTTAGTTGCATTAGAAGCTAATGGACAATTAGAAAACCCTTGTGCAGTTATATTAGCACAGCTGAAAACAGTTTAGCTGGTTAGATTAAGCATTCTTGATGAAAATAAAGTTTGAAGGGGGACGATTTTTTATTATTACATCATTATTTCTAACCTTGTCAATGTCTTGACTAAAATTTCTATTCAGCTAGCAACTCATTTGATACAACTGTAACCCTTCATGGAAAACACAAAATTGTCTGGGTGACCTTAAACTTCTAAACAGTAACAGTACTGTATCTATTCTAGTAACCCTTTAGTTAATAGTGTGTGTATATCACACTAGCATATTCACACATAGGAACGTTTTGAATAATCCACAGTTTAGAGGAAAACCGATCTAATGAGCACCTGACGGCTGCAGATGTTTTCTTGCAAGCAGGTCCACCCTGCCTGCATCCTCCCACTGAACATGTTCAAGTGGCTCATGCAGAAACACATGAGTGGGATAACTAAGGTGCAGCTGGCAGTGACCCAGGTTAATGTGGTTAAAATATTTGAGTGCCAGCATTTGCAGACACATAGGTGCACAGGGTTCTGAATGCAGAACACGGAACACACATCTTCAGAGAGTCTGAGGTGCTCAGGCGGCTGTGATACCGTAGCTGCTGTAAAAGCCTGTGGCTGATGTGTCTGCAACAGGATGTTTAAAAAGTATACTTGACAGAGGTGAGCTTGCACTTCTTCGGGTTGGCCATGAGACCTGCCTTCCTGAGGGATTCTAGTACAGCTTGTACACAAGGTAAATGGGAAACCCAATCTGGGCTCTGAATAACCACATCATCCAAAAAGCTGCTGCGTACCTTCGGTGGGGGGCCAGAACCTGGTCCATCAACTGTTGGAACGTTGCTGGTACACCGTGAATCCCAAACGGGAGTCTGCTATACTGGTATAGACCGTCTGGCATGGTAAAAGCTGTCTTTTCCTTGGATGCTGGCATCAGCGGCACCTGCCAATACCCTTTGGTAAGGTTGCGAGTGGTTAAAAACCGGGTTTTTCCTAGGGAATCTATGAACTAATCGACCCTTGGCAAACTCTGAGGCTTTGTTCAGCTTTCGGTAATCATTGCAGAATTGTACTGTCCCATCTAGCTTAGGCATCAGCACTATGGGGCTTGACCCATAGTGCTGGGGACAGGTCTGGGCCCTCTTGTAACTCCAGTCTTGTGGGCTCTCTAAACTCTGCAGGGGTTAGAGCACTAAACAGTGCCTCCCTGGCGTGCCATTTTTAGTAGGTTAACGTGGTAGATTTGTTCTGTTTTTCTTTTACCTGGTTGTCTCATCTTATAGTTAACCTCCCCGATCTGTTCCATGACCTCGTAGGGACCTTGCCACGTGGCCAGGAACTTGCACTCTACAGTTGGCACCAGGACCAACATTGTCACCTGGCTTGAACTCTCTGGGCTGGGTAGGCTGATTGTAGGACGTTTGCTGTTGTCAGTGTCCGCTGTCAGCATGGCTGTTCCTCCCATGCTTCCTCCGCTATGTCCAGCAGCCCTCTGGGTCTGTATGAGAGCAAGAGTTTAAAAGGTGAGAAACCTGTTGAGGACTGAGTCACCTCTCTTACCGCAAACAGCAGGTAGGGAATGAGCTAGTCCCAGTTGCACCCGCCCTCCTCAATCTCCTTGCCCATGTCCAATCCAATTCTTTCAAATGGAGTCTCGATAATTGGCAGGGGAATGAGGGGATTTCTATAGGAGGGTTTGGGTGCTGTCCGCTGACACTCAGGGCAACAGTAGTTTTCCACCTGCTTATGCTCTGTAGAATTCTATCCTTGGTTTTCTCTATGCCAAGGTGGGTGCCTAGGAGGTGTGTTTGGGTCAAATTGAGCACAGTAGCCAGGTGGGGTTGGGGCACGAGGAGTTGCTCCAGCACCTCCTCATTCCTTTCAACAACTTCACATAAAAGGCCGCGCTTCACTGCAAAGTGGGGGTACGTGGGGCTTGTCCTACCTCCCATTACCCCCCCTTCCCCCTCTAGCATCTGTACATTTCTGAGAGCATTCGCCAGGGTGGGCCTTGCACCGCTGCCAGTGTCCATGTTCTCCTTCTCCCCTCTGGCCCACTCTCTGTGTCAGCCAAGCTGTCAGCGATTCCTGCAAGGGCAGAAGAAGTAATAAGTAAATCTGATATGCATTTTTCAGTCTTACCTCTTCTTCAGTGAGTTACGCAGCTTAGCCTCTCCTGGGTCTCTCGCCACAGTGGGTCGAAAGCTGGGCAGTCTCTGCCAATTAGCATTGGTACTGGAAGTGAGTCCACCACCCCTTCCATTGTCTGTAATGTCCCACGGGTGGTGGTCACAATGAGCTCAGCTGTGGTGCCAATGGACACAAGAGATGGAGAGTACTTTATCCACCCTCAGACTGCCAGGATCGACCAGATCCTTGTGTACCAGCGTACCTGGCTGCCCGAGTCCAGCAGTACTTCCACGTCATGGTTTACAGTCACAGGTCGTGTGGGAGGCTGATCTGGGGCAGCACCTACTAACCCCACGAGCGATGCAAACAGATGGATCGATGGTGAACTCGAGGGCCCTGCAGTGGGCATGGGCTCATCCAAGGGCTTCCCACACTGCAGGATATGCCCCATCTCCCCACATCAAAAACATTGCCAGGTTTCCCTCTTCCCGCCGGCCTCTTCCGGGTGCCCACTGGCTTCTCCCCATAGATCCCCTTGGACCATAGCTGGAACCGGCAGTACCCAAGTTGAGACCTTGCTGCTTCCCGGACGGACCTCCTAATGGTAATGGGGTTGCACTCCTGGGCTCCATCCCGGAAGTGCGGAGCATCCCCTTCATCTTTTCCACTGCCTCTAGCATGAGGTCTGCCGTAGTGGGGGCTTGTTGACTGATGATCCGCTTCGCGTCATATGGCAGGGCCCTCAGGTAGCGATCCACCACCATTGTCTCCACAATGGCTGCTGCTGTGTTCTTGTCCGGTTCCAGCCATTACCTCGCTATCCAGGTGAGCTTGTGCATCTGTGCATGGGGAGCCTGGTCTTGTCGGAAGGACCAGCTGGGAAAGCGTTTGGCCAATCCAAATCCGGTAAACCCACTCCTGCTCCTAGACCACATTCAGGGCCTTTCCCATGAGAAGAGGGCCAAGAGTCCAACCCACTGCTCCTTGGCCCATTATTCTTTCCTAGCAGTGGCTTCAAATGTGTGCAGGAACACCTCCACATCTTCCGTGGCGCCCATCTTGGAGAGGAAATCACTGGCCCTACTTGGGTGGTGATTACGGGCAGCCATTTGCACTTCCTCTGCTTTCAGCCGTCTGCTCTCCTTTGCTCCTTCAACAGTGCTGCACTCGCCTGTGCTTGAACCTGCTGGCCTGCCACAAGGGCTCTCAGAAGCTCTTCCATTTTGACGGTTGGCCAATTTATACAATTCAGTAATTACACAGTGGCCTTTTTCACCATGCACTTTCGAACTAACCTGCATTCTCAAACGTCTACCGTGTTTCACCAGGAGAGTGAATCCATTTGCTCTCCAACCTCTGCACACCAACACAGGCTGGCTCTGACTGCCTCATCCTCCAGCTCTCAGGCAATCAGCAGTCATTAGCCACACTTGTGTTACGCAGTCTTGTGGAGTCCCCGCCTCCACCACCAGATGGAGCCATGCCCAGGTGAGGTTGAAGCCATTTCCTGGGGATGTAGCGCCCCTCCAGGACAAAAAAAAATATATATATATATATAAATACATATATACAGTGGGGAAAATAAATATTTGAACATTTAGCTATTTTGCTATTTCTCCCACTTAGAAATCATGGAGGGGTCTGAAATTTTCTTCGTGGGTGCATGTCCACTGTGAGAGAGATAAACTAAAAAGAAAAATCCAGAAATCACAATGCATGATTTTTCAATGATTTATTTGTGTGATATAGCGGCAAATAAGTATTTGAACATCTGTGTGTCATCTAGAATTCTGACCCTGAAGGACCTGTTAGTCCGCCCATTAGAAGTCGTCCTGCATCCATGTATCATCCTTAATCAGATGTACCTGTTTGAAGTCGTTAGCTGCATAAAGACACCTGTCCACCCCATACAATCAGCAAGACTTTAACTTGTAACATGGCGAAGACCAAAGAGCTGTCCAACGACACAAGAGAGAAAATTGTACACCTCCACAAGGCTGGAAAGGGCTATTGCCAAGCAGCTTGGTGAAAAAAGGTCTACTGTTAGGGCAATCATTAGAAAATAGAAGAAGCTAAACATGACGGTCAATCTCAATCGGAGTGGAGCCCCATGCAAGATATCCCCTCGTGGGGTCTCAATGATTCTAAGAAAGGTGAGGAATCAGCCCGGAACTACACGACAGGAGTTGGTCAATGACCTGAAAAGAACTGGGACCGTTTCCAAGGTTACTGTAGGTAATACACTAAGACGTCATGATTTGAAATCATGCATGGCACGAAAGGTTCCCCTGCTTAAATCAGCACATGTCAAGGCCCGTCTTAAGTTTGCATATGACCATTTGGATGATACAGAGGAGTCATGGGAGAAAGTTTTGTGGTCAGATGAGACCAAAATAGAACTTTTTGGTCATAATTCCACTAAGCGTGTTTGGAGGAAGAAGAATGAAGAGTACAATCCGAAGAACACCATCCCTACTGTGAAGCATGGGGTTGGTAGCATCATGTTTGGGGGTGTTTTTCTGCACATGGGACAGGACGAGTGCACTGCATTAAAGAGAGGATGACTGGGGCCGTGTATTGTGAGATTTTGGGGAACAACCTCCTTCCCTCAGTCAGAGCATTGAAGATGGGTCGTGGCTGGGTCTTCCAACACGACAACGACCCAAAGCACACAGCCAGGAAAACCAAGGACTGGCTCCGTAAGAAGCATATCAAGGTTCTAGCATGGCCCAGCCAGTCTCCAGACCTGAACCTAATCGAAAATCTTTGGAGGGAGCTCAAACTCTGTGTTTCTCAGCGACAGCCCAGAAACCTGACTGATTTAGAGAAGATCTGTGTGGAGGAGTGGGCCAGGATCCCTCCTGCAGTATGTGTAAACCTGGTGAAAAACTACAGGAAACGTTTGACCTCTGTAATAGCAAACAAAGGCGACTGTACCAAATATTAACATTCATTTTCTCAGGTGTTCAAATACTTATTTGCCGCTATATCACACAAATAAATCATTAAAAAATCATGCATTGTGATTTCTGGATTTTTTTTTTTAAGTTTATCTCTCTCACAGTGGACATGCACCTACGATGACAATTTCAGACTCCTCCATGATTTCTAAGTGGGAGAAATAGCAAAATAGCAGGGTGTTCAAATACTTATTTTCCCCACTGTATATATAATGTGACATCATGAGAGGCTGTGTCCTGGAAGGGTGCCACATTCCCTGGTATGGCTCCATCTGATGGTGGAGGAGAGAACTCCCTCAACACAGGTGTGGCTAATGACTGCTGATTGCCTGAAGGCTGGCATTTAAAGCAGTCTGAGTCTGCCTGTGTTGGTGGGTGTGCAGAGGTTGTAGAGCACATGGACAAAATAGAAGAACCCTCAGGAAGAGAAACAGAGGAGGGAAACCTCTTCCAGGATGGACAGGCTGCAGGTGGAAACAATACAGGGAAAATTGGACATTACAAAGAGAAAAACAGAAATGTAATGAATTTGGGTGTTAGTGGAGGATGAGGCGCTGGTTCCATCACAGCTTCCAGGTGAAACAGGACAGCATCAGACCCTCCAACATCCATAGATCCCTCACTGGCTGCGCTGCAGCATGCTCTGTAAATGAGAAAATACAGGGCAGGACTCTGAGAACTCAGCAGATTTAAATGTACAGTAGTGGTTCATCAGTATCACAGATGGAAGAAGAAAAAGAAGTTCAAAGCATTTCATGAGGACCCGGCAGACTAACCTATCACAGCATAACCATGACTAGGCCAGCCAGGGCCGACTCTAACTATACTATCTTCTTTGAACAGGAAAGTTTTTAACCTATTCTTAAATATAGGAAGGGTCTGCCCCCCGGACTGAAACTGGAAAACGATTCTACAGTAGAGGAGCCTGGAAATTGAAGGCTCTGCCTCCTGTTTTAATTCTAGAAATTCTGGGAACCTCCAATAAGCCTGCATATTGGGAACATAATCCTCTCGATGGCGGTAGGATGGCACCTGACTGCTTTATAGGTGAGAAGCAGGATTTTGAATTCTATTCAAGATTTCACAGGAAGCCAGTGTAAAAAGGCTAATACAGGTGAGATATGTTCCCTCATAATATATATATATATATATTTTTCTTTTTTTAACATTGCAACCACACAGTGAAATGTATTTTGTTTAGATTTTATGTGCTGGCAGAATTGTGAATTGAAAGGAAAATCATACATGGAAAATGTCAAATAAAAAAACAAATGAAAATCTAATAAGTGCTGTGTATTCAGCCCCTCTGAATCAATACATAGTCAAACCACCTTTTACTCTAATCTAGAGGCTGTAATTTGTGCCCATTCTTCTTTGTGAAATGGCTCCAGCTCTGTAGGATTGGATAGAGTGTCTATGATCAGTAATTTCCAAGCCTTGCCACAGATTGTCAGATGGATTTGGGTCTGCACTTTGACTGGTCCGTTCTAACACATGACTGCTTTTGTCCAAACCGTCATTGTAGCTCCGGCTATATGATCCAGATTGTTGTCCCACGCGGAAGCGAAACCTGTGTCGCAGTCTCTTGTCTTTTGCAGCCTCTAACAAGGTTTTCTTCCAGGATTGCTCTGTATTTAGCAGCCATGGTGTATGTGTCTAGTATATGTAGCAAATTCAAACAGGATTTTTTTTTCTTTCTTTTTTAAGGATCCCGAGCTAAATGGGCATTAATTTAAAAAATATAAATGACAATGTAATGTATACTAATATGCACATTTTCAGAGCAACTGGGTAATTTCCTGCACAAAACATTCTGGCCCGATAACAATAAAAGACTGTTCACGCTAGAATTACAGGTGACTTCAACTTCTGCTAAGCTTTGTCTTGCTGACACGAACAATAGGCATAATGCCACACTACGCAGCCTTCGGTTGTAATTTCCAGTGAAAAGCAAACTAATTTCATGGTGATGTGAAACAAAAAAAACGATGGGAAAATGCTGTTGGATGACTGCAACAACCTATAGACACTTCATTTCCTCAAATGCATCAAAATAATGCATTGAGGGAAATTTGTATCTGATGACTTACATTTTATCTTCAGCAAGAGCTCACAGGTGTCCCTTTTTTGTTCCCCTACAACAAGGGTCACCAACCCTGGTCCTGGAGGGGTACTGGTTCTTGGTGTGGGTTTTTCATTTACATGACATGGAATGTGTGATTTTTTTTGACAGGAAATGTCAAAGAGTGATGAATTTTAAATATTGACTTAAATATTGAATCCTGTCCGGTGATGTCCAGGTTGTTATGGTTACACCACATGACATGTTTGACATTGTCCCATATAGCTGACACCAAGGATCCTTTGATAAGGCCAACTTGTCACAGTAACCGCGGAGCCTTTTAACAGCAGCTGTCTTTTTGCCACTCTTCCAGAAAATCCTGTTTTGTGAAGTGGACGTCTAGTTAATTAATTATTAATTATGGGAAACACTTATACATATATTTAATACATATGCATGCCCCCCCCTCCAAAAAAAAAACAAAACCAAAAAAAAACATCAACCTTTGTTGTAACATGACAAATTGTGGATTGATTGAATACATTGTATGTAGAGTTGCAAGGAATTTGAATAAAATCCATAATTCGCTAAAAGTCCTCTTTGATTCATTAGCGAAGTGTCATGGCAATGAGATGAAAAAAACACATCTCTGATGTAGTTCATTGCCACGAGAACAACAGGAAGGTTAACATGAATAACAAACACATTTTCATACACTACCATTCAAAAGTTTGGGGTCACCCAGACAATTTTGTGTTTTCCATGAATGGTCACAGTTTTATTTATCAAACGAGTTGCACAATGAACAGAAAATATAGTCAATACATTGACAAGGTTAGAAATATTTTTTTTTATTTGAAATAATCATTTTCTCCCTCAAACTTTACTTTCATTATAGAATGCTCCATCTAACCAGATAAACAGTGATAGTGTGATAACATAATTGCACAAGGGCTTTCTAATCATCCATTAGCTTCTAATGCAATTATCAAATACAATGTACCCTTAGAACACTGGAGTGACGCTTGCTGGAAATGAGCCTCTATACACCTATGTAGATATTGTAATAAAAAACAGACATTTGCAGCTAGAATGGTCATTTACCATATTAACAATGCGTAGAGTGTATTTCTGATTAGTTTAATGGTATCTTCATTGAAAAATAAGTGCTTTTTCTTTCAAAAAAATACCCCCAAAATACTTACATATTTAGTGGACTATAAGGGCCACTGACACGCTGTTTAGTTTGGTCTTCATAGGACTGATGAGGTTGTGCTCCTCGAGAGCATGCTCCATACCTCTGTGCACCACTTCTCGGCACTGCAAAGAGCCGGGAAAATAAAAGCTCTTGAACATGCTCTCAGGAAATCAGAACTGATTGATAAAAGAAGTGTACCGTCAGGACGTTCGAGGATGTTACGTGAATATTTTGGTTTGTAGCAGATGTCCTCTGACCAAAGTCTATAAAGGTTTTATTGAGTGCAAAGCAGGATCAAAGTGCTTTGGGCAGTCTGTGCTGTGTCTGCATTTGCCTAATCAAGTAATGATGCAGTGAGACTGCATCTCTTTATACGTGATTTACTGGAGACCTAATTAATTTGGAATTGGTGATTGGAGAAGCCTGCAACGGCAGGAGGGGACTTTGTGAGGAGGAAGTCATCTGGACTGGTTGCTGCTGCTTGTTGCATGTCTCTTGGTACTTGTGCCCTTCAAGCTCAGTCAACAGTGTGGGATGCATTATGACGTGACTTTTCCTAACCCTCCCGTGCTGCTCCTATTCTGACCCGTCAGTAACAATTTCACTCTTAATTAGTCTCTGAGCCTAGCATGTGAACCACAAATCATTCACAAATACATCATCAGTCAAAGATAAATGTGTGATTAATCCTTAATGATGCTTTGAGAGCAGAGATCAGAGATCCATTATTCCCTCTAAAAACACATTTACAGTCACCAAATATATAATGGTCCTGTTACATAAACAGGAAGACAAAACCATTTTTAATAAATTACAGTTGTTGTCAAAATAATAGCAGTGTGCTCCTTATAATATTTATTATTTTGATGCAGTGGGAACATTGCATTTTATGCCTTAAATCAAAATGTGAAGAAAAACGCCTCAATTACTTTTCAAAAAACAATGAAAATGAATGTCGGTCTCTGCATTTTTTTTTTTACAAAGTCAAATACTTACTGTATAAACTAGAAAAAATCTCTAGGATTTAACATTTCTATAAATCACAAAATGAATGTTTAGTTGTATAACCACGGTTTCTGAGCAGTGTTCCACAACTTGTGGCTCCCATGAGCAGGAATCCCTGTATCATGACACTTGTCTGAAGTTACCAGTGAGCACTGTGACCATTGGAAGTGAAGTGTGTGAAGATAATCTATCAGCAAGAAGACCCTGCAAAATCCTTGCTGAAGAGAAAAGAGTTTGCCAATGAACACATCAACTGGCCTATACATAAATGGAAGACATTTTGAAGACTGATGAAATAATATATGTATAATAAAATAGCTTCTTTTGGGTCCAAGGGCTGCTGGCAGTTTGTCAGACAACACACAAATTGAAAAGTCACAGTTCACTCTGAAGACAGTGAAGCATGGTGCTGCAACCATCATGATATGTGGATGTTTTCCTTACTATAGTGTCGGGCCTATTTATCACATACAATGGATCACGGATGAGTTTTCCTATATCAAAATACTTGAGGAAGTCATGTTACCTTATGCCGAAAAGAAAATGTCCCTGAAATGTATTGTTTCAACAAAACAATGACCCCAAATACACCAGTAAACATGCAGGATCTTGGTAAAAAAAATAAAGTTCTAACCCTGGCTAGCTAGATCCACAGACCTTAATCACATTGAAAACTTGTTGAGCAAAAAATGCTTTTTCTGAGGCAAAAACCAACAAATGTCAAGGGCAAGGGATTACAAAGCTTAAATACCTGTTCATAGGAGCCAGAAGCTTTTTTTTTTAAACTGATTTTGTCCTTTGTATATTCTGAAGTGTTTTAATGCTCCCAGATGTAAAATTGCGTTCAACCTGTGTTCTGAAGACGATTCTAGTACAGTGTAATAGATAATGCAGGGGTCATTTTACCACCACTTAATAGAATGCAGGCTTTCTTTCTTACATTACTACCTAAATCTTGTGGAGGGGACCTGGAACATATAACATACACAACATATAAGAACATGGACAACTGCAGAATTACAGACAAACCAAGACTCCTAGAAATCAAATAAATAACATCCTAATTCACAGAGACAGCAAATGTTCCTTGCTGTTTCTGTTATAAATGGAGTTAGATGGCGAGGTCTTAATGTGGTCATCAGGCTGGTTCCCGAGCTCTGGTGTCTGTACATACTACTTGTAACCTATGCTTTTTCACATTAATTAGATGTTTATTCCTATGTTGTGTGTGTGCAGAGGCAGGCTGATTGGAAAAAAAAACTCACAAAGTTCAAGATTTAGTTTGTTAACTACCCAATACATCATACAGACATTTTGAGAAATGTTATTTTTAGAAAGCCAAAGTAGGCCATGATGACAAAAGAGCAGGCTGGTCATTGAATTCAGACCAAAAAAGGACTTGTAAGACTTTCTTTTGTAAAACCTCTAATTATTTTTGGCTACAAGGGAGATCTTGCACCAGACTTGTGTACAATAATTGATATCTTTGGACTAGATCCATGTTTGTGTTGTAATAACTCTCAGATGGACGTCATTATGGATGAAAGTGTCTTACAAGTAAAAACCATGAAGCAAGGGGTCACCAACCTGCTCCTGGAGAGCTGCTGCAAGTTTAGGACTCTCCCCTGCTCCAATGGTCACCAAACAGCAGCAGCTTGTCTGGGGGTTGATAATGAGTTTATAATTAGAATCACAAGTGTTTGAGTGGGGATTTTCTAAAGCATGCAGAGCAGCAGCTCTCCAGGATGTTGTTGACCCCTGCAGTAAATTATTGACTGATAATTACCGACTTATGTCATGACTTGACATAAGTCAATGTACATTAAATAACTTGTATGTTATTTAATGTACAGTTACATGTTTGGTTTAGCTGTTTTATTACAACATTCAAGCTATTATATTGTAAGTGTAAGTTATAAATATTGTGTGTATATACACTAGTGTTCAAACATTTGGGGTCACTTAGAAATGGCCCTTTTATTTGAATGAAAGGCACTGCTTTTTAATAAAGATAGAATTAAACTAATCAGAAATATATTCTCTACATTAATATTGTGATAAATGAATATTCCAGATGCAAATGTCTTGTTTTAATGCAATATAGATGTATAGAGGCCCATTTCCAGTGAGCATCACTCCAGTGTTCTAATGGTACATGTGTTTGTTAATTGCATTAGAAGCTAATAGATACTTAGAAAACCCTGCAGTTATATTAGCACAGCTAAAAAGAGTTTAGCTGGTTAGGTGGAGCATTCTTGGATGAAAACAAAGTTTGAAGTTAGTATTTGAAATAGAAATCATTATTTCTAACCTTACCAATGTCTTGACTATATTTTCTATTCATTTTGCAACTCATTTGATAAATAAAAGTGTGACCTTTTTCATGAAAAGCACAAAATTGTCTGGTTGACCACACACATTTGAACAGTAATGTACTGTACATATTCAATTACCCTTTAAAGGATCTTCTTTTGGTATACAACACTTCCATACACACTTTTCCATAGGAAACCGGTTCTAATGAGCACCAGATCATCTGAGCACAAACACACGCTATGGAGAATGAAAGGAGCCTGTTAGGGCTGGAACTAACTATTCTAACAGTCCTTTCATCTATTTATTATAATATGAATGATTAGTTTGTTGGGTTCGTCAAATGGAGTAAATTCTCAGGTTTCCCAAAGCTAAAGATTTACGTCATGATTGATGGTTGAGTCTTTTTTTGTCCAGACCAACAGTCCACAACCCAAAGGTCATCAGTTTACTATTATAGAAGACTAAAGGAACCAGAAAATCATAGGATTTGAGAAGCTGGAACCAAAGAATTAAGACATTTTCCTCATAAAAATGACTCTATAATCTATAAAATAGATATAAAAATGATATCTATAATCAAAATAGTTAACAATATATATACAATTTGGCAATTGATCAATTAATCGACTTATTGTTGCAGCCCTGCCTGTATAATTTTTTTTTGGGGGGGGGACTTTTGGAGCTTTGAGAGGCTCATATAGGTAAAATCTGCAAAGGTTGTGTGATTTTGTATTATGCAGATTTTCAGAGTGCAGACTTAAACTAAATTTTCCTCTCCTTCCAAGCGGGCTCGAACGCAACTAGTTTATTTACAAGGTACAGGACGTACTGGCGGCGCCGCTCATGCGTGTGATTCGCGAAAATGACGATCATTAGAAGCTATTCATGAAAATGCACATGCATACACGCGCCGGCGGTTGCATAATATGCAAATACATTACATGGACGTTAAGCAGCGGGGCTGGAGTAGCCCGCGGCGGAAACCGTTAACCTAACGCATCGCGGATCAAAAGGCGAAAAAGGCAACAACAAAAACGACCAAAAAATAGGCATTAACGCGTCTTTGCGCTCACTTTCACAGTTTACCGAGTGATGTACGGAGACAGGCTGGCAGAGTCCGCTGGTTCAAGGCTGTTTATTTTACCCTGCGAGCCGATACAGCTCCTGAATATTCATGATTTGTGCCTCTAAAAACGTCAGGACGCAGCAGCGGGGAGAGAGAGAGAGAGAGAGAGAGAGAGAGAGAGAGAGCTGCATCCTCCTCTCTCTCTCCCTGCGGCGACACCGAGCCTCCGTTTGACAGCGTTCGAGGGCAAATCCGTCGTCAGCTCCGCACCTAGGGCAGCGGCGGACAGACAGAGCCCGGCGACTTGCAGCGGGGGAGGGAAGCGGCGAGGCAGGCGCGCGCGCATCGTTGACGCTCCTCCGGTCCTTATTCGCGAGATAGAGTGACCACATCGCCTTTGGAAGAGAGGAGATGCCACAGCGGCAGCAGCAGAAGCATCAGCATCAGCAGCGGCAGCAGCGGCGGCTTTAACAGCGCGTCTCCTCTAATACGATGGACGGGACGCGTCGGGGCTGAGGGACGGATGGAGGAGAGGTGTTTTTTTTTTCGCGAGCGGAATGAAAGAAGAAGCGTCTCCTCCCGGTTCTAATATGTAGCTCCACCACGACGAGCGTGTGTGTGCGAGCGCGTGCAGCTGTTTCAACCTCTCCCTTCCCCCGACGCACACATACAGACACACACCTTCAACTTCCATGTGATCCGGAGCTGTCCGTGGTGCTGAACCCCCCTTACCACCACCACCACCATCGCTGCCGTCTCCTCCCCCCCTCCCCTCCCCTCCCCCCGCGCACCGGGTCCCCTCCTCTCCTACCAGGGTTGACCTTCTCGCTTTCCCGGAGCGCGGCAACCTTCCTCCGTCGCGGGAGGACGCGGTCGGGCGGCGTGCAGGCCACCGCACATGAGACAGGAGCTGCCGGGCTTGACTGCGCCGGCCGGACAATCGCTTCTTTCATGGCTGTGGCACGCAAAATCAAAACTTTGCTGACCGTCAACATCCTGGTGTTCGTGGGGATTATCTTGTTCTCGGTGTACTGTAGGATCCAGGACCGGTCCGAGGAGCTCATCCAGATAGGGCGTATTACCGACCAGCGGCTGCGAGCAAGGAATGGCAAAGTTTCCAACTTGGTGGACAGGCAGTCGATCTTACAGAGGCTGGAGAGGCTGGAGGATGTGGTCTACAACCAGTTAAACGGTAGGGAAGAGTTAAATCATCTTCATCATGTGGTGGTCCTCATTTCATCAAATGAGGGACTAGACTGCAATATATATATATATATATATATATATATATATATATATATATATATATATATATATATATATATATATATATAGTATTCAGTATAATAAGTCTGATATTCAGTGGAATTATGTTAGGTAACAGTTCTGATTTCTTGGAATGAGTTTTAATTGACGAAGAGGGAAAAAAAAACTTGAAATAAGCAGGGTGCTCTAACAAAGCATGAGTCATGCTTCAGTTTCAAAAGCTCAGCTCCCTGCAGCCTGCCTGTGTCTTTGTATTCTTGGGGGACAGTTTGGACCATTAAGCTGCTCCAGCCTAATCAGGTCACCCCCAGCAGGTAATTTAGCTTATTTCCAAGTTGTCTTTCTTTTGGTCGATTTCATCTTGTTGTAAGTAAATGTTGACCAAAAATCAGTAAAAAAAAACAACAACTTGAAATAAGTAAAATTATTATATTATATATATATATATATATATATATATATATATATATATATATATATATATATATATATATATATTATTACAAGATAATTCAACCTGTTCGATATTGAATAAATTATCTATTTTTACATTTATATATATATATATATATATATATATATATATATATATATATATATACATTTAACATTTAACATTTTCTTTCAGTGAATTTCAGTGAAAAGGCAGCAGTGAGTTGAGTTTTCAAACCAGAAGCATGACTCATGCATATTTTTTTTCACATGTGTGTAACCTCATTATTTTTTTGTTTAGGAAAATCAGCCTAATTTTACACATAAAACAACATCAAATGTCTCAGTCTCTGCCTCAACGGTGCTGACCCTGCTTGTTGAGGAGTTAATGAAGTGGAGTGATGTGCAACACTTGCTATATGTGGTTGCACCATTTGTGTTCACAGACTTTAGTAGACCATTACCAGCCTCTGTCACTGTGGAACCCCTAACCCTCAACCGGCTTGCCATAAACTCCCCAGAAACTCATAGCTTCAAGCATCGATGCCGCGTCTGGTTCGAGATTCCTCCTATGGAGGAAGCCTCCACCTCAGCGGCAGCTCCTGTCACTTTCCTGCAGGCACCGCTGGGGAAACTGATCAGATTTAACAAGCTGTCTTGAGTTTTTGAAGGAGAGTCTCATATAATGGCTCTATAACAGAATGAAAGACTCGTATTTCATTACATGGCCATTAGTCTGTGGGGTGGATTCAGCCTCATAAGCCTAGCAGCAATCTGTAAAATCAGGTTACTTATGACTCTGTGCAAGGTCCACATGATTAAAACTGATTTATTTGGCATTATTTGTACAGATGCTCAGAATAATGTACTGTGTATATAATGATCCATATAACCAGTCCTATGGAAACATGGAGGTATTTAATCCATCTGTAGAAGCCCAGAGACTGTACCTTCATCAAGGCTCACAAATGTAATGTGAAATGTAGATGTATTTTGTGATTTCAAAGCGCTCACTCAAAGGATGCAGAGTTTAAGTAAGATCTTAAGTAAAATGTGTGTATGATAATATTCCTTCAGAAGTACTTTATTACCTTACAGAATAACCAGGTTATAGCAGCAGTGATTCTGCCCAAACTCAGTTTTGGAATATGACTCCACACTAACTGGCATTTTCACTGAGTCCACTTCCTCCAAATCTCCCACTGGCTCACGTTTAGATGTAGTGCAGGACACGTTTTGTGCGTGTGACGTTTCATCAATGAAAGTTAAAACGTCTTGTTCTCCAGCCAAATGGTGAGAAATCAGCACTGTTATTCCATTTTTCATCTACCACTTTGCAAGGTGTTTCCGATTGATTCCATTAATCCATCCGTAAAGTCGATTTCCATTTACTAGCTCGCGCTCTCTCCTGGGACGTTGCAACTTTATCATTTGTGTAAATTACAGCTGTAGTAGCTCGGGATGACAGCAGAGGAAGGGGGGGGGGGGGTCTGGGTGGGCTGTGTTGTTGTATTTCACATGGGTCACCAGTAGAAGACACAAACTTGTGAATAACCCTTTCAGTACAGCTCTGCCACACAAAAACCTGTTAAGATGGTTTTGCAAATTCAAGAATTCAGTAAAGAGAAAGAAGCAAACATGAAAATAAACATTACCCTTTAATTCTTGAAAATGATCCCTTTTGATATGAAGTCCCCTCTTCTAATTAGTACATAGCAGCATGCTATGATAGATGGTAGCTGGGGAATCAGATGTGCAGTAGAAGAACCCTAATCCCAAAGGGACAAACCACAAAGGTGTTTAAGAACAACTGGGCTAACCTGCTATGGGAGGCCGTCCTCTCCCAAACGGTGCAGAAGTGAGCAGTGGTGATAAATGTGGTGGTTGCAGCTCACAGCAACCTCAGGAAGAAAGAGCATGAAAAGATTGACAAGAATCAGCGTTGGACATGCGTAAGAGAAGATACTTTAACCTTTAAGCTCCCAGACCTCTGGGAGAAGGCTGGGCCGTGTATCTCTACTTTAATTCAAGTAAAAGATCTGAAAGGATTTACTTTTATATACTGTATGTTCAGTGGGTACTCAGTATTATTAGCACAGAATTCTTAAAATAATTAAAAAAAAAATCTTCCTCTAAGATGGCGCCACGGTAGGCAGCCTGTTACGCAGCTCTCTAGTGCTTTCCTTTTTTTTTTTCCTTTTCTGTATTTATTTATTTTTATTTTAAGTTCATTTTTTGCTTAATTTTGCTTTAATTTGTCACAAGAATGGACACGACTACTCTAGTGAGAGGAGTAGCCTTCTTTCTACTCCTATCGGGACTTTTCACCGCTGCATCTGGTGATAAAGTGAGCCATTCCATCGTCTACAGCAGGGACCAGCTGTTGGCGCTACAGAACAGGGGGGTACTCCCAGAAGAGCGACCCGGGATTCCGAAGGAATTACGGCGTTGGAGGAGAGGATGCAGGGCTGGAGCGAAGTAGAGGAGAGGAGAAGGCGGTACAAACTGGGCATTCCATCTGTGGTAACGGGTAACGTAAGATCTTTACCCAACAAGATGGAAGAACTGACAGTGTTAACCAGACTGCAGTGGGAGTTCAAGCAGAGCAGCCTCCTGCTGTTCACGAAGACCTGGCTCACGGACAACACACCGGACTCCGTCATAACTTTGGACAGCTTTCAACTGGTGAGAGCGGACCGAAATGCGAGGGAGACTGGTAAGAGGAGAGGAGGGCGACTAGCAATGTATGTGAATGAGAGATTGTGGAACCCGGGACATATTACTGTGAAGGAGCAGCGCTGTACCAAAGACATTGAACTGTTAGCGGTTAGCGTTAGGCCATATCACCTGGCCTGGAAGTTCTCGCATAATATCTTGTTAACTGTTGACATCCCACCATCGGCCGATGCCACGGCAGCCTGCGAGGACATCCACACCACCGTCTCTCAGTTATAGATGGCACATCCACAGTCCCTCATTATTATCTCTGGGGACTTCAATCATGCCTCACTCTCCACCACTCTCCCTAACTCCACCCAGTATGTTGACTGCCATACCAGGGACAATAAAACTCTGGACTTGCTGTTTGCCAACACAAAGGAGGCTTACAGCTCATCACCCCTCCCCCCACTTGGCTGTTGAGACCACAACCTAGTCATCCTCCAACCCACCTACACCCCCTTAGTGAGGAAGAACCCTCCCACCAAGAAGGTGATCAGGCTGTGGTCTGAGGACTGCAGTGAGGCCCTGAGAGACTGTTTTGAATGTACAGACCGGCAAGAACTCTGCAGGCCACATGGTGAGGACATTGACGGCCTCACCCACTGCATTACAGACTACATAAACTTCTGTGTGGAGAATACTTTGCCCACCAAGAAGGTGTGGTGTTTCTCCAACAACAAACCATGTGTTCCCAGAGTTTAAGGCCCTGCTAAATGGAAAGAAGAGGGCCTTCTGGTCGGGGGACAAAGTGGAACTGAGGAGAGTGCAGAAGGAAATAAAATATAAAATCCGGAGAGGCAAGAAGAGTTTCAGGAGGAAGATGGAGGAGCAGCTCCAAGTAAATGATGTCCGAGAGGTCTGGAGAAGCATGAACAAGATCTCTGGTCACCTCAAGGACAATGGAGGAGTAACAGTGTCCACCGTCCGGGGGATGGCTAAGGAATTGAATCTGTTTTTTAATAGATTTGATTCTGGACCAACAACCTCCCCCACCCCTCAGCTTCCACAAACCACCCTCCAGGTGCTGTCTCCCCTCCGTCTCCCCCCTCTTCTGGCGCTGTGCTGTTGCCACATGCACTCCCCTCAAACCATCCCACCAAACCCCCATTACACCTACCCACAACAAAGCCAACCCCACCCCGGACCAGCCGCAGATCTGCCTCACAGCTGATCAGGTGAGAAGTCAGCTAAAGAAGACAAAGGTCAGGAAGGCAGCAGGTCCAGACGTAATGAGCTCCAGATTGCTCAGGGAATGTGCAGACCAGCTTTGTCAGGTGGTCCTGCACATCTTTAACATGAGTCTGAACCTGGAGAGGGTTCCTGAACTGTGGAAGACTTCCTGCATGGTTCCAGTGCCATAGATCGCACGGCCCAGGGAGCCCAACCACTACAGACCTGTAGCCCTGACTTCTCACCTGATGAAGACCTTGGAGAGGCTCATCCTGCAACACCTTCGCCCACTGGTGAGCTCAGCACTGGACCCTCTGCAGTTTGCCTACCGGCCTGGCAGGCTGACTCTGTCATCTATCTGCTGCACCGATCTCTCTCACACCTGGAACAAGCGGCGAGCATGGTGAGGATCATGTTTTTTGACTCCTTCAGTGCTTTTAACACCATCCAGCCTGCACTGCTGAAAGGGAAGCTGGAGGGAGCCGGAGTGGATGAGCAGCTGACGGCCTGGACCATTGACTACCTCACCAACAGACCACAATATATGAGGCTTCATGACTGTGTGTCTGAGGTGGTAGTCTGCAGCATGAGGGAGCCACAGGGTACAGTGCTCTCACCTTTTCTGTTTAGTCTGTACACCTCAGACTTCAGCTACAACTCTGACAACTGCCATCTACAGAAGTTCTCAGATGATACGGCCATCATCGGGTGTGTATCAGATGGGAACGACCAGGAGTAGAGGGAGGTAATCAATCACTTTTTCAGCTGGTGTGAGACCAATGCTCTCCAAATCAACGCGAGCAAGACAAAGGAGATGGTTGTGGACTTCAGGAGGAAGTCCCCCCCCACCACACTGGTGAGCATCCAGGGAAAAGACATTGAGACAGTGGACTCTTACAAATACCTGGGTGTTCACCTGTCCTGTACAAGAAGGGCCAGAGTCGACTTCACCTGCTGAGGAGACTAAGGTCCTTTGGAGTGTGCAGGACCCTGTTAAAGACCTTCTATGACTCCATCGTAGCATCTGCCCTTTTCTACGCAGTGGTCTGCTGGGGGGGCGGATGCACAGACGAGAATAGAAGTAAAATTGACAAACTGGTGCGGAGGTCTAGCTCTGTACTGGGATGTCCTCTGGAGTCGGTGGTGGTGGTGGGAGAGAAGAGGATGTTGGCATAGCTGACATCTATCATGGACAACCCCCATCATCCTCTGCATGGGGTGGTGGGTGTGCTGAGCAGCTCCTTCAGCCAGGGACTCAAACACCCTCGCTGCAAGAAGGAGCACTTCCGCAGATCATTCATTCCAACAGCAATAAGACTTTATAACTCACTGTAGTCACTTTTCCTCCACTCATCACTTTTCTCTACACACACACCCTGCACCTTAAGTATGCATTAGCTATGTATAAGTACATGTGTGAATATGTATGTCTGTATATATATGCAAATATGTAAATATGTGTGTTTGTGTATGTATGTAGGTATGTACGTGCATGTATGTATGTATATATGCTTTGCTTATGCATACTTTTTTTTTTCTTTTTTCTTGCTATTTATTAGTATTTTTTTTTCTCAATTCTATGTCCATAATGCATACTGTGTATGCGGATCAACAAATTCTATGAATTTTGTACATAGTGTTGTGTGTTTTTATTTTTTATAGCTGTTATCTTCTTTAGCTTTTATTTTCTTTTCTTTTCTTTCCTCTGTACGCCGCAGTAACAGACACATTTCCCCGTTGTGGGATCAAAAAAGTCTTATCTTATCTCTTATCCTAAATATCAAAAGGCAAGGTATCTCTAGGTATATTGTGCATTTCATACACAGAAGCAACTTAATGTGATTTATGTAAAAACAAAATGTACCCATAAGAATTTAAAACTAAAATGTACAATTAAAAAAATAAAGTCTAAATGTAAAAAACCAAGGGCGACACGGTGGAGCAGTGGGTAGCACTGTTGCCTCACAGCAAGAAGGTCGCAGGTTCAAGACCGCCTTGGGGCCTGGGTCTGGGACCTTTCTGTGTGGAGTTTGCATGTTCTCCCCGTGTCTGCGTGGGTTTTCACCGGGTACTCCGGCTTCCTCCCACAATACAAAACATGCTCAGGTTAATTGGCAAATCTAAATTGCCCATAGGTGTGAGTGTGTGTGTGAATGGTGTGTGAATGGTGTGTGTGCCCCACGATTGGCTGGCGACCATCTGGGGTGTATCCCCCTGCCTCTCGCCATTAATGCGCTGGGATAGGCTCCAGCAGACCCCTGCGACCCCGAAAGGGAATAAGCGGGATAGAAAATGGATGGATGGATGGATGGATGTAAAAAACCAAAAGAAAAAATACCCAAACAACAACAAATAAAAACCAAGTACAGACATATAGAAAGACAACAGAGCATAAAATATAAGTTTGCACCATAGTAATAATAAGTTTAAAATCATTAAAAGGACATACAGTGCAAATAAAAAAGAGCTCACTCATAAGCACATGAAAAAGAAAAAAACACTCATTATACAGAATGTAGTATATTATACTACTTGTATCACTATGTGAGAGCATTTTAGGTTGATCAGTAGATAGACTGATTGTACCTACTCTGGGTAGATTATTTGTAAACTAGTTCAGAGCTGCACCAAATACCTGGCAATTTTTTTAATAAGTAGAGCACATTTAAAAAGGAAAAGCTCTAATTTATAGATATTGTGGTGTCCTCCACTAAAACATTGCTAATTGACTAATAGTCATTCGACTTATCAATTATTTAACTAATATTCAGCTAATCGATATGGTAATTTCATCGACAAATCTGTAAATATATGTAGTTCGAGTGCCTCTTTAAATCGAGTGCTTACCAGAGATGTGCTTTGCAATGTATAGAAACATATCCTAGTCAACTTAGATATAAATGTTCAGTTAATCAACTATGAGGGTTCAACCTTTAAATAATTTCATATAAAGTATCAAAATCTGCATCACATAAATGTAGCAGAACGTCAAAGATTTTCCTCTGAAATGTAATAGAGTGAAGTCTAAATTAGCACCACTTAAAAAAATAATCAAGCACAAGAATTTAAAATTAAATTAAAAAGATTACTTGTGTAAATGTACTTTACTGACTGTTGTATAATGAACAGGTGAGCTGACCGCTAACGTGACGGACGTTTCACAGCTTCACCACCCCGAAGCCGAGCCGCTCTGGATTGTTCCTGTTCCTGATCTTGTTATTATGCTGCGCTTCGGCAGCTATTTGAGGGTCACTCTGTCACTTTGAGTTATGCTTGGCAGCTGGCTTCCAGAGAGAGGGCCCTGCCTCTCAAAAAGTGCAATGCATCCTCTCAGTCATTGGGTTTTATGGAGAGACAATGAGCAGCCTCATTGCCAGTCAACTGTGTCACCTCCGAGGGACGGAAAGACAGCGTCTGTAAACATGATTTCAGGAGTGAGATCATACTTGTCCAGTGGGGTGAATATCTGTGTAATCTGTCTCATGATGGTTTTGAGGGATGGATTTTTTTATATTGGGTTTGCACAATTCTATTTGGTAAAGTTTCATCTGTGTTTTTTTTTTTCCGTCTTGCTGGGTGTTTGTACGACTTCCCCCTCATCTTCAGCTGCACAGTCAAGAGAGCTGCTTATTGTTTCAACTGTTTTATGTAAGCGGATCTCACGTCTGCTTCATGTTTTACTCTCAAAACCACTACTCTGTGCAGCAAAGGCGAGCCCTACTTGCCGGAATATAATTTGCACGTCTTTCACGAGTGGAGAGAGTAACAGCTGAAGTGAGAAACAAGTTACAATCTACTGTCGGTGCAAAGCTTGAATGGATTCTGCCTGACAGAATCTAGACAGTCTAAAAATGACTAAACCTATGTTAAATAATTTGTTGAGATGTGTACTTTCATTAAATGCTTCCAACAATTCATGCAGTCTGTTTTTTTTTGGAGAATGAGACATCTAAGGAGTCGGCTTGACTGGCAATTTCAATGATCCTGCACTACTTGATGTTCCATCTTTTTTTGTTATTGTTTGGATTGAGAGACCCACAGTGGTAGAAATGACATATTGTGCCTTTAACAAAGAAAGAAAAGAGGATATTTCATTTTGAACCTACAGACATATCCCTAAGAACTGGTTAGAGAGTCACCAAATAAACCTGATAAATTTGATTAAACCAGTTATAACTGTGTTCAGTGTCAAATTCAGCTTTACATAGCAAACAGCTGAATTCATTCATCGAATCAATTTTTGTTAATCCAATTCGGAATCAATTTCTACAGTCATGAATGTGCGTCTATGCATGGTGTGAACCAGAGAAAGGAATTAGTTGCCGTTGTGGGCAACAAGAAGGCTAGCTGGCTGGCTGTTGCGACCCCTTCATGATTTGTAATGAGCTGTTTAATGGCGTACTTAATCATATTCCACCTTTTCTAAATCGTGCACAGACCACAAAAATGTATTGGATGGCCAGTGGGAATAACTGTGGTGAAAAGGAGGGCTCAGCGTGCCAATAACTATTACCATGTCCGGCAGCAATATGAAGTAATTGCCCATTCCCTCTGTTGTTTATTGCCTACCAATGGCATGCCATGGGAGTTGCAGCAAGGTCCAATTAGATTTGAAGGACATAAACAAGTTGGAGAATTCTTCTTTTATGGTTGTCTGATAGATTTCTGGAATTCCAGCAGGAAAACAGCGGTCAAGCTTTATCAGCAGCCCACTCTGTGCAGAAATAAGCAACATGAGGGTTATCAGCAGCACCACTCCGCTGTGGGTGATGCCATCTTTGGGTAATCAGATGAGGGGGTTTAAGCTTGTTAACAAGCTTATGAAGCAGTGCTTTGACCTTAAGTACTGCATTAGAATAGAAAATATCTCCTTGGTGGTACTTACCTGCTGAAGCTTTGTGTCGGGCCTAAACAAACACCAAACACAAATAAGATTAACTTTTTAACATGAGAGGTTGACTGATGAAGACAATGTGTGCTACTTTCTGCTGAGTCACCCCTTTAAAGGAGCTTACACGCATTGATTATTAGCCATTGACAAGAATAACTTTTCCTAGGTTGTGAAAAATCCTCAAGCAAACCTGCTATGTCCTTTTTGACCACTTACCTTCTGCAGGACAGAATCTAATCCACAGCCATTGATGTGATGGATTACTATGCCTGTCAAGCTTATTGATCGGGCACACATGGGGGTGCTGTTCCTTTTCGCAACTTGTTCATAATTGGGTCAGTACCAAACTTCTGTTGTCAGTATTCAGCGGTACCTTATTTTATTTCATTTCAATCATCCTGATCGTGATGGAGCTTTCCCCACCAGGCAATGGCACTGTGTGCTTAGTCCCTTGGTCATGGCCGACAGGGTGATGTGTTGAAAAGTGTGAAAATGCAGCTAAATGTCATGAACAAGGTGGTGGGGACTCAAATGCACGACTTGACTCTGTTGAATCAGTAAACAAGGCTTATTCCAAACAAAGGTCGGCACTGGGAAAGGCAGTCAATCCGGGAAAAGGTATCTAAAAATATCAGGAAAAAGGCAAGGTAAAAAAAAAACCAAGCAACTTTCAAAACACCAGAGGGTTATGACTTGGATCTATGTCTATGAAGAACAATGAACTGGCAAGGAGAGAAGACACAAAGAGGTATATATACAGACTGATTTGGAATGATTAGGTGAGAGATAGGCAGAGTGACAGGAATGTGGAACAGCGACACAGAAGAATGATATAAAATAAAACAGGAAAGACATGAAACATGAATGAATAAAATCAAACACTTAAACGAGACATGACACTAAATGCAGTTATGATATGTGTATAAAATCTGTACTACTATATGACCTGTTAGCAAATGGTAAAATAGTATTGATAAATATTGATGAGTATCAGTATAGGCATGATCGGTATTGATATCAATATTGATAAAAACCTAACATTACATCCATAATAATAATGATGTTACCAGTGTATTTCTAATTTTCTAATATACATATATATATATATATATATTTTAATAATGGATCTATGATGTCAGACAAAGGAAGACAACAAGGTTGTTCATTTCTCGCGATCGATTTTGCTGATTAAAATGAACAACTGTCCTGGCGGGGACTGGCATGTTAACTCAATGAACCGGTTGGAAATGCCAAGGGTGGAAATGCCATCAGGAGAATAAAGAGGTTTCCTGGCGGCTATCTCCATAAACAGGACCGCTGCACACGGAGGGAGGGAGGGACAGAGAGGCTCAGAGAGAAAGAGATAGAGAGAAGGTTATGCAGCACTGTGGTTATTGGCTGCCTGGCCCAGGGCAGATCAGGGTGACTGACGACTCGCTGTCCTCTGCCGCTCCTTCCCGATCTCTCATGTCAGGTGATACGCCGTCATTTCACACACATTAGTACAGGAGAGGTGCTGACTCACTTTATGATGAAGCTGATGAAGCTAGCATGCTTGAAACGGGGCCTGGAAAGTTTGTAGATAAAACAAGCTTAAATCTTGAAGGATTTTAAATAACAATTGCTTTAAAATTACATAACAGTGAAATGGAAATACCCTCGGAGTTCTAGGGGTCTGGGATCAGTTCTGTATAAAATTGATTGTTGGGAAAATCAATCATCAAATTCAGCTTAAAAAATGCATTTTGTTACAGTCTGAGGTTAAAAGTAGATGAGATGCTGGCTGCAAGAGAGGAGACATTGATAGTTCCAATATGTGTTTTATTTATCTGTCAAACAAAGTTCTCTACAAAGCAGCACTAGACATAGATCTCTATTTCTAAAATTATGTCTCTTTATACAGTGCAGGAATTACCATGTTATGTTACCAAGAAGTACCATGTTGTACAGATTTCTTCCCACAATCATCGTAGGTCGCTAAATGCAGACACACTGCAGATCTACAACGCAGAATGCAGAATAATAAAAAAGAGCAGCTCATGAGGAAGTTTCTAAAACAACAGGTAGATGAGGACATGGATACTGCAAAAATACTCCGTTACAAGTAAAACTCCTGCATATGAGTAAAAGTACAGAGAAATGTTATGTTGTTAAAGTATTGCAATACAACTTCCAGACATTTTTTTAATATTTGAATTCTGGTGATGTATTGTATTATTTGGAATGAAACCATGTGAGATGTTTAGAGGGAAAAATCTCTATTTGGTCGAACTGTCAACAGCTCATAGACATTTGAAATGTGAGCTGTCTGCACTCTGCTGTTTGTAAGATGTCAAACACTAAAAGGTTGAAACCACTGGTTTCATCTTTAAGTAGGTGTTGTATTGTTTAAGTCTGTTTTATCATCAATTGAGTCAAATCTGCATCTGAAAGGAACTAAAGCTGTCACATAAATGTAGAAGCAAGCACATGATTTATCCTGAAATGTAGTAAAGTTGCATCAAATTGAAACATTATTCATTATTATACTTAAGTACAGTATTTCAGTAAATGTACTGAGTTACTACAGATAGTGATATTACTTCCATCTCCTGTTGAATATGCTTATTAACTATAGAACTCAAAGTATTTTGCCTTTGATTAAGTGAGACGGTTCAATCATCTAAGAAAAGCTAATGAAATTAAGATGTATAAAAATATCTGAGAACAGAAGCGTCTAATAAATAAAAATCAGGACTGTTTCCTTTGTGCTGGTCTTAAGGTCATATTTGAATTGGATTAGCCTCAGATAAAACCATCCTGTCACAGCTCCTCTTTCTTTCTCCTATTCTCCAGCCAGGCAATTGAAACAGAAACGCTCTGAAAATAAGCCTCTTTTAATAAAAAAAAAAAAAAAAAAAAGATATTGGCTATTAGCAAGTGAATACGCCACTGTTGAGTTTACACGTCTAACCAGCGGTGGATGTGATCATTGTTTGAGCTGGGCTGTTGTCCCGCAGCTCGCGGTCACACTGAGCCTCTTGTCATCAGCCATGCATGTCACTCCCGGCCTTCTCCAGCGCGTAGGTGCTGATGGCATGGCGGCCTCACAGGCCCAGCTGCAGCACCAGATACGCCTCTTATCTGAAATTCCCAATTATAGCAAAGAAACCAATGCTGTTTATATGCTAAACCTGCAGGGGACCTGATGAGAAATGAAAATATGTCACCCTGTCTCTGTCTGTCCACGCTGACGCACACACTTGATGCCACGACTGTATTTTAATGATACACATAGTGCGCCTATGTGTTGCTGTGCGGTGTGTAATGGCCGCGGCTGCAGGGACGGCAAAGGCCAGAGGGAGTCTGATGAAATAAAATATATTCGAATAACCATATGTAGATGAGGTGCCAGTCGACAAAACAGTTTTCAGAAACAGATAAGAATCAATTCTGCTCAGCCTTAAGGAATCAGGATAATGAATTCAGCGGCTCACCTGACAATCAGCAGTCAGCCACAGACAATAACTGCAATTTTAGACGGAGCGCATCTTCATCTTATTTACACTATTGGCCCACAGTCATGCAGTGATCACATTACCAGCGTTCAATGATGATATCATATGCAGGAGCCACACAGGCTGCTTGCCAAGACGGAATATTAATGATGTATAAGAATTTCCATTGACTCTCTGCACTTTGATTGTTACCTTCACCGTGAAGGTTTTTTTTTTTTCCTGGTGCTGTTTGTCTGTTTGTGTTTGTTTATCTGCAAACTGCATTACAGAAAAACCACTGGGCCGATTTCCATGGAACTTGGTGGTTGGGTGTAGAACGGAATGGCTGATTTAGCATGAGTGGCCCCAATGGAATGTTAATAGATGAATGAGCAGTTGATAGAACTTTGCCCTGGTTATTCAGTGAGAAACCATTGTGATGGGTTTGGAAGTTAAGCACACATATTGGTTGTACTGCACATTTGCATGTTAGATGCAAGACGGACAGCGCAGGTAAGCGACCTCCGTGTCATCTTCTAGTTTATCCAATCATATTTCTTGTGCTTGACAACATGAAACCTAAGTATTTCAAAGATTTACTAGGGATGTAACTGAATATGAATACATTATTTAGATAAGAACAGATGATGCTCTCTGAACAGATGTGAACTGCATCTAAATTTGGGCAGGAATATAATTTTAACCTGCCTCCACTAGCCTTCTTCTCTGAGTCATGACTCAGTCAAATATGAGCTCTTTGACATTACTGACACACTGCTAAAATCTTTAAAACATTTTTTTGTCTAACATGTAAAAGATTTGAAAAAAATTAATCAATGCAGCCTAATTTTTCATGATGTTTTTTCTCAAAATGCTAATTAATGTAGAAAAAAATATATGTTGAAGTGTAGATAATTGTGATATGCAGAATGGTAATTCCTCAGTTTTTGAATGACATTTGTTGTTAAGTGTAGGGTATACCTTGACAGATGTTGCACATGTGTTATTTAATCCTATGCAAATGGCTCTGTTACAGCTCTATTGTACATACCTTGTAATTAATTAAGAATATTCACTAACCTTGTGTAACTGACACATTATGATGCATTGTAATGCATTATAATGCATTCTTATAATGCATTATTTTCAGTTTAATAAAACAATATTGAGATAAAGACAATGGGGGACAGCCTGTGATACAAAGATTTGGGTTGAGTTGTGTGTCTACAAGGTAGCCCCCAAACCTCACAATTCATGTCTAAATGAGCTCTAAATGATTCAGAATCTCAGATTTAGAGCTGTTGATGAAGAGCAGAGACATTGGCCTAGCTTTTAGTCAATGAACTGCAGACTTTCAATGGGACGTTTTTGGATAAAATAAGATGTTGTCAGCATATATATATATTCTGTCCTAAGGGTGTGGCAAGTGGTTCTACAATGCAAAAATTGGTGAAAAGGCACATTATCTTGTTCCTCTATTATCTATTATAATTTTTGCTTTAGATATTTGTCTATTAATGATTATAGATGTGGAAGGTGTATCATACAGAATGTTAATTTAGTCGTTGGAATAGGAGCAAAAGACAAAATGTGGTGGTGAAGCAAAAGTCATTCAATGTTGTGGCAGTCACTGTCAAGTTTGGTTTTATGCAGATATACAAATCCATCAAACATTTTAGAAATTGGTGTTTGGCGTGTTATTTCTCTGTAAAGCATGTTTATTTTCCTGATAAATGGTGCCCCATTTGTATGGTTGAGGTAATGGATGTGAGTCAGACAGCTCAAATCCATTACATCTGCGATTTGAGCTTCTTCCATCAGATTTCATCTTTCAGACTTCCACCAATCAAAACCAGCAGATACAAACACTCTTTTATTCCCACAGCAATCTCTCTCCTGCATTCCAGCAGGAATAGGTGCCTTCTTGAATTGAGTTTATGATTCTTTGGTATAGCATTGTGTAATTTCAGTCATCTAATTTATTAAATATCTATTGGTGCCTTCATTTAAATTAATAAATAAAGTGTGTTTTTATGCTGCTCTCTTTAACTCAATGAATTTGGGGAAATAAAGAAAATGGTAAAAAACATATATTTATGGGATGAGCAGCACGGCTGAGTATATGGGTTGCACTCACAAAAGCATTAATAAATCTACCCTGCCAAGCTGCTTATTCTGCTGTTGCTATTGAATCTTGTTTTTAGCTTCCAGTACTCCCAGGCCTTGCTAATCAGGCTCCTGACTGGCAGCACCTCTGGGCATGGGCCCTGCTACGCCGATCTATTGGCGTCAGCTTGCCATGATTGTCTGACCTCAATAAGGCCCTTGTGATAGGGCAACTTCAAGGTGGTGGTCCACACAAGTGCAAGTTCATCATTTGGAATGAGCCCTAGCTCCATCTCCAAACCAAAAACCAAGTTCCATGAAACAGTCAGAGATAGACACAAAGTGGGCCTCACCCAAAAAGTTCCTCACCCCTTCACCACTTCAAAACTATATGGCACCAGACAGTCTGCATACATCCAATCACCAGGCCTAGAGGGCTGCCAGGAGGTCTCTATGAATGCCCTTCACCTTCAGGCGTCATTTGCACTGGAACCTGAACCAAGAAGTGATGTTTGTTCAGCAATGAGCCCATAGTCTGCATCTTTTGGTGGAAGCAGTGTGATGGTGTGGGGTGCAAAAAAAATATCATCAGCAACATTGGTAGTAATCTCAATGCAGATAGATATTGAGATGAGAAAATGGCACCAATGGCAAGACCATATCTCTCCCCACCCCCTCCCAGAGGGGGGTTAATCAGATGCTCAGAATAGCCTGAATTAGCTGTTTAACGGAGAAGATTTGACAAATTATATATGAGCACAACCCACCTACTCAGTTGTGCTGCTCATCCCATAAATGCATGTTCCTAGAGATTAAGGCACCATTTAAAGGGGAAATAAACAGGCTTTCCAGCAGTATGAGATATATTGCCATGAAATAATCTAGTCTACCATGCACAAGTATTGAAATTAATGATTTGAGTCTTATGCCCCACGATTGGCTGGCGACCATCTGGGGTGTATCCCTGCCTCTCGCCTTAACGCGCTGGGATAGGCTCCAGCAGACCCCTGCGACCCCGAAAGGGAATAAGCGGGATAGACAATGGATGGATGGATGGATGGATTTGAGTCTTAATGACAAAGCATTGCTTATAATTTTGACATTAGTGTTATTTGAAGATAGGAGGAGAACTGTAAATGAGCTATGAGAATTAACAGTGGTCTTAATATTCTGCCTCTGTAGTTAGTGCTGTTTATGACCAAATGCCCTATATGTGGTGTTGTCATGCAAGGACTTTTTTTACTGTTTAGAGATCATTTTTGGGTGTACTGTTACTGAATTCCAAATCAGAAATGTTATCAGCACTGCTGTCATGACTGTCAGTGTTAGATTTAATGCAGCTCTTCACCCATCTCTCAATATTTCATAGATTTGTTTTGGCCTTTGAAGGCTTTAAACCTCTCTGGAACTCTCTGGAGTTATTTTCCTCCTCTTGAAGAGATCGTTGAATTCCAGACCGCAACATCAATATTTAGAAGCCTGCATCACTTTGGACATGCATGAATCTGCTCTTGCGCTTAAATCATTCATTAAAAAATGTGATCATCTTTGAATTTTTAGACTCTATCTTACAAAGGCCAAATCTGACATGTGAAGGTTGCTCTATAATTTACAGCTGTTATGGGTTTAATGTATCGTGTCAGAGGGATCTGGAAAAATGGATTCTGAGGAGAGACAGATGCACTCTTGGACACAATAAGATTCAAACCAGCATCTGATGTAAAGGACATGCATCAAGCTGATGCTTTGAGTGAGGCCTGAGTGGAGGAAGCAGATGTTTGGTTGTAATTGGCTCATAGTCAGAAGATAAACATGCCAAGGTGACATGCCAACATGACAAGGTACCGTTTGGAGTGTGAACCTCACATTAAAAAAAATTAGCACATCTTTTTTATGAGAAGTAGTTTAGTCAAACACGACAAGTATCATATTAGTAAAACAATGTTTACTTCATTCTCTTTTTGACCAGGGCATAACAGCCCACTCAATGGATGCTTTTACACCAAGTGCCTCATAGGTGCATTCATTTTTTACTTCTACAGTGTAAGTGCAGACATGCATGGCCCAATTCAAGAAGCGTAATAAAAGGGTATGTTTATGTTTGTATGGAAAGAAATAAAATAAGCATTTGGGTTCTACTATTGATGAATTTATGCATATTACATCTTTTTGTATGACTTAATTCTAAACAAATTTTGCAAGAAGGAAAAAAGAAAAAAGAAAAACTAATTAAAAGTAGAATTAACAAATTAATCAGCGGCAGAGAGAAATATTTTAATACCAGACATTAGCAAAGCCTGGTTTCGTCTGTGGTTACATAACATCAAAGGTGTACAAAAGATCCAAAGATCTTCCAGTTAAGATCCAGCATCGATATGCTGAGGGGCTGGTTAACCATCAGAAATACAAAGTTACCATCATCAGATTGCTTCCCCAGAATATTTAAGTTTATGTTAAGAGTGCTGCAGACAGACAGCAGAAGATCAGATTTTCCTACATTATTCTGGGACCTCTCATCCCATAATAGAATTCCCTTCAATCAGTCAGTGGAAGTAGAAGGCAGGACGGAAGCAAAATAACACAAGAAAACAACGCTGGGAGGCATTGTCTTCCTTCCAAGTCTCATGCAGCGATGGAGGGGCCCTCCAGACTCTGCAGCTTTGGAGGGTATCTGTGTTATTGTTTGACATGGGCCGCTATGCCAGATGGCTAGTGCATGATGTGAACCCCACCCATACTTGTCAAAATGCCACCATGTTGGCTGGTGCAGAGCCTGCTAAATCCCTCTCATGGGAGCAGGCAGTTTGCAACAATTCAGCTCCAATTACAAATCTTCAGTAGCAGCTGAGGATTTGAGGCCATCCAAATATGGTGATTACTTTGCAGTTCCTGGAGGGGTGAAGCTGAGAGCTGAGCTCTTCATTGGTATGCGCTGTTTACTTACTGTCTGTGTGTCCATCTGTTGATGTGGAGAACAGACACAGCTCGATTTTTCTGTGGAGGCCACACTGGAAGCTTGGCTTGCATAACAATTATCAGACATTATCCTGTCGTTATATGAATTATAAACAGTCAAACAATAGTTGGGCTGCCAGAGAGCGATATGAGTAAAGCTGAAATCACCACACTGCTGTTGAGACAAATTCTTTAGGCTTTATTCAGGTTTGTACCAAAGTCAGGGTTGAAGGTGAGGATTGGAAGGTGAGGTGCGGGCGGGTGGTTTGAAATTTTTGAGAGGGCAAGAGAGGTAGTCCCATTTTCCATGCCATGTTTCATGTTATTACTTTACAAAATATGTCATTGAACTTGAATTGTGTGTGTACAATGAATCACAATAGGATACTGTACATCAATTGTGAGCATAGGTGTGGCAGGGGATATGTCACACTCAGTATTAAGAGCATGTGCTCCTCCCCTTTAAAAAAAAGTAAGCCTTTTTTAAAGAAGTCTTAAATAGGGTTGTTCCAAGGACAATAACATGGTCCATCGTGATAGATGAGCCAACATCACCATTGGGAGCCTCCATTGTGATACCAGGACAAGAAGAGTTAGTTCAACATAATGGGATACACATATCACCATTAATATCAATGTGAGCTGCAATGTATGATTGATAATTGATGAAATATGGACTTTATAATGGTCAATGTTGGAACTACCTGTATAGATTTTTTTACAAACCCCACTGAAAGAAAACACAAGTTCCAGGGCGGATAGAAAACCTTTTACATGGGTTATGATCACACTGTAGGCAGCGGTGGAACAGCTCAATTTTTTGATTTCAGGCTTAAAACATCTGAGGGACTATGATTTATTGATTAAAAGTTATTTAAAATTAAATGAACTGTGCGGAATTTTACAGTCCACATTGAGGGTTTCAGAGGGTTAAGGGATAGTCTGGTGCTAAAACCAATAATGATTCTCAGCACACATACCCCTCCCGATATCATCATCCATCGCTGTAATTTTCTGTAAACGTCATCAACTGCCAATGAACGCCTGACCCCAGTCTTAGATCTTTTATTTTAACTCCTGAAGAATGGCAGCAAAACCAAAATTGTATTGTAATTGCATTTATATTTTATTTGAGGTATCCCCTGGTGCAAGATTTTTTTAATTTACATGAACAAAGACCTTTCCACCATATATTGATACAGAAAGGAATAAATCACCAAAGTACAAGAAATCATATATTTGACAGAAAATAATTTCCTGGGGGAGCATCTCCGGGCCCTCAGCCTCACACATGATTATGAGAAACAGCAGATGTGGAACAGTAGTTTATTCCTATGTAGCCACCAGTCACAGACACTTTATGCTTTATTGTCACATAACTGCTGCACAGTAAAGTTAAATGGACAGTATTATATAGAGTTAACCTATAATATAAAGCACTTTCTAACTTGTTGTAGTAATGGGTAAAGAGGAACAAAAACAGTGCTGAAGCCTCTCAGAGCTTTTGGCTGTGGCCCATCCACTCATTCAGTGACATTGGTTATTCAAGCACAATACATTATTCATTCAGTTGCTGTTGGTTTAAAATAGAGGGAGGCTGGAACACGTGATGAACACGGCTCATTCTTTGTTTCGGTTTTGTAGCATTTTTGGAAATCGCAAACATTAGCGTTAATCTACATCTCAGACTCTGTGAAAATGATTGTTTTATTAATGTGTTGAACCCAAAATCATTGAGTGAGTCAAACAGTAAGGGAGGAGGGTGTGGAGGTCCTTGTCGGCGATTGACTCGTCAGTCTGTGGTAACAGATGACAACAATAATCAAAGGTCAAAGCCCAGCCGAAGATCTAAATAAACGACAAACAATGCAGGTGATTTCCTCGTATCTAAAGTATTAAGTCAGTCATGAGATTCAGCACCTTCTTCGAATCGATGAACAGATTCTTTTTTTTTTCTTTCTTTTTCAAAAGCCAGTGTTTCCTTTTCAACACACCACTGTGTGCTCTTTCAGATCATTCACCCCTAACCACACAGTGTGGTGACACTTTAGGGATTCTTTGTGGGTTAAAAGGACCAGGATGGACCTAAAGCTGTTTGAATAACCACTTCACTGTCCACGAAGTGCTACACACATGTTTTAAGGCTTTTACAATTAGACCGTGGGGACACTAGGCGCTTGGTGTCACATACCTGGGGTAAGATTTTTCTACAAAAATATGTCTTTCTGAATTCCACCGGTTCGAAATTAACTACATAACGATTAGGATATTCATTTGAACTGTGGTCCAATGTTCCAGTGGTGTCTGATGTGTGAATCAACAGGCCATGTTTGCCTCAACTATATAAGGGTGATTTTAAGATGAACTTCCTTATAAGTTGCGATTATTCACGGATAAAAAGACAAACAACAAAAAAAGTAATAAATCAAGGATAAACCTTTTTTGACATTGCATAAACTCACTGTTCAACTACATCTGTGTACATTTTTAAAAGTGCTGCCTGAAAGGATTACCATCTACCTGTTTAACCTGCCAACACCCTCTTTGGGGGAAGTTTTTGCCTATTTACTAAAATAAAAACCCTTTAATCAGAAGGCCTCAGACTGTAAGGCCTACAATAGCGTTCAAGATAATGGCAGTTTGTTTTGAAAATGTGGGTAAAGCCATAAACATTTTTGTTTTATTGCAAAGACCGCATTTTAAATTCTAAATCAAAATGTAGAGAAAAACATGTAAATTTTTTACTTACTTCACAGAAAGTGAAGAAAAATGAATCTTAGCCTGTTCAGGAAGGAGCAGCATCTGTGTTTTTTCTTTACAAATGCTAATATTTACTCTATAAACTGAAAAGGGGTTTTGTATTACTCTGAATCACTAGACTAAGTCAGAGACTAAACAGTCATGGACTATTCAGTTGTATAACCACAGTTTCTGAGAACTGCTGCACATCTGTGTTGCCTGGACTTCGAAGTCACCAACTTCTTCTGGCATACAGATGCTGTTTTCCTTGAAAAGGCTAATATTGATTTTTCTTTTTTTTCTGTAAAGTAATTTACACACAATAACACATTTTGATTAAGGATATAAAATGCTATGTTCCCAATGCATCATTATTATACAGATTTTGGCTTTAAATACACTGTTGTTATGTTGAACATTACTGTATATGCTTGTATAAGATGTAAAAAGGCAACATGCTCTCATTTGTGAAAATGTGCTTGTTTAGTATAAAACACAACCTGAACTACATCAGCAGAATAAAACTCTGTTGTTGGTTCTGGTCTTCAGTAAAATATATCTGAGTAAATTATGGACGCCATGCCTCATATTGTCAACTACATCTGAGTGTGCTAAACTGAATGGGACAAAGAAAGTTTTTAATTTGCTGAGCCACTGGCATCCCTAAACATTTCCACTGATCTGGTGCACTGCTGATTCAGTTTCATTTTTTAACAGGTTAAAACATTGAATTACAATCCAAGTCTGTTTTTGGCCTCCCCATAGTGTCAATACCCCAAGCCACTCAGGATAATCAAAACTATAATCCCTCTATCGGTGGATTTTTGCACAGACCTGACATTCTGGTTGTGGCTTCCAGCCTTTGTGCTGCGGTGCTTGCCCTGTGACGTCCATGTCCATGTGGGTGTTTTGCAGTTCTATCATTGACAGACAGTGTGATGATACCCTATGGATGAGCCCCGCTGGGCCTTGGAGCTGTCACACACCAATCTCCCAACTCCGCCACAGAATTTGCAATCAGATGTCCCTCCGCACAGCCTCTGTCTCTCCATACTCTCTGCATCGCTGCCATTTGCCACTCTGTGATTGTCTCTGTGCCCGTGTGTCATTTTCTTGGCAGGTTTGGCGAAGCCCATGGGGCTGGTGGAGGGACCCGGAGGCCTGGGCCAGGGGGGAGCAGCTGCCACCCTGGGCGAGGACAGCCACGATGCCGAGGGGAAGTACGAGGAGTATGGCTACAATGCTCAGCTCAGCGACCGCATCTCCCTGGACAGAAGCATCCCAGACTACAGACCTAAAAAGTATGTTTCCTCTAATTTTCTGTCATGTACAATCCTCCCTCAACACCTGTTCCCACTCCTTCCACCCTCTGCAATGTTAGAAACTTGTAACTGGAAAGATTTGCCAGTTTAATCCCTGCAGCAGTTGATGGGCTCTATTTTTGTGAAGCCACAAGAGTTTCTGCCAGGATCAGGCATTTCCATGAAGAAGAGTGATTATTTTTTTTTTATCCTCTACTTCTGATTATTGGCATTTTATTGCTTCTCCAGGACATTTCGCTGTGCCAAAAAGAGGAGCAGGCTTTCAGTGCAAGGTGCAATGGAAAAGATAAAGCTTTGCAGCTAAACGTTGGTGCTGAGGATTACTAGAATTTGCAAGAATTTCCTGCAAGCTCAGGCCAAAAATGCAGAACCCACAGTCAAACAGTTCTACTCTGGTATCATTCAGGTAATTTGGTTTAGAAATATCAGGTGTTTGTGTCTCAGTACATGTTGCACTCCAACAAAGGACTATCAGTATGCAGTTAGTGAGGCTGCACTGCAGCATGATCTACATATGTTACTGACAGGTTGGTTGATGCTTTGGACTTTCATTCTAATTCAAGGTGCTGTACATTTTTCTAATGTCTTCATCTGTATTCAAGACGTCTCCATTCAAGACTTGGAACGATGGATGTGCCGCCTGCTGCAGGGTTGCTGATGTGATGTTTTGGAATGTCATATGGGTTACAAACTGCCTCCCATTGGTTACCATATTCCAACAGGAAAATGCAAATGTCATCCTTGTAAATTTAATGGCTGTCAGTGGGGGACGTCTTGTACACCTGGTGGTTTATGACATTCATTTTGCGCCAGCCGCCCTCGGAGGCCATTGGCACGTAGCATGTTGTAAACCTGCCCCACATTCAAGTGACATGAGGCTATAGCAAGTGAAGTTGTTGTGTGGCACTAATACATTTTGCATAAGTGCACTTCTGCCATGTTTGTCATTTCCTTTCACCACGGTCAGTAAGTATATCGGCTGTGAAGAAATGGTATCAACATTTAATATATAAGCAAGGAATCATTTATTTCAGTCCACTTTAACAACGTTAAAGCAATATATTTCATATAAATTGGGCAGGTAAACCTGTCTCGCAAGATTTTGAAATTTAAAAGCCATTCAATTTCTGGCACAGAAAATGTTTGCTTTGAGATTACATCTGAATGTTTAGCCTCAGAATAAGTATAACATAAATTCTCATTTGTATAATACTAATAAACATAATATATAAATATTTGAATACTGCTAGATCGTAAAATTTAAAAAATTCTAAAATAGAAAAATTATTATATCTGGGATGCTCAGGGTCTGAGTTTAGCAGATTGAAATTGAGGATCTTCAATATGTATATACAGTTTTTAAATGTCTTTGAAATCTTTAGGTTATTAAATATTTGAAGAGCTAAATTAGAGGATTGAAAAGTAATTACATATTTTTTATGCAAAAAAAAAAAAAAAAATAATAGATTTTAAATTTCTTAACACATTTACAGAAACAGCCAAGCCAACAAGGTTATAATCTAATGTGCTTATACACTATGTTTTTTTTTTTTTTATCTCAAAACAAAACCTTTGCAAAGTATGAATAAATCAAAACAAATCTACTATCAAAAAGTAGATTTGATGTTCTAAAACCATTTAATTAGAAGCACACATTTAATATTCTTTTTCAACTATTCTCCAGGTTTAATCCTTCAACAAATATAGCTACCTGTACTGTTTTATTTTTTTCTCACCTTTGTTTTGTTGTTTTGTTGACTGCACCTATTCCCCTGAGTTATTATATATATATCTCCCAGCAGCGACACCAAGCCTGTCCAGTTTTGGCTCTAATCTAGTTCTTTAACTGCAATAAAGCAAGAGGTCATGTTATCAGCAATGCTATGATACAGGGTGATTGATCATTTTGAAATTGCAGCTTTTCATTGTCACTGCATTGTAGTTAATCATAATACAGCGTTGTTCACTTTATGGTATTTCTGCTTCAACTTCTATTGTGATCATCAGTCAAACATGTTCTATGTGTATGTATAGTTATTATTCTAACTATGTTACTTTAATATAGAAATCCATTTATATAATTAGTCCTAATTATAAATTTGTAGCTCCATAACTACATTAATGACATTTATAAAACATCAATTTAAAAAAATGATGAAAATTGACTAAATGATGGTTATTTTAATAGTATATCTGCATGAGCATGCTGCTAGACAGCTAACATAAAAGCATCTTACAAGTCATAGCTCTCACCTCCCTCCACCCTATCTTGCTTTAACAATGGTTTGATCAGCCCTATCCTTCCCAACATAGTATAGGCATATGATTCACAATCCCATTCCATCACAATCCTGACCAGAGTAAAAAAAATCCCATCTTGTCTCATATTTTTCTTTTTTAATAATAAGTTTGTTTTTGTGAAAATCAATGGATTATGTGTTCTTTTTATTACTTTCCTGCATTTTAATTTAATTATATACTTGGCACTTATAAACAGGACTGAATGGGATTAAAGTATTTATTAAAAAAAAGTGAAAAAAAAATATCTTACTCCTTTAGTTTTTAAAATATATTTATTAAATATACAGGGTGAGTGTAACAATTCTAATATCAGGGACAAGAGTTGAACAATTCTGTGTACTTAATATCTAAACTGGAAGTTGCACAAGATATCTATCCATGTCTATCAGTCTGCTGCTCACATATCTCTCTGTTTGTCAGATCAACTTCAACTTTCAGATATAGGTTGTGCATGACACAATGGGGGTATCTTTTTTTGTACAAATTTGAATGGATATTTATGTCATGGCCTGTAGATGTGTAGTGTTCTTGGCTCATACACAGCAGACCAAGGTTTGAGTCCCACCTCAAGAACTTCTTTGCTTCTATGCTAAGTTAAAACCCATACACTTATGTATCACACCACTATTGTGCAGCTGCACTTTTGTTCCAGTGTTACAGCTCTGGATCACGATGATGAGCAGCCAACGTAGTAAAAGTAAGTTTCCTGGTTTAGCGGCTACTTTATTCCTCATTAACACTGCAGCCTTAGACAATGACAAAAACGTAAGAAAAGTTCATGTGCTGAAGTCTTTTGTTCTTTCAATAAACACTGAAACACCAAGACGCATTCATAGACCCACAGGAAATCCTGAAACTTTTGTTTTATGGACAGATTGTTTCGAATATTAAACAATGTGAAAACAGAAAAATGTGTATTATTATTATTCCACCATTTACTTCAAATACTGTGGTTATCAGAGCAGTGTGTGGGACATATAAATGCATACTTTACAGGCACTGAATTATAGATAATAAGAACAAAGCCACATTTACTTGTAGTAAGTCATTGTAGGTCAGGATATGCTACAACCGTTATCTCAGGATCTTAATCGGACTAAAATTGTTGATTCTTAGTCAAACTAAGATGTATACATGAAAATTAAAATTAGAATAGCTCAATCTTATTGAGGTGAGCCACCGTGAACCTGCTGCTGTAGAGAGACCTATGTGTGTCAGTATAATCGGTTTGGTAATATTATATTTCTTTAAGCTACCGGGTGCCGACAATAAATCACAAGTGATTAAATGCATCAGAGGCTGGGAGCGTGTCCTGGGGTGGGCTCAGCTCACCATTTAGCCATTCAACGCAGGGATGTCACTCATACCTCATGCTGAGCAAAGCATCATTCGTTGGTAACGTCACATGGGAACAGATGCCTTCGGGGTTTACAAAAAACTGTCCGTCAGACAGTTTCACAGGCAACAATATCAAATGGTCAGATTATTGTACATTGGCCATTTTTTAAGGTTATTGATCTCACACACTGTACAGCAAACCAGATTATCACACAAAGTGTTAGCAACACTGGTCACGCTCTGCATTTAACTTGAAGTCAAAGCACTGTTGAATGTATAGTTCTTCTGCTCATTGAAAGCTGACTACAAAAATGGCATCAGTCCTTTTGGTTGTTTAACATGGTTAAAAAATCATCATCTATTAATGCTGTTCCCCTTCCCGCCCTCACCTTTGATTTTTTTTTCTGTCCCTTCCCAATCATGAGATTAGGAAATTTTGACTCACTTCTCACAGGAATCCGAGTGTGGTCCCCAGAAATTCCATACAAATGTCAACCTCTGCTACTGACTCAATGCCCATTGACATTATTGTGTTACATTATTCTATTGTGTGTAGGCAAAGAAATTACGCTAAAATGTACGAAACAGTGAATTTTATCTTGCCTGACCGGGCAGCTCTGAATCGGCCTTGCTGCAGGGATCTGAACTTATCTTACTGAATCAAAACTCTTACTAACTATTATGATTGATAAATATGATTGGTTGATGTTTTACTGCCTATTTCCAAATCTGCACAAATCTAAAGGACATCAATAAATGTACAGAAATGTAGCATACATGTCTGATGTAAAATCACATTGTAACATTTTATTTACTTATCAGTTGTTTATATTTTTTATAGATTTGTATATACAGTTGTATATATAATTAAAGAATGTACCTTAAATGATTATAAAATTAAATCTGTAAACTGCATTTATCTACAGATTTACCCATGACTGTAATGCTTAATGTTTTAAAAATCACAGTGTATAAGTAGCCAATCCTTCACGGCCCTCACTTTGCAGGTTGCAGTTGTCCTTGGAGACTCTCTCCTCTCAATCCTTCCACTTCTCCTAAGTCTATGGGGTTCGGTCAGTTTGGCCATGAGGCATCATTGTCCACAGCCATGGGGAGCCTCAGAAAAAAAGGAAATTATGTTGGAAAATGTGTAATCCAGACATGAAAGGACACAAACAAGATGATGCGGATAGTTGAGGAGCCATTTTATAATGTTGCAAAAAGGGAATTACATTTTTTTTGTCTTATGAAAGAGACCCAGGGGACACCTAGCGTGTCGCCTTAATGGACCTTTTAAAATGACTTTTATATTTAGAATGTGAGCTGCAGCTGTGAGACAGTGCTGCAGGAGATGGATGGGGAGGGGCGGCGCAGTAATCAGGGCTACCAGTGGCATTTATATCACACAATGTCACAGAACAATGGCACAGACACTGAGAGGAAATCTGACAGCCAAAGCGTGGTTTCTGAAGGCTTTAGCATGGCTAACAATTCATTTCATCCTCGCTGCTTTGTTCCCAGCTCCCTTTCACGCCCAGAAAATTTAGACAAGCGTGGGACGGGGAGGGGAAAGAGGAGGGGGAGTTAAAAGGAGCTGGCTAAATAATAAAGTCTCTGGAATGGGGTGGCTTTAGGAAACTCCTTTTTTTTTCATTCAACAAATTCAACACGAAGATGAGATTAGAGGAGACAAAGGGAGGAGTGTTGGGGGTTTGCTGAAGTGGCTGTTCCCCAGTATTCTGTTATGTTTGATACTTAAACACTTTATGAAAAGTAAACTAAAAGTCACCAAAAAATACTAAAAAGTAAAAGTACTGAAATGAAAACAGTAAGTAAAATTACAAACGTACTATCAACAAAAACTTCAAAAGAAAAGTGCTCATCATGCAGACTTATAGTTATAGTTATAGTTATACTGTAATATTGTATGACTTAAATAATAAATATATGTAAGAGCAATTTATTTAATCAAAGTAGACAAAGGTAGATTATTTGTAAAAGTTCCACAAATGCATCACATATTAAAAAAAAAATGAAATATTAAAATCTTCATCTATAAAGTAACTGTAGCTATCAGTGAAGTATAAAGTAGCATCACATTGAAATATTCAAGTCGAGTGCTAAATTATTACTTAATGCTGTACATGAGTAAATGTATTTAGATATATGGCTATTCATCGATTTTTCAAGGTTTTCGTCTACACTCTATATTATAGGAAGTTACAACTTTGAGTGTGAACCCAATGAACGTGACGTAACGTAACAACACAAAGCTTCGCTACATGTCAGGTAACCAATAGGTAATGTGCACTGCATGATAAAGACTCAGCACATTTGTTGTGGAACTATACAGAAATCAATGCACTGCAGACTGCAAACATAGTTCTCTTTATCATTTTTAAAACTTAAAAAAAATCGAAGCACCTTTCTGAGCAAGTAAAGAAATGTTCCCAGAAAAAAAATGGGCTTTTCTTCACAATTCAATCAGAGTGTACTGTATCTGCCAGCCTTGTTGTGCTACTAGTTAGGACTCTGCTCTTTTGTCTCGGCTGGCGTCAATCAAATTCTGTTTCAGAATAAGCAACCAAACCAAGACATGTGAAGGTGTCTGCTGCTGCATATTCTAAAACAACCTTCTAGTGACCTCTAAGCAAGAAACTTATATATTCATAAAATTACTTTACTACTAGCCATGAAGATGAAATCATGTTGTTGCATGAAGCACAATTTATTTTTTGTTTTGACATAATAATATTAACATACTGCCCCCAAAACACAGCAAACACATAAAATAGGATTTAGAAACCAAGGCTGAAATGTGAACATATTAGTAAATTTGCCTTCATTCAGAATTAGTTCAGAAAGTCTTTGAAGACTGTCCTTGTTTACTCTCTCTGAACTTTTTCTGATTCATAAAAGGGCAAAAACCAGCTAAGACATCAAATAAAAAGCGTTTCCATGCAGGCATGATTGCATCGGCACCAAATAGGATTTCCAGTGTATCAACGTGTTTGTGAGAAAATAAAAATAAAAAAAAATTAAAATTAGGTTTGTGTTATCTGACAGTTTACCTAGGCCTAATTTTCAAATAAAACACAATGTACTGACCACTTTATACAAAAATGCTACAAAGTGAGTTAAACCTCACATTAAGATTTTTGCCTCTCCTCTAGTTGACAGAGATAAAATGAAACTAAAATTAAAATGAAAACAAAAGCTAAATAGAAATTTTGTTGCCTACTTACCCAGTGTGGAAGCAGAATTCCCAACATTTTAGAAGGTGAAAGCTCTTTCACATCATAGAGGCAAATTAACGATTCCAAGCTGTTTCAAAAAATATTTAAAATAAATGGTGCAAACTTTTCAGAAAAACAGGATGTCTCATCGTTCATTCCCTTTAGTCAACTAAATCAACTACTAATCACTTCCCAGTTACTGTTGAGTATTATATTGCCACCTCCTTACCTTTCCTGGTCTGGCTGTAGTATCCATAGTCTCAGTATGCTACAAGCTATATGTATACAATTAAGTGACTAGTTCAAAGAGATGATGGACTCCTGAACAGGTCTACAGAACCGGGACCAGGGTCCCAGGAGTTCTGGTGCACTACACAAAGATGCTAGTGTAATATAGGCTTATATATCTGGATAATGTTTATTTACTGGTATATCAACAGAAGTCACCTTTGATGAATCTTTAATTTAATGGAAATTATCAAAATGTTCTCCCAGGAGAGCACAGCATTGGACACTACTTGACAATTACATTGATCAGGATTTGTATTTTGACTTAGGGGCCCGCGTACTGCCCCAGAAAAACTTCAGGCTCAGGACTTATTACTAACATCCCTGTACATGCCATCTTGCATGTTTTTCGCCTCATTAACACATTCACACTTCCAAAATATGTTTTTATCAAAGATGAAACTTTCTTTCCCAAAGCGGATGTGTGAAGTAATCACGCTGCAGTGATCGGCGACTCGAAAACCGAACAGGAGTCATTGAGCAATGGGGACTCTCATGACTTCAGGGAAGTCCACCGCCATGCCTGACCGACCCACACGTTCCCCCTTCTTTTTAAACCTCACACTGGTAGTTGGCTCACGCACAAAAAACCTGTAATACCCATTCACTGCCCACTAGCCTGTGTTTCTCCCTTCTGCCCTTCACTTCTGCAAGTGACGTTCTTAACTGAGATACCAAGGGACTTACAGTAGGTATGCCGTATATTACGGTGACTCTGAGCCTGCCATCCATTGTCCTTGGGAAGGCTTAGGTACAATAACAGCTCATTGGGCCGTGGAGAGAAAAACAATAAAGGCAGACAAGCTGCTGAGATTACTGATGCTCACAAAGCAACGCTAAATGTAAGGTTTGTGACTCATAAATAGAAAAATTCAATTCAAGGTGTCAAATCTGCTATTCACCCACCAGCTGTCCTCCTCCAAGAGGATTCTTATTCAATTGCACCTAATCTCACCTCTATCTTTATTGTCACTTTGTGGAAGATTTGATTTATATTTTGTCAAAATGGCTGTTAAACCCCAAACTGTATTGAAGCACAACAGATGCTCAGCTTCCCCGAGGACCCCTCGCCTTGTGTTTTCCCGCCTGTGGGAGGGTGATAACCACAGGCAACTATGAGAAACAGGCTTACCTCATCTCCTAAGCGTCTGATACTGCAGAATGGGATCGCAAGGTCTCTGCGGTGCAGGAGCGCCTCCTGCAAATTGTTGCTCTCTCCAGCGCTGGACTTTATCTCCCGGGTGAGGTGATGTGGGGCGTTGGGGGGGATTTTGGCGGTAGAGGAATGATAAGGCAAACGATTATCTTTCTAAAGAGGAGCGCTTGCGGTTTGGAAAGTTTCTTTTGGTTTCGCCTGCACCACGTGGGGTTACAGGAGGTTAATGTGAAATTTCACATCGAATAAGAGCAGCTGGCAGAGGGAAAAAAAAAGTCAGAGGGAGCGGCCGGGGCGGGCAGGGGATGAGGAGGAGGAGGAGAAAAGGGTGTGTGTGTGTGAAAAGAATACATCTTAATCTGGCGCTCTGTTTCTGTCAAAGCTTGTTCCGGGTCAAATTATGAGCGCTGGCCAGTGAGCTCAGTCCCATTACAAACAGATGAGTCGATCGCTCATCCTGTTATGGCTTTACAAGGCTTCCCCGCTACCGCGGACAGGTACAAATTTAAGGTTGAGCGATGCACCAAATTGGATCCAGTAACTAGGGCAATGGAACTACAATATCACTTTACGATCTTGACACTGAAATCCAGCCGCACGGCACATCGCGACCAGAAAACAGTGAGGGTGCCATGCCCCCCTGCTGACATTTTCAAGATGTGGTTATATTCATTTAAACCTGGCCCCTCCGCCGCTCGTATAACTGGACAGGAGTGAAATATACATTGTTTTGTTTGCGCAGTTGCCATGTGCTGGCTGTGGCTCTGCATAGGCGGTGCAAAAAAAATCCCCCAACAACTCACTGCCAGATTTGTCATTGTATTTATAGACCTGGCAAGGCTGATTGAGAGAGGCAATAGAGAAAGCTGTGAGAGGGAACAAAAGAGTTGCTGAGGGAGAGCATAAATGCACGGGGAAGGACCAGAATGATACAGTGAGGCGGGGTTATCAATCAAAAGACTTGCGCATTTACTCTTACGAATACAGTGCCCGAGCATGGGCTTAAAGTATAGATAGACGTCCGCAGTGTGCTCCATCATAAACACTCTCTGCGGTTTATTTTTCTTTTCCACTTTCCACCTCTGCTGTCAGATGCATGTGGGCTGCGGTAATGGAAGTGATTGATCACGGCGCATGAAATTAAGCTTTCCTGGTCCACAGCAGCAAGCGCTCGCCATACTTGGCAAGTGAGACTACAGGCGGCAGATTGTCATTCCCATGCATGAATCAATGCCAACATGCTAGTAGGTGCCATGGAATTATTAGAAATAAATGAGGGTTTTTGCACAGTCTGTGTTATGGAGCTTTTCATACCAACTTAAATCCAGATTAGTGATGAAAATGTTTTTATTCATAAATCTGTATTGCTATAAAATATTTATTACTAATGTACATCACAATTTATCATTTAATATTTTTCCTGCTGAGTCAACATACATGTTTTGCCCTTCTGTTCTCTTTAGAGTCATGAATTCTGCATGGGTACATTTTCATATATAGAATAAAGAAGGTTAAGGTGACAGGTAAAGGATCACTGAAAGTTAATCGCTGGCTTGGGCTAAGCAGTAAATTCCTTTTTTTTTTGAGGGGAAATCTGAAAGCGGTAGCTCTTCTAATCAGCAACAGCATCTCAACAGGCTGTATCAAAGGAAAGTTTAAGCAGCCGACTGTGTATTTTAAACCAGCGCTAATGACAACTGAGGCCTGCAAATCTACTCAGCCGGCACTAATTAGCCTACTAATTAATTGGCAAAATAACAAAAAAGATATCTCGGATGTTGCCTCTTGAATAATTGCCCGTACTCTATAACTGGCCGGGCGTGCGGAAGAGAAACAAAAGTGTTTGTGATGTCCAAAATACATAAAAGAGTGACAAACAGCTTTCTACATGAAGAGAAGTACATAGCTAGCAGGTAAACTGGCAGCTGTCGAGGGTAAAAAGACAAACAGCTGGTGCACAGTTGTGCCAATTAAACATTTAAGCACGTCATTATCAGCGCTTTAAGGGTGTCACCGCCAGGATCACGTCAATCTGTGACACTAATGTTAATTTAAGCAGCCTCAGCGCAGAGCTGTCGGCTTCAGGTGGGGAGGCAGCGGTTTATCTTTATTACTGGAGTTGACAGTTGAGTTTGCAGTTGTAACAATCACTTTGGAACATGTGGATGAATGAGGAATCATAAACAAATGATGACCATTGCATAGGCTTATATATATATGGATTAATAGACAAATTGTACATTGGGTAAGAAATGGACATACATTAAGATAAGGAGAGACATAAGGAGAGAAAATACATTTATTGTATGAAAAAAGGCTACACTTTATGTTGAAGCTTTGAATATCAAGTTACATATCAGTTCTGAAATTGTGTTGATAGGCCAAGTAAAACCAGACTGATTAATCTTGAATTTTGAATATTTATATAGATGATATAAATATTTGATATAACTTACACAACTGACAGTAAGTAACAATAAATCATTTTATTAAATTGGTGGAGATACAACTTCCCATGATCACATGTCCAAACATATGTATAAAATTAGATAGATTCAAGTAAGACTTAATTAGAAAAAAAATGAGAAATGATGCCGCTGAATGATGAGAAATGCAGGTGAACGCATGTCAATGCAATATAAAATTATGCATTGTGTAATACAGCAATTGCAGCTCTTGTACTTAATTCCAATTGTGCTCTACGCTGTCTCACTAAAATCCAAGCAGCGAGCAGTTTATTTCACTGTCTTCTATCTGTCTGCTTATCTTCCTTGAGGAAGAAAACAAGCTGTGTTTATGCAATAAACAATGACTAGTTTAAATTTAAAGTAAAGTTAAAAGTAACAAGCTAATATAATGAAGAATATAATAATAATAAAAGTACAGCAGTAGTTAATGTGTTCCTTGTAAAAGAGATAAATGAGATGAATGTAAAATTAAAGCCCATATGGAAACGTAGAAATCACTGTAGAAATTAATTTTGCTACATGACATTTTTATTTCCATGTGCATTTCTTTCTTAATAACTAATATTAAGATTCCAGCTGTTGTGTCATCTTACATAATTGCAAGTTCCAATCCTCATTCTTGAACGGTGACGACCTGCCACACACACACACACACACACACACACACCCACACACACACACATACACACACACACACACGCTGTGGAGTAGGAGGAGGGCTCCGCTGGGAGGAGGGAGGAGGATGTGACTTTAGCACCACACTGGGATCCATCTGTTGTGTGGTCGTCCCCATGGATGCTGCTGACTGAAGCAGACGCCCCAGTTCGCTAGGGATTGGAGCGGCGAGCGCTGCAGCTCAGGTGGCTCACGGCGAGGATGAGGAGCAGCCGCACACTGTCTTTGAATAAAACTTGTTCAAGGCAGCGTTACGGACCGACCTTGTCGACTTAAGTCGACTTTGATACAGAGACGTTTTATATCTTTGAACTTGAACTTGAAGAAAAAAAACAAAACAAACTGCAGTGTTGTAACCACTGTTGGTTGCGGCAGTGGATGAAATATTCAGAGTAAAATTACATTACATTAAAATTACATTAGCAGCAAAATACATAAAAAATAAAGGTAATTATTATACAGACTGTGTAATATTGATATATTATTTGTTTTTATCACAAACACACAAGAATATTTTAATGTTTTAGGATCTAACTGTGGAGCCAATTCAAAATATTTTGGGTAGATTAATAGTAAAAGAACTATAGTGTATTATATAAATGAATGCCATTTATTACTATGTTCTTATTTGGATTTATACCTAGAATAAACATCACAGAGTTCTGTGTGATACAGTTAGGTGGTCTTACTAACTTTGTCTCTCACAGAGACAAAACCTGCATATGTATTCATAATTTCTATCTATCTTGACATCATCTCATGGTTAGCTGGTCCTCTGTTTCTTGCAGCTGATCTTTGCAGTATTTTAAATTGTACCTTGATGTAATTACTCACACCTTTTATATTCTGTTCAAATCCTTTGATTTGTTTAAAATTCTTTCTTTGTTTGAACCTGTTGTAAATGAGACTCAAACTCAATGATTTTGCATAACGGTAATATACAGTGGTGGTAAGCAATAGATTTATTTATTTATGCATTTATTCAAGTACTATATTGAAGTATAATTTTAAATGTATTTCTGCTTTACGTAGGGATTTCCATTTAAAGTTGTGTGTAGTATATATATTATATTATATATTTCATACATTATGGGGTGGTCTGCTGGGGAGGCAGCATAACAGCTGCAGACAGGATTTTTTTTAGAGACTGACAAGATTAGAGACTGAACAAGATTATCAGGAAGGCCAGCTCTGTCCTGGGGTGCTCCCTTGACCCAGTGGAGGTGGTGGGAGAGAGAAGGATGATGAGGAAGATATCATCAATGATGGAAAACCACCTCCACCCCATGCAGGACACACTGTCTGGGCTGACGAGCTCCCTCAGCAACAGACTTATCCATCCAAAGTGTCTGAGGGAGCGATATCGGAAGTCCTTCCTTCCTACAGCTGTCAGACTGTACAACAAGTACAGCTCTCAGTAACCCCCCCCCCCCCAACAGAAAAATGGACAAGTGCAATACATTTATAATTCATATTTATATACACCTGTATATATCTGTATATATCCGTATATTGTTTTTTAATTTATTTTTTAATTTTCTTTTTTTCCTTTTAAATTTAAAAAAAAAAAAAAAAAAAAAAAAAAAAAAAAAAAACATTTTTGTAACTTTTCTAACTGCTTTTCAACTAACTGCTTTTCTAACTGCTGCTGTAGCACTGTAAATTTCCCCACTGTGGGACAATAAAGGAGCTATCTAATCTAATCTAATCTAATCTATCTATATATATGTACATATATATATATATATATATACATATATATACACATATGTACACTTAACACCATTACAACACACACCCACCCCGTTACAACAGCCACTTTTCCCCAGGACATTTTGCCACAGCCACCTCTGATAAATCGATAAATCCTGACAAATCCTGACAAATCCTGACAAATCCTGACAAATCAAAATTGTCTTTTTAAAACGCCAGGCATGAACAGTGCTTCACCTGGCGAAACAGTCTGTCAAAATCAAATCTGACTTGATGTTTAGCAGAAGACTTTAAGAGCTTGTCAGCATTTACTGACACGACAGTAAACAACGTGTTCACACTGTGACTAATCTAATGTATGCCAATTTGATATTCTAATACACAACTATATTACAAGTGTTTCACGTTAGCCAACATCTTGTGAATAATTCAAACACAACAATTATAAGATCCACCTCATTATCCCTACATAATGACTCAGCACTGCTGAATAAGAGATGTGAAAACACGAAGAAACAAAGGCAGCAGCAGCAAGCGAAATGTGTTTGTTAGCTGCTGCGTTCGGGAGTGTAATTGGAGCATTGTGCAAACTGATAAAAAAGATGTTGGCTTAGTGCACGTGTGTGTGTGTGTGTGTGTGTGTGTGTGTGTGTGTGTGTGAGAGTGTGTGTGTATGTATGTGTGTGTGTGTGTGTGTGTGTGTTTGCAGTTGCTATAGGCAGGGGTGCACATAACTTTTTTAGTAAGTTACTCATATGAGGACCAGCAGATAGTGTTTGGTACTCACCTCATCCACAATAAGTCTTAAAAGTCTTCCTCACTGTCCTCCGCAGTGTCGCCCCCATTTTCCTCCTCAGAATCGCCCCCACTGTCCTTGGATTATTTACTTCTTGGACTAGGTCATACACAGAAAATGCTCTTAGGCGTTTTGCTGCCTGCTTTAAGCGCATCCATTCTGTTAAAGTGATGTCTTTGTCAAGCTGTAAGATGGCTTCATAGTTTCAGAGAATGTTGCAAACTGTTGTATTTCCAAAACCGTGGAGGTCTTGCATTTCCTGAGGCCATGTAGAGGGGTCAAATACCAGGAAATGATCACACGACTTAAGGGAGTCAAATCTGGTTTCAAACTCTTCAATTAACCCCCTGAGTAACTCTGCCTTATCTCTGTCAGCATCAGCATTAGAAACAGTCTGTGCACTGTGGTCTCCAGCATCCAGCATCAGTTTGAATTGGCCAATGACAACCATGAGCTCATCCTTACACTCTTCGATGGTCAGCTTTTCTTTCTGAAATCTGACTGATGTGTTTTTTAAAATGTTGCCAATGTCAAGCATGTGTGATAGAAAGCATTCAAAACGCTCTGTGCATATGTGCTGCAAATCAGTGTTATCACTTGTAGCTGCCTGCAGCAGCCTGACAACAGACTGATTGAACGTCTTACAGTATGGAACCTGGCGGTCAGCTGATTTTGCACAATTCTCCAGCGTGTGTGCAGTGCACAGAATGTGCGCAAGAGACTCTCCAATCGCCACTAATCCCTGTAGTTTTGGTACAACATCGTTGTACACTCCGACATTAACAGCTGCTCCATCTGAACACACAGCGACCAACTTTGTTGTCCAGTCATTCAAGCCTGCGTCACGAAACAGTTTCACAAGTCCGTCTGTGATTGCCTGTGCGGTTCGGTCGGCACCCAATTCAATCAATCCAAGGAAATCGGACGAAACCTCTCCATTGCTGGATACTGACACAATGTAGACGATTTCCTGTTCAGTTTTTGTAATGTCCTCTGACCCATCAAAAAGCAGCCCCCAAAACTGAGCAGCCTGTAACTTTGCTCGTAGCTCACCACTGATAGCATGAGCAATGCTCAGCATGATCCGTGTCCCCCCTTCACGTGTATGATAAGCAGTTCCGACGTTTACTCCTAGTCACTTCAGTAACGGAATATCCTCCGAAAATGATGACATGGGACGTGTGTGTTTGACTGCTGCTTACTGTTGTCTGTTTCTTTTTAGACATGTTTTACAAGTGTTTAATTTGATATCCACACTAGTTACCAACATTAAATATACTAGCATTGGCAGCATGAAACCCCATGTGAAATATTTCGGGAGGGACGGTACGCAAGAGCGCTGCGGTGATTCACGAGCAGTGCGCATCGCTCATTTTTGCTGCGCATGCGTACCTGCGTACCAGTTATGTGCACCCCTGGCTATAGGAATCAGCTAAGTGGTCTGCAGCCAACGCTTTTATTTCTGACTTCAAAGCCACAGAGAGTCTGGAAAAAAATAATACTGTATTTACTGGAAAAGACAGGAAGGTTTGACAGACTCGAGAAGGGAAATTATCAGTGGAGGACAACACAATTGTGACTGAGTGAAGTGAACAAGGTTGGATGTGCGGGGTGCGGATGTGGAAGGTCCAACACAAGGTTGGATTCAATTCAATTCATCCATCCATCCATCCATTTTCTATCCCGCTTATTCCCTTTCGGGGTCGCAGGGGTCTGCTGGAGCCTATCCCAGCGCATTTTATGGCGAGAGGCAGGGGGATACACCCCAGATGGTCGCCAGCCAATCGTGGGGCACACACACCATTCACACACCATTCACACACACACTCACACCTATGGGCAATTTAGATTTGCCAATTAACCTGAGCATGTTTTGTATTGTGGGAGGAAGCCGGAGTACCCGGTGAAAACCCACGCAGACACGGGGAGAACATGCAAACTCCACACAGAAAGGTCCCAGACCCAGGCCCCAAGGCGGTCTTGAACCTGCGACCTTCTTGCTGTGAGGCAACAGTGCTACCCACTGCTCCACCGTGTCGCCCCAATTCAATTCAATTCAATTCAATTTATTTGAATAGCCCAGAATCACAAATCACAGATTTGCCCCAAAGGGCTTTACATTTTGTACAAAAGCAACACAACATCCCCTGTCCTTAGACCCTCACATCGTACAAGGTACAATCTCATGAGGACCAGACTAACCTATCGCAGTGTAACTATGACTAGGCAAGCCAGGGCTGGCCCTAACTATACACTTCATCGAACAGGAATGTTTTTAACCTATTCTTAATTATAGGAAGGGTGTCTGCCCCCCGGACTGAGACTGGAAGACAATTTCACAGGAGAGGAGCCTGGAAGTTGAAGGCTCTGCCTCCCGTTTTAATTTTAGAAATTCTGGGAACCTCCAATAAGCCTGCATATTGGGAGCGTGTGAGCGACCGACGCGGTCTCCCCACAAAAGGGATCAGGGCAACCAGAAAAGAAGCGGAGTCAGGAGGCAGCGGAACTCACATAATAAAAATATTTATTGATGGCGGTACAAAAAAGTAAACCCAAAACGCTCACGTCAGCAGGGAAAGTCCACCTCGCACCAGGTGGACCAAACAGGCAGCTCCACACGCCTCGCGTCGCGTCCTGCACCCAAACATGTCCGGGGGGAAAAACTCCCTCTCTGCTAATCAGTTCCCCCTTATAACCCGGTGAGAAGGGGAGGGCTCATCACCTTCTCACAGAGCGTAATGTTCTTGATGGGCGATACGGGACTAAGAGATCCCTAAGGTAGGATGGCGCCTGATCGTTGAGTGCTTTAGAGGTGAAGAGCAGGATTTTGAATTCTATACGAGATTTCACAGGAAGCCAGTGTAGAGCGGCTAATACAGGTGAGATATCCTCCCCCCCTTTTTCTAGTTCCAGTTAATAAACGTGCAGCTGCATTCTGGATCAGCTGGATTTTGCTGGATTCAGATAAAAAGTAGTTACCATGGAGTCCGAGTATGAGAGCAGGACAAGGAGGCAGACAGACCAGAGACTGGTGAGACAGCTGCAGGATCCAAAGCAAATAAGTACATGTAAGCACTACCTACAGGTACCTGAGTATTTCCATTATAGTTTACTACATTTACCTGACAACTTTAATTACTATTAAGACTAAAAATGTGCATAAAACTAGCACTAATCATCTCATGAAATGCAATTAACTTTAAAAGGTCTTGTCTTGAACCACTGTGGTGTGTTTGTCATTCTGTATCATGTTACAGATGTTTGACTCGTGCATAGTTTAAGCTTTATTGCCTTTTTGATTCTTCTTTCCTTCACCTGCTATTAAATTCTGCAAAACAAGTACTTTTACTGTTAAAGTAAATTCATCTGACGCTACTTATATACTTCTCTTGAGTAGGATTTTTAATGCATGACTTTAACTTACTGACTCAAGTTGCTCGTCCACTGCTGCCTGTGTGTCTGTGAGCTCGTACCCTGGTTCTGATCAAATTCAGGGCATGATGCGTAACTGGGATAGTGCAGGCGTGCGTGACTCCTCCACATTTATCTCTCACTGCGTGTCATTCGTGCAGCAGCTCAGCTCTCCCAGCAGTTGAGGATGAGCCCAGTTTTGGCTGTTGGGTGCATGGACTCTGCTGCAGTCCACTGCTCAAATTTAGATCCTCCATCTGGCCACCAGTGATGAAGGACAAACGGAAAAACACAATTTCTCCTCTGCTTTCACCAAAGTCAGCCTTTCACTTGAGTCTGGCTGGTCATTATCGCAGTCTGAGGATGCGGCTGTGACGGCGGCGCCACCATTACGCTCAGATGCTGGCCTTTGTGTTCAGCGCTAATCACCAGATGTCCCAGTGCAGAACATCGAGGTCCGGGGGCTGGGGTTTTACCAGAAGAGACAGAAAACAGGGCCTTCAAAAGGAGTCTTCCACAAGAAAAGCTATTTTTTTTAGCAATTCATCAAACATTGGAAAGATATACCAATGCATGCAAAGTCAGAATATGGGAAGAGTTCGGACTGAGAAAAAAAAACTCAATTTGAGAAAAAAATGGGAATGTGACACTAAACGTTTTACTTAATTATTCAGAGCCACACACAGTGGGCAATCATGCACTCAATTTAACAATTTTGGGCTATTTTGCTTCCATATAAGGTTTTCTACTAAAAAATGCCCAAAAAAATCACATTGGGGTGTTTATTTTACGTCCATGTTGTGTCTGTATATTTCTCCTACAGTGCAAATCTTTGAAGACTGAGTGAGTTTTTTTCTCGGTCTGAACCAGAAATCTCTACTTCAGTAGCACCCGAGTTATATCTCAAAGCTGAATGATTGTACAGAGGGCTTCATATATCACTCATAGCCTGATTTATAGAACATTTTATCCCAAAAAAATTGGTTTGTTTTACTTCAGATATTTGGAGTTATAAAGTCCTCTCCATGAAAACCGTTGACTCTTATATGCCAACATTTCTGCATTAATGCATATTTGCTAAGATCATGCCTCATTAGCATATCTAAACATAACTTTTTAGAAAACCTCTAATACAACACACACACAATTTGTCTTCATGTAAAAAATCAACTGGGGGAAGCTCCATGGTGAACTCTTATCAGATTTAAACTCAGAATTACTCTGGAGAAAAAAAGGAGAAACTAACTTACCATCGCTTCCAATTACCAGACCTTTCTAATGGTGAAACCGATCAAATTATTCACATTCAAGTCATGTTCCATTTACTGCAGCTGCGTCAGCTCCTGCTGTTGCACGTGCTTCTTGGCGAATTCGGATATAAATCGTGCCATCTAACCATTGTGCCATTATTAGCTGCACCTGTGTCTTTGCTGCTATGGTGGCTGCTGTCAAAGTGGGTTGAGGGTCACTCAGCAGTCCTCGAGCTGCAGGAGTCCTTGAGGAGATATGAGAGCAGGGAGGAGTCCATTAAAGGATCAGTCAGTCAGTCATTTTCCATACCTGCTTATTCCTCATTAGTGTCACAGAGGTCTGCTGGAGCCAATCCCAGCACATTTACCTTCGAAATGCAGGAATAGATCCCAGACAGGTCGCAGGCTTATCCAGGGGCACACACCATCACACACACACTATGGGCAATTTAGAATCTCCAATTAACCCAGTGGTTCTCAAATAGTGGGGTACGTCAGGGAGGGCGCGTTTGACCTCGCGGAGCATGCTTATTTATTTATTTATTTATTTTACTGTCCTAAAATAAAGTGCAATTGCACCTCCACTACATTAAGGGCAGTAGCACTCTCATTGGCAGAGTGTGTGCAGGGAGCATTCAGCAAAGAGTATGAAGTGTAGACACGAAGTGTAGCAGACCCTCAAGTAAAACCGTGAAATAAAGAGACAAACGAAATTCTCCTGAAAGCTAAGACGAAGAAAAATATGACAAAGCGTATGTAGTTCTTGGCTTCACTGTAAAAGACAGGTGTGTTACTGTGTCTAAAATGTTGGCAGCGGACAGCAGGAAGTCAAAATAAATTAAAGACATAACACCCCAATCACGCTGATGAGCCAATTTTATGTAATCTTTCAGTATCATACGGTTTGACCGGTCAGTCAAAAAATTTATAATTAAGGATGTAATTTTATTTTTTAATTTCAGATGCATTTTAATAATTTTCTTTTACAGTTATTAAAGCTATTCTTTGTTGTAAGTTGGTTCATATTTCTTTCTTTTTTATTCTCTTATATGTTAATAAGGCTAAAGTGTTATGCAGAGGTGTACTTATAACAATTTTCAATTTTATAGACAAATGATACTTGCGGGGGAGGGAGTCTTCTGTTTGTGGCATCGTGAAACACAATGTATCCATTTGTAATTCTTCATTTTCTTTGGCTAATCATGTTCAAACGCTGTTAACAGGTGTAAGGTGCTGACGTACCCAGAGGACCTCCCTCAGATCTCAGTGGTCTTCATCTTTGTGAACGAGGCCCTGTCTGTCATCCTGCGCTCCGTCCACAGCGTGGTCAACCACACGCCAGCACACATGCTCAAGGAGATCATCCTGGTGGACGACAACAGCGACAGTGGTAAGAAATGTTGTTTCTTCACGTAAAGAAGTCACCACCCCGACACATTTTCTCTTGTGCAAACAGAATTTTATTCCAAACAGAACAGTGTCAAATACATGTTGGATCTGAGAGCATCTCTGAGTACCAAATTGCTTTGTCTTCATTATGCTGAATCTTGAAGTGTCTCTGCACCAATATGTGATCTCTCTCCATTCATTCTAAAAGGTCTTCCTCATATATTGTTTTTAGCTCCTATTTTTGCTAAACAGTTGGCTTGAGACAGTCCTAAGAAAGTACACATATGGCCCCTTAACCTCTGACTTTAAACGGATTACGGAAATGGATGGCGGCGCGTGTAGACGCAGCAGCCTCTTGCTCTCCCGACAATGCGTTTTTTGTTCGTCAAACAAGTGTTTGTCGGAAAGAGGCTAGAGGCTAAGCCAACATGCCCAGCCATGCCATCTATCCTTCTGGCAGACGTACGATCACTGGACAATAAAATGGATGATGTCCGACTTCTGAGATCAGTAAACCGAAAAGTTAGTGACTGTTGTGTGTTAGTTTTTACTAAACTTGGCTTAATAATAACATTCAGGACTCCGCGATACAACTGGAGCAGCTAACATGACCGACAGGGCTCTCGTAGAAGGAGGGAAGACGCATGGTGGTGGCGTGTGTTTACATCTGCGAAGCGTAGTGCCGGGATGCCACTGTAGTATACAGACACTGCTCACCTCTGGCGGAGTTCATGATCGTGAAATGTCGCCCCTTCTACTTGCTGAGGGAGATAAGTTCGATCCTGCTGGTCGCTACCTATATCCCCCCAACTAACAACAGCAACAGAAGTGCGGCGCTGAACGAACTGTACCAGGCTTTCAGTGAACAACAAACAGCACAACCAGACGGTTTCATTATCCTCACTGGAGATTTCAACCATGCTGATGTCAAAACTTCCCAAGTTTCATCAACAAATCCACTTTCCAACAAGAGGACACAACACTTTGGACTGTGTTTACACTCAGCACAAAGGAGCATACAAAGCCAACCCCCTCCCCTACATCGGCGCCTCTGATCACCTTACCATTATGCTAAGGCCTGCATACAGACCGAAAGTGAAAGTCATCAAACCTGTTCTGAAAGAACGAAGGGTGTGGCCACAGGAGGCGACCTCAGCCTTACAGGACTGCTTTCAGACAACAGACTGGGAAATGTTTAAGGAAGCAGCCACCTACAACGGCATCACAGACATTGAAGAGTATACAGACACAGTGACCTCCTACATCACCAAATGCACAGACGATGTGACCCACATCAAGAGGATCACCACACAGACCAATCGGAAGCCATGGCTAACAGGAGACGTCCATAGGCTGTTGAGGGCGAGAAACAAGGCCTTCAAAGCTGGGGATGTATCAGCTCTGAGAACAGCGAGAGCCAACCTGTCCCGTGGCATCAGGAAGGCGAAAAAAAAAAACACAAACAAGATAACCTACCACTTCAAGGACAGCAAGAATGCACAGAGCCTATGATAGGGCATTCAGGCCATCACAAATTACAAACCTGCACCACAAAGCTGCGAGAGCGACACTCTGCTCAACAGCCTAAACAGTTTCTTCGCATGCTTTGAGGACCAGAACACCACACACCCACAGAAAACACCACCACCTCTGCACGACCAGCCCCTGTGCCTGCCGGCTACCAGTGTGAGAAGGACACTCTCTGCAGTCAACAACTGGAAAGCAGCGGGTTCAGCAAACATCTCCGGTAGGGTGCTGAAAGACTGTGCAGAGGAGCTGACAGATGTTTTTACAGACATCTTCAACACCTCCCTTGCTTTCCGGCTTCAAAACTGCCACCATTCCCATGCCAAAGAAATCCTCCCCATCCTGCTTGAACGACTATCGTCCTGTGGCACTGACACCCATTATCATGAAGTGCTTTGAACGACTAGTCCTTTCACACATTAAATCCATCCTGCCCCCCAAGCCTGGACCCTTACCAGTTCGCTTACAGGGCAAAGCGATCCACAGACGATGCAATTTGCTCTGCCCTCCACCCAGCACTCACCCACCTGGACAAGAAAGACTCATATGTGAGAATGCTGTTCATAGACTCAGCGTTCAACACCATAATACCACAACAACTGGGCCTCAGCGCCTCACTCTGCAACTGGCTGCTGGATTTTCTCAGCCAGAGGCCTCAAGCGTTGTGCATTGGCAACAACAGGACAGGATCACCCTGAGCACAGTGGCCCCACAAGGCTGTGGGCTCAGCCCCCTCCTGACACATGACTGCACACCAACCCACAGCTCCAACCACCTTGTGAAGTTTGCCGACGACACAACACTGGTGGGCCTCATCACCAACGGCGACGAGACCCACTACCAAATGGTGCAAAGACAACAACCTCCTGCTAAACATCAGCAAGACCAAAGAGATTGTTGTCAGCTTCCAGAGAGGCCACACCCAACACCCCATCGACAGTGCTGCAGTGGAGAGGGTGAGCAGCAGTTCCTGGGGGTGCACATCAGCGACGACCTCTCCTGGACCACCAACACCGCATCACTGGCCAAGAAAGCACAGCAGCGTCTCTACTTCCTGCGTAAACTGAAGCGGGCAAGTGCGCCGTCACCCATCATGACCACGTTCTACAGAGGAACCATCGAAAGCATTCTGACCGGCTGCATCACCATGTGGGGCGGAGCTGCGCTGACTACAACAGAAAGGCTCTGCAACGCATAGTGAGAACAGCTGAAAGGATAATTGGTGTACCACTCCCCTCCCTGCAAGATCTTTACACCACCCGCCTCAGTCGCAAAGCTATCACAATTGCCACGGATACAAGTCACCCTGCACACAGTCTGTTTAGCCTCCTGCCCTCTGGAAAGAGGTACAGGAGCCTCCGCTCCCGCACAACCAGACTCATGAACAGTTTCTTCCACCAGGCTGTGAGACTGCTGAACTCTCTCCCCTCCCCACCCACAGGACTGCTGAACTCTCTCCCCTCCTCCCTCTCACCCTCAACCCCAACCAGAAGGAACACCAGGCTCAGGCTGGCGGACCAAGTCTAGGTCACCGGACTGTCTCCCCCCACCCACCCACCTAAATTCACACTCTGCACATGCAAAAATTTGCACACACTTGCTGCTGGTATATTTATATTTATATATATTGTTATTGCATTAGCCATTACATTACAACAACAACTACCTCATAATGCACATCGCTGGGACAATCAGTACTGTCTTGTTTTGTCTGTTTTGTCTTGTTGAATTTGTCTTTCCACACCCTACTACTTATGTCTTGTCTTGAGGTACTCATGTCTTGTCCTGTCGTGTTTGCTTTGTTTCTAGTTTAGCAACACTAGGCAAAAGTAGCCTTCAGCTACTGCACTTTACCATTGTAGTTTAGGATTGTCTCGTCTTGCGCACCTGCACTTTGATGTTGTTGTACATGTAAAACGCATAGGATAGTGAGAAAAGAAATTTCCTTTGTATGTCAGGTACATGTGAAGAAATTGACAATAAAATTTACTTTGACTACTTTGACTTTTGACTAAACTCTTTGGCCATTTTTACCCCTTACATGCTCAGCTTCCATTCTTACATTTACATTCACATGGTCTCTCATTTTACAAGAAAGGAACAGACGATACACTAAAGCAGCAGGGGTTAACCTAACCCTAGACCTGCTGGATTACCATAAAGTTACATCTTTACTATACCTGCGACAACATTAAGTTAAAGTCTTTTACTGCATATGGACCTTAAGAGTAATATGTAGTTTTAATGGAATAAACTTTACCTTGAAGAATGTAATTTTTGTAATTTTTTTCCTCAGTCACATGAGCTTCTCACTCCCGGTATACTAAATATCTCTAGTAAAACATGTCATGTCTCACCTAGAATATTTAGTCACAGTAGTGGCAGGTCTGAGGGAGAATCCTCAGCAGCAGACGCTCCTGAATAATCATAAAATATAGAGGAGTATTAGAAGGAATGTTATAGGAATATTACTGCAGGCAGCAGTGTGATCTATGATCCTCTCGCCCTCCACAACTACATGTTGTGATCGTGAAGATGACACTACCCCTTAGAGTATATAGGCCATGTTTAATATAGAATTGAGTATTTATAATATGTAGTTTAGTGCAGCAGTTCCAACTTATGGCCCACTTGAAAGTCTCAAAAAATATTCATGGAGGCCAAATAAAACATTCTCAGAGCCATTTTTATTTTGATGAGAACGATCAAACATACACGACTGAACTAGACCAACACAGATAACGAGTGGCATGAAATTTGTCAGTTGTGGGTGTTAGGATTTCAATTTTTTTCAGAGTCTGACTTACTCTGACTTCAGAAAGTAGTATAAATCATATTGTCGCTGTGGACACAGCTAGATTTTATTTGAGGATGCCAGGCCTGCAACAAGAAATCGTTTTTTTCATCACAACGTTTGAGGCATGGTTCAATACATTCCATGTTACACCTGCAGGCTATCTTCAAAAGCATTTCATGTGACAACCTTTCTACGGTGGCTGATATGGGCAAACATGCTGAAAACTGTGTGTATATATCTATGGTCAAAATAAAAATTGTGTTATTTTTCCTTTGCCCTGTGGACTCTAGTGAAAACAAAGTATATACAACGTATTAATGTGAACCGTAGAGCTTAAAAATGAAACAAAGGTCATCCCACAAAAGGTTTCAAATCAGCAGTCGCCAGTTGCCAGTGGTGATTTCTTTTGACTCTTTGGCTGGTGAATGAATTCACTAACCAGCCACTCTGGCAGGTGTCCCTTTAATTGAACAGATACAGTGTAGAACAATTCAAGATACCATCAGCCCCCTCCCCACAATGCGCACTGGTATTACCATCCTCACTTTCACAGACAACTGTGGAGGTTTGGGGCTTTACATCACATTTAATTGTTTCTTGTTTCCTCTGTGACGTAAATCTTCAAACCTGTAGAGCCTGCAGTTAATCACTGTCTAATGCTGTAGGTCTGCTTATGCACTTGAGACAGTCAACCTATTTATCACGTTTTCTCTCCCTCGGTGGGATCTGAGGGCAACACACAGATGAGTTAGTATGAACTTTCTGGATTCCTGCCAGAGCAGTCAGTTTTCCTATACTATAGTTTCTGTGCTTTCTTGGGTTAATGCATGTGTGTTGGCATGCGTGTGTTTTATTAGCAACAGTTGAAGGAACAGAGAACCCTTGAGTCTCCTGAACACCAGGTTTTATAGCTTTAAAAACAGGAGGAAGGAGAGGGGATGGGCTTTGTCTTGTCCTCTCCTAAACTGCTGCTTACCACTGTCTCCATGGCGATGTGGGCAAATGCTTCAGTTGCTTCCACACCATGACGTCCACAGCAGCTGACGACGCTCGACTCCACATCCCAAAAGCTTTCCTGTTTGGAGAGGGAGGGACAATGAACTAGATTCCAGACGACACTTGGCCCTCCTTCACTTGGCACAGAGTAACAGGCCTGCCTCCCTCAGGCTGGCAGAGGAGGACACATAAATAACATACTGAAAGAAAGCCGGACGGGAGCCACCACTGGCACATCCCCACTCCCTGCTGAGGCTCTAACAGGCGCCGTTTAAACAGGAAGCCATTTACAGCTAGTGAACAGACAAGAATGGAAGCTGACACCTCATTTCAATATTACATTATGTCACTTCGCCCCACATCTTTGTATCTGATGGTAGTTTCCTGAAATAGATTTTTGAAGGACAATGCTATATTTTATAACCATTTTACATGTGCTCTGCCCTTCTAAATGTTGTTATAGCAACAACATAAAGACTTTCAGACCCCGATTGGTCACACCATCTTTCAATAGAAATACATATGAAATTGTTTCAGTATAAAAATGAATGCTCATTAATTATCTGTGGGAAATATTTAAAGCTGCTATAATCAATATTTTTTTATGTTAATAACAGATAAAATGATATGTCTAATGTAAAAGATAATTCCCATTGACTGCGTTGTTTCATCAGCTCCAAAGACCATTTTAACAACTTTTATGTGTTACGTGTCTTACTCCTAAACTTGATAGCTGTGTTGCTGAGCTGAGTAACAGTCACAGAGTCCATCCATCCATCCATTTTCTATCCCGCTTATTCCTTTTCAGGGTCGCAGGGGTCTGCTGGAGCCTATCCCAGCGCATTTTATGGCGAGAGGCAGGGATACACCCCAGATGGTCGCCAGCCAATCGTGGGGCACACACACCATTCACACACCATTCACACACACACTCACACCTATGGGCAATTTAGATTTTGCCAATTAACCTGAGCATGTTTTGTATTGTGGGAGGAAGCCGGAGTACCCGGTGAAAACCCACGCAGACACGGGGAGAACATGCAAACTAGTCACAGAGTCTCACAACATCATTTACAGCAACAGCTGTTTCAGTTTTCAGTGAACAGCTCTGACAAACCCACTGCCCTCAAACAGCACACACAAGAAAAAGAAATGCTATTACTCCTTCTCCAATAAAAAAAAAAATAAATCTGAAAGTAATCATATCATAAGAAAACAGAGTTGTCAGAGTAGATAAAAATGCAGTTTATTGCTTTAATTTTACCTGAAATCGTGTGTATTTGTTGGCTTTTACATAATAAATAAGGTAATTTTACTCACTGCTGTAATACATGTCAAAATATATGTTAAACACTCTAAAATATTTATCATACAATTTGATATATCCCTTAAAATAAAATAATATTCTGCATAAAAGAAATGTTAGCTGTTATTTTACAATTCAGACAGGATAATTCTATAATTTAACAATGTTTTAACACGGTTTTGAAAGAAAAAAAGGTATTTTTTCTCAGTGTAAGATAGCAACCCCTTAGTTTTAACAGAGTTGACAGGGCGAAAATGCTGTAAGAAGAGTGAATATTAAACTTACATTCAGCAGGCGGCCTGAAATAACATCGCAAATGGTGTCGCCCATTGTATGCTGGCCTCATTACCAGAGAAATAAATAAATAAAATACATGAACAAACAAATGATGCAAGCATAAGTAACCAAATGCATTAAATAATCAATCAAACATCAAAATATCTCAAGACAAAAAGTTACAGGAAGAAAAAATCTAAATATTTGGTCGGTCCCTGAGTAGATGCATGCATTCTATTCTATGCACGGTGATGTCACAGTTTTTGGTGAGGTTGCTGATGGTTTCCGAGACCACTTGGCTGCTGCAGTTTTCAGGACAGGTCACTTTCAGGTCACTCGCACGTTCAAGCCCACTCCTTCCGTTAGTATGTACGCCGACAGTGGTGCTAATTTGTGCACGTGTGTGAGCCACCAGGAGCAGCTAGGCTCTGACGGATGATTAACATGCAGCCCGGAACACTTGACCTTTTCTGGATGTCTCCTTCTGTCCTCTCTCATTTAAACGAGGCTCAGGGAGATGAACGGAGGTACAGCCACGCTTCACTCCTAGCGTAATGAATCATGCACGGGAAAGCGACGGTTTGCCTCGTCGCACAACACACGTCCTTTCACTGGGACAGCCGCTGACATTTATTGGGGAGGGTGGATCGGGGTGGGGTTGGACGGGTTTGGGGGGGGCATGGGGGGGTGGGTTATCCACTGCACCGGTTCCAGTCTGAACTGAATTCACATCCACACTGATGAGCTTTAAGCTTTAATTGTGTGTGTGTCAGGCAGGACAACTCCGCGTCATTGTGGTGTTAGCAGCCAGGAGAGACTTAATGAGCCCTACAGAATTAAATTCCAGCAAATACACTACCGCCGCCGAACTGATAATTTAATGATTCATATAATGAAAACAAGAAACTAAATGGCAAGGTGAGTACAGCTCGTAGTATCGGTTTCAAGATAGAGCCAAATTATTTTAAACATTGCATACATTAAATCTGATGAAAGCTGTTAAACCATATTGCAGGAAATTTATTTTACATATTGGAGAGCTTATAAAAAGATATTTAAAAAAAAAATACTGATTCTAAAGTGCTGCTTTGATTTTCATATTTTTCCATAAAACAATCTGTCACCTTTAAATGAGGGGCTGAGACAATTATGTACAGAACAAAGAGCAGCTATATTAAACAGACTATTCTATTTGGGTTAGAGAGTATCCCTGGTGGGTGTTTTCACAATTTATCAATGTCAGTGAGTCAGAACAAAATTGAGCATGTGCTGCAAAGTTGCCAGAGCAGAATTTTAAGTGAAGCAGATTTAACAATGTTAAGGGTGGCTTAAGGGTGCAGGAGTTTTAAAAAAACATGAACCATTTTAAAATTACCCTGACTTGCTGCTGCACAGATTATTTCTCTGCATAGGTCGACCACCAATACACAGCGTTGCTTCCTGCTCGCAGCGAGAGGCTTATCACGCCGGGTAGCGAGGATGAGGAGTCTCGTCTTACATTTTACCAGCTACATGGTTTTGAATAATTGATGAACATCACTTGTGAGTAAGCCAGTTTTACCCAAGAGGTAACTTCCCCAGTCTGCTTTGATGGAAGCAATCTTTTTCAGAGTCCATTATTTCACAGATGGCATCTGAATGTGGTGGGAAGTAACAAAGTACAATCACTCAGGTATTTAAGTGGATTTTCCAGGTTCTTGTACTTTGAGTATTTATATGTGAAATATTGTACAGTACTGTCTCTTCCAGTAGATTTATCTGCAGTTGTATATCTGATGCAGATTTGACTCACTGGCAGCTTTTAGACGAATGCAGAATGTTGCGAATGTTACTAGGCAAATGATTACATTTTGCTAATCCTGGAGAATTCTAATAAATCCTGTTTCCTGGATAATTTTGAATATTCTGCTGTTTGGTAACATTGTGGTAAATAAACCTTCAAACAGCTGCCATTGCCAATGATCTGCATAGTTTGTGCTCTCAGTGTTTTTTATAGTTAAGATCACACGGGTTGGTTTCAAACTTACTTTTACAAACAGCAGCGTGTAGTCAGCTCACATTTGATCACATTATACATGTTTATGTACATTTCAATTTCAATTTTTGTAAATGATCTGAATACTCCACACTATTGGTGGTTTGTGCAGTAGAAGTACAGTTGTATATACACTCACCGGCCACTTTATTAGGTACACCTGTCCAACTGCTCGTTAACACTTAATTTCTAATCAGCTAATCACATGGCGGCAACTCAGTGCATTTAGGCATGTAGATATGGTCAAGACAATCTCCTGCAGTTCAAACCAAGCATCAGTATGGGGAAGAAAGGTGATTTGAGTGACTTTGAACGTGGCATGGTTGTTGGTGCCAGAAGGGCTGGTCTGAGTATTTCAGAAGGTGCTGATCTACTGGGATTTTCACGCACAACCGTCTCTAGGGTTTACAGAAAATGGTCCGAAAAAGAAAAAATATCCAGTGAGTGGCAGTTTTGTGGGCGGAAATGCCTTGTTGATGCTAGAGGTCAGAGGAGAATGGCCAGACTGGTTCGAGCTGATAGAAAGGCAACAGTGACTCAAATAACCACCCGTTACAACCAAGGTAGGCAGAAGAGCATCTCTGAATGCACAGTACATCGAACTTTGAGGCAGATGGGCTACAGCAGCAAAAGACCACGCCGGGTGCCACTCCTATCAGCCAAGAACAGGAAACTGAGGCTACAATTTGCACAAGCTCAACGAAATTGGACAATAGAAGATTCGAAAAACGTTTCCTGGTCTGATGAGTCTCGATTTCTGCTGCGACATTCGGATGGTGGGGTCAGAATTTGGCGTCAACAACATGAAAGCATGGATCCATCCTGCCTTGTATCAAAGGTTCAGGCTGGTGGTGGTGGTGGTGGTGTAATGGTGTGGGGAATATTTTCTTGGCACTCTTTGGGTCCCTTGGTACCAATTGAGCATCGTTGCAAAGCCACAGCCTACCTGAGTATTGTTGCTGACCATGTCCATCCCTTTATGACCACAATGTTTCCAACTTATGATGGCTACCTTCAGCAGGATAATGCGCCATGTCATAAAGTTGGAATCATCTCAGACTGGTTTCTTGAGCATGACAATGAGTTCACTGTACTCAAATGGCCTCCACAGTCACCAGATCTCAATCCAATAGAGCATCTTTGGGATGTGGTGGAGTGGGAGATTCACATCATGGATGTGCAGCCAACAAATCTGCACCAACTGTATGATGCCATCATGTCAATATGGACCAAACTCTCTGAGGAATGCTTCCAGCACCTTGTTGAATCTATGCCACGAAGAATATATATATATATGTATATATATATATATATATATATATATATATATATATATATATATATATATATATATATATATATATATATATATATTCAACACATGGGTGAATCCCAAAAGAGTTTCAATAACTCAAAGCACGTTCAGTACTTCTCTAGCACCTATCTTTACCACATGAGTTTCCATAATCCGCCATGTTGACAGAGGAATTCATGGTTATGCACTCATTTTAAATTTATAGAGTGATGGATGGTTATTTATCCTCTACCATACAATGTTGCACTACCAGTCCTCTAAAATGTATTCCCTGCTTCATAACTCTGCTCCCATGGAAGCAGTCCAACATTTTTTTGCTAGGATCAGAGGGAGGCCCATAACTTTTCTCCTTCCCATCAAAGCTCAGTAATTATTACACTCTAATGGCTTTTATCATATTGTAGCTGCAGGGTCAGCTAGTGATGCAGTCCCATTGCGCAGGTTCAAAACCGGCAACACTCAAAGCAGAACCCTATTTAAAAAAAAAGGTCTTTGATTCCTCCAAGTGGGACAATGCAGCATCTCACTTAGTTGGATGACAACACAGTCAAGATAAACCTCATTATTCACTCTTAAGTTGATGTGAGATTAATACTAAATACATAAAACATGCTAATTTCTATTAACCATATTGTGATGCTTCATAACAAAGGGAAGAAAGATCAAACGTCCAGCTTTGATGATTTGAAGGGTGCGTTTAACTACGCTGTATACTGTTAGCATTGGTTCTTACTGGGTTATGGTGTTTTGCATACACAAAGTGGCATCGTGTGGTGCTAGTGGATCTCGTTTGAATGAAAATGATAGAATCACGTTGGAAAAACAAACAAACAAGTGGAATCAACTTGTGGCACTCGGTTTTCATTCTGTGGCGCTGCGCCACAGATTGGTCTATGTTTGGGGAACACGGGATTTAACAAAACCATCTCAAGATGAGTCAGGTCATCTCTTCAGCCAACAGGTGGAGCTTTAACACATTGTATCAGACAAGCAACAAAAGGGAAACCCAGATTTTTTGTCAAAACATACATCATTTCAACATCATTTTGATAAAAATGTTATGAAAGATATGTTAATTTAATTAACTAATTGTAAATGTTGACTTACTTGAGTTGCCATCATGACGTGTCCAACAGCTGTGGGGATTTTCCTTTATTAGAAAAGCTGTGAATGTTGAATGCACCTCCCCTCGCTCAGGATGCCCTTTAGGAGACTTTTTCTTCTCGAGTTGTAAAGTGTGCAGCGAGTGAAAACAGAAAGCCAGACTCCCGTTACAGCTCCTTATTTGTTCAGCCTTTTAAAATAATAATAACAACATATCAACGCCAAGGTTGTGCTTCTCTGCTCTCTGTACATCACCTCTGAGCCGCGCCTGCTGCCTCCTGGCTTCTGTAGGCTCTAGCTCAGCTACAGGCTGTTTACTCTGGTTCTTCTCTCGCTGCTTGTGTTGGATTACCTCGCAGAAGTATGCCTGTGCCTTTTGAATAAAAACATCTGCTAAGTGATGTGAGAAGGTGATGAGCCCTCCCCTTCTCACCGGGTTATAAGGCGGAACTGCATAGCAGAGAGGGAGTTCCCCCCCGGACATGTTTGCGTGCGGGACAGGTGACGCGACGTGTGGGACTGCCTGTCTGGTCCACCTGGTGCGAGGTGGACTTTTCCTGCTGACGTGAGCGTGTTGGGTTTTTGTGTTTTTGTACCGCCGTCAAATAAATGTTTTTATGTGAGTTCCGCTGCCTCCTGTCTCCGCTTCTTTTTCTGGTTGCCCTGATCCCTTTTGTGGGGCGACCGCGTCGGTCGCGCACATTTGGTGGCAGCGGTGGGATCTGTGGCGCCGCCTGAGAAGCTGGAGAGAGGGGGTGGAGCTCGCGGAGCGTGACGGTGGTTCGCGAGCGAGAGGATCGGCGGCGGTGTCGGCGAAGGAGTCGGCGAGACGATCGGCGAAAAGTGTCGGTGAGAGTGTTGGCGAGCGAGCCAGCGGAGACGGCTAGCGAGCCGCTAGCGGAGACGGCTAGCGAGGGGCTAGCGGAAACGGCTAGCGGAAGTGCTAGCGGAAACGGCTAGCGGAAGTGCCCGGCGGAAGTGCCCGGCGGAGACGGTCGGCGTAAGGAGCCGGCAGAAGCGGTCGGCGTAAGGAGCCGGCGGAGGCGGTCGGCGTAAGGAGCCGGCGGAGGCGGTCGGCGTTGGAGCCGACGGAGACGGTCGGCGTAAGGAGCCGGCGGAAGCGGTCGGCGTAAGGAGCCGGCGGAGGCGGTCGGCGTAAGGAGCCGGCGGAGGCGGTCGGCGTAAGGAGCCGGCGGAGGCGGTCGGCGTAAGGAGCCGGCGGAGACGGTCGGCGTAAGGAGCCGGCGGAGACGGCTAGCGGAGGCGGCTAGCAGAGACGGTCAGCGAAGGAGCTGGCGGAAGTGCTAGCGAAAGGGCTAGCGGAAGTGCTGGCGGGGCTACGACCGGAAATGGAGTGTGGTCGAGCGAGCCCGAGGCAGACACACCACGGTCGCGGACTTCTGTCTCGCCACCCCGTTGGCGAGACTGCAGAAGGGGAGGGAAGTGTGAGAAGGTGATGAGCCCTCCCCTTCTCACCGGGTTATAAGGCGGAACTGCATAGCAGAGAGGGAGTTCCCCCCCGGACATGTTTGCGTGCGGGACAGGTGACGCGACGTGTGGGACTGCCTGTCTGGTCCACCTGGTGCGAGGTGGACTTTTCCTGCTGATGTGAGCGTGTTGGGTTTTTGTGTTTTTGTACCGCCGTCAAATAAATGTTTTTATGTGAGTTCCGCTGCCTCCTGTCTCCGCTTCTTTTTCTGGTTGCCCTGATCCCTTTTGTGGGGCGACCGCGTCGGTCGCGCACAAGTGAAAATAAAAAAAAAAAAAAAAAACTAAGCGTTTGTCTTTCAGACAGCACGCTCTTCTGTAAAAAACACATCTACAGTTCAGACAGAAACCAAGCGCCCTTGACTCGCTGGTTCATTTAATTTGGTGTCAAATGCTGAGGCCCGTTAGCTTTGGGGGTCACTGCTTCCTTTTCCCATGCAGCTCTCTGGCTCTATGTTAAGACTCCTGACAATCCCATCACACCACGCACACGCACACACACACACACACACACACACACACACACACACACACACAGGGTTTACACTGACATAACAAAAACACACTCAAAAAAAAAAAAAAAAACTTTCAGTGGCTGATTTATGTTGCAAATCAAAGTCAGGAGCTACTTTCGGCCCGGATGTGTCTTCATTAACGTGTCCCCAGGAAAGTGAAATGCTCAGCAGTAACCAGAGGAGGAGCTCTCCCGGCTGTTTGAAGCCCACGGAACACATAGCAATTTGTGCAACTGGCTGTTTACCCGGAAAACTCAGTTTCCAGCGATGACAGCCAGCCACCACTGTGAGAGTGGGGGGGTGTGAGCAGTTCTCCAGATGGAATAGAGACATCAGCAATGGAATGAAGGGATTGTGACACCATGCAGCAGAACGTAGCGCGAGCTTAGACGCTGTCTTGCTTAGGAGAATCAAAATTAATGCATCCCTGTCAATATCAATATGCATCTAGTTTGATGTGATTTATGAGTTAAAAGCACCAAGCTGCCGAAGACCAAAGCATGTTTCTGCTAAGATAGTCTTCACATTATTTACCTCACTCATCAGTATATAGGTAGTTTGTTCAATTCAATTGCTCCTAGTTCCTCTCAGTGTTTGGAGCTGCCAGCATCCATCAGTATTGTTAGGGCTTTAGAGTAATGGGATTGCTTTTTTTTCTTTTTTTTTTCTTTTTTTTTTGACAACGTGGAGGTTGGAGTTCACTGCTGTTGTGTTCGCTGTGATTACACACACACAGAACACACATGTTCACTACGATGGGGGTTATTGGCACCCAGCACTGCCTCCTAGAGGAAATATTATATATTGCACACCCAGAGAGGTGGAGGTTTCCCCTGAAAAGGAGAGGAGTGAAGGTTAGCCGCAGCAAGGCGGAGTACATGTGTGTGAATGAGAGGCAACCGAGTTGAAGGTGAAGGATTTTAAGTACTTGCTTGGGGTCAAGTTGAGAGCAACGGAGAGTGTGGAAAAGAGGTGAAAAAGCTTGTACAGGCAGGCCGGAACGTGTGGAGAAAATTGTCAGGTGTGATGTGTGGTAGGAGAATTTCAACTAAAATGAAAGGAAAGGTGTAGAAAACTTTGGTAAGAGCAGCAATGTTGTTTGGACAAGAGACAGAGCCACTGTGGAAAAGAGAGGAGGCAAAACTGGAGACAGCAGATATGAAGATGCTGAGGGTCTCTTTGGGGAGGGACCAGGACGGATAGGATCAGGAATGAGAACATCAGAAGGGCAGCACATGATAGATGTTTCAGAGATAAAGCCAGAGAGGCCAGACTGAGATGGTTTGGACATGTCCAGAGGAGAGATGGTGAATATATTAGTAGAAGGACATTGAGTTTTGAACTGCTAGGCAGGAGGCCTAGAAGAAGACTGAAGGAGGTTTATGGACCTATTGAAACAGGTGATGAAGGTAGTTGCTGTGAGAGAAGAGGACACAGAAGACAGGGTTAAATGGAGGCAACTAATTCACTGTGCTTTGCCCAGAATGAAACCAGCATGGTGCAGGGACAGAAGGTGTGAAGTGGGCATCGAGCTACTAAAAGAAGAGAAATTACTCGATGAGCAAGTGGTCTCATTCACTTAAATCTTCCTCTGTTTAGGTTTATCATTAAACCATCTCTGAAAGACATCTGGAATTAGATTCATGATATATTCCTCAGCTTAGAATGTTTCTCACCTGTGTTCTTAACCTACTGTTCTCATAACTGAATAGATGTGCCAGGGGATCCTAATTAGCATATTGTAGGTAAACCGATCTCCATATATGGGCAAAAGACTGTAGAAGCAAATGAAACAAGTTAAAGCAAATTAAAATGAGAATTTACAAAGGCCAAGAAAGTCTAAAGAAGGAGAACCACAAGACTCTGCTTCTCTCCATCATATTCAGTCAGTTATATAAATACTAGTGCTGTCAAAAATATCGAGTACGAGTTAATTCTTAACAATTTTAACGTCGTTATTTTTTTTAAACGCGAGATTAACGCTCTTTGTGACCTGTGATAAGTTTTTTTCTAAAAATTTTGTGGCCACGTTAGAAAAACTACAGGATCCGTCTGTAAACCGGAAGCAAAACAATTAGCGCGCCCCACAATGCCATTGTTTAGATGTGGAGCAGAAGACGTTGACATGGATGCGGCTAACAAATTTATGAATGGAAAGTTTAGTTTTAAAACTTAGCCAGATGGGTCGGTGGATAAGACCAAAGTTACCTGCATGTACTGTCGATGTGAACTGAGTTCGCATTGCATCCAACGACTGGACCTACGAAGCTCCTTCCAGAGCAACTATTATTAGCCGCATTGAGAATTTGTACGAAACGGAGAAGTCTAAGGTAGAACAGTCGTTGGGGCAGACAAATACAGTTGCGCTAATCAGAGATTACTGGACGTCCCTCAGTAATGAGAACTATCTCGGGGTCACAGAACATTATTTCAGCCCACAGTGGGAACTTAAGTCGCATGCTTTGATTGTTAAGAAGACAGAAGAGAGGCACTTCGCTGACACTGTTGCTGCACGCATGTACTTAGCAACACCCGCTACATCAGTACCGTGTGAAAGATTGTTTACACTGTTTGGACATGTTGTTCAGAAAAAACGAGCTTCCCTGTTATCTGAAAATGTCAACAGGCTTGTCTGTTTGAGTAACTGGCTCAAAGGAAATAAGTAGGCTATTAGGTTGGCTCAACTGTTAAACAGGTTAATGTTCATCCTTTCATAGGCTGCTAGTATGTTCAAAAGAAACTTAAGGAAAGGAAAGTGTAAATGATGGTTTACTGTAACTGCACTATAGGCTGAGTCCTAGTTTACAATGATATGCACTTTTATTTTGATTCACATTGTTTTAAGAGCTGCTTTTGTGACTAAGTATGTTTATTGACAGTATTACTACAGATGTGAATGGCTGTATACTATATGCTGTGGTTTGCAATAAAAAAAAAAAACATTTTCACAAAGCAAGCCTATCCATTTTCCTTTGATATTTCGAATAGATAAAAATATGCGATTGATATGCGATTAATTGTGAGTTAATTATGACATTCATCAGATTAATCGCGATTAAATATTTTAAATGTTTGACAGCACTAATAAATACTATTAAGAATTTAGTGAACACCGTAGAATGACCTTAACACTTTCACTGGCAGGCTCAACACTGTACAATAAAAATAATTATAATTAAAAAAAAAATAAAGAAAGAAAGAAATGCACTGAAGCTTGTTTGATTTTAACAAATGATGTATTTCTTTATTGAGATTAGTTGTAAACTATAACTCATCAAACTGTAATTTAATTTTACAGCCATTATTTACAAATGAGTATTTAATTGCTGTGGCACAGAATGTGTTTTCTGGTCCCAGGAGGGGTGGTTGAGGAGGAACACTGTGCTTATGTGGTGGAAAATTAGAAAAATAATTATTAAAACTTATAAACCTATAAATTAAATAAAAGTATTCCTATTGAAATACTATATTATGCAACTGTAGAATTCAACAAAGACAGTAACTTATTTCACAAAAACATGTCAGCTATCAGATTCTGTTCCTATCAAAAAAAAAAAAAAAAAAAAACAAATAGAAAAAATTAAATATAAAATGTTAGCATTCTTGCTTGTGATTAGATTTTGTGTTATGATCCAAATAGGGAACACGGGTTTCATCCTGTCTACACTGATTTAAAGCTTAATGTATGAAAAGAAAGGCAAATAAACACTTCTTTTCATTGCAGACTTGATGTTGAAATTGGAGGGCAATTATTGCCTGAACCAGTCTGTAGTGTGTTACCGTGGAAACACATTATACTTGCTACAGCTGCCCGGTTAATGTTCTCACACTGTCTTGATCGTGATTTAAAAAAGGATTTCTCCCGAATCTCCCCCATTTTTTCTCAGTGGAGCTGAAATTCAACTTGGACCAGTATGTGAACAAGCGCTACCCAGGCCTGGTGAAGATCGTGAGGAACAGCAAGCGGGAGGGGCTGATCCGGGCCAGGATTCACGGCTGGAATGCTGCTACGGCCGCCGTCGTCGGCTTCTTCGACGCCCACGTGGAGTTCAACACTGGCTGGTAGGAAACAGATGTTTGTGGACACAGAGTTGAATGATAGGATTTAATCCATCTTTAGCATTTTGGTGGAGCGCTATTCAGCAGAATGACCTGTATTATTAGTGCGTTTCTCCCTGGTGCGTCTCTGTACAGGAGAGGTGATTTGTTTTTTGACAGGGAGGGCGGCCCAATGGAAAAGCCGCTCTGTACCTGAGACAGTTTTCATGCATATTTAATTGTCTGGACAGGAAGCTAATTTCTCACCTGTCGTTTTCTTATAAAGAAATAAAAGAAGGTCACGCTGTTCTTTTGACTCTGTGCTCTCCACTAAGCTGGTGATGGCGCTTGTGTTCCTGTGTCCCTCTGACCTCAAGTCTTCCTGCTATTTTCTCCTCCTCAGAAGTCCCCACCTCCTACTATTTTTCAGGGGGGAGCCTTCTTTTTTCCCTTTCAACTGATTTGTATGGGCATTTTCTAAAATCTAAAATAATAAGGGCTGTCAAAATAAAGTGTTAATTTTGCGAAATTAATTATAGAGAAGATAAGGCGTCACAGCATTCAGTCTAGGCAGGTCTGACTGGCCCAGCAAGAGGAGGAAGCCAAGGTAGTGGATGTTCTATCTGTGCCCTGAAACACTTTAACTGTGGTAGAATTATTAAGCATCATTCCAATTCCGAGGGGGGATCTTTCCAGTTTTTTGATTCTTGCTGCAGTTCCTGGATGCGTCTGATTAGACCAACAGTCTGTTCATGGATTTCAAAACTGACCCTAACACCATTGTGGTTTCTGAAGTGTTTCTGGAAACATTATTTGATTTCTAAGTCTAATTTGTCTTTCTTTTAGGTTTACACAAGCTAGTTTCTGCCTGACAACAGTTGCTGCAAGTGTTGACTAATCTGCCTAAATTAAAGCTTAGGCCACTTCCTCTATACATACAGTGGGGAAAATAAGTATTTGAACACCCTGCTATTTTGCTATTTCTCCCACTTAGAAATCATGGAGGGGTCTGAAATTTTCATCGTAGGTGCATGTCCACTGTGAGAGAGATAAACTAAAAAGAAAAATCCAGAAATAACAATGCATGATTTTTTAATGATTTATTTGTGTGATATAGCGGTGATAGTATTCAAATACTTATTTTCCCCACTGTATGTATCACCCTCCATAGATAATAAAAGGAAAGCATCTAAAGTACAGTTGCAGGGAATCTGTATCTTCACTCCTGTTTCATAATCTTTATGTCTATTGATTCTCTTATATAGATACATTGATTTAATCTGAAATACATATATATATATATATATATATATATATATATATATATATATATATATATACATATACATATATATGTGTGTGTGTCTATATGTATATATATATGCATGCAATTAATTAGAATAATCTTTTTATTACTTGACAAAACTAGAAATAATATCTGACTATTACATTATAATCTCAAATGACACTTATTTTGCAGCACAACTGTACCATTTACAGCCATGACTACAAACATGTGGTACATGGCCTAATGTATTTAATTATTGGGGTGGCTGGCTTGTGATGTATTTTATATTATTATTTAGACTATATTTCTATAAATTATTATATAGGAATAGTAATAGTACGGCCACATGTTTGTCTCACTAGTTGTGTCTGAGCCTATTTTGATGTATCCACATTAGAAAGGTTTGATAGAAAAAGAATAATCCAGATTATATAATCGGGTCCTTGATTTCACAAAAATGCTTTAATGCTCATGTTTTTTTTAGCTTTTGTGAAAGATAAAAAAAATTCTTTTTCTTTGTCTCTGCACAGCATGAAACATTGCATTGCTGATACTAGCTGTTCTGATCTATCCATTTTTTGTTGTATGAAACAGGTTTTGCTACTAGGTTGCTACATTTATTTTAATAATAACAGGGTCATTTAGTCATGGGGGGTGGCCGAGCAAAGTATGGAAACTTCACATTATATTAGAATAACATCAGTTACAGCAGAGAACAGTGGGGCTCATCCTATAAGGACACACAAGGCATGTCAATCATGTTCATGCAGAATCTTGTTGATTGTTTACACACTGTCTATTACAAACGCATGAATGGCTTTAAATACATTTTTTGTCTGGGGTTTTATAATCACACTCATTTATAGTCACACTCATACCATGAGTCACACTCATATATTTATATGAACATATAACACTGTGCTTTTATGTGCATGCGACCATTTACACTTTTTATTGAAGGTTTATCAGGTTATCATTGGAGTTACTGATGTTTGAATTACAGTGGCTTGCGAAACTATTTGGCTCCCTTGAACTTTGTGACCTTTTGCCACATTTCCGGCTTCAAACGTAATTTCTTGTGAAGAATGAACAACAAGTGGGACACACTCATGAAGTGGAATACACTTTATTGGATATTTTAAATTTTTTAACAAATAAAAAACGAAAAATTGGGCGTGCAAAATCATTCAGCCCCTTTACTTTCAGTGCAATAAACTCTGTCCAGAAGTTCAGTGAGGATCTCTGAATGATTCAATGTTGACCTAAATGACTACGATGATAAATGGAATCCACCTGTGTGTAATCAAGTCTCTGAATAAATGCACCTGCACTGTGATAGTCTCAGAGGTCTGTTTAAAGTGCAGAGAGCATCATGAAGAACAAGGAACACACCAGGCAGGTCCGAGATACTGTTGTGGAGAAGTTTAAAGCTGGATTTGGATACAAAAAGATTTCCCAAGCTTTAAACATCCCAAGGAGCACTGTGCAAGCAATAATATTGAATGTGGAAAATGGACTGAGGATCAGACCACTGTAAATCTACCAAGATCTGGCCGTCCCTCTAAACTTTCAGCTCATACAAGGAGAAGACTGGTCAGAGATGCAGCCAAGAGGCCAATGATCACTCTGGATGAACTGCAGAGGTCTACAGCTGAGGTGGGAGAATCTGTCCATAGGACAGCAATCAGTCGTATACTGCACAAATCTGGCCTTTATGGAAGAGTGGCAAGAAGGAAGCCATTTCTTAAAGATATCCATAAAAAATGCTGTTTAAAGTTTGCCACAAGCCACCTGGGAGACACACCAAACATGTGGAAGAAGGTACTCTGGTCAGATGAGACCAAAATCGAACTTTTTGGCAACAATGCAAGACGTTAGTTTTGGCGTAAAAGCAGCACAGCTCATCACCCTCCACACACCATCCCCACTGTCAAACATGGTGGTGGCAGCATCATGGTTTGGGCCTGCTTTTCTTCAGCAGGGACAGGGAAGATGGTTAAAATTGATGGGAAGATGGATGGAGCCAAATACAGGACCAACCTGATGGAGTCCACAAAAGACCTGAGACGGGGACGGAGATTTGTCTTCCAACAAGACAATGATCCAAAACATAAAGCAAAAGCTACAATGGCATGGTTCACCAAAAAACATATCAAGGTGTTAGAATGGCCAAGTCAAAGTCCTGACCTCAATCCAATTGAGAATCTGTGGAAAGAACTGAAAACTGCTGTTCACAAACGCTCTCCATCCAACTTCACTGAGCTCGAGCTGTTTTGCAAGGAGGAATGGGCAAAAATATCAGTTTCTCGATGTGCAAAACTGATAGAGACATACCTCAAGCGACTTGCAGCTGTAATCGCAGCAAAAGGTGGCACTACAAAGTATTAACTCAATGGGGCTGAATGATTTTGCACGCCCAATTTTTCGTCTTTTATTTGTTAAAAAAGTTTAATATATCCAATAAAGTGTGTTCTACTTCATGATTGTGTCCCACTTGTTGTTGATTCTTCACAAGAAATTACAGTTTTATATCTTTATGTTTGAAGCCTGAAATGTGGCAAAAGGTCACAAAGTTCAAGGGAGCCAAATAGTTTCGCAAGCCACTGTAGCTGCCGCACTGGTCACTAAGGCCTCATTCATTCATTCTTTCATTCATGGACATTATTTTACATGGCTCCTCTGGGTTTATTTTTCAATGAAATGAGTTCAATTCAATTCAATTCAATTTATTTGTATAGCCCAGAATCACAAATCACAGATTTGCCACACAGGCTTTACAGTTTGTACAAAAGCAACACAACATCCCCTGTCCTTAGACCCTCACATCTTACAAGGTAAAACTCCCTAAAAATCCCTTTAATGGGCAAAAAAAAAACAGAAGAACAGAGGACACTCTTCCTCCATCCATCCTCTTCCAGGATGGACAGGCTGCAGTAGATGATGTGTGTAGGTGGAAACATTACAGGTGATCTCAGTCCAATGTCTGCTTGCTGCTAACATTTACGAGCAAACAAGGGACTCAAACACATGTAAATGGCACCTAACGTGAGGCTGTCATTCTCTTAGTGTTTAAAGATGATGTGAAGCTTACATTCCGGTGGGAAGACGCCTGGGAGGTGGTGGAAGGGAATAAAGGGAAGAGAGGAGGGATTAATGAGGAAAGCACAGTGAAATTTTTTGGTTATATAATGTTTACAGTCACTGAACATGGTGCAGATTTCTGGGTTAACTAGATACCAGGCATCTAAATAAATATGAATCCTATATGAACACATAATGCACTCTTAACACACTCCTACACAACTCTTCTTATAAGTCCCACTTCATCATAATACATACACTGCTACGATAACTGGCTCTTTACAGTGTGCATTTTAGTTGTTGGCTCATAACCATCTGATTCAGACTCTGGATATAAACTAACAGTGTACAGGCTGCACATAGACAGATGAATAGACCGTTTAAATATTTAATATTCAGACATTTGGTGATGCTCATCCCCAATAACTTTTCATCAGCTTCAATCCACATGTTGAACATGTAGCACAGATGTTATTCTGTCCTCATTATCTGATATTAAAGCCTTGCTCTTAATTTGATAATAAACTGAAATGTTATGAACTAAACTTTTGTCAGGTCCTGGTAATACTTTTCGGACATCCAACACTTCAGAGCAACTTTATATTCATCTGGGCCTCATCCAATTATCTCCACAACCTTCAGCATATTTCCACTTGGACCAATTACTGTTATGCAACTTTTATTTCAGTTCACTTTAGAGGTTTGTTTCTGTCTGAAGGTTCAAATGATAATTAAAATTATTTAATATTGATTGCTTTAGTTACAGATGGCTAAAATATGAGGCTTTCTATTATCAGATAAAAAGTAACGCAAATAGGAGTCATATTGGCACTGGACAGACAGAATATCATCTTGTTGCCCGTTTGGAATGCAGAATGCCCTCCTAATTCTAGTGGAGATTTTAGCAGCCATTTTCATGCACTTTGCCTCATGAAAAGATTGTCGCTTCTTTTGTGACATTGCTCGTGTTTATTATTTGTTGCTTCTTGCTGAAATGGTGAATAATAGGGTGAGCTCTGTGAATGAAGAGCGGCTTTGATGTTCACCAAACGTCTTCTTGCTCTTTAGTGTTTTATATTGGTTGGCAATCCAACATGAGGTTGGGTTACTGCCACCAACTGGACCTGTTCAAAAGCAGACTGCTTGGTGAGCCGTGTCAACCCATCAAATGCTGATTTTCCATGGCCTTGATGTCAAAGTCATTCGCCTTAATTCCAGACCAGTGAATAGTGTTATGACAAAGTTTGGAGGCAATTGTAGAGACTCATGGTCAACATATGGACAGACCGAAGCGTGCCTAATTATAGTTGTAGGATGATATAAAAGCACCAAAGATGATTGTGAAGTGACCATGCTTATGAATTAAAAAGTCTACTGTGAATCTATCAGCCATTTACCATACCACCAAACAGTGACCTTCTGACCTGTGCAAAAAGAAGATTTGAGAGAGGGTTTTCTAGCATTCCTAGCAACTTCTCCCAGAGGCTACAAGCCAACCAGCAGCACTCCAGGAGAAAGCTGCATCATTACCAAGGTGCCTTACAGAAGATAACTCCCTTATGGTTTCCACGTCTGTTTCCCCATCTGCTCTCGCTAAAAAAGAGATGTACCTTTAATGCCCTCATGTAACCCTTTCACCCCCGTATAGGTTTGTATAGGCGTCCTACTGCTCCTCAGTTCTTGTTAGCCCCGTGTTCACCCTCTGTTTTACATGCCAGGGCTGTGTCAGCACATTGCTTTGGGCAGCTTTACCTGCTACCAATGTGTTAATTCCATACATCTCTCCACCACATGCCATCCTCCATCTTCCTTTGATAGTAAAATACCTTTTGTTTTTGTTTTTTTTTTGTTTTTTTTGCGTTGGTGCTTTAAAGCTGCTTTTTGCACAATGTTATTTTCACAGGAGTCTGTGGAAAGTAAAGCACAGTCCCTGCAATTTTCCCGTAAAGAGATACAGCAGAGGAGGAGATGACATTTTCAAGAAGTGTGCTCCTGTATTTTTCTTTGTGTGTTGATTCACCTGAACTACTTACTCTGTGTGTGCAAGCGATCTTCACTCATTCCTTTATTCAGACAGATTCACGCCCAGATGTGCATCTATTTGTTACAATGAAAAAAGACCATTTTTTATCATAACATGATTATTCAGCATGGCCCACATGGTGATAAGTGAGCGGGATGGCTCCTCTAGATGTTGCAGTGAGTCTCCCTCAATGGCCTTGTGGACACTGAACCAGAGACAACGCTGCCAGGCGCTTAGCTGCTGCAACGTGATTCATTGGCACGGCATTCCCCCTGGGGTGCCGTACATTTCCAGTTGAAATCTATTGCTGGTTCGAATTACTGTTAAGCAAACATAATTGTATCATACTGTATTGCGCACTCGACAGCTGTTTCCTATTCACTTAAACCACGCTGGGTTATGAGGAGCTATGTCCATGGATGTACTCCGCGTTAATACAGGGATGCAATACCATGCCCGTCATCGGCACGGTATTGTATCAGCTAGATACTTAGAAACCATCTCTTCTTGGCTGCGCGTCCATCCATCCTCAGACAGAGGTTGTCCGTTCCGCTACAAATCGCAGGAAATGGGAGTGTGCTGTGATTGGGGACACTCTGACCACACAGCCATGGAGAGGAAAACTGATACCTACTTGGATTTTTTGAAAAGCCCGCAGAGTTGTAATCTCTGGTTATAAATGATTAATGATTAGCAGCGTTACAGCCGCTCCCTGTTGGAGAGATAAGATTGTCATTGCAGGGAGGTTTTATTGAAATGCAACAATATGATGAAGACAAATGGGTGGAATTCATAAAGGAAAATAACAGAAGAAACAAATGTCCTGTAATTATAAAATGTGTAATATTTTCACATTGATATTAGTTATTTTTCAAGCCTTCGGAGTTGCAGACCATGCTGGTGTAATTAAACAATGCGTCCGTTTCAGAAAGTCACATCATAAAACTTCCATTGAAACTGTTGGTCTGAAACATTTTTGACATGACGTTGATAGAAGAAGCTTTGATATGAGAATCTTTCTCACGCAAGATGTGTAGGTGTTGTATTTTATTTGATACCTTGGTCTGTTTTTTATTAAATGGGGGAAAAAAAAAAAAAACGTTAGAATCTATTAATTCAGATCTACGGGCTGAAGGTTTCGGTGGGGAAGGGGGAGTCAATCAGCTACAGAGAGTAAAAGGGACAATGACAGTTCTCATAGATCTTAGGGTTTTAAAGAAAAAAAACACTTTTTCAAACCTTTTTTTATGGTTTTGTCTATTTTTCAGTATGTTGATACAAGTACTGTATGTCTAAGTGAAAACATAATTATCAGATCACATAGGTAAGCATTACTCAACCGCGACGCCATTTAATATTAATATTATATTACATTGAAACCTGATGAAATGATCTCTCTCACTCCTGTTTTGCTCTGCAATGAATACACAGAGCATCTCAATGGGTAGTGTGCCAGTTTAAAAAATAGCTATAAGAGTGATTCTATTGTTCATTGTTTTTTTTATTTTAAAAACTCTGTAATTCTGCAAAATTCTGTGTTGAGATGAATGCGATTTTATAGATTGGTATTGTGCTGTTGGTTTTGCAAGCTCATGGAAGGTAAATCCTGAGAAGATGCAGGTGAATGCCCCCATATAACTTTATATGGGGGCTTTAATTTCTGCTTATTTTGTATGCATGTGTGTGCATGCATATAGATGTGGCCATGTGAGGGGTGTCATTATATATATTATATATATATATATATATATATATATATATATATATATATATATATATATATATATATATATATATATATATATTAATGACTGAAATGCCATGAGATAATACATTTATTTTTTTAATGGTGCCCTGTCTGAAAAAAGGTTGAGGAACACTGATATAGGTGATGATGTGACGATGGGCTTTAAAAAAAAAGATACAAAACATTGGCATAGTAATGTTGTTTTCTGCACAATCAAAAGTATGAAAAAACAGCCAAAGTAGCTCTGAACTCCGAAGGGTTATAAAGGCCATGGAGCCCAATCCGCTAATTATGCCACGCAGGTATTATATTTTGCTCAACTGTTCATATATTGTTAAATTTCTTGAGGGCAGAGCAAATAGTATTTTCAGCTAAAGTAAATCATACCTTTACTCTAGCTCACTGTGTCTGTCTATCAGGAGACAGAGCAGCCATCCACGGTGAGGCAGAAAACATAGGTTTACGTGCTTCTTATATTTGTATTATAACCACAAGATCCTGAGCAAATGCATAGAGAACCAGTGTGGAATCTAACATGGCACGGTGAGAAGCTTCATCCAGCTCATGCGTTCGCATCCAGCTATCTACTTCAAAAAGCCCTCACATCATACTGAATTGAAATTCTGCATGGATATTTCTTTGGATCCTGCATATTTTATGGGAGGCAGAAGCCTGGTCAGTATTAATATGTGCACTACACGTGTCGGAGCTGCTCCGCAAAGCAGTTAGCCAGGAGGACTGTGGAAGGCCTCACATTTAGAGGGGCTTAATGTGCTTAAAAATGGCTCGAGGCAAGGCAGGCTCCCTTTCTCCCCGTAGAGACGTCACACAAATCCTGTCATGTGCACACGCACACTGTATGGCTGTGTACAATACGTGTGCATCCTCTCACTGTGATTATTTAGGTCATCAGCTAACTTCTTATGTCAAAAATTGAATTTCTCCCTGCATGGGGAGTTCTAGACGGGGGAGTGGCAGAAAAAAAATTAAAAAAAACAAAAAAACAAAAAGGGCATCATTCAGCTATGTGCAACGAGGCAGCAGCCTGAGCAGGAGATGGGGATGCATGGGGAGAGGGCACCTGGTCACTGGGAAGTTGCCAGCCACCATCATGATGTTCCAATACCCCTAGAATATACTGTTTTCTTAACATTTAGGCAGAGGAAATACATAAGGAAATATTCTGTAGTAGAAGATGCGACAGAAAATAGCTTGACCAGTCATCTGAATGGAAATTAAGGGGTCTGGTTTAAACTGATCAGCTGAGTCTGTGGATGGTAATTATTGCGGGTACAGCAGCTGCATGTCGCCATGGTAGCAGGTAGCATTAGCTGAGCTACAACAACAAGCTGTCTACTTCCTGCGCTCACAGCTCCACGAATCTCTTGTGTTCGGCGGGGATCGAGTTAAAGAGATCCTATTTTAGAAACCGCAGGCCCTGGGGCAAAATTCTGAGTGCAGCTAGATCCCATTATCTGATAATTCCATGCTCCAGAATCATTCTAAATTTAAGATTCATTAATCTGTTAAATTTAAATAAGAAATGCAATCTCAAAGGCGAGAGCTCCTGGGTTTTTACATCAGCACTGGTACAAAGGTAGAAGAGATAGTGAGTCGAGCAGATATAAATTGAGATATATGTGTGTGTGTATTTCCAGTAAGATGCACCGTTCTGTTGGTTTAATTCTGCAGAATGTGTGCGCAGCCTGATGTGAGCTCGCTGGTATTATGAAAGGCAAACAGCCAGCGAGGAAGGGTAAATAAATCAAAAACGCTCTTGCCTTCGGTGTGACAACAAGAAATGGGGCGAACGGTAATCGGAATTGTCAATATGTATTCACACTAGTGGATAAGTCGTCACTGGAAGGATGTGGAGGAATAATCCTCTTGAGTTATGCAGATGAAATGGCAGATATACCACGGGGAGGGGGAAGGCACAGGCTCGCCTGTCAAAACCAGATGTGTCCTCATTTTTTTTCCGGAGTGTCTCTATCTTATCGGCCTCGTGGATCCCTGAGGTGCCAGAGCTGCTTGCTGGTTGAAGATGAATGGAGGCTGCGCAGAGCGATCTACTCAAGGTTAGGGAGAGCATAGACACGCCAGTCAAGAACATCGCTACACTAAAGCTAAAGGTTCGAAGTCTCTGTTCATCATGTCCTCACTATGCTTCGGCCTTCAGTCAGCGCGGATTGCTCTGCTTTACTTCTCCAATAATGAAGCGATGCATTGAGGGAAATATATATATCACAACCTGTAGTTTTCAATACAAGAAAATTAGGTTCAATTCATTTCAATTCAATAAATTTATTTGTATAGCCCAGAATCACAAATCACAGATTTGCCCCAACGGGCTTTACAGTTTGTACAAAAGCAACACAACATCCCCTGTCCTTAGAACCTCACATCGTACAAGGTAAAACCCCTTTAACAGGGAAAAAAAAATGGAAGAACCCTCAGGAAGAGAAACAGAGGAGGGATCCCTCTTCCAGGAGGGACAGGCATGCAGTAGATGATGTGTGCAGGTGGAAACTTTACAGGGAAAATTGAACATTACAAACAGACATGTAATGAATTGGGTGTAAGTGGAGGATGAGGCGCAGGATCCATCACAGCTTCCAGGTGAACCAGGACAGCATCACACCCTCCAACATCCGTAGATCCCTCCGTGGCTGCACTACAGCATGCTCTGTGAATGAGAAAAACACAGGGCAACAGCAGATTTAAAAGTACAATAGTGGTTCATCAGTATCACAGATAGAAGAAGAAAAAGGAGCTCAGAGCATCTCATGAAGACTAGGCAGAATAACCTATAGCAGCACGGCCGGCCCTAACTATATGCTTCTTTGAACAGGAACGTTTTTAACCTATTCTTAAATATATGGAAGGGTGTCTGCCCCCCCAAACTGGAAGATGATTCCACAGGAGAAGTTGAAGGCTCTGCCTCCTGTTTTAATTTTAGAAATTCTGGGAACCTCCAATAAGCCTGCATATTGGGAACGTAATCATCTCGATGGGTGATATGAGACTAAGAGATCCCTAAGGTAGGATGGCGCCTGATGGTTGAGCACTTTATAGGTGAAGAGCAGGATTTTGAATTCTATTCGAGATTTCACAGGAAGCCAGTGTAGAGCGGCTAATACAGGTGAGCTATGCTCCCTTCTTCTAGTGCCAGTTAATAAATGGGCAGCTGCATTCTGAATCAGTGGGAAAGTCTTTAGAGACTTTTTGGTGCAACCGGACAGTAAAGAATTGCAGTAGTCAAGCCTGGAAGTAAAAAAATGCATGGAGTTTTTCCGCATTATTCAGAGATAGGAAATGTCTGACCTTTCCTATGTTGCGTAGGTGAATGAAGGCAGTCCTAGAAATATGTTTAATGTTGGCAGAGAATGACAAATCTTGGTCAAAAATGACTCCCAGGTTTTTCACAGTGGAGCTAGAGACCAGGGAGATGTCATCCAGTATAACTATATCACTGGATATAGAGTTCCACTGGATTTCGGACCCGAGTACAATGATTTCTGTTTTGTCTGAATTTAGTAGAAGAAAATTGCAGGTCATCCAGGATTTTATATCCTTAAGACAAGCTCGAAGGTTAGCTAGCTGATTGGTTTCGTTTGGCTTAATTGATAGATACAGTTGTGTATCGTCTGCATAACAGTGGAACTTAATAGAGTGTTTCCTAATGATTTTACCCAATGGGAGCATATAGATAGTGAAAAGTATTGGTCCAAGCACAGAACCTTGTGGAACCCCATGATTAACTTTGGTATGGATAGAAGAAACATTATTGATATGGACAAATTGGGAACGATCTGAAAGATAGGACTTAAACCAGTTTAGTGTAGTCCCTTTTATACCGATAAGATGCTCTATTCTCTGTAACAATATTTGATGGGCGACTGTGTCAAATGCAGCGCTAGGGTCTAACAGAGCAAGGATGGAAATAAATCCTTTATCAGATGCATTGAGAATATCATTTGAAACCTTAACTAGAGCAGTCTCTGTGCTGTGTTCCATTCTAAAACCTGACTGGAAATCCTCGTATAAGTTATTGTTGTGTAAAAAGTCACACAGCTGTTTAGCAACTGTTTTTTCCAGAACCTTAAAAAGGGAAGGGAAGATTGGAAATGGGTCTATAATTGGCTAAAATGCTTGAGACGAGGGCAAGTTTTTTAAGGACAGGTTTAATTACAGCTACTTTTAAAGGACAGTGGTACATAGCCAGATAATAAAGACATATTGAGTATGTCACCTGGTATTCCCAGGCGTTCTCCCATCCAAGTACTAACCAGGCCTGCCCCTGCTTGGCTTCCAAGACTTCGAGATTGAGCATGTTCAGGGAGGTACGACTGTAAGTTGATGTTTAACTATTAGATCTATTTTATTTGTTTTATTTTGAATTAAAGGGAATATCTAGTGAATATCATGACATTCGTATAAAGTCTATACAGTATGTGGACGTGGTGGATGTGTTATGGGGGAGGGGGTAATTACAGTTGAGGATATAGGGGTTCTGCTCCAGAGTAAAAGAAATTGCAGGTTTAGAGGCAAATAACAAGGAAGTGACAGTGCTGTGCAACCCCACACCCCACATTACTTGCAGTCTTTCCATTAGAAATAAACAAATGTGGAATCTGTGGTTTCTTGAAGCGTAATTGGATAAAATGTTTAATTTAAATCTGAAATGAAACATGAAATTAAAGTTAGATTTGCCAGGCAACACACATGAACACACACGCAGCTCAGCCAGCAACAGATCAGCTGCAGACTTTGTTCCCCCGCTCCTTGTTGCTGGTCAGAATACAAACATAAGGATTGAATGGAGATGAATGAATATTGATTTCATGCGGACAGCTGATAACAGTTTAATCCATTGAGAGGGGTTAGGATGATTTGTGTCCCTCTGTCTATAGTAGTTCTTTGACAAATTGAAAAGTGTTTTATTTTAGAATCATTACCTGTGGCATTTTCAACAGGATCTCCTGGTCATGATTATTGGAGAGTGTTGTTCATACATTCATTACAAAAATTAAATGCAGGGAAGAACAGTTTGGCTTTCAGGAAAGTTTACAATGTCCTGATGAAAGCCCTTTTGAAATATTCTAGGGATTTTATAAACTAGACATGCTTGGAAACGTTAAAAAATGATGCACCTGAAAACCAGTGATTGTATATATTTTAAGACTCCATTTTGGGCTTTTAAAATGGCATAAAAAAAAAAAAACGCTGCTCTGAAAACTCCTATAAGGTCTTTATGAAACCTACCAGTGGTATTTCCAGGAACATTTATAATTGAAACATCAGTGTCAAGTTCCTGCTAGCGCACCCATTTAAAAAGGTTGGAATTATCCACCTGGAAGTTTTAATTGGATTTAACTGAAAATGACAAAGTAACTTTTGTTTTTCCTTTTATCCATTTTCCTTCTTTTAGGTGCAAGAAATGTAATTTCAAAGCTATTCATAAAGATGAACAAAAAAAATCTTGCAAATCAAGGGAACACAAAGGAAAACATGATTAATGTCTGTACTTAATGGAAATCAAAGAATAGCAATTAAGTCTACCAAAAAAAGTACACACCTAAATAATTATTGCCAAGCAAACAGTTTAACAGTTAATTTAATTTACAAACCAAGTGCAACATAATGAACTGATTCCTTGCTAAACAACTGGAAATAGCTATTATTTTGCTTCTTGTTAATTTAGAAAGGTGATCTAACATGAAGAATATGGGTGAATTGTGTAAAAATGTGGTTAAAACTTAGGAAATAGTTATATATTACATTTGCAATCAATTTAGAGATGATCTTCGAGTCTAAGTTTATGTATTGATGTCTATAAATCCAGAGTCATGCAATCTGCATGTGTTATTTGTATATATAATGGCCAAATAGAATTTCAGTCAATTCTATTTTGGATTTTACAAATGAAAAATGATCAGAACACTGTTTAAGAAATAAAAATATATACTTTGAATGAAAATACAAAAGCCAAAAAATCCACTTCAGATCCTCTAAGGCTCAATAATTACCCGGTTATATCTTTGTTTAATCCATACAGAAATATCTCTGTCAACCTCTTCTTCTAAAAGTTAGAGGCAGCAGCAGTAATGGCAGCGTGCTCACTTCAGACACTTTCAGATCTAAATTGTTTTATTGGTTTGTATTGAATGTTTTTTTTTCTTATCATGACTACTACCAGGAGAACACAGCAACCCACAGCTGCCCCCTCGCAGCTCACATGACTCCGGCGTTGAGACAGGAGGAGGCCTCTCAGGAGGCTGCGCTACTTTTACCAACCACTCTCGCATTATTAAATAATGGATTTTCTAAGCACTACTTCATATTTTACTGACAAGTTCAATTTGGATCCATTCCCTCAGTACTTTCTGTCCCCTACCTTCATGTGATAAGTAGTCATTTCGCTTTTGTAAGATAAATGGGCTTCACTTTTTGAAGAGACGTAGATTGAAGGAGAGGGAGCAGATGGGAATCGGGGTGAGGAAAGCCGGGGGGCGGAAAGATAGAGAGAAAGTTGGGTGTGTGGGCGTATTCTCCAGAGATACATATATCATTTTATAATTGTAGCTTCTTTTTTTTTTTTGATTTATAAGCATCTCACACGAAACAATTGAACATATGTAGAGCTGCTTTGAAGATATGGTGGAGATCATCTCCCAGCATGAGGGCGATTACCCAGATGGAGCCACTGGCAGCGGCTCCGGCGACCGGTCGTTCTCGGCCAGTGGCAGAGTGTGTCGCAGACGTTCCACCAACAACACACACACATACACATGCACGGAAACTCAGAAGTGCTCTGTCCCTGCAGGAGAAATCCTCCTAGACACGGCAGTAAAACAGCAGTTTGGAGATTTCTTCTAAAGGCCTATTAACTGCTAAAAGCAGCTGCAACTGACTGACTCTAAAGCTGCAAGAGAAAGTCCAGGCTGATGTATCTGATCTGGATGATGTCACCATTTTCATATTTAGGACATGCAACTAAAACACATTTGTGGTCAATATTATATTAATTCTATTCAGTGGTGGAGAGTAACAAACTCTAGTGCTGTAAGTATTTCTATGTATCTTTAATTCACTTCACTCCAGCTCGGGGTAAATATTCTACTCCTCCACTCCTTCACATGCATATTTGAATCAATGGATAATATCAGAAGCTTTGGAGCTACAACATAGTTAAAGATGAAAACAGCGGCCTTAACATTTTTATCTCATCAACGTGTAGACAGCTCACATTTCACATGTCTAGGAACAGCTCCACCAAATAGAGATTTTTCACTCTAAACTTCCCACATGATTTCATTTAATTTCCTTTCCCATGAATCATTTCAGAACCCAACATATTTATCAACTGACCCTTTGGAGAGGCCAGACCCCTAGGTTGGGAACCACTGGACTAAGCTACAACTGGAACATGCTATAAACTAGTGATGCACGATATATCGGCCAACCGGTATATATCTGCCGATATGTCACGTTTTTTAAAATATCGGTATCGGTCTGATGTCAACAAATTCTGGCCGATATGTCAACAATTGGCAGAGTTAAACAGCTACAGTTAGTTGGGTCGCTGTCTGCGTGTCTCTCGGCGACGCGCTAAGCTAGCTGGTCCTAGCGGGCTCCTCCGTCACATCGCATCGCCCGAAAAGACAAAAAAATGTGTGGAACGTTGCTCCGGGGTGTCGGACGCCGTCCTGACGTCGCCGCCTTCGCGGAGCTCCATCGGGTCCGCTTCGCCGTACTTCCTCTAACCACATGACAGAGTTTTACAGTGAGCCTTCCTTTAAATAAAGAGCACTGTTGTGCTTTTCAAATGTACAGTGTTTTTTCTGGTCTGTACTAAATTTGTGACACTACAGAAAACTTTTTTCTCTACATATATATTGATATCGGCAAATATCGATATCGGCATTTTACTGCCGATATGTATATCGGATATCGATATCGGCTGAAATTTTCACATCGGTGCATCCCTACTATAAACAATGATGCCGCATGATAATAATGTAATGATTCCAGAGAGAATAATACATTGGTCAGGAAACAAAACCAATATGTACAAATGTAAAATTTGAAGTATATTTTATGCGTGTACTACCTATTAGATTTGTAATGCAAGCATTTTTTTATATTGTATACTACTTTTTTACTTGCTATTAGTTTTCTAACTTTTCAGCTAATATGCTAAATGTCCCCATGAAGACATAGAAGTCTTAAAGCTTGGAAGGATAGCATCATTTTGAGGGGTTTGTCCTAAATTGTTCCATTACGGCAGCCTTCAGATGTTTCTCTACATGTGATGTGCTCTAATAGAATGTGTCGGTGAATTTGGTCCCAGAGCAGGAGCCATGAGATGAAGAGCATGGGAAAGGCTTTTGCAAGCATTTTTTTTCTTTTTAAAGTATGCTTCCAAGGAGCCGACAGACCTCTCTTTTTCTGTTGATGCATTTTTTGCCTTATCAGGTTCTTACCTCTTATCAAGTGTCACATTCTGACATTTCGTTTTCATGAGAGGCAGATATAAAATATGATCTAATATTATTTGTTGTCCTGCGGAATGGCTGGGAATATTGAATGAGTGCCGATCCGACTGGCTGTAAATGCAGCGCTTGAGCGAAATGTGCGATGACACCCTCCCGTCGCTCTGTGGATCCAGGAGTGCAATAAATACCTCTGCTGACTTTGGGCTCGTTGACACAACGCGCTTCAGAAGTATTTGGCTTAGTTTTCCGCAGCACATTCTGACCTTTCAAAGCAACATTGTTATTCAGTTACATTATCCACCTGTTCATCCCTGAGCACATTTATTCATTCATTCATTGCTGCAATATTAATGCTTCAAAACCGGAGCAGAATGAAAATATGCATGACTTTATTATTTGGTCTGAAGCAGCACTCTGCAGCCTCCCTATATAAACACTGCTCTGCCATGTATTACTTACACTGTAAAAGATACAAGTATTCATATTCTGGGAGCTGGGCCCCATTAAAATTCTGTAAAATAACCGAAATTGAGTGTCTCATAAATATAGTAATTTTTCCCAATTACATAACAGTTTTATATATAATCTTATTGTATGTATTTTTTAGCTTTATAAAGGATTTGTTTGGCCCTAGAAAAGTGACCTGATACTGCTTTAATACAAATAACCATCTGTTACGAATTGAGAAAAATACCTGTATGTGGAATCTTCCAAATCTGAATCTATATTTAGTTCAATAAAACAATATATATCACTAATAAATCATTTGATTCAGACACATTTTTCCTATGTTTAAAAAAATATAGGAAATATGTCAATAAAACTACAAATATGTACCATGCTTTTTTAAAAATTGCTATCAGGGATATTACTGCAGTGTGACTATATTTTATGAAATGTAATAGTATTTTTATGGATAGAAATCTCTGTATTTACATATTGTTAAACATAAACGGAACATTTCAGTCAGCTCTGAACTCCTTTCTCTCCTTTTTTAATCCAAAGGGCTGAACCCATTCTAACCCGGATGAAAGAAGATCACACCCGTATCATCCTGCCCGCCATCGACAACATCAAGTACAACACGTTCGAGGTGCAGCAGTACGCCAACGCCGCCCATGGCTACAACTGGGGGCTATGGTGCATGTACATCATCCCCCCACAGGAATGGCTGGACAAGGGCGATGAGACAGCTCCTATCAGGTGAGGCCCTGGCTGGAGAACATCCTTCATTATAGATGAGACGTTTGATGAAATATGGATAGCCCCGATAGCCTCGGGATATGACTTATTCATGTGTGCAAGCATCAAACCGAGGAGCTCTTAAGCCCAACGTGCCACCACAACAGACAAACAAACCTGGGCCTATTGGAAGCTGTCGACTCGCGTTAATAAATATCTTTATTTTAGTCGCAAATCCAGACGCTGTGCTCTCATTAACGTAACTGTCCGGTGTGCATTGTGTCCGTTGTAAAAAATGTTTTCATGCAGTAACACTACTTATACACCTACACGAACCATGGGCTTCCGGAAGAAGCATTTCACTTCACCTGGATCCACATCACTAAACCCATAAATACACATGTCACACTCATCACTTTTCCAGCTTTTCTTTCATAATGTGGATGATGGACGATACTCACTGGAGAAGGGATTTTGCCCTTTGAGCTGCCGGAAGGCTTTTAGTGTAAAACATCTGGGCAGGAAGTGTTGACTTCCTAGGGACAAACACAGTGATATATGAAAGGTTAAGGCATGTGTATAAATCTGGGTACCTTTTTTTTTTACTCTTTTTACCTTTACCACAAATTTTTGAACACAAAATTTGTTTTTAAGCTTATTTATTACTTGACGTACATACACAGGTAAAGCCAATAACGAGAAAAGGTATTTAAGGTGGCCAATTGTGAGTTGTTCTTCTCTCAAAAATCTGTCAAATGACCTGAAAACAAAGATTGTTTAACATCACGGTTTAGGGAAAAGGATACAAAAAGCTAGGTCAGAGATTTCAGCTGTCAGTTTCCACTGTGAGAAACATAGTGAAGAAATGGAAGACTACAGGCATGGTTCTAGTTAAGGAAAAATCTCAGAGAGAGAGAGAGACATTATTGGTATCAGGTAGCACTTTTCACTGCAGCTGATCAGAAACTAGGGAGGCTTCTTATTTAAGTATAACAAAACATTCTTATACTTATTAAAAGTTAATGATAGTAATAAAAGCTCCTGACAGCTTGACCTGTTTATAATACTAATAACTAACGTTGTATAGCATTTTCAATACAAGTAACAAAGAGCCTGTTGGCCCAGATAGTAGAGGCATAGGGAGAGGTCAGTCCAGTCCTGACCTTAACAGCAAAAAAAAGAAATTACAATAAATCTCAAAACGAACCATGGTGATACGGTCAAATGCGGCTTAAAGGCCGAGCTGCTGCGTTGTGAACTAGCTGCAGATGCTGTAGTGATTTCTGGCTCAGACAGGTGTAATGGGAGTTACAGTAGTCGAAGCGTGAAGAAATAAAAGCATGGATGAATTCTCCAGATCTGCAGCCGAAATAAAAGACCTAACCTCAGCAATATTTCTCAGATGATAAAAACATGACTGGATGACTTTCTTGACATGGGGGTTCAAAGCATAACTCCTGATCATAAATAACTCCTCGCTTTCTGGCTCAGGGTTTAACAAGCGTTGCTAAATCACTGAGGATTTTCAGCGTTTGGCTCCTTTTTGCAGGGGGACCTAGCGCCATGTCAGATTCTGCATGATTGAGTTGTAGAAAATATCTGAGATCCTGCATTTTTTTGTTTCTGTAAGGTAGCTGTGGAGAGCTGCTGTTAGATTTGGATGTAAAACAATTAAATTGAACATCATATTTCCAAATAGGGTCACATAATGGGGAGCATGGGAATAGAAAAAAAGAAACTATTTAAAAACACAGACAATAGAAGAGGTGCAGGGTCGAAATATTGGATGTCTTAGCAAAGCTTCATCACAGCCACGAATTCCTGAGTATTAAAAGCTTGACTCAGGATAGGAGGAGGGTGAGACAACAGCTGCCTCGTGTTCCTTCGCTGACATTTCGCTGCAGACGGACAGATTGCTTTGAGGGCTGAGGTGTGTTGGTCATGCGGATTTGTCTATTGGAAATCATTCGCCGACTTGTTTCCTCAAGGTTTCTGTCCATCAGCAGTGGAAGCCGTGTGGACAGACACCTTAGTCTCAAAGACCTTTTTTATTCACATTCACCACATTCCTTTGTGTTTTGGTTATTTTTTTTCTCAGTGTCTGTGTCTAGTTCCTGTTTTATTTAGGACGGTCTTCTAAATTGTTGAACACCTTATGTGTCTCACCTGTAGCATGATAGAAAGACAGTAAAAGGAGTCAAGAAAAGACAAAAAATGGATACATTCTGTGAGCGTCGAGGAACTGTGACAGTTTGAAAATAAAACACAGGAGCCGCTGTAGAAATCCAGTTATTTGGAGGAAAGAAATGCTTGAGTCACACACTGGAAATTACTATCTGTTTTTGCCTGAAACCATCCTCAGAAAAGAAAAGAAAATACAAATAAAACAAAAAAACACAAATCACAGCATCACTCCTATTTAGTTCAATAGTGTCAGTTAGTAAGAAGGACGGTGCCTAAACACACATTTGGAAGAGATCTAACTGTTGTAAAAGCCTTTCAGTTTGGACATAAAGTAGGAGAAAAGTGAATAAGATCCCAGTAAATAAACAAACTGCTGAATAAGAAGCATCACAGACAGTTCCCAACTGATGAACACAAAAGGTTCTGTGAGGGTTTTCGTAAACTGAACTGTTTGTAATTCATTCTGTATAAAATGTTAACCTATATTTGCCATTTGCGGTCATTTAAGTGCTGTTATTACTCTAAATAAGAATGTGCTATTTTTTAACACTTAGCAGAAACACACAGCTCAAAGAGACATGTACAGGAAGGAACTGGGTGACATGACATGGTGCGTGGTTCAAAATACAGACTTGTGAACCAAAAAAGGCATTTTACAGACATTTATCAACATCAATCAGCCGTTGTTTGTATAACTATAAATGTTCATGAGTCAGATGTTCATATTTTTGGGGAACTGCTGTACTGCGCTTAAAACTGTGTGCAGCAATTATTGATGCAAAATTTGCATAAAGGACAGGACAGAATGAGGTCACAAACAACCCAGAAATCAGGTTAAAAAAGGACAATTAAATTCAACAGCAATGTTCTCACCTGGGAACAAACTGAGCTATCTTAATGTGGAGTTTCGGGCTATTTATGGATTGATTTTGCCTTTATACATCACATATAAAGAGCTTCACTTTGCTAATGTCTGACGGATTGCTTCTTTTCAGCACACATCATCACCTATATGACCCACAATCAAACAAAAAAACACATACAAATCTGTTAAAAAATTGTGCCTTTAATGATATAAAAATACAAACCAGCTAAACAACACCTTTTAAAGTTAACAATTAAAGAGTAAAAACCACCTTGATGTCTTTCATTCTAATTAATTTCTATATTTCTCAAACTATCAACTCTTTGAGGATCGTCTCATCTTCTCTCTGCAGCTGTTCGGCTCCATCCCCTCCCTGAAATGTTCAACTTCTAGATCTGAATCAGCAGAGTCTGACATTGTTTCCTTTTTGTAAAAGGAAAAACTGAAGAAGATATCGGAGAATCCAAAACACAGTGTCTTTTATCTATGCTTTTAAAGACGTAAGCACATGCACGCATGAGTAAGTTATTTTTATATCAGAGATAAACCATCCTACCTTTCCATCCCTATTTTTACTTCATCTATCAATAGCAAACGAAAACCATCACAGAGTTTCAGGGCTGCATTTTCCACAAAACTTATAGGAAGAGCTCCACCTGTCCCTGCTTTTACTGTGACTTCCTATTAGAGAAGTGACTCGATCACTGCAGACTGACTGTTGACTGGTGGAAGGGTTAAAAGTGTTATCTTGCCAAATGGCATACATGCATCAGATGTTCATACTGCATACTACAAGCAAATGATGTGGGGGCTGAAATGAAGGGGTGTGAGGGACGGATGATCCCTGCAGGCTGACCATCTGCACACCAAAAATAACCCTAATGACACTAAATGAGAAATCCACTGGAGGATTTCATCATCAATCTGTGATGCTCAGTATGTTCCGAAAGTTATTTTTGATAAACTCTTGTGAGGTCTTCTTGTTTCCTGGTGTATACACTTTCATCTGAACTACCATTCCAAACTCCTGAGAAGTGACTTATTTATACATGTTGGTAAAAAATTGCCAGAAGAACACTGCAGGAGGTCTGGGGGATGGGGAGAGAACAATGGAACAGTGTGTCAATTCTGCTTACAAACTACTGCAAAAAAAACCACTGGAGACTGTCTTGTGTTTCTCCTACTGCTGAAGGCAGGAAGGAAACTGTGTCTGCACTGCTTTAAAGTCTATTGAGACTCTTGTTGATGGAGAAATTGGTATCTCTGCCTCTTCTGTGATTGATTTCTTTTGTATGAGTGTTGAACAGTGAACAAAGAGAGAGGAAAGAATGAAGTGTAGGAACGTTCAGTGTAGACTGCATCTATTTTCAAAATTTTTGCAGTAACGGGTGCCTTCAATTCAATCAAGTTATTTAATCCTTTGACTCTAGTTGTGAAATTACTTTTTCACACCCATATGTAGAAAAGTAGATGTTAATATCTGTTTGATTATAAGAAGGTTGGTGTGCTTTATAAATACTGTCTCACACAAACGCTTCTATTTCAAATCGGAGCCTTGAATCCATCGTGATGTCACAACTATACAGTCACCATTTGAGAGGATCATTAACGTTAATGAGACAGACACAAAATGGCGTGTTCTTTCTAGAAATGCAGTTAGAAGCCAGAGAGAGGAGAAATGAAACTACACTGGTTTTAATGGTTTTGGTTCTTAAAACTTAAAACTTAAAGTAGATCTTATTGGTGAACTTCAGATAAAACCCAGGAATAAGATAAAATCTAAAACCTTTGATATTCTAAGTTTGATCATCTTGCAAAACATAGAAATGAGAGAAGCACGATACGTTGCTGTGATTTGCTCTTGTCCTTTCGCTATAATTAAATCAGAAAATACATTGTCCCTCGTACATAATCATTATGAGGGATAGTGCCAAAAATGTAGAGTAACCCTTAAATCTTGGTAAAGTTTAAGTCTCTTAACAAGGTTTTAAAAAATGCTATCAGCTAGTTTTATATTCTAGGTAAATCAAATATTATATAACAAGTATAGTCTAAACAATTATAGAAAATAACATTTATCATTAGTTTTTGGTTACACTGTTTGACATTTTGTGTCAAAAATGGGTACAAAATCACAATTCTTGGAAAAAAAATGGACTTTTGAATGACAATACGTATGAACACAAGAGGTACATTTTGATGATTTCTTCTTAAAACTGCATTTTAAAAAGTTGACTTTCTCATCTTGTCAACCATAATTATTATTAACATGAATTTGTTTTTGTTACAACTCGCTTGTCTTTTGTTGAAATACGTGCAGCAAACATAACAAACCTTGTTTAGCTTCTTCAACGCATGCATCTCACTTAAGGTACTGAGCCTGTACTTAATCATTGAAGCAGTGTTTAATGCACATGGCCAGCAAGCAAATTCTAAGAGGAACACTCCGGAGTACTAACAGAGTTCGCAGTGTACCGGCAGGAAGGTAGGTCACCTGTCAAGAGAGAACGGGTAAGGTGAGCGGGTGCTGTGTCTCTCTTTTTATCTGCACAGTGAGTGCAAATAATGGCACTCAAAAGCCTCCCTGTCATCCTTTTATAATTTAAACATCACTGCATGAGGCCACTGAAATTAAATTAATATACTATTTATTAGCATCATTTAAATGTTGATCACAGGATATCTTCTTAACATGACAGTTTATACTGATTTACAATAAAACCCTCAACTGTCAGCTTTGTCAGATTTCTGATCTGCACTCACAGAAATAACAATAAAACATTTATACCCTTTAAAATACAGCTGAGATACAGATTAGAAGGCAATCGTTTTTTTTATATATATACATTCATATAGTGTAAATAATAATTAGCAATTAATGTTCCATGGGGCGACACGGTGGAGCAGTGGGTAGCACTGTTGCCTCACAGCAAGAAGGTCGCAGGTTCAAGACCGCTTTGGGGCCTGGGTCTGGGACCTTTCTGTGTGGAGTTTGCATGTTCTCCCCGTGTCTGCGTGGGTTTTCACCGGGTACTCCGGCTTCCTCCCACAATACAAAACATGCTCAGGTTAATTGGCAAATCTAAATTGCCCATAGGTGTGAGTGTGTGTGTGAATGGTGTGTGAATGGTGTGTGTGCCCCACGATTGGCTGGCGACCATCTGGGGTGTATCCCCCTGCCTCTCGCCATAAATGCGCTGGGATAGGCTCCAGCAGACCCCTGCGACCCCGAAAGGGAATAAGCGGGATAGAAAATGGATGGATGGATGTTCCATGTTCAAGTGCCACTTAGATTTTAAGTAGCACTTGACAAGGTAACAAATGTCTTGCAAATGTCACACTCTCTAATGCCGGCTGGCATCAAATAATATATTAATAAAAATAAAATATAGATATATCCTATGGTGAGTGATGTTAAATTTAAAAGGAGGTATTTAAAGTTTTCAGAAATAATTAGTCATGAGAGAAATCCCAAAATGGGGCTTCACCTCTCCAATGAGAAGGAATCTCTCATGAATTAGACTAAACTAGCAATTTTGAAGTCTAATTAATAATTGATAAGTTTAATGAAATATAGTCAAAATCACCTTATTAATAGTTACTACAGGCTGATTTGGATTTGGAATTTAAAGGTAGAAGTTGGTGTCATTCACATTCATGTAACATTAGAGGCAACAGGTATTACTTAATGACACTATGTATGCATGTGTATGCAAGTGTAGGAGGACAAAACAACAAAGATGGCTGTCATAAATAAAGAAATTGGGTTTTAAGCTATAGTCAGATCAGAATAAAAGTCAAATGTGAAGTAAACATCAGATATGCTTTCCTACAATAAATGCTTTGACTAGCCTAAATATTTACTAAAGTACATAATAAAGTTAGTCATTTGCAAAAATCTTTTCAAGCCAGATTGAAAAAAATAGCTATACCCTTCTGTCTCTCTTTCGTTCTTTCTCATTCTCTGTCTCTCTGCATGTTTTTCAACATGATTATTAATTGGTTTTGGTAACATCATGAATTCATTGAGCATTGAGCATAGCAGCTTTTTAAGCATTTTTGAATATTAAGTTATTTTACAAGACACAAATAATAGATTGCTCTCTCGCTCAGTATATTACCAGTGTGCACTTGAGCCAGCAGTGGTATTGGGAGGCTTTTTACATGTTGATATATGCAGCAGAAATATCGCTAGCTGGATCATTTATTAGGTCTCAGCACAGAGTTTCACTATTAGTTTTGTTGTGTTAGTAGACAACATGCTGCCACACACACACTGAGCCTAAAGGCTAATTTACTTTAAAGTTAAGGTAAACAACTCAAATTTAGGCTGCAAATCTACCAGTTAGAAGCTCTCTCTCTATATCTCTCTCTCACGAACAACTTTCATGTTGGGAATCGCAATCTCTCTCTCTCTTTCTCTCTCCTCTCTCTCTCTCTCTACGTCTCCCTCACCAACCAACATATTGTAAAATACTAAATAACAGCCTTAAATGCTCCAATGATGACATCATCTCAGGTAATGTCATTACCGGAGATCAGTAATTTGTCAATTTCCATGGCTCTAGTGCAACGAAAAAATGTCTAAAAAAAAGTACGATATAAAAATGTTAACTTTCTGTGGTAAAATATGCAGAGGATATCTCAATTAAATGCCTGATCTGTTAAGTGACTGAAATAGATAAATGCCCTGGCTATTATTTGGTATTTTACGCTATCAATTGAAAGGGAGTTGGGCAGTGGGAGCTCTCCTACTGCTGCTCCAGCTGCTGCTCCAGCTGCTGCTCCAACATATAGTGGACTACATTAACTTTCATTGGGCAATGAGCAAACTAAGTTTACCTTTGGGAAAGAAGGCAGTCAGCAGCTGCCTCCCCTCATCCTGCCTTCTTTAGGTTTCTTACCTCTCATTCTTCTTTTATAAACCCAATTTCTGCTTTTTTAGGCAGCATGATGTCGGGCCCTAGACAGGTCATTCAATTTGGGTTCACTGACGTTACACTTAAGACTAAACGTTTTTGTGCGTCCATGAGGGGGCTCCCAGAATGTTCAATATGCTGAGGGGACTGTAACAAAAGGGTTAATTTTCTTATTTGATGTTGTTGATATATTGAAATACATTATAAGACCAATTAATTGGAGGGTCTGATTCATTCTAAATAAAAACATCACAAAAAAAAGAAAAACTGGATTTTCATGGGCTCCTCTCTGCTGGTTGGAAGTAGTGGGCCTGAGTTGCTTGAAGTCAGGAGTGCTCATGGAAGGTTATGGTTTTAAGCAGATTCTTCTCAATGATGCCATGAAGCAAGTGGCTGCTTCTCAAGGGAACTGTGTGTGCAAAAAAGCTGAAAAAATAGTGATTGGTGAAGATACTTATGGGGCAGTTCACATAAAAGAAAGAGCTCAAGATGCCTTTTCTCCCTCACTAACATCAGCTCAACTTTGAAGCTTTATTGTTTGTATCAATGAATGCTAATTTGGACAGATCTAAATTAAAGATAAAGAAAAGACAAAGGCCCCACCTGGCGACCTGTCTCAGGTGTATACTTGACTCTTGTCAGAAGTACAGGGGGATAGGCTAAAGCAGACCTCAATGACCGAGGTGAGGAATAAGTGGGTATAGAACATGAATGAATGAAGAGACAAACATGATGAGTGAGTGTCAAGAAAGCTTTTTGTTAAAGTGAGCCTTAACAAAAACAGTTTAAGACATTGTTCCTGTGAAATATTCTGTTTTTGTGGAACTTACAATTCAGTGCTACTACAAGGCCAACAATTTCAACATAATATTCTATAGTGGAGGTCTAGACGTTTTTTTATATGGGATCTAATCCTGAAAGCACCTTTCTCTTTGGCTCACACAGCATATGGCTCAGTGCACTCTTTTAATACAGAGTAATGAATCGTAATGCAGCTCCCACTTTAAAGTACTTTGTACTGTCATGCCTCTCACACTGAAGTGCCAGACACACGTTTGACTCTACAGTGTGTGTGATGTTATATGGTGAACTAACCCCTGGGCGTCATTCCAAAAAGAATAATAGAGCCACTCAGTGGTCACTTCAGAGAAAAAAATAACACAGTAAAATACTCTGTATGAATGTAATGCTTGTTGCAGGGCTTTGTCCCAGAGCACTTTAGATCTGACAGATAATAGTAGTGAAAAACAGCCCTGGGGGGACAGACACTAAAGTGGGACCATTTCTTTTAGTAAAGGTGGACTGCACTTGCTTTTGTGAGATGCACTCTCTAGTGCTTGCTCTACCAACTGAACTTGTGTAGCTTTCATGTAAAGTATTACAGAATAGAAATATTATCATTGCATAGAATACTGAAATTAGGAGTGGTACTCCTGATTAGTTTTTTCTTCTTTTATATTAGGAAACAGTACAATTAGATCTGACACGTTTAATTAAAAAATTAAAAAAACAAAAAAAAAACTTTCCTGGATATTTATTTATAGTGGTTTGAAATGGAGTACAGACTAAAGTCATTTTTTTCTTCTCTAGATTCTGTAATACATTTTATTCAAATATTAAATTGCTATGCTCTACATTTCTGAAATAACCTCCCAGAAAACTGCAGGTCTGCTACTCTCAGCTCTTTTAAATCAAAGCTGAAGACTTTTCTGTTTGCTGCTGCCTTTTGTTAAACCAAATAATTCATTTGTTGCACTGCACTAAGACTTTTATTCTCCTTTTGTCATATCATCCTGTGTTGAAATGTGCCCTGTCTTGCCAAATAAGCTTTTTATATTCACAATAAATCAAATGTTTAGTTTTATAGAAACAGTGTCAATATAACCCCCAAGACTTCTATTATTATCTCCAGACTATGCAGTCTGTAAATGTGTTTTAGCATTTTTCAGTTCACTCTCGTTGCTTTAATCAAGCTTGTTTCTTCAGCAAAGATTTCTAAATAGATCATTTGCTCAGGTTTTGATCTAAGCAGGTGGACAAAAACTCACACACAAAATGAATGCTAATGATGCTCTGTGTCTGCTGGGTGTGTAAGTAGACAGCTGTTTGCTAGTATGTAGGTACTGCACCACACCTGGAAAATGCTAATCAGTATTTCCATAAAATGAAATTGATCAGCTGATCAATTGTCAGCCAGTGCTATACTTTTTTCTGTGTAAGGCCTGAGACTAATGAAAACCTTCCAAAACCGGAGATGCCTTCTGTTCTGATTATGTTAAATGTTTTCTTTTTCTGTGGGAGTATTAAAGTTTAGTGGCTGGATAATAAAATTCAAACGATGCTGTCTCTCTCTGTTCACCCAGAACACCGGCGATGATTGGCTGCTCCTTTGTGGTAGATCGGGAATACTTTGGTGATATTGGTCTGCTGGATCCTGGCATGGAGGTCTACGGAGGCGAGAACATTGAGCTTGGCATGCGGGTAAGGACGACAGATTTCTCCCCATAATCGCGTTAAAATGCATTCAAACTGGGAGACTTTGATAAACTTGAAATGTTGACTTTTTACTTTTCAACCTAATTAAAATTCCCACTGTGAAGTGAAAATTGCTCAGAGAATTGCTCTGAGGGAAGTTGGTTCTTTTTTTAATGAGGCATTCCTTCAAAGCTGGAGGGTTTTGTGTGTTGTTTAACACTAAGGCCATGATTACCAATCCAATATTTGCAGTTGTAATATTTAGTTCAACAGTACTGGTTGGAATGATTTGTAAAACCTATATTCAGACTTAGCAACAGCTCATGATGAAGTTTCCATCATCAGTTTCCAGCCTGGGGCATACAGCTTATGATACAAGACCCAGGGGCATCAACAGCACCCGTGATTAAACTTTACAAAGTTAGAATTTCTTAGAAAAGAGTGGAAGAGAAAAAAAAATCCCCTAATGCAAATCTTCAGCCAACCCAGAGGCTCTAACGCCTGAATACGGAAAATGTAAATCTCTTTTGCTGCCGCTTTGAGTTGAATTTAACGCTTCATGTGAGCAAAGGGGGTGGTGAAGAATTGGTGAGCGTTTAAATTCAGAAAATGTTTCTCTCCAGCCAAGTGAAACTATTCTGAATCTAAACGTACTCCTTGGCTTATTGGAATAAGAAATGCTTGAAAGACCCCACTAACGTCAACTCCACATCCATTTCAAAATCTCAAGATGGCTTCAACTGTTTTAAGGAGCTAGCAAACTCAAGTGCTTGACACAGAGAGATGAGGAGACCGGACTGAAGTAACAAGTTAGTTATTTATTGACGAAGAAGTGAAATCGGATGTTGAGCCAGGGAATGAACTGATAAATGTCTGGAGCGGAGCTGAGCAGGGCTGGATGTCAAGCGAAGCAGGGTAGAGTAAAATACTGCGAAGGCAAGCAGAGTGGGTTACTAGGGTTACCAGGGTTGTGTTGAGCAGATCAGGTTCCAGGGTTGGAGAGCAAGCTGGCAAGACGAGAGCCCAGAGAAAGCCATGTGACAACTGATTAGGGACACATAAAGGAATGTGGATGGAGTGTCAGGTGAGGTTGCTGAGATAGATGTGACTCTATCACCCCTTCTATAGGCACTACCTGGAGGCAGATTGGACTTGACTGGGTGTTGATTGTGGAGGTCATGGATGACTGAGGGGTTCAGGATTTAGTAGAGAGGGACTCTGAACCACTCTTCAGAGCTGGACCCTGTCTAACAAATATTGCAAGCTGATGTCCTGGCAACACCAGAGTAGGTTGGAGCTGAAGCATGTGATGGTTGATTCGGGACTGAGCCCTTCTCATCCTCTGTTAAAGTTTTCCTCCAGGTCCAGGCACAAGTTGCAGGGACAGGTTCAGAGGTTGGTAAAAATATAAACAATTTTGGTCTACTTGATTAGAGGAATATGCAGCTTTATCTAAAGGTGGCCCAGAACAATGGAGGGGTAATGGCAGTTGATAATGTGGAAAAATCTTCTCTCCTGGAAGTTACCCAAGAGACAGAGGATAATGGGAACAGTTCTTTCACCTACAGCAGAGAGAAGCGAGTTGAGTATCCAGGTGTCTAAACCAATTGGGTGACTATATTGTGATTGCCGGCACCAGAGTGAATGAGAGAAAGCAAAGAAAGAGACAGGCTTTTCCACATGAGGGTGGCTTCAAGCTGGTGTCTGAAGGGAGAGGGAGATATGACCAATCAATTTATCCTCTACACCTGCTAATCCATAGCTTTTGATGGTCATAGAGACAGAAAGAGAGAAAGTGCCCAATTTGGTCACAAACATCAAACATTTGGTTTTGATTTAATGCTGCGTTTCTCCTGTAGAGAAATGGGCCTGTCTAGGTTTCATGGGTTCAAGTTTGGAAAACAAGGGAAATGAGAAGAGGTAAAAGAGACAAGAGAGTGAGTCATGGAGGAGGAAACCTTGTCCCACTTTCCCTCTGGTGCTTACAGGATTATTTGTCAATGCAGATGAAAAGTGCAATTATCTCAAAAACCAGCTTTTCCTTATTGTTTTCACAAAACCTCTTCTAAAACACTCCCTGGGATTTGTAAAGGTGCTTGACATGATCCAACAGGGTGTTTAGAGCTTGACAGATAGAAGTGCCAGAGCATGTCCGTATGAGCTGGATGGATGTTTTAGCCAGATCGTAAGGTTAGTTATGACAAACTAATAATAATAGAGGTGAGGAGACAGAGCTAAAGTGAAGAATTTGTTACTCATAATAATGAATGTTGAGTTGGGCGTGAACTAGGCTGGGGAAACGACTTGAGAATAACTGAGCAGGGGTGATTGGTCAAACAGATTATGGGTATATGCACAGGTCAAGAGCAGAATCCAGAACAGGCCCTGACAGAAATTTGGGAAGAGGACACGAGGATCAGGATAAAGCTAACAGGCAAAGCTATATGCTGGCATGAAGGCTGGAAGCTTAGACTAAGTGATGGAGTAGCAGAGCTGGGTGTTGGGAAAGTGCTTGATTAGGGTGATGAGGTGCAGCTGGGTCGGCTCTGCTCGTGCTCCAGCACACCTGCTTCCATTCAGACAATCATTGACACACAGGGAGAGCCACCGGGGAAGTGACAACAGATTAGGGAGGCAGAATGCGATGTAGAAGGAGTGTCAGGGGAGGTTGCCGAAGGCAGATGTGACAGCGACGACACCTCTGAAGTGTCGGCCGCCTTTTGAAAAGCACTTGAATGGCTGTTGAATGAATTCAGGTTTACAGATTTCTGCAGTGCTTTATTGAAGCCAGAGACATTTATAGTTGTTGATGACCATTTCAAAGCCACTCATTATCCCACATAAAGTGGCTTTCCGCCTACGATAATAGCATGTTTTTCCAATAATGACACAATCATCTGGCTCTGTGTCTTCATCTAATGATGTTTTGCCATTATCATAGTGTGATAAGTCAGCATAATGTATCATGTGCCAGCAGCCACCGGCCTCCCCCAAGGTAATACACTGTTTTCTCATTCAGTGGAGCAGCTTATATGCACCTACAAAACCATTCAACTCAGTTACACAAGGTTTGTAGGGGAGATCAATTCAACTACAGCTGCTAAATGAAGTTGGAACAAGTCTATTGAACTGTATGATATAGAGGAATTGTGAACTTCTTTTTTTCTGGCTCTCACACATGAGTTTTTCATTGACTTGGCTCCTTTTTCTCTGTGAATATTTACTGTTCATTTTTGATTCATGAAGTGAAGAGAATATGCCTCCACATCTGTGAACATGATGCCATCACAGATGCAATTACCTTTTCTGCTGTTTGGCCTGTCCATGTGGAAATGAAAAGTATGCCACAGAACGGGGCCATTCAGCAAATGTACAAGCTTGAATAGATCTGCAGTCATCAACCAGCTTCAAGAATTTGTGTTGTACAGCTGCTAATGGAATGGAGATGGAAATCTGGCAAGTGGATGGCAATTACTTCTCTAAAGCTACTGCTGTTCAGGCAGCTCAATGTAGCGCCGGCTGAGGAGTTGCCATTTGGGAAAGGTTTGATTGACAGGAACAAGTTGAACGATTAGCCAGGGCAGCTCGCAGTAGCTGAGCCTGCCCAACACCATCTGACTACAGAGGGCTGATGAAAAGCAGGGTTCACACTGAAAGGTTATGGCATATTCAGAATTTACTTTGAGTTACAGCTCCTCTAGCGGAAGGCTCCAGGAACCAAGCTACTGCTGTCTTTATTGGCCGAGAGGACACTAGGATGTACTGAGCTAATAATGCAATGCACAGTATGTGGTCATGGTTCCTTAAAGAAGAGAATAAAGTGAAAACAAAAGAAGGGAAAATAAATCATAGATCGCACTGAAGTTTTCTGTTTGTTCAGCTGTGAAATAATTTACACGATAGGAGCTGTAAATGAAAAATAACAGAGAGAGAACACTGCAGAGAACAAGAAAATGGATATGCAAGAGATGTCTCCCACCTCTCCTGCTTGTTGAGTCTTTGCTGATATAGCATCTCAGGAGATCAGGACATTGCCTTTTATTTCAAGGTTCCTGTGGGTATGGGTTTCCTACTTTGGTCTGTATTCTCAAATACTGTGTGATACTGCAAAAAAATCATCAAGGGTTAGTTCTGCAGCTGCTGCTCCTGCTAGTTTCACTGGAACTTGATATGGAGTGAAACTTTTCATTGTTTTATTGCGGAAGAGGCTCTTTAGTTTGAGATTGACATCATCATTCGTAAATGCAGAATGTGAAGCTACAACTAAAAGTTGTACTTTTAGGGGCAATTGTGAATGAAATACAGTACTGTAACACAGACAGAGACATGACACTGTTACATGTAAACTGTGTTTCTTGACTTTTTTGTCATTGTTAGAGTTTGTAGTTTGTCCTGGCTTCTTGCAAAATAAGAAACAGTGGGCATGCGCTCTGATTTAAAGAGTAAAAATTACATTCTTTGACTTTTCTTTTTTTCTGTGAATAAGCTTATGCCAGACCCTTTAATAGTTTGCAAAAGTGTGCTGTACAGCTATAGACATACATACGCACATGTTTACATGACACCAATTATAGTGGGAGAATATCCTCTCATTTTCCATTTCAATGTAAAAATAAACATAGACACTTGGTAAGATTATTTAAAAAAATTGAATTATGATTTCATAAAAAATTCTAAAACCTTAACCCCTCACATGCGCATTTTGTCATCAGGAAACCATTCCATCTGCTTTATGAAGGCGGTTTCATAAAAGTCAGACAATTCTGTCACTTCCAAATCCAAGAAATAGACATGTGATCTCATGGGATGACCGGAGCCTCTCCATGACACCTTTTAAACTAACCAGAAGTTCCTTTTTGAATGAAACAAGTAAAATATTATATATAGTTTTTTCTTTGAAGTCCCATCTCCATAACTACCTGGAGGCATCCAGTCATAATCTCCCTAAAGTGAAGATGGAGCTAATTAAAGTCTAGTGGCAACACCAGTTAGACAGTAGTGGAACATAATTACACTTCACTTGGTCCCCCTGCATCCACAGTCATTACAGCATTAAGACAGTTTACAGTGCACCACTTCAATGCATTTAGCATGTCAAGGATTAGATTGAATATTTTCATCAATGTCATGTATTAAAATGTAACAATGTATGTACTTCTATACATAATTGACAACTTAATTTTTAAATCTAGAGAAGCACTAGCAAAGCACAAAAGTTGATGGCCCAAAAACATGACCTCAACCCTACAGAAAAGGAATTCCCTTTTCATGTTTCTTGCTGGTGGATACACTTCAGTCTCACAGCGCCTGCACAGCTGTTCAATGTCACCTCTTGCTTCATATCATTCCAAATCACCTGGAAATAGGAATGCTGTCTTGATCTAGCTATAAATAAATAGGTTGTATAATAATAAAGCTGATTTGTGATTACTTGGTCATTTTAAACACACATGCTGTGATATTGTTTTGTCATACGGTTTGTCTGGTGTGGAGAAGTTATATACCATACCAAAATATAGAATATTTTACAAATTTCATCAATACTGCTTATAACTGTCTGTTATGGGATGCATGAATTAGCATTTATCCAAACAGCAATCCTCAGATCTCATCTTCCACTGTCTTCCCACACTCATTTTGACAGTTCATCTATTTGTTTCCCAGATGGCAACTTTGTTTAATGAAGGGGAAAAAGAAAAGAAAAAAAAAAAAGGTAAGTATTACTTCAGGCGGCACAATAACAGGTGTGGCTTCAAAGGAGTTGGTAGATGCACTCAGATGTTGCTTTCACTTTATTCTCGGAACATCTGCCCCATTGGTACAAATATAAAACCTGGAAACTTCAGCACAGTTAATAAAGCCATCTGGATTTGTAGATAGAAAAAGACTCAAAGAGAACTGGCTCTTGGTCCAGATGTGTTGATTTGTTGAAGACAGTATGTTGTAGGCATAGTAATGCTTTATTAAAGAATACAAAAGTTAATGCCACCTTAAAAATGTAGACTTTTTTAACTGTTCTGGTCCGTGTTGAAGGATAGATTCACACATTTTCAGGTCAACTATAAAACAATACTGACTCCAAAAGGTATTGTAACATGGCTTTGCTCTGCCCTCTGCCATCAAGCTGCCCTACTGGTCTCAAGAGTGTTTCTGAAGTGTTTCTGAAGCAAGCAATCATGGGCACCATCCATTGAGGGTTGTGACATTCTGTGAGAATCTAAGTAACAACCGCAGATGTATTAAGAGAACAACAAACACACAAAAGGTTACTTTACCTGGCTGACGTTTAATCACTGTGGATTGATGAGTTGTATTCATGTGTTTTAGTACATGTACATAACTCAAGTAATTATCTTTTTAAGATAGAAATATTACTACTGCACTACATGTATCCAGCCGCTTGCTGTAGTTAAAGGTCACCTAGCAGAGGAGGGGGCAGAGTACACCCACCTACTGTTTCTGTGGCTCTAAAATCATCTTGGTACAGTCCTAACCCTAACCCTAACCATTACTTAGCAGGTAACTATATAAGTATATTTTTGTGTGTCGTGGTTGGCTGTTACACGCATTAACGCTAGGCTCGACACTCATCCGATATCAGGTTAAAAATAGTTAATGTTCCCTTCTTTCTGAAAAGCCCGAGGCGAGTTATTTTCAGTTTGTGAGCACCACAGCTCCGTCCATTTTTAACACATCACACCAAGAATTCTCCTGTGCTGGGTAACGGAGGAGTGTTTGTGTTTATGTCTTTTGAAAGGTTGTTTAATCTAGTTAGATGAACATACTGTACAAAAAAATGATATACAGTAGCTGTACATTATACACTAAACATGAAAAATGTATCTAATCAGGGCTGATTACACCTCTTGGACCCCTGCAGGCTGCAGCTTTTCCACAGCGAAAGCAGTCACCTTGAGAAGGGCAAGAGTGTCGTTATGAGCCGGCATTAAGCCCCAGCCATCTGTGGACACCAGCCACTCTGGCAGCTTCAGAGTCACCAGTGTGCCCAATGTCCATCTAGCAGCAAATGTCAGTGGGTGCTGACCGTATGTGAGTCCTTTCTGGCGAACCAAGTCGCTGCAAACACCGGGAACAAATCTCAGCTCACTGAGGAATTCTGCTTTTATGCAATTGTTGGAGACAGCATTATCGGGTAAATGCTATAATATGCAATGCTATAGGTGCCATTGGACAGTACAGTACATCATTTATTGACTTTTGCATATACTGTGTCACTCCTGTGTGAGTTTCCTCTGTTGCAGTGCAGTAGTGCATGAGTCAGGTCCCATTTTAAACATGGTCTCAATACATTTGTCAGTCATCTCAGGGTACAGCCTGTTCTCCACCACAGACAGGATGGACTCTTTAATTCATTTATAGCCCACAAAATGAAACCATCATCATATTCACCATATAGTGTGAACTGTCCTCATTTGGAGGTTAAATATTAGGTGGTGGTTAATGGGAGATCGATGCAAAAAGTTGCAAAGATGCACAAACAACAGGGACACTGTTAGAAACCACTTACTGGACTTTTTTAACATTCCGTAGGGACATTTTGACATTACTGTTAAATCAGGCATTTTACTGTTGTTAAACCCGAAGTGTTCTTATCTAAACCTATTATGGAAAACATGCAAAATTTCAACACAGCATATGAAATAAGTGTGTTTTACATGAAAATAGGTGCACATGTGAAAGTAATGTGCTTTTTCTGTCAGGATAAACCTAACCAGACCTTAACTGCAGTGTGTCACAATATAAAACATAATTGCAGTATAATTGACATGATTAATTCTTATACAGACACAAAAGGGCACTTTGTGTAGCAGAGTCCATAACAACCACCTTAGCAAGGTTAAGAAATTGTTTTACAATAATGAAAACACCTAAAGTTTTCATAAATGAATATCCTGCACGTAAAATGTGTGATCAAAATGCATACTAATGCTGTTATCTCAAATCATGACATTTTCCATTACACAAAAGAGCACAAAGCTTGTGTTGCTGGACATCATAGGATTATGCAGGGAAAATTCTGTGGAACTTGTACAGTATAATCCAAACTGCTAAGACTACAATTCAAATCAGTATTATTTTCAGTATAGGTGTTTGGGAAAGGAATGAGCTTTCACACTCTGGCTCTTAGGTCAATGTGTTCGACTTCCGGTCATCTCTCACTGGCCACAGAGTCTCATCCATGACACGCAACTGGTTGACTCTCTCAAAACACAGTAGAGCTCTATCATGGGAGGATTCATCTGCTTGCCATCAATACAGCCTGTGTTAAGGTAACAATAGCATTGGATATTGATCTGGCATTTGCCTTTTTCAACGTCTACATTATTTAGTGGCCAAATCAATGTGTTAGGGCTTAATGGACTCAGGTTTACTTACTCCAAGGTTCATTATTATGTTCCAGCCTGAGCAATCGAGGAGAGACTAGATAATTTAGAATAGATGCAGCTGTAAAAGTTTTGCTCGGATCAGGTATTGTTTTAGCGGAATTACTGCAGCTGCTGAACGAAGTATTGCTAACATATGGCTTCGTGCCGCAGCTCTACATATACTTTGTGTCACTGTTGAATTCGCCATAGGCTTTGCGCTCAGGGATTCGACATTATAAAACATGTTCATGATTTGCATTTATGCATCGATGCTTTCCATGCATATATAATCCACGACTTATATTGTCCCGTTGTTGCTTCAGGTTCTGCTGATCCTGGCTGAATCTGTAATTTACAGCTCAACAGATTGTGTGTTCTGAAATATACTTTATATTTACCAGTTAATAATGGCAAGGAGCACGCCTAAGCTTGAAATGGCTTTTGAAAACTGTCATGACTTCCCATCAACGTCGGGACACCGTGGAGAGATCTGCTTTGGCGTTCGGGGCCAGGGGGACAAGTAATTAGACAGACCTTGTCAGCCTGCCTCTTATCCATGTGAATCATAAACTTCATTAAAAAACCTCTTTCAAGAGTGACTGCAGATACTCCCACCTTAATTTGAGCACATTTTGACAAGGTAATTAAGATTATTTTAGATGATTTGTGCGTCCACATTCTTTTGCTATTTGGGAAAATTAAATGAGCTTTGGAAGCTCTCCATAGACCATATCATCACCAGGAAATATAGTGTAATACATGCATATGGACTCCTCCTTTTTCTAATTATTTAAGCAGCAGCTAATCTGTTCATATAATTGCATCTCTTGAAAGTCTCAGACTCCAGCTAAAAAAACTTGAAATGACCTGTCGAGGCCAAGCGTATTCGCAGTGTGCACTGATTTGGCTGCAGCAGCGGATCGACAGGCATATCAAAGGGGAAGGATGGAATTAGCTTTCAACAGCACGGTTAAGGGCCTCTGTGTATATATCTATCTCTCCGTCAACATTCTCAATTATATGGTATGTATGGAATGGAGAGGCAGGAAAAGGAGGCGTGAAATTAAGAGAGGGACCATGCGGAGCGGCGACGAGCCGCCCTCTCCACGGAGGAGCGAGCCATCAACACCCGATACTTTGAAAAACTTCACTCATCATCACGTCAGGACTTGAGAGGACGGGAGATAAGGACACCAGCGTGGCAGGGTCAGCCAAGAGGGGAAATGTGCAGAAACAGTTTTTTTTAAGTAGCAAGTGTACATAGAACGTGCTGATCAGGCACAGGCTCACAATTATTTCTTTTAATAATTGATAACTGGATAATTTGAACCTGCTCCTTTGCACCAGCGACATCTGTCAAAATCACATTGAGTATCTTTTCAAAATAAACCACTCCTATATTCATGGTAAATGGGCAAAAAATTAAAGCAATGCAACTGATTATTTGCAAGTGCAATTAACACTCTTAACATGGGAAGTAAAACTGTTGTTTGTCTGCAGCTTAGACTACTGCAGTGAATTGCTTCATGATTCCAAGCAATTTCTGACAGACCCGGCCACGAAGCAATAATCTCGAAATAAGCTACATAGAAGAGATGAAATTCATCAGAATGTGGGTAATATAGATTGATCCACATTAGAATGAGACTGTTTTATAACCAAAAGCAAACTCCTCGGGGCCACTTTAATGATTATCTTGATAGTTTGCTCATTCTAAGATTGTGGATAAGTGAAATAATACATCACATTTAAAAATGGCCTCACTCTTAGCTCAGCTACTACTTACAACAGAATTGTATAGTCTCCACCCTAAATCTGGTGCGATGCATTTTTAATGATTTTCTTATGTGATTGCACTTGATTTAACTCGTTATCCTGAGATAGCAAACTAATTTGTTCTCACTTCAGATAACAGCATTAAAATAATAACTGCATCCACAGCTGCTTTTGAGCTTTCTGTAAAAAAAGAAACATATGCAGTCTGAACACCAGCTCAAGCAGCATCACATAAAACCTGCACATTTGTTAGATCTCAGCCGTAATTAGTGCACTTGTTTGTGCTTTTGTAGAAATGTAAATGTATTATTTATGGTAATTAAAGGCCACACTAAGCTGTGCCAGCAACCCATCAGTGTTGTGTTTACTCCCCTGCCGGCAGAGGTCGATAAGTCATAAAATCAATTAATGCACCTTTAACTCTTCAAATGCCGACACGAAATAATAATAATAATAATAATAATAAAACATTTTCTTTATCACATGAAAGAGAAAGTCTCTCCAGAGCTTTGATGCATAAGATGAAACATGAAATGCGCACTGAAGAATTCAATAAATTCAGGGTTAGTTTGCGCTGCTTTATATGTGTTACCTGGGCTTATCCTTGTTGATATTCCTCTCACTCACTCAACTCGCTGATTCTAAATGAGGTTACAGGTTAGCGCCATGACTGTCCTAATATTATCTTTTCACTTTGCCCCTTAAATTGGCTTCACACATACAAAATATTTTAATGCTGTTCGGGTTTACTTCACCCTTAATCAGCATTTGCTGGCATGAAAGGGGTAGGACTTTTTTTTTTCTTCTGCAACGAGGCATCCCTTGGGTGCAGAGATTGCGTGTGAAGCATTTCAATTAAAAACAGGGATGTGTAAAATTCCCCAGACCCGCGCACAACTCATTATCTCAAGTGAATACAGCAAGTCGATGGATGGCTTTCTTCCAAGCAAATTACGAAAATTTCAGTGTGAAGTTGACAGAATGTGACATAGGTCACCCTGCACACAGTCTGTTCAGCCTCCTGTCCTCTGGAAAGAGGTACAGGAGCCTCCGCTCCCGCACCACCAGCCTCACGAACAGCTTCTTCCATCAGGCCGTGAGACTGCTGAACTCTCTCACCTCCCCACCCATGGGACTGCTGAACTCTCTCCCCTCCTCCCTCTCACTCTCAGCCCCAGCCAGAAGGAACACCAGGCTGGCGGACCAAGTCTAGGTCACCGGACTGTCTATCCCCACCCACCCACCTAAATTGACACTCTGCACATGCAAAAATTTGCACACACTTGCTGCTGGTATATTTATATTTATATATATTGTTATTGCACTAGTCATTACATTACAACAACAACTATCTCATAATGCACATAGCTGAGACAATCAGCGCTGTCTTGTTTTGTCTGTTTTGTCATGTTGAATTTGTCTTTCCACACCCTACTCCTTATGTCTTGTCTTGGGGTACTCATGTCTTGTCCTGTCATACCTGTTTGTTTGTTTCTAGTTTAGTAAGACTAGGCAAAAGTAGCCTTAAGCTACTGCACTTTACCATTGTAGTTTAGGATTGTCTCGTCTTGCACACCTGCACTTTGATGTTGTTGTACATGTAAAACGCATAGCATAGTGAGAAACCACATTTGGATTCCTTTGTATGTCAAGTACATGTGAAGAAATTGACAATAAAATTGACTTTGACTTGACTTTGATAGGTCTGCACACAGAGATCCTCCCAACTCTACCCAGAATAGACAACATGCTTTTTTTTTCTAAATATTGTACTTTCTACTTGACTACATTTGTCTAACAGCCGCCCACAAAAATGCCAAGATCACGTAATAATAGTATAATATTCATGAATAGTTGACTTATGAGAGATGCATGCTTCTCTCAGGGCAGTCATGCTGCACATAATTTTTTTTTATTTTTTTTTTTTAAGATTAAACTACCTAACATTAAGAAGTTAAAATCACCTTAACCTTTAAAACAGTAAAATACAACATAGTCCTACACAATAAAAACAACAAACAGAAAAAAAATCATATATAAATTGTAAAATACTGAATGGAACCATTTCACTGCACAATAAGTACTTCTACTTCAGATAATTCAAGTAGATTGCTGACAACATGTATATACCATACTTATACTGAAGTGTCATTTGGAATGCTTTACTTTTACTTAGTGGAGTGTTTTCTCAGTGTGGTATTAGTTGTTCTAAATGCTCCATTAGCAGAGAACAGAAATGTGACTGAAGCTGATCTGGCTGTGATACTCGCTCTTACTGATATAGGAGCATTTATACAATTCAATGGCCAGTATATAGTACTGATAATGATAATGCATTAGCTCTCTATTTTTCTGATCAGCTGTGAATCTGACTGAATGCTGTCAGCCTCTGGCATTTCACATTTTGCTGAAGTGTGAAAAACCCTCAAATTTTGGACCAGAACGGGTGTGTTGTTACATATTTTATGTTCATGAGGTTTATTGAGTGAAGACTTCCACCAGTGAGTTTATCTCATGAAGGTGTGCTATTGCATATAAAGCAGCTCCCAAAATTTTAAAAAGCCAGTTTTTTAAAAGTAATGTTGTACATACAGAGATACCGGTGTCTAAATACCACAATTAAAAAAAAACATTAGATGAAGCATTGATTTCTGGGGCCAAAAGACAAATGTCACATTGCACAGTTTAAAATAGAGGCCTCAGGGAACAAATAATACTAACAAATACAGAAAATGAATACACATTTTATTGAATTAAACTTACATAAAATGTGCCTTTTCTAAGTGTATTTAGACCTATATATAAACAATTACATTTCCTATAAAAAATGTACTAACACTGTAATAGTACAAATATGTTTTATTTTACAGAAATTGAGTTCAAATATACTATTTTACATTAAATCTAAATTTAATATTCTAATAAAATGTTTGATTTACCTTTCCAAGAATTGAACAAACTACCATTGTTGAACATATAATCAGGATTATAACCAGTACAAATAATTTAATATTATATCATTAAATAATAAAGTTAGTGTTGTATTCTGTGAATATACCTGTGTAGATACCTAGAATGTATTCACAAATTACACATTTTTTTTTACATTTTCATATACATTTTCATAGGCTTTCTAAAAACACTGTCCAGAAATTTGGACAATGTAGATTGAGACACTGTTTCTTTGTGTTTTCTTTGTTTCCCTGTTGAAGAAAAAACATGTCCTGAAATAGGAACAAAGAGGATCCTATGCTGCTTTGTGTTGCTTCTCCATTTTGAATTGATCAATACATCCTGTGAATCAGTCGATCCTTTCAGCTCCATCTGTATGTGTTTGTCTGCTTCATTCATACACAGGACATCGGTTAACAGATGAACTCTGATTGAACGAGTCCTCCGTTTGTCCCTGCAGGATTGTTTTTTTCTCTGTCTGTCTAATACGTCAACTCTAGCAAAATCAAGCATGATATTAGGTCTGCATGACCTCAACCCTTTAATAATTCCAGCTCTAATAGACTCTGCTCTGACCAAACGTCATTTTGCCTAATTGGCTCTTGCTCATGCTCGCAATTTCAGTAATGGTTACGCTGGAAAGATTGACAGGCGCAGAACACAGTTTACTCAGTCGGTGCAATGCTTGAAGTGCAGACTCAGTGATATGACTGGACAGAGGCCCAGAATTCCTATATTCAATATTTTCAAAGGTAGTCACATTAGAGTTGTCATCCATTAAACACATCACACTGCATAAGAAAGTTCCATTAAAAATATAAACTTTTGTAAAACACTCCTGAATGGAGGATGAGCAATTTTGATATATCTATATCTATATGTAAATCTGTATATATGGCATATATAGTATATTACATCAGATAATTAATACAGCAAAACAATATTAGAACTGTGGAATAGTAACTACTTCCTGTTTGTTTCCTGTAACTACTTCCTGTTTGTTTCCTGTATGACCGTTCCTTGTGTTTCGTCGTTCTGTGTTGGAAGCAATGCGGAAATAGTGCTCGCCAAACATTCAGTTGTGTAACCTAAAATTGGAACAGACTTTTTACTATTCTGTCCTGATAATACGTCTGGGGTATTGCTGACAGATAGCGAACAAAACTAAAGTGCCAGAAGATTTCAGTAAAGAAAACATAAACCTGGAATCAAGCCTGCTGGTCTTTAATGTGGTTGTCAATTACCTTTTGCCTTACGGACCAAGGCTCTGCTAGCTGAGAGCAGCTTAAACCTCCACAAGATAGCCTCAAACAGTCCGAGGGTCATGGAGGCTTTCCCAGTGGAGGAACGAGCAAGTGACCTGAAGGATCTCGGTCTGGGAGCAGACCCATTGCCCCTTCAGAGGAGCTTAGGCCTGAACTGGGTGCTCCAGACTGACAGCTTCACATTCAGAGTGTCCAGAGACATTAAGCCATTCACTCGGAGAGGCATGCTGTCCACCATAAACAGTCTTATGAGCAGACAACAAGGTCCGTAAGGTCACAGTTAAGACCTGTAGCCAAGGCATAGTTAAAGAGTACCTTAGACCCATCTCTGATGTTGTTCTACTGATGTCAGTAAAGAAAAAGTAAAATAGTGGTATACATGTATACCAAACGGGGAGTGTGCTGACTTGTCAGTCATTGGGTGGGCTCATGTTCCCTCCAGTAGGCGATTTGGGTTACTGCACCTTTAATAGTAACTACTTCCTGTTTGTTTCCTGTAACTACTTCCTGTTTGTTTCCTGTATGACCGTTCCTTGTGTTTCGTCGTTCTGTGTTGGAAGCAATGCGGAAATAGTGCTCGCCAAACATTCAGTTGTGTAACCTAAAATTGGAACAGACTTTTTACTATTCTGTCCTGATAATACGTCTGGGGTATTGCTGACAGATAGCGAACAAAACTAAAGTGCCAGAAGATTTCAGTAAAGAAAACATAAACCTGGAATCAAGCCTGCTGGTCTTTAATGTTGTTCGCTATCTGTCAGCAATACCCCAGACGTATTATCAGGACAGAATAATGTATATTCCATTTAATGGGGCTTTTAAGCTGCAAGAAAGCTGATGTATATGCAGATGTCTCCTCCTCTCCAAAGAAAATGTTTTCGCTGATTGAAAGCAGTTATGTGTTTCTCTGAAGCTATTTGACCCAATCTAATGCTACCTTTAGCTCACTTGTTGCTTATATTTAAAAATTTTGACATCCAATGACTTACGTCATTCATCTAGTTAAATAAAGTTCAAAAACTAACGTGTAAAAAAGATGTATTGTGAAAGTGAGTCTTGAATCGGAAAAAAAAAATGCAATGACAATTTTATTCCATTAGACTTTATATATATATATACTGTATATACATATACTGTATATACATATGGTCCATATTCCTGTATAGTACAGTATGCTTATACAACGTCCTGCTTTCTGTGTAGTTGATGGTGTTCTGTGTAATGGAGCCGATGGAAACCTGTTTACTGCTGTTAATAGCTTTTATGCGTTTTATGGCTGATGTTTTGCATAGCCCCATGGAGCTTATCACGCAAATGGTCCAGCTGCAACCAACTAACTGTGTGTACAATGACAATTAAATTAAATTAGCAATAACATTACCATTACATCAAAGTGCTCTGTGTGGAGCAGGCACATAGCCAGTAATGGGTCTGGATGGCATTGGTCTATAGGCACATTTGTGTTGTTGCAATGATTTTGATTTTCTCACATGTCCAAGCCGGTTTGGCTAAATTAGTACAGTACACGAACGATGCGAATCATCTCCGGCAGATCAGCTATAAAAAAAAAAAATCATAACACAGAAAATACTATTTCACTCCTGAAGTAACTTTTTGACAGCTCTATTGGAGCTCAGGATTTATCAGGAGTATCAGGTGTATTGCAGCTGATCTGTTGGATCAACAGAAGAACACAGAACATTATTCAGTGCTATACAAAATACTTGAAAATTGAAACCAGACCATTTATAATACATGCGTATATATATATATATATATATATATATATATATATATATATATATATATATAATTTACCAATACCACATTAAGACTGTTGCATGAAGTCTTACCTACTCAATGCTCAAATATGATAACAATAACACAGAGAATTTGTATTATACACATGATTTTCTAACAGTATGTCTCTGCATTTAAAAAGAAAATAAATGACAGCCAATCTAACACTCCAGAATAACCCGGTTACCATGGTCACATACCTTAATGTAAAAGGCTAGTGTGTGCTGTAGAGCAGATGCTGAGCCTATATACTGTATTTTAGGCTCGATAAGCTATGACAGGCCACGTTTGTCCTCCTTTTATATTTTTCTTTTATTTTTTTTTCCCTCAGGTTTTCAGGTATTATCTTTTCTTCTACTCACTCTCCATAAATCAGTCATTAAGAGAAAAGATCACTTTTTTACCATGTCTGCATTGCTTCCTAATTCTGTATCAGTTCACCAGTCAGGTCACTTCCAAATGAACGTGGTCCTGAGGACTTGTGTGTGTCTAACGAGGTAGAAGATTAAAACAATATTTGGTATTTAGATTTTATTTTATTTCCATAACATTACAATATTTAAAGGAGAGTGATGCAGCTTCCCAGTTGAAGCACTATGCCCCTGTTTGTTTTCTTATTGAAATATATTTACAATACTTGAACATTTATCTGAAATGTTTTGGCCTTTCTCTTGATAAGAGTGTTTTTTTTTTCTTATGGACTAAATGTTGTATGCTAATTTATTTCAATTATGATGTTCAAATTGATCACTTAGTACAGCATGAATGGAATTAGATTACGGATCAAAAAGCTCAGTTCATTTGGCATAAATGGCTTCACCTACAGTTCAATGATCTGCAATATGCTAACCTGAAGTGAGACTTTGCCATTAGCAAAGGTGCACTCAGCATGGAGTTAGTATGTTTTGTAGATTGAGTATAAACATCATCATTACGTGTTTTATGGAACGCTCTGACTGAAGCTCCGGTTAGAGATATAGAAGCTACAGTTTGAGTAGCCTTGCAATATGATTCTCTATTTGAGCTCCAGCAATCTGCTGAGATGCCACCTGTTTTTCCTCCAAATCATCTGATCTGTGATGCCGTCATGCGTCGACAAAGGTCAAATCAGCGTTGATGATGCTCAGAGACTGAGGTGACTCCCTGCACATGTCTTGCACCATTTTGTTCTCTGTTAAGATTAAAGAGAAAATAATAAATAATATTCTAACCTCAGCTGGAGATGGATTATCCATGCCAGCACTGTTGACTGCAGCAGTAATTTCTTTTAGTCCATACTGCATTTTTATTAGGTTTCTTTAGAGGGACAATGTGTAGTTTATTTTCCATCTAGTTGCAAAATTGTGTCTTGCATTCAAAAGAATACTGCTTGATACCTGGCTTTTTCAAATGCATATGTGTGTAGATTATTGGCAGATGTCATTTGGACCAATGAGGAAATGTTAATAATTAACGTGCAGCGTTTCCCACACATTGACCAGTGTGTGGTGCTGCACACAATTGTCCACAAACACCACAAACTGAATCCGCCTCATGATGTCAATCTTGCTCATTCCAGCACAAAATCTCCATGCTATACACTCCAGGGAAAAGACCTCAAAAATATATATAACCACTTTGTCAATACCCTATCATTCGCAAAACATAAAAATTTCATGAATTACATGTGAACAATGTGATTCATGAAATGATTTCTGTGCTGGTTTCTACATTTGATAAATTAAGGTCATTGTGTTTGGTTATTATATCTAGCAGGTAACTTACAGTAGGGTGCAATTTGTTGTGGCATATAATAGAACAAATGACGCTTATTGAGATGATTACACAGCAGCTGTCTGGTCGATAACATGGCATCAAGGTGTAGAACAGTTGATGCTGCCATATGAAAATTACTTATATATAGATGGTAATATAAAAACATTCAGCCTCCCCCTCATAAATGACAATAAAAACACTTATGTTGTTGTTGTTCCACTGAAGACTCATTTGGTGCAAATAAACTGGAGCCTGGTTAGCTATTAGGTCTCCACCCTTCTAGAAATGGTGGTTGAAACAATATTGATCTTCAATTTACTTTTAGTGCCAGGCAAACGGCTAACTGCAATTACACTTATACACATTTTCAATTATCCATGAGTGCTCCATGAGCATATCCATAAGCACTTAACACACAGCTACATCCACACTGCGTCACACTCACAGTATTGATTTTAAATAGGAGACGTGGATAAAGAAACCAAAGGAAAGCAGCGCTGCACACAGCTTACTCTTAGGTGATGGGTGGAATCTACAAGGACTTCCTGTTATATTGGTATTGCACTCACACCTACATACTGTAAATACACCAACCATGAAGCCTGGTGTGGGAAAGCAGGATGGGCTGCAGGAAAGTACTAATGGATTTTTTTTAGGCCAGGGTCACTGTGGTTCATCAGCAGTGAAGATGAGGGGTCACTAAGTCAATGAAGGTCTTTAAGCTCGGGTCAGCCCTGGCAAGCTACTCCATTACTGATACAGAGGAGGCAAAAAAGGGTTTCAGGATAGGACAGAAGCCTCGAATGCCTTTATTAACATACAATTAAGCACATGATCTGATACACCCTGGAGCTTTACAGAAACATGTAAATTATGCTAATAGGGACTTGGTAAATGTTTGATAGTGTCTCATTTCCTTCAACGCTGCACACTGGGCCATATGGCTCAAGGCTGATTCGACTTATTCAAACATCTTGCCTGCCCAAGGAAGCAGATTTCATACAGCTTATTCTGGTGATCTGATTTGGCTCTGATTGTTTGAACACTGCAGGTGATAAAACAGGATTGAAGCCAGAGCAGAGTTCACATTTGTAAAAAAAAAAAAAAAAAAAAACCCTTTCATGTAAGTCCAGTAAACTGTCTGCACCATCTTGAAGAAAAACTGCTGCTTCCCTGAGGTGGAGAATATTGATTTCAAAACTGTCCATCACAAATTGCATGATACTGGTCAATGCAGAAAAGGTATAATAAATCAATACCAGCACTAATTTGTTCAAGCTAAATTCCCCATATTACCGTAACATTTGAACATATCATGATGATGTTTTTTCCTCATCCTTTAACAGCGGTTGGCTGCCTGCTATCGTTCCCTTTCTCACATGCTGCTTCGGATCAATTTACAAGCGTTTCATGATGTTTCTGGTGTTTCCCTGTAATCCTTCAGTGACTAAGAATGGATAACTTTATGACATATAGCTGCATCTCTCTGGATCTTGCAGTACTGAAGGTGATAGAATTGTCTTTTTGGTCATACTCCATGAATCCATTCCATTACAAACCCCAAGTGGCAGCTGGATTCAAAAAATCATGAGATCATGTGACCATGAGATCACAACAATAAATTACAATCCATCCCGCCAGGCTTCAAGTTATGCGATTGTGTCCGAACCACAGTGGTTTGAACTAATCAGTGTCTCGCATTATCTTATGATTACAAGATAACACCATGTTAAGACTATGATAGATAGAAATAGAACGGTGGTTTATCCAATTATTTGCCAAGTATATTTTGAAAGTGTAGCCCATTTCCAAACAGATTTCAATGATGACTTCTCAGATTATTCTGCGTAACAAACCAATCTGGCACTTCGGGTTAGTAAAATTAGGTAACTCTCTGCAAGGCAGTTAAATCAATTTAAATGAATAAATAACAGTAGAGAACACTAACTACTTCAGATTTTGCTTGTTTGGCGCAATCTGTTGCATTTTTGAGCCACAAAGACTTAGGTGTGGTGTTTGAGGCACCCGCCTATGTTCTTTAAAAAGTTGGAGGTGAGGAAGCATCTTGGATTGTCTAAAGACTAAATAACACACACAGACAGCTGCAGATGCTGTAAATGAGAATGCTTGCAGCCATTCTGTTTATACTACTTTTTTTACACTTGTGCAGTAGGTTGGCAACCAGTTTGCATGGGTGCAAAACAGATGGAAAAAGTGAGAAGATATAAGGTAAAATAGAAACAGAGGACAATGAACTACATAAATAGCAGCACCAACATTATGCAGCACAACCTGCCACTACAAATTGCAATAATTATAACAGCATGATATTCCTTAAAAACATGTGCACACAGAAAAGATCACACTGTCATCTCCATAATTTTTCCTTCAGTCTCATTTTTGTGTTATCTAGCATGAGTTGAATGTACGATCACATCTCTAGTGAAAGCGTTCCTCTTGTTATTTGTTAGTGAAACAAGGAGAGAATTTGAAATAGTTGCTGAAAATGAAGCAAAAAGTGAAGCCTGGAGCGACTGTTATAAACTGTTAAATACACCAGATGCAATCTGCACCTGAAAAGTCTTCACTCTGTAAAGAAATGCACACGAGGCGGAAAGGTTCCAACACCTGGACCTGGCACAGATTTTGTGTAACCAAAGCAGCTGAAGTGAAGGAGTGAAGAGTGGTGCAGAGTTTGAATAAACACACAAACATTCTTCATGTGCCCTCGAGCTCCAGGAGCTGTATTTGCTACTATGGCATCAAATAAACATCGCCAGCTCAATGCAGGCTTTAACCCTGCTTTAAACTTAATTGAGTAAATTGTTTTGCAGCAGTGTTCTCCTTTAACACCATGCAGGTGGTCTGGTTTTGGGTTCAGAGGGAAGTTAGTGGATCAGAACATCTGGTGTGCATTGTGGCGATCATTAAGAGACCGTGGGTGGTGGAGGCTCTGCAGTTTTTATGGCTGGAAGGACATTACCATATGCTGTCACACTTTGATGGCGTTGCATGAGTGTCTAACTGTTGGGCTTCTTTCCCACCTCCTGGCATAGATATGCAGATTTTCATACTGTACAGTTTATCAGGAAAGCGGCTGTTTTATAGAGAGTTTTCAAATTCTAATTTTGGACTTCACTCTGAGAAATGACTGTTTCACCACCATGAGACTGCCCGCCATAATGTCCCTACCTTGAGTGTGTCGGTCCAGTGTCACAACATCCCTCAGTCTATGATCAGTCAAAAATTTCTGCCGTGACGGATGTGTTTTAAGATAACACGCATTTACTGCCTGGCTTTATATATATCACTCCTTATAGGATCAGGGTTTTGTGGTTGTCATGGGCAACTTTCTGAGGATTTTTTTTTAATTTATGGGCCAAAAGTTTACATTTATCACATGTTCTCACCCGGTTCAAACTCGAACTGGATGTAACAGCAGCATCAAGTAAATTTGTGCCATTTTAAAGAAACAAGAAAAAAAAGTTGGTAAGAGAAAATATTGTGAGGTTACTGTAAAGAAGGAATCCTTTTTTCTGTCTCTATGCGGTGCACTTATTGTGCTGCTTCTCCAAGGTCCCAGAATTTAAAGGCCAACAATAAGAATAACGAACCCAATAGACAAAAAGAAGTTCAACAAGTTCAGTTTGATTTTGTATCTATTGTTGTCAGTTTTCTCAAACCGCTCCTGCACCATAATCGATTCCTCATGATCCAAAGATTGATTTCCATGAGAGCAACTATAATGAACAAGAAAAAGTAGAAATTTCTATGTTTCCTTGTGATGAAAAGGCTTTACGTCAAATCACAAATTGAGTCAAGAGATTGACTTGCTTGAAATTATTTAGTAAAAAGTAGATTTGATTGCTTTATTTCCACTATAATCACATTGTGTGTGTGTGTGTGTGTGTGTGTGTGTGTGTGTGTGTGTGTGTGTGTGTGTGTGTGAATATAATCAGACGATTTAAAGACAACCTCTCTCTTGCTGCTGTGTAGGTGTGGCAGTGTGGAGGGAGCATGGAAGTCCTGCCCTGTGCCAGAGTGGCTCACATCGAGCGCACCAAGAAGCCCTACAACAACGACATCGATTACTATGCAAAGCGCAATGCCCTGCGGGCTGCGGAGGTGTGGATGGACGAATACAAATCCCACGTCTACATGGCCTGGAACATTCCTATGAACGTAAGTTCCTCCCTCCCTCAATCCCTCCGCTACCTTTGCTCTGCTCGCACTTGCTCATTCACACAGAGTCAATAGAAATTCAAAATTCTCATTTTATCCCACTTGACCTTCACAGTGGTCAGAGCACAGAAGCAGCCACATCACACTCTGGGCAGATGACAGAGGTGTAAGCAGGAACGAGTTATATCTGACGCACGAGTCAAGAAGTTTTGTTTTCTATCTTGTAATCAGCTTTTTACTTAAGTACATTTGCCAATATTCCAGGAGAAGAGGAAAGGAGAGAAGAAAGAGAGAGAGCAGAGGCCTCCGTGTTATCTGTTGAAACCCCAAAATCAATAAGATTTGAGTTTATCGATAACCTTACTGCTTACCACTCTATAACATAACGTTATATCTTGAGTCAAGGCTCTTGTCTCTGTCAAGGAGGCTAAAGGTGCAAAGTGAATGTATTTCACTGAGGCAAAACTCAAAGCTGGAAGGACATTCTGTTAGTTTAGAAATAGGAATCGATTTCAAATCAGTGTTGAAATCAACAGGACGAGAGCTTGTTAACCTTTAAAACAAGGTGCCAAAAGATAATGATGTGTTCTAGGTCTGCTCAGTTAGATGAAGATTAGGAGAAGATAAAGGGCCATCATGGTCTGTTCAAATGTAACTCTCTAAAAAATGTAGCTTTTGGAAAGAATCTTAAATAAACACAGTAGTTTGGACTAAAGCCTGTTTTCTTTCCTCCAATATAAAAATAAATAAAGAGATGAAGAGAGTAAGAGATTGTTCATAACTGCTCTATATTCAGATAAGCTTTATCAATAAGTGTTTTTTACATTACATTAATTCATTATTTTGCACTAACACAGTGAAAACACATTAAAATGGAAAGTACTAGTCACTTGTCCGTTTAAATAATTTATCTACCCAATAATTTTTTAAATTTTAATTAAATATAGATTTTCTGTATTTACCCTACAAATGAATGACAGATGAATCAGTCCATTTCAGCACACATCAATTAAGCTTAATTACTTTTCTTTTGATATTGGCTGCAAAATAATAAACCAGACCAACCAGCCTCAGAACACTACAACTGCTGTACATAACAAAATAATACGCACACAGAGGTGTGATAGGCTGGCGATGCCACCGTGTCGTCTAGAATTTGATTACCTCAGATCTGGCTCAAAGGTGGAAAGTGCCAGCTAGGGAAATATAACTATTGTATGTGTGTGTGTGTGTGTGTGTGTGTGTGTGTGTGTGTGTGTGTGTGTGTGTGTGTGTGTGTGTGTGTGTGTGTGTGTGTGTATGTGTGTCTGAGTCCATTGTAGGGACCTGTTGGGTTGGAAGCAGGGAAAACTTTGACAAACTAGCCTATCAGGCCACATCTTTTCTCTGGTGTAATTACAAACACAGTGGCACGGCACATTAATACTCCAGCTGCCCTGTGGCGCAGACTTATTTTGTGTACAGTACAAAGACCTAAAGCTACGACAACCCACCCAAACACACACACACACACACACACACACAAACACAATCACAGATTCGTGTTATTGTCTGAGGTTCCTGCTGGGAGCACTATTACGTTTGGGGGGAAGGTTTTACGAATGCACCAGCGTGGCCAAGCACCGCGTCCAAACAGTAAAAAAATTGGGCCTTTTGCATTTGTTTTTGTCACTTTATGGCCTAAAAAAAAAGTAGAAATTGGATATTTCCAACAAGAATTTATTATTAACAGATGTTAAAAGCAGGTTTAGGAGCTGGCTGTAGCCTCCAGCAGAGAGGGGGGGGGGGGGGGGGGGCACAGTCTGGTAATAAGACAACTGTGTGTGGTGTGCATGTCTCTGGAAGAGTTTTTATCAGAAGCTCATTGTTGAATATGCATGTATGTATTTTTATTTGCATATTCATGCAAATTCCCACAATGTATTTCATATGCACATAATGATATACAGGTTTTAATAAGCTAAATAAATTAAAGGGCCTAATAGTTCCTACTGCATTAGCATGAAAAAGTTTTATAACACACATTTTTTCCATTTTCATTTAAATGTAAGCAGTTTAAGTCTAATAATTCCAACTTTATAGAATTGATTAGACCCATATAGATATTTGACTGTGTATATGAGAGGAGACAATGTATAATCCCTGCCCCATGTTTCAAACCACTCAATTCACAGAGAAACATATGTGTATTCAAAAACTGTTGCTTAAAACAAGAAGTCATGACTTATGTGAAGTTTTGATCTCACAACTCTGCAGTCACCACCCCCACACACCCTGTTCGCAGCCATTCAAGTCAGTCAATCAGAGCAGAAACTCAGAAAGAAGCTTGAGAAAGGAGGTGTAAAACTATATTAAGATAACTGTGTTCAAATGTATCTTTTTAGGGAGGTCGAAATTTCAAATAAGAAAAGCAAAGTGTATGATATGGGACATTTAAATGGTACAAAAATAAATAGTTACTTATACAACCAAAACAAGGGAAATATCAAATATCAGGTATGCTTACAGCGTTTCTACAGTAATGAACATAAAGTCTTAAAAGCTGATCCAAACATTTCCTACAAGTGCCTATTTTTGCTGCTATACAGTAACCACTGTATATCAGTATGGAGGTAAGCCGGATGTCTGTCTGGGTCATCGTCTACTCCCAGTTAGTTAGGAATTCAGCCTACAGAAAGACATTCCAAATCCTACATCTGGGCTTTCAGATAAGACATGAAACTAAACAACAAATTTACATAAAAATTCAAAAATCATGGTAAGCATTTGACTGGTAGTGTGTATATATAGTATACAATGTAAATGGCACTGCTAATCCTGCCATCTTGACTCCATGACAGGACCCCCCCTACCCACACATAAACACACACACACACACACACACACACACACACACACACACAGCTTTTTATTCCAGGAATAGATGTATTAAGTATAACCAGTGCACCCTGCTCACTCTTCTTCGCCCCCGCATCACCAACAGGATTTTCCGACTTTGCTGCAGCAGCTCATAAGTGTTTTTAGAAGTTTACAACTTATTGTTTAGCAGTTAGAGGCCATTAACCGTAGCCTTGACTAGCAGCTGGTGACGGAACTATCAGACACATCAATGTTCTTTTTTGCTGCAGCCAATAGTGAAAATTCAATTGTGGGCGGGAGCTGCATATTTATAACAAAATATGTGTAATTCAAATAACTTCAAAATAACTAAAATGGCAAGATTTGGGGTCTGAGTCAATCAGCAACACCACTAAATTCACATATACCCTGGTTTACAGCTGAGAAAGGTGGATTTAGGGTTCAGGTCCTCTTTAAATACAAAGAAAGCCTGCACAGTTTTAGCACACTGTGTAGGGCACATATTCAGACACACACACACACACACACACAATGCTATGCAACACAGTGGTTGTCAATCAGAAAAAGAATGAGTTTCATCCACCTCCGTCCACATCTGATTCCTCCACCAGCTGCATTTTTTTTTTTAATTTCTTCCCTCAGTCCCTCTCAAAACACTTTGAGTCAAACATTCCCATAATCACATCTGTTGCAGGTTTGAAAGGTCACACACACCTCATTGGCAGTTGAAGTTCATAAACGAATTAAAGGTATTCAATTTATTCATTTAATGTGTTACAATTTTATTTCATGGGGCCTTTATGAATGGAAAAAAACAAAAACACATTTTTTACAGTTATTAGAGTAAATGGACTTGGTTACTGTGCACATGTGTATAATGTGTGTATGTCAAACAGAGCAGCTACCAGGGATTCCCGCTACCAGGGAATTCCCCTAATCAATCAGTGAAGCCTCTTCCATAATGCCAGGCCACAAGGCCTTCTAATTGAGCAGGTGATTAGAATGTACTCAGCAAAGATCATGTCTAATGAAAGAACAATGAAGTTCCCACATTACAAGCTCATCTGTCCATCGCTTAACTTCATGCTTGTTGCACCTCGACACTCCAGTGTCTTCTATCTTCCCATCAGCTGCTGCTCCCACTTAGTGCTTAAATAACCTGGCCACTGGGCTAAGGCTGGCGCCGTCTTTTTTTTTTTTTTTTTTCAATTGCCAACAGAACCCAGGGGTTGATTTCGGGGACGTCTCTGAGCGTTTAGCCTTGAGGAAGCGACTCCAGTGCCGGAATTTCCGATGGTACCTCGAACACGTCTACCCAGAGATGCGGATCTACAACAACACGATCACGTATGGCGAGGTGAGAAGCATACTTATAAAATCATTTTACTTCTCCTCAGTGTTGGGCAAGTTACATTAAAGGCTACATCATTTGCAGTTCTTAGAACTACAAAGTAACCACTCTGTTACTTTCAAGTAAATGTTTAAAGGCTTGAGAGAAAAAAAAAGAATTTGGACCCTACCTCCACCTTCTAAAATACATGTGCATGCTCATTTTTTATATACCTAAATGAATACTTAACACAAAAAATTATTAACAGATACAATAACCACAAACCTAAAATATAATGTTGCTGTGGGACAAAACTGAAACGCCTCCAATCAAATGTCATGTCAATGCCTCTGATTGGCTCACCACTGAAATTTCACTATACTTTAGCCAACTATGCCATTAACTCGCATTGTCTCATCAAGAAGAGTAATACAAATCATTGCTGCTCTTCTCAGGGAGGAATTGTTTAATATACAGTATAAGTCATTAATGGAGGCAATTCATATTTATATGAACATTTAAATTCAACATTTGTAAGACATGTTATTTACAGTATTTACAGTTTATTTGAAGTTTAATTAAAATGGTAAACATGAAGTGTTTGGAGAATATATTAAAAATACCCTATTCCGTAAAAGTACATGCTAATATTTTTAAGTGTCCAGGAGATGATGCATCCTAGTAAAAGAAAAAGTGCATGTTGGAGATGTGGAAACGAGCTTCATCATTTCTTTCTCTCCTTTTGAAAGCTGCCTCATGTTTGAGAAAAAAAAAATGTTCTGTTTGAACAACACGTTCTCGTCGCAATCGAGTAGATTACTTGTTACCAAAAAAAGAGACAACTATTAGTGCTTCTACTGTATTATCATCTGCAACTTTATTACAGGTGGTTTTAAGATAATGCATACAGGGCAGCAGAAAATTTGATTCCATAGATGATAAATACACACAATTAGCTGGTGAGAAGTATTTGTGAGCTGTGTAGTATCCAGATCTTTATTGAGAACCATTTATCTGTGGCGCAGCTGTAAGCAGCTCTGATATCTTTTTAGTTGGAGCAAAACTATTTGCATATAAGCAGTGATCAAACACAAAAATGATGAGTGCAGATAAACAGTCAACCATCATCACACTGACAGACTCATAATTTCTACATTAAAGATTACACTTTTAAAGATAATAGAATTTAATTCACTGTATCCAGTTCAGACTTTCTCGTTGCTGCAGCAACGCCTGCATCACCACACGGGATTAGATGCAATTTCCTCATAATGGGTTTTAATTAAAACACTTTTCCATTCCGACTTGATTGTTTGAGCTTGGCTGCACACGCAGCACAGTGGGGGAAGAAAACAGGATTATGACATGTTGAAGAAATAAACACACTCCAGGGTCAGATAGTGTTGTGCTGTATATAGAGGCTCACTATGTTCACTCATATCGGTTTCAACAATGGAAAACAGGAAAATCAATGTCAGGATAGATAAAAAATTAACCTCTAGATTCATCAAAAGCTCTGTGATTTTACTCCCACCGCCGCTTGTTTTCCTTGGATTCCTCTGAGCAGCAGCCACTTAGAGCGATACTATTTGAGATCTGCCTAAGAGCTGGGTAGTGGTTACCCCATGTTGCCACCCAGCTGCCACGGCAGAAGCGGGTCTCATCTGTCACCGAGCATCAGCGCCGCACTCGGCCATGCTGACCAGCCCAGCGGGGCGGAACCTTCTCTGACAATGGCATATGATAGATATGTCACGATCTGGAAATGGAGCCGTAAACGCGTTCAATTCACACTGAGCCGAAGCTCTCACACTTGGTGCATGTCACCATCAGTTCTGGAGGAGGACAGACACAGATTCGACATTATCTTATCACGGCTCTAGCCAATCCTCTGCTGTGTGACCAGGCCACCCGATCAGGAGCTGGTGTGGCGTCCAGGCAGGGACAAGTCTTCCTAAATAAACCGAAAGTCGATTGTTTTGTTTTCTGTTTTAATCCTGTGGAAAAATGTCACACTTTCATATCAGATTTAGTAGTAGGAGTCTATACTCTGTATTTAATTCAGTTTAGATTGCTTCGATGGTATAAATATTGCCACAATTTTAATCAAGCATTTGATCTGAACAGTAACAGTAAACTCTTGCCCTGTGTACAGTTGTGTTTACGTGATAATAAAATGCATAAACAATACATATTGATATTTTTAGTAGTCTCTGATCTTGGTTTAATTATAATATTGGAGGTTCCTTAGCTGAACAGAGTTTTCCATTAAAAGCTGAGCTCCTGAAACAACTGACTGAGAAAAATGAGATCCTCCCTGCCATCTGCCCAAGTGCAATAATTACTGTCCAATTTCAGAATTCAAGGCATCGGAAATATGTTCTTTGCATTCTTGCCAAGAAGTTGATGAGAAGATCAATAAAACTCTAATGTAGACTAAAAAATGAAGCTACAATCAGGATATGGCTAAGATAGATTAGCAGGATCTCTTGGAGAAATAAAAAGAGCCACGTTGACACAGAGCAGGCGAAAACGCAATGTGCTGATGAATTTGAAGATTTTCTGCTATTTTGCTTCTATACCATGTTTTTTTTCCAGGCTATTAGAAAGATGGTGAATCTACCTTTAATGTTCCTGTTGCATTGTCTGACTGTGAGCTTTCATGCACAAATATGTCACATCCAGTTACCGTACATCCTTTGTCCAACTGATCTTTAAAACTACAAAGGAGGGTTTAAAGCTGCAAATCGCATTGGCTTTTGTCTAATTTTTTTTATGGCATTTTATCAAAATGTTTTTTTTCTCTCTGAGCTTTAAATGTCCAACCAAACCAGTTTTATTCCTGACAGGTGTTTGTTCATATATCATTTAGACCCTGACTCTAGAGGGGGTCCTGCTTTTGGGGCTTTAAATTCAACATTTCGATTCGAAGCGTATTCTTTTGTGAAACTACTTAGCAGATGTTTACTTCATTCTGCATGCAAGTACCGCATTTTCACGACCAAAGGGCGCACCGTATGAAAAGGTGCAGTTTCATTTATGTGTGCCATTTCTGTATTTAACACACACATAGGGAGCACCTGATGATAGGGCGAAGTTTTATATACATATCCTCCTCTACTACCATACGTACGTCCGCCTTACAACACACATGCATACAAGTGTGCATATTTAAAAAATAGATCAGGAGCAAAACTGAGTTTTGTTGTGCTTTATTCAAGTATTAATTACAAAGAAATAACATTTTCTAATCATCACTCAATAATCAATAGGCGTGGGCATGGTAAAAACAAGCAAATTACCGGTAACAGTCATTAATCAAATCCATCGAAGTCCTCAACCTCTGTCTCAGAATTGAACAGCTGCGCTAAATCCAACATGGCAGGTTCGCTTTCCTCACTGTCCGAGTCACTTTCTGTGCCGTGCGGATCCTCGGAAATGATGCCGGCTTTTCCGGAAGCTCGAACCACCGTGCCAGCAGACACGTTAGCCCTAACATCAACAATCCATTGGCAAACTGTGGCGTAACTCGGCGGCGCTGCCTACCACTCTTCGTGAAGCTGTGGTCTCCTTCGGTCATCCAGCGCTCCCACGCCGCTCGCAGCCTCACTTTGAACGGCCAGTTCACACCCATGTCCAGCGGTTGGAGTTCCTTGGTCAAACCTCCCGGAATAACAGCAAGCGTAGCGTTCATCTGCTTCACTTTCTGTTTCACATCGGCTGTGAGATGCGCTCGCATAATGTCACAAATCAGACGCGACAGTGATTTGTGGAAAAAACCTCCCAGTCTCCTTACATACACCTGCCTCAGCCACTCCATCATATCCTCGTCTATCCAGCTTGGTGATGTGGCTTAGCTGGATGTGCTTTTCGGCGATGTGCTTCTGGCAGTAGGACCAGAAATTTGCCAGCTTTTCATAACAATCCGCCGGACGTCGCTGCGCTACCTTAGTCCTGGTCCGGATGGAAAAATTGCACCGTTTCATAAAACGCCAGCACCAAGACGGGCCTCCTTGGAAATGTTCAATTTTCATTTCCTCCGCTAGCGTTACTGCTCTGAGTCGAATGGTGAGAGTCGAAACGCTCCTCCCGCTCGTTCTTTGCTCAACGATCCAATGCTCGAGTCTTTCCTCTAACTCCGGCCACCTCGCCTTATGTCCGCGGAAACTCAGCTGAGTCTTCTTCACCTGTCGGAGCTCGTTCTCCAGCTTTCTCCACTTGCGAACCATCAACTCGATAATTTTATATTCCCCCGCGGCGGCTTAATTCCTATATTCCACGCCCACGCATCCCCCCCACGCCCACACACCCCCCTCTCTACCACGTCCTCCTCATGGTGGTCTCTTTTACGTCCGCCTTACAACAACAACACACATAGGGCGCACTGCGCTATAGGGCGCGCCGCACATTTTGAAAAAAAATGAGACGTTTATATGCACCTTATAGTCATGAAAATACGGTAATATAAAGAACACCCTTTACATTTAGATCCTTTACCTTTGTTTAATCACATTCATAAATGGAAATGTCAGTTGTTTTTTTTTCTCTACATTAAAATAAAATAAGGAATGCATCATAAAACAGCCATAATTGGAGAATTATTAACAAATTGTGCAAAATGCTCAAAAATAGATCCCTAAGACCCAAAGACCTGATGAAGGTGCATCCTGATGCCCATGGACCTGCCAACTTCTGGACTAAAACCCTTCTTTTGTGACTGAAGTCGACGTCCTGTTGTGTCTTTCAGGTGAGGAACAGCAAGGCCAGTGGGTACTGCCTGGACCAGGGTTCAGAGGACGATGACAAGGCCATCCTCTACCCCTGCCACGGCATGTCCTCCCAGGTCAGACACACTCTTCAGCTGTTTGTGTGTGTGTGTGCTCCTAATTAGGAAACTTAGAAACACTTGTCTTTACACATACAAAATAAAATCTGAAGCTGTGTGTGGATCAAAGCCCTATAATTAAGGTAAATATTGAAATAGAAAGAAAGAAATACAAACATGGTTTAGACACTGTGCAGGTAGTAAATATAGTAGTCATTCATAATAAATACTTAACCCCTCCATTGGTCCATTCAGAGAGGACACCTTTACACATGGCGGATACATTTGAATTGCACACGGATGCCATTTTACTGCTAATCTAAAAATGTCAGACACATTTTAACATGCTTCTTACAGTGCTGAGCTGTGCTACTCTACATCTAAAAATTACAGTATGCTTTTAAATACACAGTATTATGCTCCAAAGCGAAGGCTTGATCAGTTATTGCTATTCCATCAAGCTTCACTGTAAGAAAAAAAATACATAAAAATTATGATCTGGCAGAAAAAGAACATTCCATTAAATTGGACCTTAGTTAATTAATTAATTAAGTAATGATTCCATTAATGGCATATTGGACATTTTCTTTACCCTAAATCTAACTGTAGATTTACAGTATCAGTAGCATGACATATTTTTACCATTAACAGATACATATGTTAGACTATGTTTTAGCTTTATTATTTTTTTAAATCTCTGCAATTTATTCAAGTAATTTATATTTTCAAACAGCTAACATGAGAAGTTTCTCAGTCCTTCCAGGCTGGTTACTACATTTCATCAGTGAAAGTCAGAAAGTTGAAGGTAGGGTCTTTGTTAAAGTTTGGCTATGCCCAGAGTCCTTCCTGATCTCCTATAACCAATCACTATCCTCTGGCCATGACGTTATGTCATACAGAAAAGAACCCACTTAACTTCTGGACATTCAGCTATACTGCTTAATATATTCAAGCTGACTGAAGAACTCTGCTCACATCTTTCTCTGCCACCTTCACAGAACTATCAACCACAGACCAGCTATGACTTGACTAACTAGCACCAACCTTAGCATCAAAGTTCTCAGTCATGAGCTCTGTTCTCTGGCTGGACAGGTGAAGATTTGTCCGGAGAAAACCCACAAAGATACCGAAAACAGAGAACTGTAGGAAAGTGAAAATTATTAGAAGTACAGAGGAGGGTGGAGCCATGCACAATAAGAGCAATGTTTCTTTGAATTTAATTAGTGAAAGGCATTTACTGAGCTCTAATAAATCCATCATCCTCTACAGATGTTGGTACTTTTGCATAAATAAGTCTCACCGGACTCCAGGATGGTTTGACAGTAAAAGAGCACAGTAGAAAAAAGGAGATGAGCCTAATGGCCAAATGTCCGAGGTGGTGCACACAGCGCTGCGACTGTTCTGCCACCACACAGAGCACAATGAGCACAGCATCACAAATTGCCAGTTGCTCTATTCAAGCAGCTCCACGGGCAAAACTGGATAACTGGGGCAATTCCAGTTGACGACGTATGCAATTATGTGAATGTGCAGTAGGATGCTGCTGGACAACCTAACCTTTACTTGAATGCACCAAGACTAATGGGGTTGTGGGTGAGAGGCTGTTGTCGTTGTGATTATTTTCCTTCTACAGAGGGGGAAAAAAAGCTGAGCTTGGAGAGAAATTGCGGTTTTCATGTATCTTTTTTCTTGCATCTCCCACTTTTCCACTTTTCTCGCAGTGACATGTTCATTATCTGTCGAATGAGTGAATATAAAAAGGAGGCCAACAGCGGCTCACCGGCCGCTCCTCTATTCTCCTCCACTGAGAGCTCAGTAGGGTCCAGTAATGTAAAGCTTCACTGACTCTTTTAATCCAGGTCCCCTGGGGAAATAAACAGATGGAGATGAATTTTGTGTCTTTGTATCATTAGGTTACAGTGATGACCGACATTACCGAGAGCAGAACGAATTCAATTTTGTGGGACACTGTGATTTTGCATTCCTTTTACCATTGCTCCTTTTACATATGAAAAAAAGAATATAATTGCCCAGAATAAATCTTCTGAGGAATGAGTCTCTTTGCTAACACTCCCAGGGGAAATCTACATCATGGATAAAGTTTCAGCTTTGTCCATTAGTGGAGCCATCGAGAAGGAGCTACGAAGCATCTATACATTCACAATGCTGCTTAGTCAGTTTTAGTAAATAATGCATTCTTTCATAATGTTTCGGTTTTTGTTGGCTATTACAAGTCCTGCCAACTGCAAATACAGTTACTATCATTATATCAGAGGCTAATGCAATGCCTGTTCAGTGCACGCTGACTGCGTGCCCCCTGAAATGTCAAGAACCGCAGTGCGGCTGCTTGCAGCGTTCTTTTGAACCTCTCATCTAATCAACTTCACCCTCAACCCTGTTCTCCTTTGGGCCCTCAACAAAACTCGCCAAGTGTGAAGTTGATCGGATGAACGGTTATATTACGGTTATATTATACGTACGCATACAGATAGAAATTATTTTCTTTATAGCTACAAAATGGTGCTACAGCGCCACCTATCAGCCAAATGTCACCAAATTTGTGATGGTCATTCATACATAACAACTAGACTGCAGCAGATGCAATAGCATCTAGTGTTCCCGAAAGATCACATTGTTTGTACCACAGCTAGAAGATATAAAATAAGTACTTTTTCTGGCTTAGGACAGATATGGTTTGTACTCAATTTTGTAGCCTGGGCCTACCAAATATTTTACAAAATGTCTTCACCGCCACTGATTTCAAATCCATATAGTGCACAACCTCAATGTTATAGTTCTCAGCCATGCTGTCTGTTTACTGATTGGACAGGTAAAGATTTGTCTAGATTTGTCACACTGATGTTGGAGGAGAAAGCCTGGCTCTCATTCTCTGCTCTAATTCATCCCAAAGGTGTTCTATCTATCTATCAGACTGAGGTCAGGACTCTGTGAAGACCAGTCAAGTTCATCCACACCAGACTCTGTCATCCAGGTCTTAATGGACCTTGCTTTGTGCACTGGATGGTGGATTTGGTTGGGTGAGCCAATATCATTTGGAAGTATAGTATATTTGGTTGTTAAGTTATTTGTTAAAGTGCAACCATTTGGCCATATGCACATCCTGTGGCCTCCAGCTATATGCCCACTAAATATGAACTTGAACTTGGTTTTAAGAATATGCATAGAAATTACAGAAATACCGAATTTGCCTGAATTATAGATTGATTACCATTTTAAACTAATTTCTATCGTGGGACAAGGAATCTCAGCTGTGTGTGCAGGGGTACATTCAAAGTCCCAAGTTACACCAAAATCCCAAACGGAGGAGACATGTGCCAGGTCCCAAGCACTTCTTAAAACATTTATTCTGCAGCATAAACATACTCCTGGTGGAGTGAGGTACTTGAACTGTACAATGTCCAAACACAACATATTATATTTACATTGTCATGGTGTTGTGCAGTTAATGAGCTAATTAAGAAACTCATGATTAGCTTGACCTCCAGAAAGTGGCTGCGAAACTTTGATGATGCCAGGAATGCAATGGAGCGTCTAATGTTTCTGCAGAGTCACAAGTTAATTGGCTTGGCAGAAACATTTCCTTGCGTTAATTATTTGTTATGGTCCAATTTTAAATATGTTAGTATGTTAATAGCCTGCCAGACTGAGGTATTAGTCGGGACTATAGGAGTTTTTTTCTTTTCCTTGTGCCCAGTCATAGTTTACACAATGGTTAAATCTGCTTACAGTGTTATAACCTCAAAAGACTTTAGACAGCAATATTAAATGCACTGATGGATTCTCAATCAAACATGTATGACCTTACCATGTTTGGAAAAGTTGTTCCATAACAGCATTATGTGTCTTGCATTAGTCAGCATTTGGAATGTGTTTACTGTATATTAATGCTGACATTCCTTAGTCCAAATAGTTATTCCTCATCAGAATTCTATAAACAACCCAACCAGCTCCAGTGAACCTTCAGTGGCACATAAAATGGTACTTAGTTGTTTTCTTATTTGTTCAGAGTGGCTCTTCAGGGAAGTATATTGGATTAAAGTCTGCCTCTTCTTACAAGGGGCAACACCCACACAAGTTGCTTACTGTACCGAATCTCTACTTTCTCCATCTACAGGGTGGACAGGTGTCTTTATGCAGCTAACCACTTCAAACAGGTGCATCTGATTAGGGATGATACATGGAGTGCAGGTGGACTTCTAATGGGCGGACTAACAGGTCCTTCAGGGTCAGAATTCTAGATGACACACAGGTGTTCAAATACTTATTTGCCGCTATATCACACAAATAAATCAATAAAAAATCATGCATTGTGATTTCTGGATTTTTCTTTTTAGTTTATCGCTCTCACAGTGGACATGCACCTATGATGAAAATTTCAGACCCCTCCATGATTTCTAAGTGGGAGAAATAGCAAAATAGCAGGGTGTTCAAATACTTATTTTCCCCACTGTATGCTCCAGAATCCCTCCACTCAGGAACCTTATATTCATTTAGAGAGATTCTGACATGCTCAAAATTGATTAAAGGTCCAATATCATGCAAATAGCCACTTTCACGGCTTTCTGTATGCTAGATAATGAGTTATATAAAAACTGCCCCATGCATCAAATACACAAAGAAACGCTTTGCACACAGCCTAGATTTAGAAATGTGTTCAGATTTTGAAAAATTGAAACACCACATATAATTTTTGTTACACTTGACAATTCTGCATACTTTGCATTGGTCTATCACATAGAAAAAATTGAAGAAAGAAAAAGTTGAAGGCTCTGTATGTGACAACTTGAAAACATTTTTTCACACTACTGTACAAATTTTTTAGAGTTTTTGGAAATTCTTGATTTTAACTTTTGATTTTAATCTAATTACGGGACAGCATATAGCTGCCTGTGAATATCATCTGTGTTCATGTGGCATAAATTGTCTTTCTATCCTGTTTTAAGCCAAATTTTACGATACACATTTTTACATTTTGGTAATTTTTAAAAAAATTTTACGAGATGAAGGACTTTGATTGGTCTGAATCCTAAATTGTCCAAGTTATGCAAACATTCAGATAATTACTTCAAACACTAAATGAATCCTACTGAGAGTGGCTGGCCTAGGTTGTCACTTTATGACATCATTGATTCCTTCCTTTGGTATTGTTTTGATGAAGAATCCCCTAGAGGCGGAACATTACATAAACCACACTTCAGAAAATTTCTCCATCTGCTAATGATTGATCATTTTTTAAAAGTTCACATAGAGCTGAAACAGTAAAGTCCGCATATATTTGCATCGATAATGCAGCAGTCTGTGTTCAGAGACACGAATCATTCCAGGTTGTAAATCACATCACGGGGCTGTGGTAGCCACTATGTGCTTTAATAGATGACTGTATGTGGGATTCAGGTCACTCGTGTGAGTGTTTTCTCCCGTAGCAAGGCTGCTGCCGTATTGAAGACTGATATCACTTTTCAGAGGTTCGCGCCCATAAATAATAAATGTTATCACTTCTGTAGCCTTTTGTAACAGATACGTATCATCACATACGCCTTTCATGCCTTTCATGCCTTTCATGCCTTTCATGTACAGGATTAAAGGGATCAAGTTTAGGTTTGGAGAAATGTTGTAGTATAAGCTGTGCACCATGGTTTCCATGCAAAGTGTCACGTAATAGTCAGTATTAGTTCTCATTTAGACAAAGACAATTAGTAATAAGAATTCAGATAATAACAGTGTATAATTACTGCACTTGAAAATCATGGCAAATACTGACTCTTCTACACCAACCAAAGTTAGCAGCACCAATCTCCCACAAATTCAACCAGTGACATCCAATATGGAGGTTTTGGTTTTTTTTGCCCCTCCCCTTCTGAAAAGACTTCAGTGCCACAAAGATCATCAGCTGCCACCAAATGCAGTCACATGACCTTTCACTGTCTTAATTAACGTTAGTTAGTAAACAGTAGTTAGATGAGGAAAAATACTGTCACAAGGTCAGGTCAGTAAATTTAGTATTAGGTGATGGCAGATAAAACATCATTGTGATGTGATTAAATGACGGGGTAATATCTAAAATTGTACCCTTTGGTGAGAATCTTGAATAAAAAAGTTAAAGAAATTAAAAAAAGAACAAAAAAAAAGCTATGGATTGTGGTATTAAGGAAATCTCAATTTCCAACAGATTTGGACAGTATCGCATTACTATCAATACCCATGATAAATTTTCGGCTTCTGGTAATGTTCAGTGTTGCAGCCTTTACAGATACTGAGCTGTTGTATAAAAAGCGGAGTATTTGTTTTGTGCAGTTCTGATTGCTGCTACGCTACTTGAGTCCGGCAGCGTGACACCTCGGTTATCTCTGTCTTGCAGCTTGCCCGCTACTCTACGGAGGGGCTTCTTCAGCTGGGACCCCTGGGGTCGACCACCTTCTTGCCTGACACAAAATGCCTCATTGACGATGGAAGAGGACGCACTCCCAGTCTGAAGAAATGTGACACCATTTCGAGGATTTCACAGAGGCTTTGGGATTTTACGCAGGTAAGCAGAGAAACACATGAGCTGCTCTTTTGACACTGATCTTCACCAAAACACCAGGGGCTGCAAGCACGAAAATAATTCACACACACTGTCTCACACACAAATTGCTTTTTATTAGAATTAGAACTTATAATTAACAGTTTATAGACTCTTAAAATTAAGTTTAAATAACTGAGTTTAAATCCTTACTGAACTTTTTTAGTGTGAAGTTAATATTGGGTCAGAGTTTTTGTACTATTAAAATTTTAACAGAAGTTTTGATCTTGAATTCTTAGAAATTCAACATATCCATAATTAAAACAAATGTGCACTTTTTTAGGTAAATATAATTATTATCCACTGAATGATTATTTGCATTAATTTTTCTGGTAATGTTTGGATATTTGGGATTCCATTTCTCTCATTTGTTTTATTTTCTCATGTCAGATTTTATTTTGATATTTATTACAGTTTCAGTTATTTCTTTTGTTAAATATTTTTGATGGTGATCAAGCATGTGGGAGGCATGGCATCAACTGAAATGGGTGTGGAATCATGACAGACAGCTTAATTACCAGACTACAGACACATGTGGCCTTCAGGGAATGTAGGAGTTGGATATGCCACATGATTGGAAGTCAAACATAAAAACTACTTTCAGTGAGAAACTCCATTTGCACACAATGCAAGAATATCCTGCAGGGCTGAATCTGTTTTAATTTCCAAGGCAGTTTAGTGCAAGCTGTTTTAAACACTACTGATGACCAACTGTGGTACAGGAGCAACATTACGCCAGATTGTGTGCTTAGATGCCCACACTAGAAGTAATGAAATTTCTGGTTTCCACATAGTACCATGAATGCCTCAAAGCATCATTCATTATGTTTTAAACTGTTCATGTGGTTCTTATGCTACTATCCATAAGATAACTATCACAATCTTTATAATGCTATCATTTGACACTTATATAGTCCTAATAATGTTTCATCAATCGTTCATCATTGTATGGTCAAAATTACACATAATTTTATAAATCTGTAATTATTTATCATCCCATGATAAAACTGTGTGCTTCATACTAAGTGCTTTGTTAAATATGTGACTATGGTCATAACATATGCATTTATATAATTAATGATTAGTGATTATAAAATAAGGTAGTAATATTCTATATAAAAAATGTTTCAGTACTTTTTCATATTTTATTTAAAACCATTTAGTTTTTCTTTTTCTTAATATAATAAAAAATATTGCCTTAATATGTTCAGTATAAAAAGAACAACTTTATAGCTTTTTCAGCCTCTGTCTTTTTAGGTCAAATTAAAAGGTATTGTGTTTTTTTTTTTTTTTTGCTGTTTGTTTTGTTTCACAGCTATCTGGTCACTAAAATCAAACTAAATCAACCAATGTTTAAATGGATCTTATGAGGGAACAAATGGCTAAGTATGAATTACAAGAACATTATTATAAAGCGTTTCCCACATGTGTACGTTTTTTTGTTCCAGAATGGTCCGATTATCAGCAGGGACACGGGTCGGTGTTTGGAGGTAGAAATGTCCAAGGACGCCAACTTCGGCCTTCGCCTGGTGGTGCAGCGATGCTCCGGTCAGAAGTGGATGATACGCAACTGGATTAAACACCCCAGGCACTGAAGCTGGGAACACAACCTGTGAGACGCAGTCGGATCTCAAACAGTGGAACAGTTGAGTGAGGAGCGGGGGGGCGGCGGTGCCGGTGCGTGGCATTTCACACGCAGACTGCACTGAGCGCCGAGCTCCCCTCAGGCCGCAGAGCTTTTCCTATGCCGAGTCTTAAAGAAGAACATGATCAGTCCATGTGTTCCAACGTGCCGTGTGTTTGCAGAGACCTCACAGCAAGCCGTTTCATTTCTGACTTTCAGCTACATGTATAGAACAGAGCAACCGTGCTGGTTGAAAATCATAGTAATTCTTTTGTTTCTTTTGTAACTATCAAATATTTGGAGGTGAGAAAGAGAGAATGTGTGTGTGTGTGTGTGTGTGTGTGTGTGTGTGTGTGTGTGTGTGTGTGTGTGTGTGTGTGTGTGTGTGTGTGTGTGTGTTATGTGTGTTTTTAATTTTGTTTTGTTTTTGAGTGCTTTGCAAGCAAATGAAATTGGAAAAAAAAGAAAAAGAAATGAATTGTGGCCACTTGCCACATCAAAGTGATTATTTCAGACTGATTTGGGAAAATTGCGTGGGACGCATTTGCTGCCCTGGCGAGACGTTTAATGGGCTTCAAAGGGGCTGCTCATCATCTGATCAGGAGGCTTCTCACACAAACCACCACGGGATGTTGTTTTCTTTAGACTGGATTGCTCGCTGAGGACGAGAGGAGCAGTCACGTGCCTTTTTTCCGCTCATTTTTCTGCTTTATCTGACCAGGGAATGTCAGTCACTCCCAAAAGCATGTACAAAATTAATTGGAAAGTATTAATATATAAAACAATGTATAAAACAGTCTAATGATAGTAATATATTGTAAAAAAAAAAAAAAAAAAAAAAAGTGATATCTGTCTTCTGATAACAATTAGGATAATAAAATCATTTTTATGATGAGCCGCCTCAGTGTCTTTCACTTCATTACCCAACATCCATAATGATACACATAAACATGCGCTGAGTGTTTCTGTCTGTTATATAAAACATTTTTTCCTTTTGTACTGAAGCCAACAGTCTTGTGTCTGCATGTACGATCACCCGGAGCCTCCATCAGGTGTCTGGTCCTGTGCTCTGTAATTGTTCCAACCTGATAACAGTCTTCAGGAAAGCACTGAAAGCTTTTCAATTATTATACTTAGAGGAAGACGTCTTTACTCGCTCACTTTTCTCTCATGCCTCAGTAAAAAATGTAGCGGTCGGGGTGGGGCTTGACTTTGAACTGAATCGCGTAGCCTGTTTGCAGAAGAGAAACCCATTTTTTTTTCTTTTTATGCAACTCATAAGTCAAGTTAAGTTTATCTATGTAGCAGATTTAAAAACAACATTTGGTGACCAAAGTGCTTTAAAGTGAAATTAATGGAATGATAATTACAACCAGTGGTAGACAAAGTACAGGAAACTACAGTAGAAGAAACTTGTACTTAATGTATTAAAAGGAAAAATACTCTTTATGCAGTTTGTTATATTCATATAGTATATTGTTCTTATTTGCTAAATACCAGACTTGTAGTCAACACCAATTAACCTGTGTTGTGTATTTCTGCACTTACACTTAATATTTTAGGTATATAACTGTGTTGATGAATGAAACACACTTTTCAATCTTACTTGCCACATTGCCTTTCTTCCATCTGTAATACCCATGACATTACAGACATTACAATTTAAAATCTGTTTTATTCCCAGAGTCCTGTCCTGTGTTTTCTGTGTTTTCTCATTCTCAGAACATGCTGCAGAGCAGCCACTGAGGAATCTTCAGTTGTTGGAGGGCCTGTTGCTGTCCCTGTTCACCTGGAAGCTGCTTGGATCCTGTCACCTCACCCTCCACTTAAACCACAATTCATTGTATTGCTGTTATTCTATTTTTCTTTTTTTCCCAAGATAAAAGTTTTTTTAGGGAGTTTTTCCTTGTACAATGTGAAGGTCCAGGGGCAAGGGATGCTTTGTTGCTTTTTACAAACTGCAAAGCTCATTGGGGCAAAAGTGTGATTTGTGATTTTAGACCGTACGAATAAAATTGACTCAACTTGACCCTCAACAGCTGCCGTCTTAGGGATGTAGCAGGACCTACCTAACTATGTAGCAGGAAATAGTAGAAGTTACCTAGAGGCAGAAGCAGCAAGAAATGAAGATGAAGCTACTACCAGTATAAATGTTTAAAAAAAAACACTCAGTGTAACACAAAAGTAAAATATAAGTCTGCAGCAGAAGTGTTTGATTCGAGACAGTACTATTCAATTTCAGTTCAATTCAATTCAATTTATTTGTATAACCCAGAATCACAAATCACAGATTTGCCCCAACAGGCTTTACAGTTTGTACAAAAGCAAGACAATATCCCCTGTCCTAAGACCCTCACATCGTACAAGGTAAAACTCCCTGAAAAAAACCCTTTAACGGGGAAAAAAACAGAAGAACCCTCAGGAAGAGAAACAGAGGAGGGATCCCTCTTCCAGGATGGACAGGCTGCAGTAGATGATGTGTGCAGGTGGAAACAATACAGGCAAAATTGGAGATTACAAACAGAAAAACAGAAATTAAATGAATTTGGGTTTAGGTGCAGGATCCATCACAGCTTCCAGGTGAACCAGAACAGCATCAGACCCTCCAACATCCAGAGATCCCTCAGTGGCTGCACTGCAGCATGCTCTGTGAATGAGAAAACACAGGGCAGGACTCCGGGAACACAGCAGATTTAAAAGTACAATAGGTGATCATCAGTATCACAGATGGAAAAAAGAAAAAGAAGAAAAAGAAGCTCTGAGCATCTCATGAGGATCTGTGTGAGAAAGTGATGACCCCTCCCCTTCTCACCTGTTTATAAGGGGGGGGACATGTTTAAGTGCAGGACAGGCAACGTGACGTGTGGGACTGCCTGTTTGGTCCGCCTGGTGCGAGGTGGATTTTTGCCTGCGGATGTAAGCATGTGCTGCGGTTGTTCTGTTTTGTAACACCGTTAATGAACCACTGTGTTTTAAAACTGAGTTCCGCTGCTATCCCTTTTTGTTGGGAGGCCACTCGGTCTCTCACAATCCAGCAGACTAACCTATCGCAGCATAACTATGACTAGGCCAGCCAGGGTCCTATATGCTTCTTTGAACAGGAAAGTTTTTAACCTATTCTTAAATATAGGATGGGTGTCTGCCCCCCGGACTAAAACTGGAAGATGATTCCACAGGAGAGGAGCCTGGAAGTTGAAGGCCCTGCCTCTCGTTTTAATTCTAGAAATTCTGGGAACCTCCAATAAAAATTGGGAACGTAATCCTCTCGATGGGTGATATGGGACTAAAAGATCCCTAAGGTAGGATGACGCCTGACCGTTGAGCGCTTTATAGGTGAGGAGCAGGATTTTGAATTCTATTTGAGTCAAGCCAGTGACTGAATCAGAGTTGTCACAAATTTTACTGGGAGAGGTGTGCTATTTAGAACAAAGCACAAGACACTACTACTACTACTACTACTACTACTAAGACCAGGTAATATCAAGACCAAGACAGACTGTTGACTGATATCAAATATGTGTGGTAATTGCATGGCTGCAATGCTATTTCTACGCTATTAGAGGATTGACTCTTGAGTGCTGTTAACTTTGTGCTATCTCAAATACATCAGGATTAGCAAGTCTAAATGGAGACATGACGAATAATGTTTAAATTACCAATGCTACAGCCTTTGTTAGTTAAAACTAAAGCCAATCAATTACGAAATCTTCAAATCGTTCGGCTCCACTGTCTCTATCAGGCAGACTTCCTGCAATTGTGATTCTTCTTTCTTGTGTGGCAAATAAATTATTTTTGTTCTGTAAAGCCAAACCTAACCTCCGCAGAATTTTCCGACATATTGCGTCCTCCTGTCTGACTCTGCTGTAAAGGGAGAGGTGGGGGGCGTGAAAGGACCAATGCATGCAATCAATGTGATTGGTACCACTTGAAGTAGGCTTGTGATGATATCCAAGGTGGAGAAAAAAAAGTGTGCCTGCCTGATAAATCCCTTTAGGATCACTCTTCTAGTCTGAGACTCTGCTAGAACAAAAGACCCAAGACCACAGACTGTTGAGGCTGTGAAAAGACCAAGTCTTGAGACGGTTTCGAGAACTACAAGTACGAGCATGATATTTCAGTTGAGGCCAGATGTTTGCTGACCCCTGGATTCCACAGTGTAAGTGAAGTGTAACATAACCAAGACCGTTGCCTCGCCTCTTATGGAATCAAATGTGGGTGATTTCATGTCATTGCAGGTGAATTCGCTCAACCCAATAAAAGTAGCATGAATAATGCAATTATAACAGGGCGATTTCTGTCATTCCGCAGCCCATATTGAATCACATTGTTAGAGTCTGACGTCTCTCCAGGACACGTGTCACCTTAAACTCAGAGATATCATTAAATACGTGGAGGTGTACGCAGGACTGGAGGTCAAACAATGTTTTTTGAAAAACAAAATGTGCCTTAACATTCGTGCTGTTGTGGATCTTTAATTATTTTTCATGCAATTATACGCTGCAAGCGTGTAGAGGAATTCTCTGAGCCTCTGTGGCAGCTGGACAAAACAGTTCTTTTCCATCCCTGGTGAGGATGATGACATTTACTTTAGTCTTTTGGCACAATATGTTCATAGCCATGAAGTTATAATTAAATCCCCTTAAAAGGGATCCCTAATGTGCTAAATAATTAGAGCAGTAACAATAATGCTGAAACCTGACTTTTCCCCTTTGAACAGACTTTATATGCAGCAGAACAGCTGTGACGAAATACTTGTAGTGTGATTTTTAGGGGGCAATGGAAAGTGAAAAGTCCCCTTTATTGAGGTTAGCCATGCTATCCAACCTGATTGTTCCAAAGGCCCATTTTAATTTGGTTTCCAGTTGGTTTATTCTGAGAGATTGCCTGCACTTGCCACCACGTCATGCCTCTTTGCCTCTAATCATTTCATATAAGCAATGTATCTTCTGTGTGTCCTCTAAAGGGAGACTGCCTCAGCCCTCCCAAGGTAATATCTTATTCTGGGCCGCGACACGGTTTACAAACACACCGCCAGTGCAATGTCTCACGGCACCTGTGTCAAGAAGTAGCCTGGACCAGGAAATTATTATTCTAGCTATATGGGTTTGCCTGGACTTAGCAGCTGCAGAATAATGTCCCCTCAGCTGATTGAATGAATGGATTCAGCGGGGCTCTTGTGCTGAGTCCACTGACAGCAGGGCTCTGAAGATCAGCTGCGGAAAAATGCCCTTAGAGAAAAATTAAAATTATTATTACTATAATTTAATGTTTGTGTTAAAATTGTTGTTTGTGGCTCTGCCCCTGACTATCTTTTAGGTATAGGTTTGCACATCTGTGTGTTTGCAGGTTTAGAGCCTAATTTCCACTTTTTAGACATTTCTAAATCTTCTTTGAGCTGCGGATTGTCAGGTCCCAATATTCTCCAAAAACTTGCACTTGAGTAGTGGACACAGACAGGCTGCCAACGCTGTATTTTTAGTTGTCTGTGGTGCATGGCTGTGTTCCAAACATGCAGATAAATGATCAAGCAGCAGTGGATGTGAACTGAAACACTGTCAGCATCAGTCAAAAGCGGCTTCTGAATGATGCTACAAGAGGGCAGAAACCAACCTGTCTCATCTCAGGTAGAAACAATATTCAGATAGACTTGCATAAATAAACGCTTTCATAAATACATTTTCGGTGATTGAAGCTGACACATAAGATTATCTATGTATCCTGCCACAATACCAATAAATCAGTCATAGACTTGAGAATATAGATACAAATTCAACAAGTGATGTTCAGTAAAATTACAATAATAATATAGAAAACTGATTTTTAAATTCTTTTATAATGAATTAGTATTCTGGCAGAATTTAGCATGATGACTAACCCAATTTTTTTCACAGAATGTCTCACCATAGGCCCTAAAAGTTTGTATAAATGCATGTTTGGATTTTCAATTTTTTCATTCTAATTTTGAAAACACAAAACAAGTTAGTTATCATTCTTTGGTAAAAGTCTAGTTTTTTTATCACCTCCACCGAGGATCTTATGTTTTAGCTAGCGTTTGTCTGTCTGTCTGTTTGTTAGCAAAATATTCCAAAAAGTTTTTGACAAATGTCTGCCTGAACAGATGATTAAATTCTGGTAATGATAAGGTCCAGAAATCCTGGTTTCTGGATCACTTTGACTTTTCAGCTGTTTAGTAACATTGTGGTAAATGGACCCTAAAACAGGCACCATAGTTTGGGGACGCCTGGTGGTGATATCTTTACCTGCACAGCTTGTTTTCTTTGCACAATACCAGAGACACTATACGAGGACTTTGACTCTCCCCACTGTTTAGTGTTTGTTTCAATAAGTATAGGACAACAATGTTGAGTGGGTGTCACAGTATCCTTGGCGGAGGCTTGCACTCTCAGAATACTTTTCAGAATAGTTTTTTCTAGTAACGGTGGGGGTTGCACATTCTAACATTTCTATTGTAACACCAAACCAATGCTAAATGCCCAGACTGTCGTGAGCTGAAGGTGTTTGAACGTGCGGTGGAATCAGAAGTGTGAGCGAGCAGTCGCAGGTTTATCTATCTGCAGAAACACAGACAGCAATTACAGCCGTGTTTGGAAAACACAGAGATGTGAACAGATAGCCGCCTTGCTTGCGGAAAAAGTGATGAAAGTTTTAATGAGCATGAACACACGCTGTATGATTAATCATGGTCCAGAATGCTGCAGCGTACGGAACTGACATCGCCCATGGACATTTTAAGCAATCACCACCCTGAATTAATAAATAACCTTCACTCTAAAAACAAATGTATTGGATCAGCAATAAAAATGAACGCCAATGTTTGCATCAATCTTTTTTGATAATATGTGACTTAGTAGATTTACTATAATCAACTTTCTTAATTGTTGACTTTTTTAATTTATAACTCTCAAAAATTAAGTTATTTAACTCATTTTTCACATGATTTATTAGGAAGTTGTGTTGAGTACGTAGTACAAGTAAATTGGCAACTATTAAAATGATAATGAATACAATTTTCTTTGGTATTATTTATTTATTTTAAGCTTTTTTTTGGGCTTTAAAAGTTTGAAAAATTTGGAAAACAGTCTCGATTATGAGGCATTCACTTAGAAACACCAATATTTGTGGAAATACTGATATTCCTATAGTGAACAATGAAGGAGCAGTTCATTTCAGTCAACCAGCTTAGTGTCACAGTATGCAAACATAAAATACTAACTTCTATTTAAAATATAACATGATTTATTGTCTTCTAAAAATTAATAATCCTAGACTAGACTTAACAGATCTTATTATATACTACATCTACAGGTCACAGACAAACATACAGTAAAAGGGGTGTATGCGGTATGTATGTGGAAACACACAGTGAAACTCACTTTAACCAGTGAAATAAACACTAAAACAAGCTAGTGAAACTTAGCAGATTAAACAAATTAACATGTAAAATAAGTAATTGAAACAATAACTGGTTAAACAAACTCTAACAACAGAAATAAACAATAAAACACGCAAGTGAATCAAGTAAGTGAAACAGTAGCTAAACAGCTAACATTCACTGCCAAGAAGTAGGACTTCTTACGGTGATTTTGGGCTGGAGTCGTCTGGTTCCAGAGCTCGTTTAATGCGGCTTCAGGGGAAAACAAAAAGGGAGAAAACCTTGATCTGGGTGGTGCCATCGAACAAGGAGGGGGAAGGATTTCTTCTTCGGGCCTTCTGTGCATGTTGTACACTCATCTGAAAAAAGCTTGGATTTTGCCTCCTATCTTCCCGCTTGGCAGCGGGACTGGAAACTGGGACTAACCAGTAGTAGCTACTGGTTAGTAAAGTAGTAGTAGCTACTGGTTAAAAGGTGGTAATACTAACCAGTAGAAGCTACTGGTGAGCAGACAGTGTTACTGAGGTTTCAGACACAGCCATTGTCCCAGATAAGGCTCTATAATGAATCGCCAAGAAGTAAAATCTATAACAAAATATGAATGAAAGTAAAAATAAGTTGCCCAGAGCATCAGTGAACATGTGGATGAACTAGTCCCCTTAAAGTTGTCGGTCCAACTTTTTTGATTGATTCGTCATATATTATCCTGTGGTTGGTACTATTTTACCAACCACAGGTTGGTAAAATTTATGTGTGAGTGGGTCATTTCTGTACAGATTAACAAGCCCTTCTTGAGATAAAATGATAATTATCTTATTTTTCTAAGATATCCAAGGGCACTTTGTATATTCTGGGTCCACATAACAGGAAATACTCTTCCTCATCACGTTTAATACTGTGCCAGTAAATCAGGGAGCAACATGCAGCACATACAGAATCAGAATCCTCAAACGCCACATATACCATAATGAATAAATGAAAGGAGAGTTGTGTATTTTGGATCTCTAGCCCCATTTCCCACATTCCTGTCATGTATCTAAAGCATAGACGCCATAACTGCACCAATTCCAATACTGTCCATTGCTGCTTTGCCTGTAGAGGACTAAGTTTACAGACAGGTCATGTACTGTGATCCACTGAAGTGTCCTTGAGCTAGATAAGCTATTCAGTCCCACTTGTTTCTTCATCTCCACTAATATAGCCACTCGAGTAAATGTATGTACTCAACCAGGAAAACATTCAACGCGAAAAAGATTTTGAAAAAACAGTTCATTATAATGGGAGCACTTTGGAAAATAAACTCATTCACTCTCTCCGTGAGAGACGTGACGATCAATACCACTCTCATGTTTGTAGTAAGTACCGGGCTGCAGCCGGGAGGTGATTAGTTTTAAACTGGATAAAGGAGCTTGGGCTTTACTGTACCAGCACCTCTGAAGAGAAGGAATTAATACATAACCTGCCTTTTTTCCTGTGGATACTTGAATAAAAATAATTTCACAGGGAGGAAAGTTGTGTATTTTATTTGTAAGAAATGTTAGAGAAAGAAAGAAGAAATTCTAACAAGACTAATGTTGCTTTGATACTACTTAAGTATACTACTAACACTTAAGGGAAAAAATGACTACAAAAATATTAAACCATTATTCTTTTAGAGGTTACAGGGACTCAAGAAGTCCTTCAATGGGCTGAGTGTTTGTTCTTGAAAATAGTTTGTTTTTCATTTCAACATTTATTAGCAAAGAAAAGTAACCTCCAACAAAAGATTTTTCTGCAGTGTGATCACAGACTTAAACACCACATCACCCTGAGGATCAATGAGTCCTAACAGTCTGTGTGGGTTAATTAGTTCTTCCATGTAGACAGAGTGAGTTCTCCCTCTGTACAGGTGTGGATGATTTGTGCATTGATTGATACATTCCCTTCACAGGAGGTGGGATCTGGGCTTCACAAACAGAGGCTGCTATCACTTGATGCTCTGATGAAGGCATTAACACATCCGACATCTCTTTCAGAAGACTCCCAAGACAAGTCACATTCTCTTGGCAAATACAAACCCAGAAGGCTACATGAAGTTTTGAGGTCATATAAATGATTAAAGCATCACCTGAGTCAGATTATTTAGAATAATAAGCAAATGTTTTTTGCCAATATAGTAGCTTTTGGCAATATAGTGTATGTATAGGAGAAATAAAACTACAAAAATAAAAAAAATAAAAAAAGAGTTATTATCCAACTAAACAACAGCTAAACATCAGATCGCAAGCAGGCATCATACTGTAAGATGTTTGACCTGGTATCAGATAGATGGAGATTATAGAGGTTGTGCTGACTTGTCAGTCATTGGGTGGGCTCATGTTCCCTCCAGTAGGCGATTTGGGTTACTGCACCTTTAATAGTAACTACTTCCTGTTTGTTTCCTGTATGACCGTTCCTTGTGTTTCGTCGTTCTGTGTTGGAAGCAATGCGGAAATGTGCTCGCCAAACATTCAGTTGTGTAACCTAAAATTGGAACAGACTTTTTAAAAACTAAAGTGCCAGAAGATTTCAGTAAAGAAAACATAAACCTGGAATCAAGCCTGCTGGTCTTTAATGTTGTTCGCTATCTGTCAGCAATACCCCAGACGTATTATCAGGACAGAATAGAGGTTCTAAAATAAGAACAAAAATATACATAATTACCTACTACCTACTTTTTTTTGTTTTAAATCAAATTACGAATTAAGAAACAAATCAAATTAAAAATGTTTAGTACATCCACAGACATTGGCCATCGACAAGTGGAATGAATATTAGAATATGTATAGTAGAAATGCATCAATACAGGTGGTGAATGAAAGAACCAGTCACCAATATAATCAAATCGAATTGTAGCTTAAAGCCCTGCTTATGCTTGTTTTTTTTTGCTTATGTCCTTCATGAGCCCACAGACAGTTAAAGTGTACAGGACCCAGAATTTAGTGCTACACCTTTGATAAGAGACACTCTTTCTCTTTGTTTATTGACCAACAACATTTATCCATCCAACCTGTGTCTTTGTGGGACAATCTCCTGACAAAACTCCTGAACTCACTGGGTTCTTTAATCCTGTCTTCTTAAAGCAAATATGATGCTGTTTTCTCTCTGTTTTATTAAAAAAAAAAAAAAGGATTACATTTAAATATGAACATAAACTTAAAAAGTAACAAATAGAGAGATAGCAACCATAAATATGAGATAAAGATACACCATTATGATAGAAGAACAATTCTTAAAACGTTTTATTTTTTAAATAAAAATAAAAAAAAAAAAACTATCTGGCAAAGCAATTATATATTTCAGGATAAGACTCTATTGAACTAATTCAACCAAATATAATATATCCCACGCAATGTGAGACTCATGTAGAAAGGTTCAAATGCAACAAAAATCTATCATTTTGTGGAAATTGTCATCATATAATGGAGGCCTTGAGGTGTTAAACTAAGATAACTGGATTTCTTTATAGACAAGCAAATCTATAATCATTTACAGAATTTACAGATATGGTTTTGTTTGGTATAACTTCTGTATACTTTATAATAAAATGTTTGTGTATAATGAATTATTTCCCTTTCATATCAGAGGCACCTATGAGACAGACGAGAGGGTTCAACACAGCAGGATCATAAAAACAGTAAAGCTTTGCCCACCTTCTCAACCGTGCCTGCTGCCAAATGGACAGAACTCTGTGAGGACGTTGAACGCTGCTCTCATGGCTCGGATCAAAGATACTAACTAGACACTTTCTATCGACGGCGAGCGGCGAGATCAGACACCTCGCTGAGCAGTTTATCTCTTTGTCTCTATGTGTCTCTCTTCAGGTGCACGGTGCAAATTCCTAATCAACAATAATAGCTTTATTCTGTCAATACTGCAAAGGGGGCGATGGAGATTTCAGACAGTTATGCAGTACAAGCTGATGATGGGATGAGAGATTGGAGAGAGCTGGTTCGTGCCTGAACAGCTTGTGGATCTTATAATGAGATCTCCAGAGATGAGCAGCACAGTAGCTCCAAGACACAATTAGGCCCAGAGTTGCTCTGCCTCCAAGATGGAGCTGTATAGGCAGCACTGAGGTGGTGTGGATGCTTGTGTGTATGTGTGTGTGTGTGTGTGGGTATGTTTGTGTGTGCACAGTGCTGATGTGTTTGAGATTTAACCAAAGCAATAAATAATAGACCATTTTTCCAGGACCAAATACAGCAGATCCACAGTTCCCTGTTAATGGACCATATGATGGGTGAGTTCCTTTTATTAGGTTTAATTTCAAATCTGATTTGCTTATATTTCTGATTTAAGAGACACCCGGGCCGATGTATGTTTATATAGTACATCGCTGTAGTCAGATCACGTCCTTTCTCCAGACAAAGCTCCAGGCTGATTCGGAGGCTTGGAGAGGAACCGGTCCCTTAACAAGGTCTATGGTAAATTGGTTTGGACGGCAGGAGTCCCACGTTTTCAAACCAGTCCAGCTGAGGAAGAAACCGCTCCAGGGCTCAAAATAACTGCTGTAAACCAACGTGTTGTTATGATTTGGCAAACGAATAGACAAACAGGTTTGATCGGGTTCAGTGGTCTTACGCTCAATATGATAGGGAACAAACAGTTATTTGCAGGGACAGTTGCCGAGCAAAGAGGAGGAATCTGATGCTGGTGGAAAGACAGTTTGTTACAAGCCTGGAAGGTGGTGTGAGGTGCTCACACTTGTTGAATGAGCAAAAATTGTATTGAATTGATGTGTCCAAATCAATCTTAACTAGCTTAACTCATGATCATGTACATCCAGCTGCAATGTTATCCTCCCATCCAGGGTGTCCTTTCCATTATATTATATTGACAACTGGAAGTGACAGCACTGCTTGTCTCAGTTAAGAAGTGTTTATTAAAACACATCATTTACCAAAACCTACCTCCCATCTTCAGTTAAATCCATGACTTCACATTTCATGAAAGCAGGAAGCCACTCTTGGACAACAGTTTCCAGGGTAACAAACACAAGCTAACTCAACTCAAGAAACTCACAGGTAAAGAGCAGAACTTAAAGACTTGTCTGTACTTGATGGTGGGATGATGGTTCACAAAAAGATTAATTTTTAGGTTTCATGTGCAAACGAACCCATGGAGGTCAAAGACTGATAAACAGGCAAATATATTAAGAGGCATTTTAACAATTGGTGAGATGGTTAAGCTGTTTCTGTAACAGCGTGGCCATTAGAATGACAAATAAATGAATCATTGTATATGTATTTCATGTATGCTTTATGTATCCATTCATACGTAGTCAAACATGTTCATTTGTTGTATTAAACCACCAGGGGCTGCAGAGCCTCGCCACAAGTTTCAATGGAGGCCTGGTTCTATTACTTTGCACAATGCATCGAAAACAGAAAAAGCTGAACAACATAAAAATGGTCTTGGTGTGTTGGGATTGCTATAAAAGAATGTGTATGCACATGCGTGTGTGTCTGAGATAGAGAGAGAGAGAGAGAGAGAGAGAGAAAAAGAAATTATCAAAGGCCACACAAAAATACGGGTTTGTATGACTAAAAAGGCATTAAAATATACATTTAAATAAAAAAAAAAAACTTTGTATGTATAGTAAGGCAGAAGTTGTTGAAAAAAATGTGTGTGGTCAAAGCAAAAACCATATTTATTAATTATGTATTTAGTATAGTTTTATGAAAACATTTTGGGACACATCTTAAAAAAACGTTATTTTTTAGGAACCTCAAGGGTGAATCCAAAGCAAAAATAAAACTTTCAGGTGTTCTATAGTCAAATATCCTGTAATGATGTTGACCCTGAGGTCAGGAGTTTCACTGTTCACTGGCCTTTGTTGGGTAAAGAAAACCTATTTTTTTCTTCACAGATCCAGTAATGTTACCAGCAACTTGCCACTCATGGAGCTTTTTCCTCAGGAGCCCAATGAGTTCCCTGCCGTGGGAATTGTTGCATCCATCGTCTCTTCCTGGAGCATCTGTTTTACCACTTTTAGTAATTTTGACATCCAGTAACAATGTTACTGTATGCTAAATGTGTAAATCAGGTCAATATTGTTTTTCCAGCTTATTCTGCAGCCCCTAAGTGGCCTAAAAATCAACTAAAGGAGCTATAAATGCTAAAATCAGCAATGTGATCTCATTACCGCTGCATTAATTCGGATACAAATATCCCTAAATAAAGTCAAGTAAAAGCCAACAGATAGGAGGCAAAATCCAAGCTTTTTTCAGATGAGTGTACAACATGCACAGAAGGCCCGAAGAAGAAATCTTTCCCCCTCCTTGTTCGATGGCACCACCCAGATCAAGGTTTTCTCCCTTTTTGTTTTCCCCTGAACCCGCGTTAAACGAGCTCTGGAACCAGACGACTCCAGCCCAAAATCACCGTAAGAAGTTATCTTCTCAAAGAGCAATGCAATCATGACTTTCAAGAAATCATTTCTGCTTTCTGATAAAATCCTCGCATCCAATTACTGCAGAGTTTACCTCTCAAGATGTACATGGCCACTGTAAATTGTTCTAGTGGTCACAGGATTACAGTGATCCTATAATGCAGCCTAAACCATTTTCATTTTGGATACAGTGGCTGTGAATGCGACAGTTATATTATCCTATTTTTATTCACTTGGTTGGTGTAATACAAGGTTATGGGAAGCAGCTTGCAGTGCTGAGCATCTTTCCACATACGTACCACCTCCCAGTATGCGGCCCCCCAAAGGGCTGCTGTATGCTAATAAGCTCCATCAAGGTCAGCCAGTCTCCTTGCTGCTCCCACATTCCTGTGTTCTTTCCATAATGACAATAATGACATTACTGCCGCTAATTCACAAAACAGTGCGATAATTTGGGGGGGGGGGAGACGCATTACCCAGAGTAGCATTTGAGGTTGTTTTACCAGGGTGAGGTTCCCTATTTCTGCAGCTTTATCCCACCGGAGATCTGGCGTGTGTTTCCTGCTCTGGTTCCTGACATTGCTTCTTCTACATACGTAATAACACAGTGGCCCTGCAAAATGCTCTGTGCATTAAAATCGTTCTGACTGTAAAAATACCTCTTTGTACCTCTTCTCTTTACTTGAGTGTATTAGCCAGTAACTGACTATTTGCCTTTTCACTGTGCTGTGTTTATATCTTTGTTGTCTGCTGAGCTTTTTTTTAGTTTTTCTATTGTGCCAGTTCATCTTGTTAGACAACTGTTTGATAATTTAATTCAAGTCTTTTGTCATCAAAAGGTCAATCTCTTGACAGCTCTACTGTCATTACAAAGTGTATATTGCTGCCTATCTTAGTGAAGGCAATATCATATATCATCAATAAATTGATTTACTTCCTGCACATGGAGGGACAAGGACAGTAGCTTGATTAGAAGGACTAATCAAGCTATAACCACAGCTTGACTTAACTGCGCATGTAAGTGTACTGAGTGTTGAATTCCACAGGATCAGGGCTTGTTCGCTATTTAAACAAGGTGCCTTAAAGATCAGGACGTGATCATGGTCTGCATAGGAAATTGAGGATTAGGCGAAGGTTAATAAAATGTCATCATGACATAAAACCAAAAGATAGCTCAAACTACTCCCACACATCAACTCCCTCAGCTGAAAAAGTCGTGTGGGGTTATTATAAGCATGCGTGGCATAGTTTAAATTTCATACCGAGTCCTGACCTAGTCTTACTGAGTGATTTCTGCTTTGAACCGCACACTGACATGTGAGGGGAAGCACAGCCAGAGTCGGGAATGATCAATAAATGCGGTTCAAAGTCAAGGATTATTGGATGTGTTTGTGTCACTCGCCTAAAACCCTGTTAAAGGCTCACGGTGTGTGTGAGTGTTAATGTCTGCTTTAGAAGCCGAGGATGGTGAGGGACAATTTGACTGATGTAATTCCATCAAATAAAAAAGAGAATGAATATGTTATTCAGATGACAGCATATACACACACATACACACCTGGCCATAGTATGATAGAGAGTGTGCAGGCAGCCATGTCCTCTGTAGATGTCAAAGAACGGCTGGTGGATATATCTCCCTCCCTGCCTCCCTCCCTCCCTCTGAGAGCCAAACTGTCCTTGCTGTTCTCTGCTGACTCGCTTGGCTCTTTGCTGCCATGTTAACTCTACTTAAGTCTACAGCTCAAGGACATCTGCTTCCTTTTGGGAGAGGTATTCTGTGTCAAATCCACTCTTCATCGGAAAATCGTGGGAGCTTTGGTCGGTCTACCACATCCGGTAATAATGCATTCCTCTCTGTCTAACTCTGTTTCCACCTGCACCTCCAGGTCTCATTTATCAAGAAGTGCTAAAGAAGTACATAAGGTCTTCCCAAAGAGGAAAGTGACTGCATTCAGACCTGCAGGCAGCCTCACCAATCACAGCACAGTGCTGTGATTGGTGAGGCTGCCTGCAGGTGCACGAGGAGCCAATGAGATTATAAATGGATCATGGAAAAAGAGTCTCTAGATTATCTCAGTGATTATAGGACACCTGAGACTAATTTCTTTTCCAACCATCTATGGAGATTTCTGCATTTTTGGCTTTTGACTTGTTGTTTTGTTATATGTATTTTTGTGTTTATGTTTAAGTTATGAAGATGATGTATGCATGTGCATGTATGTGTGTATAATACATATGATTGTGTTATGTGCATTTGTTTTTATTGGATTTTATTGGAGACTTTGTGGAATGAATGGCAAGGAATAAGAATATAACTCTTTCACCCGTACACTAAAGTTAACCTCTCGGAGGCATGAACGAATATGGCGCTCCAGCAAACTGGAAGAACCTTTACACGCATGGAAAAAGAGTCTCCGAATGTACAGGAAGGCCCTACGTAATGCCAGAGCTACTTATTACTCCTCACTGATAGAAAAAAACAAAAACAATCCAAGGTTCCTCTTCAGCACGTTAGCTTCACTGACTAAATATAACTACACTATTGATCCACGTATTCCTACAACCCTCAGCAGTGATGACTTCATGGACTTCTTTAAAAACAAAAAAATTCTGACAATTAGAGACAGAATTTATCACCTTGTTCCATCCACTGGCTCTAATCTGCCCTCAGATGCAGTGATTGTAGAGACAGAGGAAATAGCTAATATTCCCCTAAACACATTCACTCATCAACTTCGCTGAACTAGCTTCACTGATGTCGTCATCTAAAACTTCAACCTGTCTTCTGGACCCTATTCCATCCGGATTGCTAAAAGACATTTTCCCTTTGATTAGCCCTTCCTTACTAGAAATTCATTCATCCCGACAGCAATAAGACTTTATAACATAGCATAAACATAAACCTCACTGCAGTCACTCTGTCACTTTTTCACTGGTCACTTTTTCTCTTCACACACACCCTGCACCTTAAGTGCGCATTGGCTTTGTACTGTATGTGTACATGTGGGTATGTGCGTGGATATGTATGTCCATATATATATATGCAAATATGTGTGTATGTGTATGTATGTAGGTATGTACGTGTATGTATGTATATATGCTTTGCTTATGCATACTCTTTTCTTACTATTTATTAGCATTTTCTCTCCATTCTATGTCCATAATGCATACTGTGTATGCGGATCAACAAATTCTGATAATTTGTACATTGTGTTGTGTGTTTTTTTTATTTTTATTGTTTTATAGTTTGTTTGTTTTTTAATCTTCTTCAGCTTTATTTTCTTCTCTTTATCTGTAACGCTGCATAACAGACAAATTTCCCCGTTGTGGGATCAATAAAGTTTTATCTTATCTTATCTTATCTTAGAAATACTCAATATGTCTTTATTATCTGGCTATGTACCACAGTCCTTTAAAGTAGCTGTAATTAAACCTCTCCTTAAAAAACCTGCCCTCGACTCAAGTATTTTAGCCAACTATAGACCCATTTCCAACCTTCCCTTCCTCTCTAAGATTCTGGAAAAAGCAGTTGCTAAACAGCTGTGTGACTTTTTACACGAAAATAACTTTTATGAGGATTTCCAGTCAGGTTTTAGAATGCATCACAGCACAGAGACGACTTTAGTTAAGGTTTCAAACGGATATTCTCGATGCGTCTGATAAAGGATTCATTTCCATCCTTGTTCTGTTAGATCTTAGCGCTGCATTTGACACAGTCGACCATTAAATCTTGTTACAGAGACTAGAGCATCTTATTGGTATAAAAGGGACTGCACTAAACTGGTTTAAGTCCTATCTTTTAGATTGTTCCCAATTTGTCCATATCAATAATGTTTCTTCTATCCATACCAAAGTTAATCATGGGGTTCCACAAGGTTCTGTGCTTGGACCAATACTTTTCACTATCTATATGCTCCCATTGGGTAAAATCATTAGAAAACACTCTATTAAGTTCCACTGTTATGCAGACGATACACAACTCCATCTATCAATTAAGCCAAAAGAAACCAATCAGCTAGCTAAACTTCAAGCCTGTCTTAAGGATATAAAATCCTGGATGACCTGCAATTTCCTTCTACTGAATTCAGACAAAACAGAAATTATTGTACTCGGGTCCGAAATCCTGAGGAACTCAATATCCAGTGATATAGCTTTCCTGGATGACATCTCCCTGGCCTCTAGCTCCACGGTGAAAAACCTGGGAGTCATTTTCGACCAAGACTTGTCATTCTCTTCCCACATTAAACATATTTCCAGGACTGCCTTCATTCACCTACGCAACATAGCAAAGGTCAGACACTTCCTGTCTCTGAAGGATGCGGAAAAACTTATCCATGCATTTATTACTTCCAGGCTTGACTACTGCAACTCTTTACTGTCCGGTTGCAGCAAAAAGTCTCTAAGGACTCTCCAGCTGATCCAGAATGCAGCTGCACGTTTATTAACTGGCACTAGAAGAAGGGAGCATATCTCACCTGTATTAGCCGCTCTACACTGGCTTTCTGTGAAATCTCGTATAGAATTCAAAATCCTGCTCCTCACCTATAAAGCGCTCAATGGTCAGGCGCCATCCTACCTTAGGGATCTCTTAGTCCCATATCGCCCATCAAGAACATTACACTCCCAATATGCAGGCTTATTGGAGGTTCCCAGAATTTCTAAAATTAAAACGGGAGGCAGAGCCTTCAACTTCCAGGCTCCTCTCCTGTGGAATCGTCTTCCAGTCTCAGTCCGGGGGGCAGACACCCTCCCTATATTTAAGAATAGGTTAAAAACTTTCCTGTTCGATGAAGCGTATAGTTAGGGCCAGCCCTGGCTGGCCTAGTCATAGTTATGCTGCGATAGGTTATCTATCTGGTCCTCATGAGATGCTCTGCGCTTCTTTTTCTTCTTCTATCTGTGATACTGTTGAACCACTATTGCACGTTTAAAACTGCTGTGTTCCCGGAGTCCTGCCCTGTGTTTTCTCATTCATGCAGTGCAGCCACTGAGGGATCTACGGATGTTGGAGGGTCTGATGCTGTCCTGGTGAAACCTGGAAGTTGTGATGGATCTTGCTCCTCATCCTCCACTTCTACCAACCATTACATTTCTGTTTATCTGTTTGTAATATTCAAATTTCTCTGTAATGTTCTCCACCTGCACACATCATCTACTGCACGCCTGTCCATCCTGGAAGAGGGATCCCTCCTCTGTTACTCTTCCCGAGGGTTCTTCCGTTTTTCTCCCTGTTAAAGGGGTTTTTTAGGGAGTTTTACCTTGTACGATGTGAGGGTCTAAGGACAGGGGATGTTGTGTTGCTTTTGTACAAAATGTAAAGCCCTCTGGGGCATATCTGATTTGTGATTCTGGGCTATACAAATAAATTGAATTGAATTAAATTGAATTAAGAAGAGCAAGGGTTCAGCACCTATAAGCTCTGCTTCAGCTGAAATTCTTTTTGATCAGCCATGAAATGTTTATTTTTTTCTGCAATGATTGACATTTTATTTGATTGAAACAAATTATTTCATTTGTTCATTCATATTCATTCATAGCTTACAGTGTATCCTGCTGATCAAGGAAAAATAGTAAATAGTATCATAATATCAAATTATTTTTAAAATAGCTACTTTAAGTATTGTAGGGCTGGCCCCGGGAATCCTGTCAGGAGGGAGGTTCCAGGAATATACAGTTCCAGACCTACTGACAAGGACTATCCGGTCCCTGTATGCTTGTTGTCAGAGCTTGGTCATTTTGACTTCTTTTCGGTGGGACAGGATCTCTAGGCACAAACGGTTTGGTGGCCCCAGGATTGAGACTCCATGGTCAGGAATAAGATCCTGCCTGTGGAGGAGTTCAAGTACCTTGGGACCTTTTTCACAAGTGAGGAAAGGAAGGAGGGAGAATGACAGGCATCTGCAATGATGCAGACTCTGCACTGATCTGTCATAGTAAAGCTCTAGATTTACCAGTCAGTCTTTGTTCCTACATTCACCTATGCTCATGACCTTTAGGTAATGACCAAAAGGACGAAATTCCAAATACAAGCGAATGAAATGAGTTTCCTCCACAGGGTGGCTGGGCTTTCACTCAGAGATAGAGTGAAATGCTTGATCATCCATGAGGAGCTCAGCGTAGAACCATTGCTCCTTCACATCGAGAGGAGCCAGATGAGGGGACTCATCTAGTAAGGAGCCTCCTGGACACCTTCCTGGCGAGGTGCTCCAAGACACGTCCCTCCAAGGAAGACCCAGGATGCACTGGAGAGGCTATGTCTCTAAGCTCTGGGGTTCCCCTGGAAGAGCTGGACAAATTGGCCGGGGAGAGGGAAGTCTGGGCTACTCAGCTGAGGCTGCTGCCCCGACGACCTGACCTTGGTTAAGCAGCAGAAGATGAGAGAAAACAGGACGATGTATTATTGGTTATAGGGAGAGAAACTGAGGTCAAGAAGCTCATGCAGAAATAACATGGATGTAATTTAAAATAGTTGCTCACATTAGTCCAATTTTACTTCCATGGTTGTCTGGAGTGATTCATCATTTATCTATCGGGCTGTGCTGCTCCAATGAGCCATACATACATACATATTAAAATACTTTTAGTAATACCTGTCTTATTGTGGTTAGATCCACTGTATCATCTACACAAACCTGAACCTTTTAGAGTCAAACTTTCAAAGCTAGACTAATCAGTAATAAAATATACACCTATATTTATTATAATATGATTAGTTTTGCAGGTACTTGGTCAATAACCAAGAAAATGGGCAGATGAGATTCTGACCTGATGCTGGAGGATTCAGAGAATTGGTAGGATGCAGGCTCTGAGACCAACAATATTTAAAAAATTTAATTAGAATCTGTCTGTTTTTATATATATATATATATGTATATTTCTGTGTGTATTTTGCCTTAATTTACGGTATTTATGACAGTAGATGGACAGTAAAGTAGAAGACTGACATGCAGAAAAGGTCCGACTGTCAGGTCCCTGGGGTGGACTTGGCGCCCCCACCTGAGATCTGCAGGAACTACATCCAATCAGCTAATGATCCCCACCTGGGACACTGGGTATTTAAGCCCCACATGGTCCATTGCTTGGTCTCTGGTTCTCCGTTTCGACTGCTTATTGATGTTGTCACTACGAGAAGCCTGCCTGCCTGCCTGCCTGCCTGCCTGCCTGCCTGCCTGCCTGCCTGCCTGCACCACGTGTACCCTGCCTGCCGAATCCTGCCTGCCTGCACCACGTGTACCCTGCCTGCCGAATCCTGCCTGCCTGCACCACGTGTACCCTGCCTGCCGAATCCTGCCTGCCTGCACCACGTGTACCCTGCCTGCCGAATCCTGCCTGCCTGCACCACGTGTACCCTGCCTGCCGAATCCTGCCTGCCTGCCTGCACCACGTGTACCCTGCCTGCCGAATTCTGCCTGAACCCTGCCGATAATAAAGTCATTTTGATCTGAACTTGGGTCTATCCTTCCTTGAGGTTCCTAACACCGACCAGCTGGGAAGCCTGATGTCACCCGACAATCTGAGGAAAAACTGTTGTTGAGATATTTTAATCTAGCACCGCTAAAAGTGGCGGACAGTTACCGAGTTTATTTATGCAAGTACTTGAGTATTTACAGCTGATGGTACTTTATAAATAGTATAAAGTACCATCAGCTGTAAATACTCAATGTTTTACAAGAAATTAATAATCCTTAACGTTATCTATTTTATATTAAATAATTGCTCTTCATGTGAAATCAGCCAAACATTATAATGCAGGCCTCTTTCTATTAAGCTACATTAAGTATCACACTGGCTACACATCACCAAATAAATATTCTAAAAAATTGCTAAATTTAATACATTTACTTAGCAATTAACTACCAATAATTACTATTTCACTACTATATAGATATTCATTGCAAAAAATATAATTTTTTTAAAATAAATTTGACTCGGATTACCAGCGTTTATTAATCTAATTACACACCTATACTGGGTGCTTAAAGGGGGCTCAGATTTTATTTAAAGCCCAGCTATTTTTGTATTTTAAGAAATAATTCTTATTCCAAATTGTCATCATTGTCATTTTGCTTGCTAATACTTCTGTAATTTTACTTAACCCTCTATTGCACAGTGTTGCCATATGGAAACAATTACTTTATCTTAATTTTTCTAAAAACCTATCATCTTATCTTTTTTTTTTACAGTTGAAGAGGAAAAATGGGGGTTTTACATACACATTACATTTGTCTCACAACTAAAAGTTGTCTTTCATTCATAAATTTGGAAAATGTTTAACATTTAATTCAATTCTGCTAAATTGTTTTTTTTTCTAATATGCAAAAGAAAAACGTTGTTCCTATATGGCAGCAATATGGAAATATGGAAAATTCATAATGGATCGCAATTGACTGTATATACTGTATTTTAATATCTATGATAAGATACAATATACAGTGAATATATATATATATTAATCTATGATTTAAATATATATATATATATATATATATATATTTTTTTTTTTTTTTTTCTTTTTTTTTTTTTTACTGTGTCTGAGTAATATCTAATGCAATTAAGTAACACTTACAATTCAGGACTTTTACTTGTCGTTCTTATTTTATTTTATTTTTTTGATGACAGTATTTATACTTTTACTCAGTAAAGAATATAGTATTTGTGGAAGCAAATGTCAAATTACTGTCACACAGTCAACTGTCACAGAGCATTAAATACCGAACCCATGAATAGATGACGAAGGTCAACCAGCCTGAAAACAGTGAGTAGTAATCTGCTCCACATAGTCATCTGAAATGAGCTTCTCAATAATCTTGTAACACACAAATCCAGGAATAAAATTACAGGTTGTAAGTGAACTACACGCAGCTGCAGGATAAATGATTATATTCACTGAAAGCACCAGCCGCATCCTGTAAATAAAGGCGAGAGCTGTAATTTGCTTTTGTGTATTCTGAAATAGAACTGTCACTGATTTTCTGAGGCTATTAAGCTGAACCCAATCTCTGAGCTGCAAACAGCGAGAGCCCCTTCCACCCAGCCCATTAACCTGAAGTCCTTCAGCCAATCGGTATGTTGGGTGTGTTTGCAGCACAACGCCAGGACGCCACCGCTTTACATAGGGTGATCGTCAGCAGAAACCACTGATGCGGGTCATGTGGAGGTGGCGCGAAAGATCGAGGCGGCTAATTGAATTGTCACAAGAGCTCTGCTGCGTCGCACTGTACTGCCTCTTCATTGGCTGCCCTCCAGGCCTCTAATATCACGGATGAACGGAATCAATCTCACCATACATCGAGGTGGTAATGGCACATTCATACATTGATGCATCTATGTGTGCAGGGGCTGCATGGAGTTAAACGGCTCAACAGCGTGGAACCGACGGATGAACATGTCCTACATCGTTTAAGTTTTCCTTTCCTTAACTCTGAATTCTTACCTCAAACTCGTTAGGTTTTACTTTGGATCCTGGGTTGAGGTCCCTGTGGACACCCTCAAGTCAACATATCAGCCCACACAAGCTGATCATCACATGCCGCACCTACACACAGGGTTGTTTCTTCTATTCGAAGGAGAAACACATTGAAGATCATGTTTTCTAACTTATTCAGTGCTTTTCAACAAAATAAATAAATATATATATATATAATTCATCTTATTATCACATTGTATATATATATATATATATATATATATATATATATATATATATATATATATATATATATATATATATATATATATATATATACAATGTGATAATGAGATGAATTGGCTCAATATTTAACTCAACCAAATAAAAGATGTTTCCACCTGATAAGATTTTATGTTTTGCAAAGTCGGCCAACAATGAAAAGCTTTTGACCGTTTTCATTCACATGACAACAGCATTGTGGTGTCCTGACGATGTGATGAGAATCACATCCTATATTCCAGCCATGTTTCATTTCTTTGTGCTTATTTGAGCAACAAAAGATTAAATCAATCCATCCATAATGATTTCATTATGATAAGGAAATTATTGAGTATAGAAATACATGTAGTAGTTCTTCTAATTATTGTAATGATTTATTCAGAGGAGCCGTACAGCACATCCACAGCCTTAATACTGACATTTTTCTGCAATAAAGTCACAAGAAGGAACATTAGTAAGCTACAACAGTGGTTAATAATGCAAAGCAAAAGCAAAATATTCTAAATATTCAACAAGCTGAAGCCCCCAGTTGAACTAGAAACACATGTAACATATGAGCTTGTGTTGGGCTCAGATAATTGGAAGTTTTAATGAGCAGGGCAAAAAGCACAAATACAGTTTCGCCATCACTGAACAGGAAATTGAAACCTGTTCACTTCTATAACAGGTCTGTTTTTTTTATTACATGAGGGAAAAGGCATGAACTGGAGGTTGTTGACCTCATCTAGGAACCGTTTATCATTCCAAATATGCAGAGGAGTGAGGTTAAAAAAAATAGCAACACACGCCAATCCTCTCCTGGATACTCTGAGCTTTATTTAAATGCCATTCAGAGATTGGCTGAGCATGAAATGAAAGCTTAGAGAACAATTCTCAACAGATGTGACTCTGATCCCTGAAATGAGTTTAGAATATGTATTTGAATATTTCTTCTTAGAGGTTTCCTTTGCATTGTTTTTTTCCTTTTTTAAACTAACTTTTTTTATAAGAAGAGGAGGAAGAGAGAAGAGACAGAAAATGTGGATCAGATGATGAGGGAACAGACAGAAAACATAAGATCACTGGTTTCAGGAAGTCCATTACAAGATACATTACAAGGTATTCTTTTGAGTAGCTTACTCAAAACAGAGACACTGTCATTTATTTGCTAATGAAGCAGGAACCCACACAGGGCTTCCCACCAGGGGGGCCCCCAGAAAATAGACACCATTTGGCCATAGTGATGCCACTGCCAATAACAACTAATATAAAGCTACCAGAAATCTTTACACTTCCATTCTTGCTTCTTGGAGCAAGGAGATCGGGGGTAACCAAGATCCAGCCCTTTCCAGCCAAGAAGACACCGCCATAGCCAGAACTCCTCGTTGGCCGAGACGTGTCCCCCCCCCCCCCTGTTCAGCGGATCCACCCAAAGTTTTTACCCGCAGCGAAGCCTGTGTAAGAAGAAGGACAGAGAACGCAGATTTCTAACTTTTTGTTCCTGTCGCAACTAATAACCAAATTTAACTCCTCCTAATTCATAACAATTACTAATCTTTAACCATCTGTTCATGGTACCATCCCCAGCATTCCCTGGAAGTTTGATGAAAACTTGTTATTTCTGTCTGTAACAAGATTTGTAAATGGTTTGTTGGAAGATATTTACACAAAAATCATCTCAGTAATTTAGCTTCCTTTGAGCTGGCTCCCAAAACTGCTGGAGATTAATGCTGCCTTTATCAATATTTATATCTTCAGCAGTGAAAGAGTTTGATGTGTGGCCCTCTCTGTTGAAGTTAAAAAGGTAAGCATTGGTTTTGTGTGGTTTATGGCATTCCTCAGGTTTCTCAGCAGCAGGAGGAGGTTTGGGTGGATGGATCAGTACTTTGTTTCATAGATGGAGAAGTTGCAGGAACTGGCACCACCCCCAATTAGACATTTGCTCAAATCATAATCTTTTGCTAGTTCTAGCTCTAGTCTAACTGCATCTTAGCCACAGCACTGTGACACGATATAAAGAGTGTTTGTGAAACTATGCATGCTTCATGAAACGTTGACATTCAACATATGTGCAGAAATGTAAAGTGCAGCGTTTCACTGGAGAGTGACTCATCTGTACATTGTCATTCATTGAAATGTGGTGGGCATAAGTCTTAATAAAGATATAAATGGCCTTGGCATGCCACTTTACAGTATTATTGTAGGCAGAGTATTGATTTGACCTGCGGGTTGCTTTCATTTGCAAGTATCAGTCCTGGTGCAGCGTGATGTACTCACTTCTCCCTCGTTACTCATCTCTGAATACAAATGAGCTTTCTTTTATCTCTCTAAATAATCAGCCATGCCTGCTCAGAGGCAGACGGCCACTGATGCCCTTGATGTAGTTCTTAAACAGGACATTTGCACAACAAACATGCGTGACAAAGCTAGTCCTTACCTCAGCCGAGAAGGACGTTCAATCTACAGTCCATGAAAAAGAACAGAGGTCCAGATTTTGAGAGAAAATTCTGAGTGGAGTCTGAGGGTTGAATCTATCCAAGGTTGTTCTCAGACAAAAGGAGCTTTTATCTCGCTGCCAGATAACCTTTGAAATCATTCGGGGAATTGTTATAATCTGGAACACTAGTGTAAAATACATCGCTTGCATCTGCTTTGATGGAAAATCAACAATTAATCATTGCTGTTGTGCTGCGCTACAGATGATTATCAGCGATGGAAGTGTATGTGAACAGAGCCAAAGACTAAACAAACAATTTATTACCTGCACTGTGTTGGAGAAAAATATGCCAAGGACACACTGTACAGGGGAAAGGAATGACATCATGAGCATTATGGAGATTTACATTTATCACAATTCACATCACATTTATAGAAGCTTCTGGAAAGTGTTTACAGACCCAGCTACAGAATTTATGAAGTTACATAAAGCAACTCACTGAAGGTTTATATGATTATATATGCAAATATTAGGGGTTGAAATAAATTGTTATTTGACCATGGTGTGACTGAACATAACACTGTATACTCAGTAAAGTAGTTGTATGCTCAGTGGCTGCACCGCAGCATGTTCTGAGTTTGGGAATACACAGAAAACACAGGGCAGGATTCTGGGAACACAAGTATGAGTCATGAGTATTACAGATGAAATGAATGAAAGAAGGAGAAACTCAGAGTATCAAGAGGTCCTGGCTAACTATAACCTTCTATGAAAAGTAGTGATGCACGATATATCGGCCAACCGATATATATCGGCCGATATGTCACGTTTTTTAACATATCGGTATCGGTCCGATATCAACAAATTCTGGCCGATATATCAACAATTGGCAGAGTTAAACCGCTACAGTTAGTTGGGTCACTGTCTGCGTGTCTCTCGGCGACGCGCTAAGCTAGCTGGTGCTAGCGGGCTCCTCCGTCACATCGCATCGCCCGAAAAGACAAAAAAAATGCGCGGAACGTTGCTCCGGGTGTCGGACGCCGTCCTGCCGCCTTCTCGTCGGCGGCCGCGGCGGAGGCGGAGGAGGCTGCTGTCTTTTCGGGCGATGCGATGTGACGGAGGAGCCGCTAGGACCAGCTAGCTTAGCGCGTCGCCGAGAGACACGCAGACAGTGACCCAACTAACTGTAGCGGTTTCTCCTAGCGGGCTCCTCCGTCACATCGCATCGCTCGAAAAGACAAAAAAAAAATGCGCGGAACGTTGCTCCGGGGTGTCGGACGCCGTTCTGCCGCCTTCTCGTCGCCGGCCGCCCCCTCCTCCGCCGCGGCCGCCGACGTCACCGCCTTTGCGGAGCTCCATCGGGTCCGATCCGCCGTACTTCCTCTAACCACATGACAGAGTTTTACAGTGAGCCTTCCTTTAAATAAAGAGCACTGTTGTGCTTTTCAAATGTACAGTGTTTTTTCTGGTCTGTACTAAATTTGTGACACTACAGAAAATTTTTTCTTTACATATATCGATATCGGCAAATATCGGTATCGGCAGTGACTGCCGATATGTATATCGGATATCGATATCGGCCGAAATTTTCACATCGGTGCATCCCTAATGAAAAGAAACGTTTTTAACCTCTTCTTAACTGTAGGAAGGGTGTCTGCACCCCGGATTGAAACAGAAAGACAATTCCAAAGGACAGGAGCCTGGTAGTTGAAGGCACTGCCTCCCATTTTAATAGGCCTGAAATTATTGATTTCACAGGAAGTCATTGTAGAGAGGCTGATACAGATGAGATATGATCTCTTCTTCTAGTGTTTGTTAATATACATGCAACTGCATTCTGGAGAGTCCCTAAAGACTTCCAGGAGCAGCCAGACAAAAAGAATTGCAATAGTCCAGCCTTAAAGCAACAAATGCATGGACATTTATTTCTGAATTTTTTCTGTTAAGTAGGTGAAAGAAGAGAGTCCTAGAAATATGTTTAATGTGGGCAGAGAATGACATATCTTAAACAAAGATTCTTTGCTTGGTAAAGTATTTGTATGCCCAGTGAAGTATTAATATGCTCAGTGAGGTATTTATATACCCATTGAAGTATTTGTGTGCCTAATGAAGTATTAATATGCTCAGTGAAGTATTCATATGCCCAGTGAAATATGTATATACTTAAGTATACTGAAGTATTGTGGTTGAAATAACCTGTTATTTTCCATATTGACACATAGTGAAGTATTGTGGTTGAAATAACCTGTTATTTCCCATGTTGTGTGTCAATATTATTTATATAGATACTTTATGGAAAGCTGAAGTTTTTAGAATGATATTCATTCATCTCATTATTCTCAGCAGACATCTGGAGGTTTGTCTACTTCAGGTCAAAGCTCTGATTGGAAAATCTCTGTTTGTGGTAGAGGCAATTCTAAACCTAAAGTTTGAAATCTTAGATTTATTTATTAAAAAAAACTCCAAAACGATTCATTTACATTACATTTTACATAAAGCAAAGCATTTGCTCATTAACTATGATCCTTCCCTATTTCTCAGTTTGTTTTTCATCTGCCAGATTAATGCTTAATGATGATCAAATTATAATAAAACAGCTTTGCTTTTGGCATTTACATTCCAAAGATTGATTAACTTTTAATTTACGTCAATAGTGTGAAACTTTTTTCCCTGTCCTGTCCCTGCCTTGCTGTATCAGCAGTGATTTATGGTTTGTTTGCTTCCTTCGACAGAAAGGGTAGCCTTCCATACCCACAAACAATCGTGGCGCCGGCTGCTCTTGCCTCAAATTGATTCTCTTCTGTATCTGCTTTGGAAAATGCACTTGCTCAACCTCAGAGATCAATTGCTTTCCAGCTTTATGGTCCTCAGACAAAAAAAAAAAAAAGCGGATAAAAAAAAATCTAAAAAACAATTACAGCTGGTGAATGTGCAGTGAATCATATTTCTAGTGTATTAGACTTTTTCACATCTGTACAAAAACTATTTAAGGCAAGGATAACTTCTAGAGTACATAGACATACTGAATTGTAGCTGCAGAACAAATTATACAAACACATAAACTGTCTACTTTGTTTTAATCCAAACCTGCGGATGCATTTTGGTATTATAAATTTGTATAGTGTCTTTAACCTGAGAGCTTTATAAACCCTGCAGACACAATATCAGCAAGGTACTGACACTTTCTTTAATCATCAGTTTTTCAGTTTGGCTTTTTTCTGTAATGTGATATGAAACTAGGCAGCTGCTTTGCAAAGAGGGGAGAGAACTTTCACTCTCAAAAGTCCTTAACTTCAACGTGCCCAGTGTGGAAAACTAGCGCAGCATGAAATCAGTCTGCGGTTGCTTATCGCAGGATGAAAAACGATTAATCTACTAGGACAATGTGAGTTTGTGTGGTTGCAAGGTAAACCGATACACCTGTGGTTCTTCTATTGTGTTTCTGAAGAATAAGTGGATTTATAGGGGCGGTAAAGGTTTTAACTGCACCCACTAGTGTTAAATAAAAGGCTGTAAACATTTAATTGATACATTTACATTCATTAACCTGTTTATATGTATATCATTGTGTCATCACCAACATTTTATCCAAGTATATATTTTTTTGTATTTACTTTGTAAGCAAATTAAATATAAGTTCTGTAGTAAAAGTGGCCTGGATCGTTAGATGTGAAATTAGTTTACAGTTTAAGTTGTTAAGACTCTCCAGCAGATTCAGAATGCAGCTGCACGTTTCCTAACTGGCACTAGAAGAAGGGAGCATATCTCACCTCTATTAGCCGCTCTACACTGGCTTCTTGTGAAATCTTGAATAGAGAATAGGATCCTGCTCCTCACCTATAAAGCGCTCAACGGTCAGGCACCATCCTAATCAGGGATCTCTTAGTCCCATATCACCCATCGAGAGGATTACGTTCCCAATATGCAGGCTTATTGGAGGTTCCCAGAATTTCTAGAATTAAAACGGGAGGCAGAGCCTTCAACTTCCAGGCTCCTCTCCTGTGGAATTGTCTCCAGACACCCTTCCTATATTTAAGAATAGGTTAAAAACTTTCCTGGTCGAAGAAGCGTATAGTTAGGGCCGGCCCTGGCTGGCCTAGTCATAGTTATGCTGCGATAGGTTAGTCTGGTCCTCATGAGATGCTCTGAGCTTCTTTTTCTTCTTCTATCTGGTTTATTAAAGGTGTTACAAAACAAAACAACCGCAGCACATGCTTACATCCGCAGGCAAAAATCCACCTCGCATAAGGCGGACCAAGCAGGCAGTCCCACACGTCACGTTGCCTGTCCCGCACGTGAACATATTCGGGGGGAAAACTCTCTCTCTGTCAATCAGTCCCCCCCCCTTATAAATAGGTGAGAAGGGGAGGGGTCATCACCTTCTCACACAGGTCCTCATGAGATGCTCTGAGCTTCTTTTTCTTCTTTTTCTTTTTCCATCTGTTATACTGATGATCACCTATTGTACTTTAAAATCTGCTCTCTTCCCGGAGTCCTGTCCTGTGTTTTCTCATTCACAGAGCATGCTGCAGTGCAGCCACTGAGGGATCTACGGATGTTGGAGGGTCTGATGCTGTCCTGGTTCACCTGGAAGCTGTGATGGATTCTGCGCCTCATCCTCCACTTACACCCAATTCATTACATTTCTGTTTGTCTGTTTGTAATGTCCAACTTTCCCTGTAATGTTTCCACCTGCACACATCATCTACTGCAGCCTGTCCGTCCTGGAAGAGGGATCCCTCCTCTGTTTCTCTTCCTGAGGGTTCTTCAATTTTTTTTTTCCCCTGTTAAAGGGTTTTTTAGGGAGTTTTACCTTGTACGATGTGAGGGTCTAAGGACAGGGGATGTTGTGTTGCTTTTGTACAAACTGTAAAGCCAATTGGGGCAAATCTGTGATTTGTGATTCTGGGCTATACAAATAAATTGAAAATTGAAAAATTGAATAGAAAAATTGTTGCCAGTAAATATTTTCTGCAAACCCTCGAGAACAAATCACACAGATGGAAGCAGAATCATTTCACTTTTTACCGACATTTGTTTTTGGAAAAGGTAAAAATGTTTGTCAGGGCTAGAGGACAATGAGCATTTAAAGCATTATCCCAGAACCTAATGTAAAAGCTTCCATTCTCCACATGGCAGCACTGACATTTAGAAAAGGCTTCTATCCAAGGTGACTGCACAAAGTCAGAAAACAGGATCATGGGATGGCGGCGGTATGTGCACTGTAAAAACATTACTTTAAAATTTATAGTAAATAATTAGCAGTGATTATCCAGAAAGCTACTGTCATTAAGTAGTATTGTACTGTGTACGGTTTTACTGTAAGATTAAAAAAACATAAATAAATAAAATCAATATTGTGATTTTAGCTATATTAAGGACAGTGAAGACTGTCATGTAATGTAACTTTAAAGATTTTAAAACACATGCTATCAACGTGTTTTATATTCTAGGTGGATTAAATATTTAAAACATATCATATTCAGTTACACCATTTGACATTTCAGTCTTAAAAAATCTCATTAAATCGTGATTGGACTTGAGTATGCAAATGGACTTTTACATGAGAAGAAATCAACATGAACTTAAAATGTACATTTTGATACTTGATGAATGTTTTTTTAAAACCCACAAGACCCACAGTTACACCAGTGTAACAAGAACTCTGGATGCCCCAGGCTATTCTTATAAGGCTTTTAATTTAGCTCATTAAGTCCCAAAGTGACATATACTAAGCATCCTAATATGGAATATGTTTACAACTAATTTCCAATGTTACATATATGTCAAAAAACAGATCTATGAGAATAAAAACAATATTATTCTGAAATAAAACTTTAGAAATGTGTTCCATGTGGCCCACTTGGTCTATGGTATAACAGACGTAATTTTCCTTTAAGGGAAACGGGTCTGGGTTCTTATGAGTTAAAGAGTTTTTGACTTTCTCATTTTGTCAAACATTATTTGTCACTTACCTATTTACATTAGGTCAGGGGTGTCAAACTCAGGTCCTGGAGGGCCGTGTGGGTGCAGGTTTTTGTTTCAACCAGGCAGTAACACACTTGATTCTACTATGAAGGTAGAAGGTCCTCAGCAAGAGCTCTATTGGTTGATTATTAGAATTAGGTGTGTTACTGCTTGGTTGGAACAAAAACCTGCACCCACTCAGCCCTCCAGACCTGAGTTTGACACATGTGCCTTAGGTGATAAACTTAAAAAAAATAATAATAATAAAATAAAGCAAAAAAAAGAGCCACAAATCTGCAATTGGATAATATTTTAGAAATAAAGATTTTCATGTATTTTAATGGCAAAGTGTAGGCTTATGTTTATGAGGGGTGTCATGGAGTTAAGCTATTAAAATATTAAACTTCACAGATTGCAGGAGCTGCAGCAGCGGCAGCAACTCACAGAGTCTCCACCCTCAGGACCAGGACTCAACATTACAGCATGTTGACCTGTGACACAACTTCATAAACCAGTGGCTCCAAATATCAGGACAAAATCATTCAGACATTTTACCATCAAGACACTAATTCAGTGTACACATCTGACAATTAATTTTAAGTACTTGTACTTTACTTGAGTATGTCTTTGTGAAATATTATACTGTACGATCCCTGCCACTACATTTATCTGTGGCTTTAGTTTCTTTCAGGTGCAGATTTGACTCAATTGATAATATAAGAAGCTGAAACCAGTGGTTTTAACATTTTAGTCTTTGACATCTTACAAAGAGCAGAGTGTAGTCGGCTCACATCTCACATGACAACAACACCAACAAATGGAGATTATTTTTCCATCTAAATTTCTTACATGGTTTCATTTCAATAAATGTTTAAACGATCCAATATTTTACAAAAAAAGTTCAAAAAGTTTAAACAGATTAGTGAAAAAACCTTTCTTCTCCCATTTATCTTCCCAGGACCCCTCACATTTATTTGCTGACCTTCTGAAGGGACCCCACCCCTATATTGGGAACCACAGGACTAAACTAGCTTAACTGTGTATGAAGCAGTTGAAACTACAAACAGCAACGTGCTGCTAACACTGAAGCTTCATATTAAAAAATCAATGGTGTCAGATAAATGTCAGTGGGACAAAAAAGTACTTTTACTTCAAGACTTTAAGTACATTTCGCTGCTTACACTAGATTTTACTTTGTAAAGGTTTCTGGCTACAGGAGATTAGTAGTACAGAAATAAACAGAAAATGAATTAGTAAAATCTGCAATGCTCTTGTGAATCTTTGAGCAGCAGACGAGTTTTTCAGCCCGTTTAACCGTTTAACGTGAACCTTTCCTGAGGGCTGAGAGCTGTCTGAACCTATAGTTTATTTTGGTTAATATAGGGCAGATCCAGAGCTCTAAGTTTGCCTTTTGCCGCTGCCAGAATCTGCCCTACTCCCCCCTTCTTGGACGGCCTCACTGCTGTATTTTCGCTAGAAATCCTGCCAAGCGAGACACGATTTAGGATGACGGCAAGCAGCTGCCTTAATCTTCGCCTACATTCTGGCTGGCCGCCTGCAGACGCCACTCACCAAAGACCCCCTCAATGTTATTTGCCGCCCTGTATCAAAAGGCTTTAGATTACTTTCCATGCTTGATTGATGAGGAGGTGGAACAGGCTCACTTCAGCAGGCCCCATCTCTCCAAGAGACGCTCCATAATTAATTCAGCCTGCACTAAAGATACTGTCCTGTTCCATAAGTCCCTGTGACTTAAATAGCTGCAGTGCTGTTCTTGTTCTGTTTTGTCCCTCTAGGTGCTGTTGTCCCTCTTAAAAATGAGATCACAAGTCCTATTTTCTGGTGTGAAGAGCGAGTGACTGAGCCAGCAGTTCTGCAGAGCCAAGTTTTTTTCTCTTGACCCACTGGCGCCTGACCAATGGAGACATCTTCCAGGGAAACAAAGAAAAGCATTAATGAAAGTTATGACTTTTTGTTTATAGCAATCACAAACAGTAGCGCAGCACAAGTGCCGCGATTAATAGTCTGCTGTCAGGATGATATGTAAAGCAATGCTATTTTAATTTGAGGCCTGGGAACGCTCATTATTCTTTCTGTGATTCTGCTCGCTGGCCAAGGTCTCGTTTATGCGTGTTTGTTCTGTACTGCAATTTTATACGTGTTGCGCTTTGTCTCGTGTTTTTGCACTTTGCAAACATGTTGCTGTAAAGCATGTAGGGACATAGAACATGTTCGTATTGTTTTATAAACATTGTTTTATTCTTGTTTCACAGTAATCGGTGGACAATAATCATAAATAAGTCACCAATGAGTCCATATAAAACATTACAGTATTTCTCCACAATGCAAATCCATTAAAATGCATGGTAACTAACTGGCAACAATTATCCAGAAGGTTACAGTAATTATTTTTTACAGTAAAAGTGCTTTACATCTGTTTGCAGTATTGTGGGTGATTACCTCTATTAGAATACAGTAACTCTGACTACTGTGATTCATTGTAAAATATAATAATCTACTGTAATATTCATTTACAATAGCATTACTGTGTTTAACATAATAAATAACTGCAAGTTAACTTGCAACAACAAAAATATTTCATATGTATTTAATTTATTCATTTAGTTGTCAATATGTCTTGACTTTCAATTGCAGTTTTTGTTTTTGTCCTGAATCCAATAGCTCAACTCTGAGCCTCAAATTCAGCCCTTTTCAGCAGCTCTTACAAACACCAAACTTTACATTTTTATTCCTAAAAAAATGCTCTCATTTTGTTTATGGCTCAAAATATTTTCAGATTGTTGAATTATATAAAAAAAAATCAATTGAATTCAATTAAACACGTGGAGGAATCAACAAAATGTTTCCCACTAGCCTATACGGTTTAAAAGATAAAAGTGCACAGGCACAACAGGTAAGAGAAGACAAGACAAGATATGTACTAACAATATACAATTAAGTGTGCAGCGGATAAGGATATTTACAACAATAAAAAAACAAACAATTGAATATAAAAATCTCCTTTGTAGTAACAGTTTGCAGCAAAGTGTCTCTCTGTGAAATCCTTTGACATTAATATGTTAACAAAATGGAACTAGAATGTTGGACCTGCTCATGGCTTCTTATTTTCCTTTCTGTTCCGTTTGACAATTATCTCATATTGGATGATACCTCATTTACATATTTAAATGTAATGCTTAAGGCTTGTAAAAAAAATGTCTTGATAAAAAAATGTTATATCATGTTAAAAGTTGGAGGAGATAATTTTTTTCTTAAAAAAATTGACATTTCTTAGCAAAATATGTAACTGTAATTTCATGTAGATCGTTTTAATCAATTTTTGTCTACAAAACTGATTCCATGACGGAATAAACAGAATTTTCAAAACGTTTTAACAGATGGATGAATGGCAGATTCTTTCATCTGAAACAGTTTATTGATTTTTTTTTTTTTTGTAATTTGTTTGCATCTTTATAGGATAGCACATGTGAATAAACTTCAAATAACCTTCTTGATTTTTACTAGTAGAAAGAATGTTTCTTAATAAGTGTTCAGCCAGACATTTTCAATAATGAAGGCCGGAATGATAATAAATAGTAATAAAATGACAGTGAACAATATACAATTTAATTTTCATCTTTTGCAAATATGAATCTTCTGCAAAATGTTTGATTTTGGTTAAATTGTCTAAACATTAAATTTACTGAATAATAAGATGCAGGAAAAAAAAAGTTTTAATTAGATTGGATGTATTAAATAACTATTACAGTGACTGAATCTATGTAATTAATTTAGTATCCAATTTAAATTAAATTTAAATTAGTATAAGTAATTCCATTTTAAGGGGTTTGCATAAATGACAAATAATGTTTGGCAAGATGATAAAGTCAGAATCTTTTCAATGTCAATCAGTTTCAAAAGCATTCATCAGGTCCTCAAAATGCATATTTTGTGTTCATGTTGGCTTTTTTATGTAATTTAAAGTCGATTTGTATCATTTGTTTTTACAAAAATCACAATTTTGTGCGATTTCTTTTGGCTTGAAATGTCAAAAATAAAACGTGTTTTTTTACGATAAGTTTCAAATATTTAATCCACCTCGAATATAAAAGTAGTTCATAGCATGTGTTTTTAAAATTTTAAAAACCTTAAGACAATTAAACTACCTAGTACAAAGTTTTTTTTAGGATACACCACATAGCAGTTTTGGCATTGTCCCATTTAAGTACATTGGCCTTGTAAAATAGTAAATAAATAAGTAAATAAGTGAACAATTAAAAACATATATAAAAATTCTATTAAATTATTATTCTGCAAGTAGTGAAAAATTTTAAGTTTAATTAATGTAAAAAATCTATCTACAGTTTGATGAATTATTTCATGGTAACACTTGACATATTAAAATTATATATTAATATTATATTAATACAATTTTCATTGCATAGGGACCCACCTGGAAACTATTAAGCTAATTACCTCATTAAAGGCTCAGAATAAGGCAGACAGCAGGTTGAACCTGGATGATGCCACCTGTTCCCCAGGTTCTTGGTCGGGTTGATGGAGGGTAGTTTTTGTTTTTTTTGTTTTCCCTCTTATATTCTGCTGCAAACTCACTTCTAATTTAACAAACGGATTTGAATTAACCCAGCTATGGACTCTTGAGTATTTAAATGTTGGAATCAAATGACGTTCTAAGGTTTTGTGTTTTTTTTTCTGTGTTTTGTATATATCCCTGTCATTTACTGTCTCTTTTCTAGTGCTCCTGCCAGACGTACAGGTTGTGTGTGTGTGTGTGTGTGTGTGTGTGTGTGTGTGTGTGTGTGTGTGTGTGTGTGTGTGTGTGTGTGTGTGTGTGTGTGTGTGTGTGCGTTGCTGTGTCGGTGGCAGTGTGTGAACCCCTGATATGTTTATATGATTATGTACTGCAATACATTTTTCCTACTTTGGGTTTCAGCTGACATTACAGAAGGATATTGACCGACTCAAAAAAATAATAATTAGGGGTACATTTTTGTATTCATTCTAGAAAAAAAATAGAATTCTGATATTAGGGTCAGTGACAAATAATGTTTAGCAAGATGAGAAAATCTTTTTAAAACCTTTTTAAAAAACAGTTTTTGAAAAACATTGTGTAGGTGGCAGCACACTAATGCATTTTGTGTTTATTGACATGTCAAATGGCCTAACCAAAAAGAAATGATGAATTTTGAATATTTAATCCACCTAGAATATACAAGTTGATACCATGTCTTTAAAAAAAAAAAAAAAAAAAACTTTTAAGAGAGTAAATCCATCTGGCACCAAGTTTTTAAGGTTGTACCACAGATTTTTGCATTATCCCACTAAAGTTGGAATCCTGAGTTAATCCCGGAGAATAAATAAAAGTACATTGTTAACCTTCTTTTTTTTTTTTGTGGCATTAATATTCTATCATTAACATTAACGTCTTTAGTCTTGTTTTATGAATAAATGACCCTTAATCATTATCACTCAATAAGTAGCCCATCCAGTCAAAATACAAGTCTCTGCATTTTATTATTGAGGTCACATCAATGTCAATTTCCTGGGGCTTTCAACCCCTCATTTGTCTCGGTTACATGTATGTGTCACAAGAAGCTGCTGAGTGAGCACATTGGCCCTGAAAGTCCGAGCAAGCGATGTTTGTCTCCTACTGGCCTATAAACTGTGTCCCAGCCCATCAAGTCTGTTTTTTTTTTTTTCTCCGTGACAGGATTGGCTGTGACAGACTGAGCCGAGCCTTTGATCTGTGTGGGTGCGGGAGAAGGAGCCAGGGGCCCCCGGGCGTCTGACAGCGACGGTGCTGCAGGACCCAGGAGACTGAGCATCAGCCCGCACTCCAGCATTTCTCCTCCCAACAACAGCCAAACATTACCCAGACCTCGGCCGGGGACTAAGCGCACTGTCAGGGAGGAACAGAGCATTTTACGGTGCTTCCCGTGTGGCCTGGTTTCGCTGTAACTGCTGCAAACAAGGCCGCGGTTCTGCTGTTGCTCTTGTCGAATATGCAGCTGTTTCAGGCATTTCTGTTTGTTGCTTGTCAGCGGCAGCTTGGGATAATAATTTCCATAAAGCACATCCTGAAACGCATGAAATATTTTATTGATGCAATGCGAAAGGTTACCGCTTTAGTGTCAAAAATGTCGGAGCACAGAAATAACATCAGAGTTCATTTAAAGGATAATTCCTCTCTCAGCACTGACACCAGTTTAGATACTTAACATTCTGTTCCACATTAATACCATCAATTATTCAGTTGAAAAAAAAACATATTATTTATATTATTTATGAATATCCAGTTATATTGTGTTTACTTCTAAAAGTTTTTATTGTCAAAGTAAACTAGCATTGTTGTTAATGACCTGTGCTGCTGTGTTTAAAATACAGAACATATGGAAGCCTGATGATGGTGATGCATACTGCAAAATAGATTGTATTGGATGTTTGTTCAATATTAGGTCAACTTATCTTGAACTATGTTAGATGATTTTTCTTATTTGACGATAATCAAGAAGTAAAAAAATTGAAATGGCAAGTCTCATCTGCCAAAGGATTACAATTAACAAAGGTAATGCTACTCTGTATTTGTAATACCATTGTACCAAAAAGAAGATTATTTCACCTGTTTAGATTTCATGTTGCAGAGCACTTTATTTTGAGTTTTAAATTCAGAGTTTATAAGTAAAAAAATGTTGAGCAAGTACAGTGGCCTGCGAAACTATTTGGCTCCCTTGAACTTTGTGACCTTTTGCCACATTTCAGGCTTCAAACATAAAGATATAAAACTGTAATTTCTTGTGAAGAATGAACAACAAGTGGGACACACTCATTAAGTGGAATACACTTTATTGGATATTTTAACTTTTTTTAACAAATAAAAAACGAAAAATTGGGCGTGCAAAATCATTCAGCCCCTTTACTTTCAGTGCAATAAACTCTGTCCAGAAGTTCAGTGAGGATCTCTGAATGATTCAATGTTGACCTAAATGACTAACGATGATAAATGGAATCCACCTGTGTGTAATCAAGTCTCTGTATAAATGCACCTGCACTGTGATAGTCTCAGAGGTCTGTTTAAAGTGCAGAGAGCATCATGAAGAACAAGGAACACACCAGGCAGGTCCGAGATACTGTGCAAGGAGCACTGTGCAAGCAATAATATTGAAATGGACAGAGTATCAGACCACTGTAAATCTACCAAGATCTGGCCGTCCCTCTAAACTTTCAGCTCATACAAGGAGAAGACTGGTCAGAGATGCAGCCAAGAGGCCCATGATCACTCTGGATGAACTGCAGAGGTCTACAGCTGAAGTGGGAGAATCTGTCCATAGGACAGCAATCAGTTGTATACTGCACAAATCTGGCCTTTATGGAAGAGTGGCAAGAAGGAAGCCATTTCTTAAAGATATCCATAAAAAGTGTTGTTTAAAGTTTGCCACAAGCCACCTGGGAGACACACCAAACGTGGAAGAAGGTACTCTGGTCAGATGAGACCAAAATCGAACTTTTTGGCAACAATGCAAGACGTTATGTTTGGCGTAAAAGCAGCACAGCTCATCACCCTCAACACACCATCCCCACTGTCAAACATGGTGGTGGCAGCATCATGGTTTGGGCCTGCTTTTATTCAGCAGGGACAGGGAAGATGGTTAAAATTGATGGGAAGATGGATAGAGCCAAATACAGGAACATTCTAGAAGAAAACCTGATGGAGTCCGCAAAAGACCTGAGACGGGGATGGAGATTTGTCTTCCAAACAAGACAATGATCCAAAACATAAAGCAAAAGCTACAATGGCATGGTTCACCAAAAAACATATCAAGCTGTTAGAATGGCAAAGTCAAAGTCTGTTTACAAATGCTCTCCATCCAACCTCACTGAGCTCGAGCTGTTTTGCAAGGAGGAATGGGCAAAAATATCAGTTTCTCGATGTGCCAAACTGATAGAGACATACCCCAAGCGACTTGCAGCTGTAATCGCAGCAAAAGGTGGCACTACAAAGTATTAACTCAATGGGGCTGAATGATTTTGAACGCCCAATTTTTCGTTTTTTATTTGTTAAAAAAGTTTAATATATCCAATAAAGTGTGTTCCACTTCATGATTGTGTCCCACTTGTTGTTGATTCTTCACAAGAAATTACAGTTTTATATCTTTATGTTTGAAGCCTGAAATGTGGCAAAAGGTCACAAAGTTCAAGGGAGCCAAATAGTTTCGCAAGCCACTGTATTTGCAGATTCATCTTTAGTTAGTTGTGTGCATGTTTTTCATCTTTGAAAACAAATTCAAACAGTGCTTTTCACATCTGTAACAAGTGCTACATGGTTAAGGTTGAGAAAATGAGAAATGAAATGAAAAAAAATATCAATGCATTATTACAATGGTTCGGTGGTGATGCACAGAGACACGGCTGCACTCACAAATATGTTTACATATTTTCAGATCATTGCCCCTAACTGAACTTCACATTTCTTAATTTTACTGCTCTCAGAAGCCAGAGCAGCTGTTGCCATGTCAACATGATGTAAAGGTCATAAACTAGAATTCAACATGGATGAATGCTCGAAAGTGACCAGAACAAAGCCTCCAGCCAAAGTCCTGAATTTATGAGCCTGAGTCACGTAGTTGTAGAAATATTGTAATTTATTTTGAAAAATTCAAACATCTTTGCACATCCCTCCTCTCTCTATCACACTCTTTGTATTAGCTGATTATTGGGTTGTTGTGCCTCAGAAGTAGAGCAGTAGCTGGAGGATCTGAGGTTAGATTCCCAGCTTCTCCGGGTGCTTGTCGATGGCCTTGGACAAGGAGCTTCACTCTACTGAATTGCTCCTGATGGCTGCACCATCAGTGTGTGCCTGTGTTTGAATAAGTAGACCCTCCTGATGGTGATAAGCATGTGAATGTGTGTTAAAAGGGAAATGAACACTTGTAATGTGAAGCACTTTGAGTAGTTGAAAATACTAGAAGAGGTGTTATACATAAATGCTCCATTTACCATTATTGCATAATAACTAATGCAGCATATTAAAAGAAACCTCACCTGGTATAAGGACGAAAGAAGACAGAGAAAAGATAAAAAGGTCTTTAGGAGTGTAAAGAGAGCAGTCATCAAAATGCACAGTGCTGTTTGTCCTCCATCTCTGTCCTGGGGTCACAGGTCAAACACAGCTGATATGAGAAGAGCATTTTCACTTCTGCTGGTTTTATAGAGCCTATTACTGTTAGTTAGAACACAGACTGCAGGAGTGCGTTTGTGCATTCAATTCTTCAGAAAGACGTAAATGAAAAAACATCAGAGACTTGTTTCCTGTCAGTTGTGAAGCCAAATGCTGATTGAATGAATGAATCTGTCTGATTATTTGTTGACACTGAAATCATTTCTGTAAAAAATCAGTAGTGATTGTTGTGTTTGTTCAAATTGCCCAAGAGGCAGTTGTTCAAAAGTGTTAAATAATCATTATTCATGTGGATAAAACTAATTAGTAAAATCAGTGGTTACACACTTAGAAATTAGCCAGCTTCACTCCTGTCCAATAACCCTTCAAACACAAGCGACCTGATCAAATATTCAGTGTGATAGGGTAACGAAGCGATATAAAACATTAGTGGAAACCAATATGTTTTAGTGTCAGTCAGCGTATCTTAAACGAACCTTTCGCAGTGAGAAGCACCAGTTTTACTGTTGTAGATATGAGCTGTGGAGAGGGAACAGGCATCGCCATATCTGCTAAAAGTAATTCTCAATAATCCATAAAGTGATAATGCATGGCTGCCCCAGGACATGCTGTGTGTGTCTGGACTCTCCAAGTAGGGGCAGCTGGATGCTGCAGCCTGGGAAAAAAATGAAGGAGATCAGATCAAAGATAGTGGTGGAGAACAGGTCATTACATGAGGACATGTCCAGACGTGCAGACACACACGCGCACGCACACACACACACACACACACACACACACACACTAAACCACGCTGTGGGAACACAAGAAGCATACGTGAAATATGGAAACCATGCCTATCTGAAGGTTTTACAGCATTGAAAAAAAATCAGCTCGTATGTTGGAGCAGCCAGAAACAGATATCAGTTCAAGTTGTCTCTCACACAAAGTAGAGTTCCTCACCTGACCAGGGACAGCTTGTACATGTACATTTGATTCTTGCCTTATTATTCCTAAATAAAACAACTGTTAAAGTACAATATCTCATTTTCTACCACTACAGTCTCAGTCAAAACAAAACAAAAGATGATGAGGCATTGTAGACTCCACCCTCCTACATACATTACTAAATTTTTTTTCATTTTCCTTCAGAATGTATGGGTTTTTAGTATATTTTGTGGGTCTTCTCAGGACAAATATCTACCTGCAGAATCAGGTAACAGAGGGAGTAGCTGAGTCCATCTGTTGTTGCAGTTCATTAATAGGATGTGGCAGTGAACCAAGCTACTGTTAATAATAGTTTAATAGTTTAGTTTGCTGTTTGTTTCACGTGCTATATAAAGATCTGTATGTGACTAAAATCCTCTATCCAGGTATTGATAGTTTAAAAAATGACAAAGATAAAAAAAAAAAAATTATAAAAATGCAACTTAAAACCGGATAAAAAAGAAAATTCATGAGAAAATATTCATACATGTGCACAGGAATATTTCCTTAGAAATTATAATTATGGATGACCAAAAACTACAAAATTGCTGAAAATATTTATACAAATATAGTCCTTAATATTAAACCTACATATGTAGCCTACAACATAAAAGTCCAGGTTTGTATCTTTAATAGTCATGATATGAGGTTACAGAATGTATAAAGCTAAAGCAGGCCAAATTTTTTATACTTTTTGTGTAAAAACAGTAAATATGGAATTCAGATTAAGTTAAACCCTGAATAAACAGCACAATGCTGATTCCTGTCAGCTTTAGTTAGAGCAGTGATGTTGTATTAAAGACAGCAGTACTTACACACTTTAAATTTTCAGAGTGAGCCAGTGGATAGAAAAGGAAAAAGTTCTACAATTTACATTTATATATTTAGAAATATGTGATTTAGTGATGGTGTAAAGAATATATAGTAACAGTATCCAGACTTTTTTACATCTAAAATTGTGATATACAGTCAACACTACAAAGAACAAAATATAGAACAGCGACCATAATTTCTTTGTTTAGTTTAAACCTTTTCAGAATCAGTCAGTTTCACTGGTCTGTGTCTCTTTTTGACAGGTGGATGCAGCTTTTTTTCTCTCAAAATGTTCTCCTGCTGTACAGTAAAAATCACCTGGTGAGGGACTCTCCCTTAAGGGGGGGTTCAGTGATGGACGGAGTGAACACTCAGCACTTAAAGCAGAGGGGAACAACAACAGCCTCAGCTCACAGATTCATTAAAATGAGAATCGTCTCCTGACCGCTGACAGCAGAACAGACTTCTACCTCAGAAGTTCATAGCACTCCGCCCATTCATCGCCAAGGATCTACTGGTCATGAGAGCAAAACAACAGACATGAGCATTAGTGTGGATAAAAACAGCTCAACCAGAATGCATATTAGACTTACATTTATCAGGCAGAATAACACACTTTTAAAATAAATACCTCATGTGTAAAAGAAGTGTTAATAAGTGAACCTTATCAATACTATAATCAATATTGAGAAAACCCTCCAGTGTAAATCCGAGTTTTAACTTCAGTATTTTGAACATCTAGCTCCATTTCCCATGTTCCTGTCATGTATCTGAATAAAGAGATGATAAATATAATTTCAGTGGTCCCTCTAGTACTGAGCTTTGTAGTGATTTCCCTCCGGCTGGATTTTTTATTGAAATGGAAGTGCACAGGGAAGGTTTTCAGTAGCTCTTTCCTAAATAGGAAGATCAACAGGAAGCTTCTTCTTTTACCTGTGTTGTAATGATAGAAAAAAGAAATCATTACTGCTCAAAGCGCTTCACACTACAAGGTCGAATTCATCTATTCACACACTGGTGGCATTGGCTGACATACAAGCTGCCCCCCACACATGAGGAAGCTAACCGTTCACACGTTTACACACCGCATGGCGCAACCACTGGACACAGCTAGATTTGTTCTGGAACTATTTTGAAGACCAAGGTGCAGCTCTAGTAAACCACCACTTTGTCACAAGAGGCATGAAGGAGCATAAATACATTCAAAGCATAACATTAGTGTGAAAACAGCACCTTGCCGAGGCGTCGTCATTGTTTTTAGGTCACACGAATTGTCAGTTGACATGGTGACAGAGAGCGATGTCTCTGGAGCCTATTTGCCTTTAGGAGCCTGCTGCACTGTCGTCATGACAACCCAAAACTACAAAAGCTTCTTGCTAGGAATTAAGCCTGAGCGTCAATGGAAGTGATGCAGGTGAGCTGTTGATAATATTCACATTAATGTTCTAGGCCTTTAGTCTATGACCTAATGTACTTGGCCTAGTTGCATTGGCCACATGATCTGCTGCACACTGCCGCAAATATATTTGCATGTTCAAAGATTGTTGAATTTTTAATAGGGGAGAAGGAGCAGATGTTATAATTTGATTTTAAGGATTTTAAACTGATAGTTTGTGGGGTTTTTTACACATTAGAAACATTAGATTACATCAGACTCAGATTATTGTTTTGAGCAGAGCATCTTTATCTATCTTAATGTCTAGAGGGGATCTTTAATTTCATTTTTCAAAGCACACAACACAAACAGAAACATTTGGATTCAATATTTTTTTAGCCCAGTTGAGGGAAAAGACTGTTGCTCACATCAACTTCCTCTCTCAACTATCATGGCACTGCCTGCAGCTTTAGTTTTTTTCTCTTGCTATTTAGAAAAGATTTATGCTTTTGTTTAATTCCAGCCCATGGGTGGGCTGGATATTATCAGAATTAACCCTAGGGAGAAGCATTTAGTTCCTTACTTAGTTTTAATATCTCTATTGACGGTATGAATTCAATGATGCACGAGTCCATTACTGTTTAACGACTAAAGAGAGCATTTAACATAAAAATAGTAGGTTGTTGTATCCGGCAACATGGGAACCTTCAAATTCTGCAGTGGTCACTGATTTAATCATAATGTGAGTTGTTGTAGTGAATTTTGACCGGCATGAGACAGACGGCGAAGGAGAAAGGAGATTGAAGATTCAGATTAAAATTTTAAGCAAACGTTCAAGTAGTGAAAGAGTAATTATTTATAATATTATATTTTGTATTATATAATATATTTTGTATTATTATAAATTTGATTAAATTAGAATATAAATTAAACTAGCAGCAAAGCTAGGCTTTTAAATATGACTGAAGTAATTAAGCATAAATCATAGAGAAGATTTAATACATAATAATAAATGGACTTGAACAGAGCTTTTACACCAATAAAATTACATACTTAAGTTTTAGTTAGGCATCTCATCTTGTCTGTATCATATACAGCTCTAGATGAAATAAGGTTAAATAAGGAGCTTGGCTGTTTAAGTTTAAAAATGTGGTGCAGACGCAGAGGAGTGAAACAGCCTCGGGGCAATCTGATAATTCCAGTGCTGATGCCAAACAGCATCTGTTTTTATGTGGAATTATTCAGCCAGCCTCCTGTTCATTTCGCTCATTTATTTTCATCTATAAACCACTAAATACTCCTTTACCATGTGAAATCTAAACCTGAGCTGCTTGTAGGTGTGTGGAATTAAACAAACATATCGTTACCTTTATGAATGAAAGCATCAGCACTTAAAGCTACAATGTGTTCAAGTTTCTGTATTTTGTTACTATAGGGGGAATTTAGTTGCAGCAAGGTATTACAAAAAATGTTCAATCGAACACAAAAACACAGGGCCAACAATACAACAAATTTCAATACACTGAAATTACGAAAAATGATTTATGCAATAAATGGTATAGTTTTAATTGTGCAATATGACATTGTTGTAGCGGTACAAACAAAGAAAGTCCACTTTACTTTAAAAGCTCCACATAAACCCAGTCACTCAGCAAACAGAGAATGAGACAGAGAACCCGGCCCTTATAAAATAGCAATAATCCACTTCTCACTGATTGTAGACGAGATACAATATTGCAGGCACCTCTGTGACCTTTAGAGAGCTGCCTGGATAAATGTGCTCCTTTAAAGTTCAGCTGGCCAAATATCATATGCATCAGAAAATGACAATCTCCTGATGCATCACACAACACAAGAGTTCAGTCCATGATGTTTCAGCATAGTCGATTTGCAGCTGCAGGCTGAGTCTTCTAAGTTTAGAGTTTAGAGAAATGCTTGTGGTGCAGCTGGGGTTTTACAGGACGCAGAAGTTGGAGCAGAGTGAGCGCTCTCTTCTTTTACTTCTCCGCAATGGTATAAAACAGCACCAGCACTAAAGATGGTTATCATCCTCTCATACCACATACTGTGTTTTAATGCCACCGGTTTTGAATAATAAAAAGGCTGCACTGTGCCTTGTGTTGGTGTAACTTTTACAATGTGTTAGTGTGAACAATAATGAAACGGAGGGAATGTGGCAGCTGCACTTGTAAAGCACAGCTCCCCGTCAATCAGATGAGACTCTACTGAGGTCAGATTATGAACTAGATTGAGTTTCACAATTCAGCTGCTTAGATGATCATCTGAAAATCAGTTGAGGTGATTGCATATATTTTGCTCTGGGTGCTCAGGTCAATTAACGGAGGCACAAGGCATCAGTTCGGGTCCTCCGAGAGGTAAGACTGTTTATATATGTGAGTCATTTTTTTTAAATGTGTAATTGATTCATATATAATCTTTTCTAACAACACAAAAGACATTAAATATTTTTTCTCTGATGTAGTAGAGGTGCTGCTGCTGCGGCTGCTTTTGGCTGCAGACTCTGTTATTGGATAGTTGATGGGTACAGACAGAAAACTGATGGAAAGAGAGAGGAGTGAACCAGAAACATCACAGACATGATAAATGTCATTACCAACAAGGTAACAAGATGATGCTTCTATTCTAGTTCTAAAAGGCTGCAATGCAGATAGTTTTCCAGCTCTACTTTACTTGCTTCTTTCTCTGAGAGGATCTGAGAGGATCTGAGTGCATCAAACTTTTCACTGTGGTAAAAAAAAAACCTCTGGCAGTCCACCCGAGAATAGTGATCCATGACAGAGTGCTATGGCTCAAAATGTTTCATAGGAGGAGGGGGAGAGAGCTTCTTGGGATGCCAGCTGCTGTCCCCCAGGCTACATGAAACACTCAGGGACTTGACAGACAGGGAGTTTTGGCTGAGCTGAGCACTGACCGAGCTCCGGCTCTGGGAGAAAACATAAATCTGGGTGACATCAGTGCAGCGAGACTCACTTCACACAGTCTCCATGAAAGCAACTGGGTTTATTAGACAATCAGAAGCTACAGTACGCCGTTTGTGTGGTGGCTGCTATAGTGATGAGTGTCTGCAACCACAGGGGATTTGGAGTTAATTTCCTGTCAAAGCATGAATAAAGAAATATGGAGAAAAAAATATTAATTATTTTTTGGAATTTGATTGACATGTTTTTTATAACAGGCCTGCCTCAAGGAAGATTTGATTCATTGAATAAAAAATACACAGTGAAGCGTCAACACAAGACATTTCATTCATCAGCCTTTCAAATCTTTTTTTCAACAGAAATATGCATATAAAGTGTAGCACATCCAATATATATGGTTATATATACAGTATGTAACCATATATCAGCCACCTCTGAAGGTGTCCCGTCTGGACCAGAGTGTAGTTTGTAGGGTTTAATCAGCCAAAGTAAATGTTGTCTCTGGATCCCTGGGGGTGTGATGAGGGAGGAAGAGGAGAAGTGTGGGTTGAGGTTTGGGGATTGGGGGTTGTGTGTGGAGGTGCAGCCAGTGACAGTGATTTGCCTCCTTCCATTAACCAACCCTGTTGTGATGGGAACGATGCTGAATCTCCTGATGAAATCTCTGCATTGCCACAGATAGTCTCCATACATGCATCACCATCATCTGCCTCCCATATGAAATATAATGGAGAAAATGGCCAATGGGTGATGGAGATTGATTCAAAAGAAACACGAGTGGTAATCAATATGCCGAGCAACATCAGGCTCCCACCCACTGCTCGCCCCGGGCTGGAGTTGAGTGCCATCGTGCTGCCTGTATGTAATTTATGATGAAGGTGTCACTCTCTGGATGATACGCCACGGCTGAGTGGGCTCAGCTCATAAGGAAAATAAGAGCTTTTGGTCCCCCAAAAAGGAAGAGAGAAGTCGCTCGCCCTGTTCGGTTTCATTCATGTGATGATGGATTGATCCAAAGTGTCCCATAAGAAAAAATTTTAGCTGAGTGATGCATTTAAAGTGTGAATGACAAATGACACGAATGAAGAAATATCAGGCCTTTGCTCAAAAGAAATTTTTCAAACTTTCCTCTATACACAAAGAATTATTTGGGCACCTCAGCTAATGTACTTGTTTAGATGACAGCGCTCTTGAGTAGTTTCGGAAACCTGCAAACTCTTGTTGTGGTCTGGTTGTTCTTTTCACATGAGGACAGCAACGTTTTTGATCCTCTATGCCAGTAGTTGGTGGTGTAACTTTTTCAGCTCAACACCACTGAATCTTACCATCCCATGCAGGTGCCTGTGGCTCCACCCTCATGAGGTCTTTGAGCTGGGACCTTTCTGTGTGGAATTTTCATCTTCTCCCCGAGTCTGTGTGGGTTCTCTCCAGGTTCTCCGGCTTCCTCTATCAGTCCAAAAACATGCTGTGTGTGCCCCAGCATGGACTGACAACCTGTTTGGGTGTATCCCTGCTTATGCCTGTAATGCACTGGGATTGGCTCTAGCAGACCCCTGTGATCCTAGTGAGCAATAAGCATTTAAAGAAAATGACTAATCTGTCAGCATCATGTCTGATCTGTGATCACTTTTTTGTGTATTTAAGCGCTGTTTTTTCAGTCTCACAGTGTTTCCTGTTTCCTGTGTGTTCTTTGCCTCTTGTTACTTCTTTGTGCTTTACCTTCTGTTGCAGAGCCGTCTTTTTGTTTTACCTGTTTGTTATTTTTTGCAATTAAAAAGACTCATCACTCCTCATCCTGCCCTCACTTGCCTCTCTGCATTTGGATCCTTCACAAATGAAACCCGATGTTGTTGGCGCATTTAATCAGCAAGGCAATTCAAAGTACTTTACACAAAACAAGAAAAGGACATCCAGTCGCAATCTAAAAAGAAAAGTTAAAATATGTTGTTAATGAATTAAAAGAGAATAAAAAACAGTCCAATACAGAATAGAACAAGCAAAGTTACAACAGCAAATTAAGACATCTTCGCCCTTCAGCAGACCTGCAGGTCTCCCGTCGTTGTTGAGATGTATGAAATATAAAAACTGACTCACACCTGTTACAGATGAGCTGAGGGCTCTTGATGATTTATAACATAGCAGCAGAACAGTACGAACTTGCAGCAGATGCCCTACAACAAGGATAGCATGTGAAGATACGTTCAGTGAAAGGAGGCTGCAGAGGATTGTTTTAACGTCTAGGCTTCTCAGAGAAACAGGAGTGCGAGGGAAGGCCTGCAGGCAGACAAGAACCTCTCCATGGCTGCTGAAAAGGGGAGCCAGTGGTTATGGACCAAGAAGAAGAGTACCACCTGGGCTTCTAGGTGACTGGGTGCTGGGTTTTATTTCTGAAACCTCCAGAGGTCACCCACTTGAGATCACTCACTTGAAGGCCACACTGTCTCATCTGTGCCTTCTGTGCATCTATTGAGGGATAGAAAGACCTAGTTCTACAAATGTCGATGTGTCCTTGGGCAAGATAATTGAGAGAACCCTGATTCGACCCCAATGGCTGCACCATGTGGTGTAGGAATGGGTGTGAGTAGTTAGCTTCCTAATGTGTGGGCAGCACCTTGTATGTCAGCCACCACCATCAGTGTGTGAATGTGTTAATAAACACTTGCAGTCTGAAGCACTTTGAGTTGTGGACATGACTAGAAAGGCGCCATATAAATGCAATCCATTTACTTTCTTGCACCACCTTCATATTTACCACACTAAAATTAAAGTCTATAAAAAAGTGTTAAATGTGAATGTGAGTATCACTCTGTGTCACATTGATACTCAGATTCTTTACATTTATACATTCAATTACTTATTGAACATGTTGTTCAATTTGTTTAAAATCTGCTTCATCTTTAATAGCAGAGTTTTCTAAAATCAGTTTTTTATTGCAAAGCTGATTCTTGAATCACAGATCTAAACTTGAATGTTCTGGTAAGTTGTGTTTTTAGCCTCACAGCAGCACACGCTGTCTGTTTATCAAAGGCAGACTCTTATTTCATGTGAATCACACATGGAAGGAGACTTGTAGGCCAGCATGGGTGTCTATAGGTTACCAAGGCAACTCAAGTGCAACAGAAAGCTGGATCAATAATGAATATGTCATAGCTCAAGCAAGGGTAGTGAGGGGTGAAGCAGAGTTTTCTGTATCCACATGGGAAAGCATACAAATACTTTGTTCTTGGGAAGAGGATGTAGAAAAAAAATGATTTGAGTTCTTCTGTCAGGGAGCAGACACAGAACTGCATCAACGCTCCGGCGCTGAAAGTAACAGTAACAGTAAATATAAATTTTGTATCAATTCTTTTTTGTCCAATGAAAGAAAGCATTAAGGTTCACAGATAAAGTCAATTGTCAAGTCAATTATAGAAGTGGAATGTGCTGTTAAAAAAGAAACCAGTATCAACAAATATGCACTTATCATCCAAATGAATGAAAAGCAGTAGCCTGAAATTTTACTCCTGACACTTGTTATTATTACAACCATACAACAAATACGTGGATCAATAGTGTAGTTACAAACATACACACTGATCACATTCTTTATTCTTTCCTTGATTTCCATGTGGCTATTTGTTATCACTCTGATGACCATGCGCTGGAATTGGCCAATTGTTTTCACTCGACAGGGTTTTCACAGGTTTCACAGGCTCTGAATTTAAACATCCTCCTCATCAGAGAAGCTTTTCTCTGAGCCCACGTTCTACCACCTTCATGCCCACATGCTCACAGACACCAGCTCCCCGCCTGTGGCTTTTCTGATTAGACACCGTGTCTCAGATCTCAGAATGTTTTGTGCCAGGTAAAGATTATGGGGTCAGCTCCAGCGTTGCAATGGAGGCAGCATGGCAAAGCCTTGATGCTGTCGATGCTGTCATGGTTGCTGCCATTTATTTATTTATTTATTTATTTATTTATTTATTTATTTATTTATTTATTTATTTATTTATTTATTTATTTATTTATTTATTTATTTATTTATTTATTTATTTATTTATTTATTTATTTATTTATTTATTTATTTATTTTTATTTATTTATAAGAATGAAGTCATGTGATTAAACCCAATTCATAACAAGCTAGCTGAGATAGTTAAGAAATGTGGTCAGTCTATTTACAAAGAAGCTTGGAGCCGTTCACACTCTGTGAGAAATAGTCAACACAGCAACAGAAACATCTGTATAATGGAACCAGTTTACTGCTGCTGACCTGATGCTCCTCTGAAGTAACTTCCACAACTACAATATTTGAGAAGCTGACAGGTACTGCCATAAATTCATCGAGATGTGATAACCCCCCACCCTGTAACCTTATCAGTTGTCACAGGCGCAACCATGCTGCACCAGGCCCTCATTCATGTTGGTCAAAGCAGCTCTTGTGCTGCAGTGATCGGATACACACAGATAAAGCATTTTGGTGTTGGCACAAATGCAGACGACCGACTCGTTACCAGTGACGACACCAACACAAACATTAATTTAAGAGCAAATTCATCAGGCTGAGCAGAGCAGATTGGGTCAGACACAAAGTCAAGCACAAAAAACAACATAGTATAATTTTCTTACTAAATATAACAAATTTCAGAATAAAAAGCCCATTTTTGGATACCTGTCTGTTGTGAGAGCCCAAACAAGCTCAATGGATGTTTTTGTGTTCTTCCTCCATCTTTCTGTCAAGTCGAAAGTCAACTTTTACTTTTATAGTCGCCATTCCAAGCACCCGATATATAGTGAGTCCTAGTCTGAAATAGAAGTGTAAGTATGTGATGATGTGATGCCTTAGAGCACGTCTTTACCAGCGATTCTAGTGGCAGCAGCATATCTTTTTGTGTTGGTTTATTGTCCATTCTGTATTAAGTTATATATTTTTTATCTGTTGTATTCGACAGTTCCTGCAGCAATTATAAGAGTTGGGGCTGGGCTGTTGGGCAGCAGGACTCTACTGTGGCTTAATACAGAAGTTCATTATTCTATGAATCACATGTTCTTCTCACTTCCACTTGCATTTTTCAAAATGTTGTTACTTAAGTAACAGTACAGACGTATCATTAGCAAAATGATCCTAACTATCAAAAGGGAAAAAAAAAGGCATTGTCAGGTATATTATTTAATTTTGAATCACCAAATACGTTTTAAGGTACTTAATGTTTTAGGTTATTATTGTAGAGCTAATTTAAGATACTCTTAAGATACTGTATTAAGTATGTGTAGTGCATCATAATAATTGGCACCATTCACATAAATTAGAAATTTAAAAAAAGAATAAATATAAATAGATAGATAGATAGATAGATAGATAGATAGATAGATAGATAGATAGATAGATAGATAGATAGATAGATAGATAGATAGATAGATAGATAGATAGATAGATAGATAGATAGATAGATAGATAGATATTACAACACACACATATATATGTAATTTTTTTTTATAAGATCCCTGACCAATGACAAAACAGCTTGATCATCCATGGAATTTGTTTACAGCTTCCAAACCACCGTAAACTTTGCCATCCAAACACAATTAAATTAGTGATCATAGAGATGTCCCTGACCCAACATTTAATGTGCTATATTGCTTTTCACTCCTGCTGCTTTTTAATGAAAATTAATTCCATTTTGACTACTACTGGCGTCAAAAGTCAGGCTGTGTAAAATACCTGAAGCCATTCATATGAATATATTACAATTGTCAGAGGTGAAATAAAGACTTGACATCTGAGTTTGAAGTGAAGTTCATTTTTATATCATCTTGCCCTTTCAAGTCACTCCAGCTGTTGCATTAATTATGATGCTAATATACAGTTGGCCCAAAAGTTTGGACACAGGTTCCTATTAAAGTGAATAAGGAAGTTTTTCCAAACTTTTGACTGGTACTGTGGAACCACTTACCATTTTGTGTGTATGTGTGTGTGTGTGTGTGTGTGTGAGTGTGTGTGTGTGTGTGTGTGTGTGTGTGTGTGTGTGTGTGTGTGTGCGTGTGTGTGAGTAAACCAACCTTTGACTTTTATTTATGCATATATGAAGCAGAGAGCCTTTGTGACAGTGAACACTGGGTTAAAAGCTGTTCAATGAACCAGCATAACTCTAAAAAAGGATTTTACATGTTCTCACCGATAATTGTCAGTGTGTACATTGTAATGATGTGTTTTATTATGGTCATTATCATCTGCATTCTTTCACTTGTCTTTATCATGGAGCTTACAGAATCCTCTGTTTCAGTGGAGCTGTCATCTTTATCTCAACCTGCTGTTAAACATGTATCGTCTAGTGTCGAACATTATACATATAGTGGCTTGCAAAACTATTTGGCTCCCTTGAACTTTGTGACCTTTTGCCACATTTCAGGCTTCAAACACAAAGATATAAAACTGTAATTTCTTGTGAAGAATGAACAACAAGTGGCACACAATCATGAAGTGGAACACACTTTATTGGATATTTTAAACTTTTTTAACAAATAAAAAATGAAAAATTGGGCGTGCAAAATCATTCAGCCCCTTTACTTTCAGTGCAATAAACTCAATAAACTCTGTCCAGAAGTTCAGTGAAGATCTCTGAATGATTCAATGTTGACCTAAATGACTAACGATGTTAAATGGAATCCACCTGTGTGTGATCAAGTCTCTGTATAAATGCACCTGCACTGTGATAGTCTCAGAGGTCTGTTTAAAGTGCAGAGAGCATCATGAAGAACAAGGAACAAACCAGGCAGGTCCGAGATACTGTTGTGGAGAAGTTTAAAGCTGGATTTGGATACAAAAAGATTTCCCAAGCTTTAAACATCCCAAGGAGCACTCTGCAAGCAATAATATTGAAATGGAAGGAGTATCAGACCACTGTAAATCTACCAAGATCTGGCCGTCCCCCTAAACTTTCAGCTCATACAAGGAGAAGACTGATCAGAGATGCAGCCAAGAGGCCCATGATCACTCTGGGTGAACTGCAGAGGTCTACAGCTGAGGTGGGAGAATCTGTCCATAGGACAGCAATCAGTCGTATACTGCACAAATCTGGCCTTTATGGAAGAGTGGCAAGAAGGAAGCCATTTCTTAAAGATATCCATAAAAAGTGTTGTTTAAAGTTTGCCACAAGCCACCTGGGAGACACACCAAGATGGTCTCTGGTCAGATGAGACCAAAATCAAACTTTTTGGCAACAATGCAAGACGTTATGTTTGGCGTAAAAGCAGCACAGCTTATCACCCTCAACACACCATCCCCACTGTCAAACATGGTGGTGGCAGCATCATGGTTTGGGCCTGTTTTTCTTCAGCAGGGACAGGGAAGATGGTTAAAATTCATGGGAAGATGGATGGAGCCAAATACAGGACCATTCTGGAAGAAAACCTGATGGAGTCCGCAAAAGACCTGAGACTGGGACAGAGATTTGTCTTCCAACAAGACAATGATCCAAAACATAAAGCAAAAGCTACAATGGCATGGTTCACCAAAAAACATATCAAGGTGTTAGAATGGCCAAGTCAAAGTCCAGACCTCAATCCAATTGAGAATCTGTGGAAAGAACTGAAAACTGCTGTTCACAAACGCTCTCCATCCAACCTCACTGAGCTGCCTGAAATGTGGCAAAAGGTCACAAAGTTCAAATAGTTTCGCAAGCCACTGTATATATATATATATATATTCCAAAAATAATAATAACAAATTTCTAGCTCGATAATTCTTTGAACAGAGCTTTTCACGCCTCTTCTTGCATTTCAGACCAAGGCATCTGAAATCAGTCTAATCTATATGCATGAATAGACGCACCGTTGGGAGTACCTTCTCACCTGTCGAAGGTGATGGAGGAGAGGGAGAAAACAAATTATCATTCTTTTTTTTAAGCAGTTATTTCTCACGTTGTCTTGGTAACTGGTCGTCAACAACTTCCACACTCAGAGCTTTTCCTCCCTCCCTAATGTAAACCTTGTTAAAGTTACCGTGCACATCCCGGGCACAAATGTTTCCATTGTTTCTACTGTGATGTCAAATTGTTGTTGGTTTTTGTACTGCTCTGCTTGTTTTAATCTTTGTTTCCAAGAAATGGCGCCACGGTAGGCAGCCTGTTACACAGCTCTGTAAGCTGCAGTAACAATCAAATTTCCCCGTTGTGGGATCAATAAAGTACTATCCTATCCTAACTACAGAGAGGGGGAAACTGGAGGAGCCATCAGCTGTAATAATTTTTCTCTGTTGATGCTAATGTTGTGATGAAGGAAGTGACTACATGTCTGTTCTCGCTCCTGTGAATTCATCCTTTTTGCAGTTCAGAAAGGTAAACACCCACAGAATCATTTCATAAAAAGTTGATATCATTCACTAATTCAGCATTAGTAAATTAACTATTAAGATTTAATAAGCCAATAGTGGCATCACGTATTTGAACAGAGGCGGAAAGTAACTAAAAACATTATTAAGGTATTTATGGCAGCTTTAGTTTCTTTGCGATGCAGGTTTGACTCAATGGATAATATAACATGCTTTTAAAATCCAACAGAGAGTTAAAGATAAAACCAGGGGTTTCATCCTTTTAATCTTTGACATTTGACAAGCAGCAGAGTGCAATCACATCTCACGTGTCTATGATTGTTAACAGCTCCAACATATAGAGATTTGAATGTTCAAATGTTTTAATATTTCACAAAAGATCAGAGAGCAAGTCCAAGAAGTGATTAGTGAATGAGAACTTTGTTCTTCTCCCCTCTCCGATTAAAGATCTCATATTTATCTGCTGACCCTTTGAAGTTCCCTGATGTCGGCAACCAAAGGTCTAAACTAGCTAACCGTACAGTATATGTAGTAGTTAAAGTAGCTTTACCTCCAACAGCTATAACAGCAACATGCTGCTAAACACTGCTGCTGCATATTAATAATCTGATGATGTCAGAGAGAATGATATATCAGACACTGACCAAACAAATACTTCACTGTGATAATTTATCTATCAAGCTCATTCCTTTACTTAAGTAGGATGTCTTACCTGTAATGTTATATTCTTACGTTGCTCTATTGGTTGATCTAATCCAATGAAGGATCTGAATGCTTCTCCCACCTGCGGCTCAAAGTGAACACAATAATCCAGTGATCTTTCCAGCTTCACCAAATACAAAATAATTGAAAATAAATTTGATTCCTCAGTTTAACAGGAAAAGAAACAATCCTCCTTCAAATGATTCCTTCTGCTGCCAGAGGTAATAATTCTTCCAGGGAGATTGAAAGGGTAATTGCCATGTGACCAACATTCACTTTAGTGTTTAACTGGTACAGTTTAGATATGCCTGCCCAGTACTCACACCCATGCAAAAGGGGAAATACCATGTTCTAACCTGGCAGAAAATATAGAATCCAATGCAATTTAGAGCACAATGAGCCATAATGGCTCAGCCACTACGCATCCTCCACAAAACAATCAGTAACAACCCTGTTTTCTCAGACCAGAAATGGTTTGGCACAGGGAAGCTCTGAGCGGGAATAGAAGTATCTGTTTTATTTATTTTAGCCGTGGGAGATGAATGTGTTTTGTCTTTTTTTTTTCTTTCTTTCTCCCGCTTGCTTGTGAGTGGCCGTTAGTGCGAGGTGCGAGGCGTTGGGGGGCGTGGAGCCCCGGCTGCACTTTGCAGATACACAGCCCTGTGCTTTCATGTAGACCCGTCAGAGCGGCCCTGTCAGGTGCTATCTCTTGGGGCTCGCTGCTGCAGTACTGGGGATTAAAGCTTTTTATGATGCATTTCCTTTGCCAAAGGTGTGCGCTCCAGCAGCCTGTGTGCCGCCTTCCAGCAACAAGGGTGGTTAACTTTTCTGGACACTTAACGGCGTATTTGTGCAGGGTGAAATTCTGCATCCAAATTGGATAACTAATTGGACTACAAAGGCGGAAAGCCTTTGGAGCTTTTCACCCAGCTCAAGTGCACAAGTGCAAAATAAAAGAAAAAAAAGAAAGAAGAAAAGACAATCCCCATTTTCATGCCCATTGTTCAAAATCCAGCTAATTATGCTCACAGAGAAAAGCAGTAAACTGAGCCAGATTTACTTCCTGTGGGCTATGAGGTGAACGTTATAATGGAAAACAGTTTCTGCTCATTGTTGTGTTCATTAAAATGTCAGAATGTTGCAAAGGATGTGTACTGTTTGTTTACATTTTCATATTCTTCACATCACAACTCTGCATTTCACAAGAGAAGGTCCTGAAGGAGACAGGATGTCACAGTATTTTCACATTTAGTTCACAATCTGTGATGATTAGTGATCCCATTGGGCCATGTGATAAACGGGCTATTGGTTCATTACAGCCGTGTTGCTGTTGCTAAAGGAAACTGAATTATCCACAATCTGGCAGCAATGGAAATGAGTGGAAAACAAACAGGGTTTGAGGTGTGAGCTCGTTGACAGGCTGGGTTATATTTACATGTAGCCAACCTATAACAAGCTCAATGTCCAATCACATTCTAATCTAGGGTTTCCCAAACTTCCCAGGCCCTGTCCGCCAAAATAAACCTGCAAAGACCCGAAAGCCGCACCTGATGCTGTAGGCTGATCACCTCAGTGGGTCAATGGCAATCAGTTTTTTCCATTTTATAATAAACATCAAACATCTTGGTTTTTGATCAACAAATTCACATCCACTGAACATCCTGCTCCAAAATATATCATAGCATCCCAAACTCTACAGAATGAGAGGTCCCATTAACTTAAAAAAAAACTCCAAAATCCCAGAATGCTTTTTACAAAAAAAAGTATTAATATTTTATATATATATAGTATATCACAAGGCCTTTCTGCTTTATTTACCATACCCTCCCACTGTTATTGGAGCTTCAGGGACGCTGTCCGTGGTGCTGGTGCGTTCAGTCACTAACTGTGTGTGAGCACTGCCATCCAGAGGCCGAATGACTGCATTAACAAGTCGTGCTCTGACCATGTGGTCGGGTGGAAGGAAACGAGACGCTTGATATTTTGGCCCGACTGTCATTAAAATTACAGTTAATAGACACTAAGGACCTTTATAGTGAACCAGATGTTAAAACTATCATAACAGCTCTAATTCATGTACACAGTGTTCATTCACATGTAGGTGTTGACCCAGAGGAGAAGCTCATTACCCTTCTGAGGAGAACAGAAGAGGAATAAATCAAACTCCACACACCTACTGGACTGTAAACATGTAATGAACATAATTAGTATTAATTAATCAGCAATGATGGGAAATCAGAATACTTTGAGCATATATATATATATATATATATATATATATATATATATATACATATATATATATAATTGCACATAAATATGGCAATAAATGTGAATTATTAAGCTCAAAAGAAAATGCAAGGGGTGAATTTAGGAGCCAGACTCATAGTGTTTGACACTCGTATTATGAGATATGGGAATCTCCAGATAAACAACTCACTCATTATTTAAGGAAAAAGCAATGATAAACAGTTACGGTTACGTCTAATTTTGGTTAAGATGGTTTTGTTCTATTTATTTGAATGAAATTATTCGTTTTGTTTGGTTGTTCTGTCCAATTGATGGCGGTAATATATATTTAATGCTGTTTTGCAGCCGCAAACCAAACCCGAAGAATAAGATCCCGGAACCGTCACGTTTGTTCCTACCCGGCGTACAAAACGTGACGCACTATCCATGTTGATGGTTTTAATTGGCGTCTCCTTGATTCCCGCTTTGGTGAGTGTGATTTCTGTGTAGTTTAGTTGACGAGGATCTTTGTGGCGTTGAATTGAGATGAGATGTGTAGATGTTTTATTTAATAGCACAGTGGTGAGGTTCCTCTTAGCCGTTTGTTGGTTAGCATTAGCTTTAGCTTGGAAATGCTATGATGCTACAGTGGAAACAGTTTCAGTTATAACATGAGACGTTTCGATCTGTTTATACGACAGAATATTTACTTAACTCCTTATTACAGACAATGTTTTTGCAGTGGAAGATGTTCAGCTGCCGGTTAATAATTTGGTTTAACTTCAGTTTAAACTTTATTTAGAAATCTGTTAGTATATATTTATTGTTATTTTAAAATGCGGACAAACCCATTTAAGATGTATGATAATCTTCTCTTCTCTGATTTCCACCCGCAGTTTGTTGCCCTGATGGATATTAAGTCAAATCACAGTTTATATATTTTGTTAATAGCGAGGTGGAACGTAACTAAACATTAGAACAATTTAAACAAAATAACTTCATTTACTCGTACCATTTATTTGTACTTTACTTAATGCTGCTTTATGTTTCACTTCACATATCTCTCTGACAGCTACAAGTACTTTAAGAATTTTTACATTTGAAAAATGAATAAGCTTTAATGTTCTATTGTCTATTATCTATAGTCTATAAAATTGTGTGAAAGCTACCTAATATTATGATGCATTACTTTTACTATAAATTTACCCAAAGTATCTCAACTGGCTCCTTTTATGTTTTATGCTTTAAGTACATTTTGATGATAATACATCTGTAGTTTTACAAATAAGGTCTTTTACTTGTAATTGAGCACACAAACTTGTTGAAATTATCATCTTTTTTTCACTATAATTATGAGACTGTAATTCTGTTGTTGTCATAGCTTGTATTTGTATATAGAAATGTGATGTTTGCACTGCAAACATGGAATTGTATTTGGGTAAGTGACAGATCATCATCAGCAAGATGACAACCCTCACACAACCCTCTGGATCCTATTTAAAGTTATGTTATGACTGTGTGGGTTATCTACTAGAAGCGCCTTTGGAGGGCCCTGACCCTGTGTTTGGGAACCGCTGGACTAAACTAGCTGACTGTATGTTCAAAGGCTGCACACTGGTTTTAATAATCTAAGGATGTCAGGGAAATTAAACCAATAGTTAATTTTAATACTTTATTAACCCTTAGCTGGTAATATTTATGCAGCACTTGAAAACTTTTACATTTTTGTGTTTGTACAAACAAATTGTAGGCAAGGCAAGATTTGGTATAGTACCAAGATACAATTTAAAACAGTTGATTAAAAGATGAAAAATCTAAGGGTTTATTAAAAAATAAAACATTACAATGTATTAAAGTTCATCTTAATTGAATAAGATTAAAACAAATTAAATTTAAAAACAGTTGATCAAAATAAAAACAAAACAAGACCGGCGTTAAAGTGCAGTAAACAATAATTACGAATTGACAACAATAGGCAGCAAAAAATAGAAAAGTCTTGAGCTCTCAACTTAAACCAGTGAGATCTGCAGCAGACCTCCAGTTCTCTAGGAGCTTTAATTCACTCAAGTAAAGAATCGCAGCACTTCTTCCACCAGGGATAATTAAGTCCGGTTGTGTCTCTTCCCTTTGTTTCTGCTGCTGTATCAGCCAATGGACTGACGTCAGCCGGCAGAGATGCTGCTCAAAGATCTTCCCAGAGCCGCCCTGCGGCCGTTGTCCAGGAATGAGGTGGTAGGCATGCTGCTGAGGTTGACCATCTTTGGCGCGGCAACCTACTACAGCATCAAATGGTTTCTGGAGCTCACGGACCCGACCTACAAGCAGAAAAACCAGGCGAAGAAAAGGGTATGTTGAACAAAAGCACAAGCCTCCATTATATTCTATGAGCTTCTGGAGCTGTGTGTGTGTCTGTGTGTGTCTGTGTGTCTGTCTGTGTGTGTGTCAGGCAGAACAGATGATGAAGAGGGTTGGCGTGGAGGGGGTGAATCTTACCGAGTATGAGATGAACATTGCCTCTCACCTGGTTGATCCGCAATCTATGAAGGTAAGTGTACTTGTCCGTGACAACAAGGCTATTATTTATTGGCAACCGTCACGGAGTCAGAAATGATCGTCTCTCGTCTCTGCTTCCTGCAGGTTTCCTGGAAAGATATCGCAGGTCTGGATGAGACCATCAATGAGCTGCAGGACACTGTCATTATGCCCTTTCAGAAAAGACACCTGCTAGCTGGATCCAAACTCTTTCAGCCTCCTAAAGGTACTGCACACAACTGGATTGGGCGTATTACACTGTACACATGCAGAAAAGTAGAGGTAATTGGTGAAAAGCATAAAAAGGTAAAATATGACATTTCGAGAATAAAGTCATTTTTTTAAGTAAATCAAACATAGGTGCGTGTGTGTATTTATATTTTATAAACTTTTATGTCATATGAAGAGATTGTGCAGAAGATGACGTCCATGCAAACTTGGAAGAGTTGCCTTGATGTTTCAAACAGAAACACGGACAGATGTGACGGTATCTATGGTTACACCTGCATGTGCAATACAGAGAGGACATGTTGTATCACAAGAGACACGCGACTGATGAAGTGACTGATCCTGAACACAGGCAGCTGCCAGGGTGTCAGCCCCTCTCCGATGACAGGGAGCGGCTTTATTCTCACAAACACACACAAAATTAAAAAATGTATATATATATATATATATATTTATCCTTTTATTTAATAGCTTAATTTATATCTTTCATTTTTAATATACTAATATTTTTATTCTGTTTATATAATAATTTATACATAGTATAAAATTCCATGTGAAATCATTTACTCACCCACCTAATAACAATGTTGTATGCAGTCGCTTTTTTTACAATTTACTTTACTTTCTCAATGTTGGTGTTGTGTTTTAGTTTTTGTTTTTTTGTATATTGCTCCTTTGTTGGTCGTAAGTTTTTAACAGTGTTGTAAGGGATGTGATAGAGTTTCACTTTCCCTGAGGGAACCTTACAAAGGGATCAATAGAGTTGTATCTACTCAAATCTAATACAATCTATACATTTGTATATCCAGGTGCAAAGTCCTTCCTTGCACTGCTCATCCCTTAATGATCCAATGACCCTCACAGGACCTGAAAACCGAATCAGAATCATTATTTTTAAATGTTTCAATTCAGTGTACCGATGTAATGGAAACCCACAGATGCCTGGGGATTAGAGTTGACCTTGAATTTGAAGTTAATTTGGACAGATCCTACCAGGGGAAAATAAAAAAAAAAAATCATTCACCTTCCCTGTATGTCTGTTAGCTCGCCTCATTATTTATAGGATGCTGTTTAGTACATTATGCGTCTGTCTGCAGCTCTGTGCCAAGCAGCGTCTGACAGGATTTATACACTTGGCAGCAGAAAGCAGATCACTCACAGAGAGAATTTACTGTTGGGCTCAAAGCTTAAGGATGACTCCAACTCCAAAATTGTGCTGCTCTGTGAATTCAGCTCTGCCTCAGAGCTTTGTGTGTATCAAGTATTTATTTTTCCTTTGTTAGAATAGACCTATCTGTCTCGCTGACTGCGAATGACTGTTTCTGCGGTCTCCAGGTGTTTTATTGTTCGGTCCTCCGGGATGTGGGAAGACCATGATTGCCAAGGCAACAGCCAAAGCCTCGGGCTGCAAGTTTATTAACCTTCAGGCCTCCACGCTGACAGACATGTGGTATGGCGAATCACAGAAGCTGACCGCTGCCGTCTTCTCATTGGCTGTGAAAATCCAGCCGTGTATCATCTTCATCGATGAGATCGGTGAGTTTATCTGACCTGTCAAAAGCAAGCAAAACTTATTTTAAAAAGCTGATCTTGTTTTACAGTTTCATCTACTGCTGAATAATTTCTTCAATAATTGAATTCTTGTCGGAGCCTCCTCCATTATATCCGTCCCTGCTGAAATCCGTTCTTTATTAAATGTGTTTCCTCCCTGTGTTGATTCTTTTTTTTCCCGGCATCTGGCGTGTTAAGAGTCGTTTCTGAGGAACCGTTCCAGCTTGGACCACGAGGCCACAGCCATGATGAAGGCCCAGTTCATGAGTCTGTGGGATGGTCTGGATACGTCCTCCACCACCCAGGTAACAAACCTCCTCCTCTCACATCCCCTTTAGGACCAAATCACATTGATGGACACAAGTTAGTATAGTTAAAATAATACAAATAAAATCGCCATGTGTGTCAGACTAGAATACATGTCCATTTTTTCTGTTTTTCTATTAATAAACAAAAAGAATATGTTCTACTTAAAATCCCCCTGCCAGGTCTATACAGAGCTGCTGTGGAATAGCTTCAGATTTTAAGTTTATTATTTATTATTCCAAGGTCATGTGACCACATGATCTTTTCCACATGTGTTAATATACTGTTGACTAAAAGTAATTATAATTAATTAGTAGTAGAAGTACTGCATCATAATATATATGTGCATACACAATTTTGTTTTAACATAATTTTTTTGTATACTTTTACACAAAGTGCAGAACTTATTATTTTAAAAAGAATATAAAAGAACAATTTAAACAGCAAAAGTATATCAAATCGTCATCTTATAGTTGTAGTGGAGGGAAAAGATTTCTTTCTGAAGTGCAGTGGAGTGAAGTATACTGTAGCATCGCATGGAAATACGTGAGTAGCTCAACACTTAAAGAACAATACTTATGTAAATGTATTTGGTTACTGCCCACCTCTGTCAGCATGTGTTCATGTGTTCTTATGGATGTAGGTGATGATCATGGGAGCAACAAACAGGCCACAGGATATGGACCCAGCTATTCTGCGTAGGATGCCCGCCACGTTTCACGTTGGACTGCCCGTAAGATACACACACACAGAATAATGCTTTCGTCATATTGTTAAACATCCTAAAATTGTCTTTGTTTATCGGTTCAAAGACTCAGCTGAAAACAGCAGGGGTGTGTGAGTCATTGTCTGATAGCTGCTGCCAAATCACAAGATAAACAGTGGGGATGTTTTTGTTATGTTTTCATGGAGGTGCAGCAGCAGTAGGACTGGAAGAGAGCTGCTAGTGCTGCTGCTGCTGCTACTACCGTTAATGCGGCTGCTACTACCCAAGATGTCAAATACAATAGTACAGTAAAAAAGCTGTTAAAGTTTAAAAATGTATTTGTGTGCAAATCAGCAACAGTGGTACTGTTGTTAAACACTTTGACTTTAGGCCCAGATTCTGTTCTGGAAAAGGAACAGCTTACTTTATTTAAAAGCTGATTGGAGAGGGGGAAACTTATAAATAAGTGCAAATGACAAATGATAGGCTGTTCTGCTAAAATGATATAAATCTGGTCATACAACTCAATATTATTTTAGTGATCACAGGATTGCTAAATTCTAGGAACAAACTAGTTTGTACACAATATTTTTGAGTTTATAGCAATTGATTGCCGTATAGCACAGCCTAAGGAGTGTGCATGAACAACGTCGGCTCTCCATCGTGATGCTACGCCCCTCCTGTCTGAAACACCTACTGACTGCTTAGTAATCAGGGGTCAGTAAAAAAGGAAGAAGAGAAGAAGTGTTATTTCCGGCTGGGGAAAAAAATTGTTCTGGAAAGGTTACTTAAACGTGTCCCCTTAACTCTCTCTGTCTCTCTCTCTCTCTCTCTCTCTCTGTCTCTGTCTCTCTCTCTCTCTCTGTCTGTCTGTCTCTCTCTGTCTGTCTGTCTGTCTGTGGGGTTTGTATTAAATAGACCATGGCTGGTGACCTATTAGACAGCCAATTAGCTGCTGAGTCATAGTTTGTCTTTTCATATGCTGTGTGCAAATTTACCTTATTCTTCTCCATGCAGAACACGAAGCAGAGACAAGAAATCCTGAAGCTGATTTTAGCAGGAGAAAATGTAAGATGAGATTTATTTTCACCGCTGACATAAAAACACACACCCGTGACAGTTAAGAGATTAATTCCATATCACTTTCTAATATTACTTTCCTGCTTTCCCCTGTTCAGCTGAGCAATGCTATTAATCTAAAGGAGATTGCTGAGAAGACGGACAGTTACTCTGGCAGCGACCTGCGAGAGCTTTGCCGCGACGCCGCCATGTACCGAGTTCGGGATTATGTCCGCAAGGAGCAGATGAGGCAGATCGCTCAGCAGCTGCAGGACGGACAGGAGGAGGAAAGGTGTGATTGATAGTGGAGGTTTCAGAGCCCTGGTGTCGGCCAAGCATCTCTTACAGCTGCTGAGCCTGGTTACACCAGCGTGGCTCCAAGGAGCAGCTGCCAGTATCATGTGGAGTGATGTGTCTGCTGATCATGTCGCACTGTTAATCGACTAATATATTATTTACAAAGATTTCACTGTAATAACATTTATACCTGGAGATATGAAACATAACTGATTAGGACAATGGTGTCAAACTAAATTTAGTTCATGGGCCAGATTCAGCACTGTCTGATCTCAGGTAGGCCTGACCAGTATACATACATGTACACTCACCGGCAACTTTATTAAGTACACCTGTCCAACTGCTCGTTAACACTTTATTTCTAATCAACCAATCTCATGGCGGCAACTCAGTGCATTTAGGCATGTAGACATGGTCAAGACAATCTCCTGCAGTTAAAACCGAGCATCAGTATGGGGAAGATAGGTGATTTGAGTGACTTTGAACGTGGCATGGTTGTTGGTGTCAGAAGGGCTGATCTGAGTATTTCAGAAACTGCTGATCTACTGGGATTTTCACGCACGACCATCTCTAGAGTTTACAGAGAATGGTCCGAAAAAGAAAAAATATCGAGTGAGCGGCAGTTCTGTGGGCGGAAATGCCTTGTTGATGTCAGAGGTCAGAGAAGAAAGGCCAGACTGGTTCGAGCTGATAGAAAGGCAACAGTGACTCAAAAACCACCCGTTACAACCAAGGTAGGCAGAAGAGCATCTCTGAACGCACTGTACGTCAAACTTTGAGGCAGATGGGCTACAGCAGCAGAAGACCACGCCGGGTGCCACTCCTTTCAGCTAAGAACAGGAAACTGAGCCTACAATTTGCACAAGCTCATCGAAATTGGACAATAGAAGATTGGAAAATCGTTGCCTCGTCTGATGAGTCACGATTTCTGCTGCGACATTCGGATGGTAGGGTCAGAATTTTGCATCAACAACATGAAAGCATGGATCCATCCTGCCTTGTATCAACGGTTCAGGCTGATGGTGGTGGTGTAATGGTGTGGGGAATATTTTCTTTGCACTCTTTGGGCCCCTTGGTACCAATTGAGCATCGCTGCAACGCCACAGCCTACCTGAGTATTGTTGCTGACCATGTCCATCCCTCTGTGACCACAATGTATCCAACTTCTGCTGGCTACTTTCAGCAGGATAATGCGCCATGTCATTAAGCTGGAATCATCTCTGACTGGTTTCTTGAACATGACAATGAGTTCACTGTACTCAAATGTCCTCCAGTCACCAGATCTCAATCCAATAGAGCATCTTTGGGATGTGGTGGAATGGGAGATTCGCATCATGGATGTGCAGCTGACAAATCTGCACCAACTGTGTGAAACCATCATGTCAATATGGACCAAACTCTCTGAGGAATGCTTCCAGCACCTTGAATCTATGCCACAAAGAATTGAGGCAGTTCTGAAGGCAAAAGTGGGTCCAACCCATTACTAGCATGGTGTACCTAATGAAGTGGCCAGTGAGTGTATATGTATGTATTACATGTTTTTGTTGTCTGGCCCACTTCACATATAATTACATTATACAGTGGCTTGCGAAACTATGTGGCCCCCTTGAACTTTGTGACCTTTTGCCACATTTCAGGCTTCAAACATAAAGATATAAAACTGTAATTTCTCGTGAAGAATAGACAACAAGTGGGACACAATCATGAAGTGGAACACACTTTATTGGATATTTTAAACTTTTTTAACAAATAAAAAACGAAAAATTGGGCGTGCAAAATCATTCAGCCCCTTTACTTTCAGTGCAATAAACTCTGTCCAGAAGTTCAATGAGGATCTCTGAATGATTCAATGTTGACCTAAATGACAAACGATGATAAATGGAATCCACCTGTGTGTAATCAAGTCTCTGTATAAATGCACCTGCACTGTGATAGTCTCAGAGGTCTGTTTAAAGTGCAGAGAGCATCATGAAGAACAAGGAACACACCAGGCAGGTCAGAGATACTGTTGTGGAGAAGTTTAAAGCTGGATTTGGATACAAGAAGATTTCCCAAGCTTTAAACATCCCAAGGAGCACTGTGCAAGCAATAATATTGAAATGGAAGGAGTATCAGACCACTGTAAATCTACCAAGATCTGGCCGTCCCCCTAAACTTTCAGCTCATACAAGGAGAAGACTGATCAGAGATGCAGCCAAGAGGCCCATGATCACTCTGGATGAACTGCAGAGGTCTACAGCTGAGGTGGGAGAATCTGTCCATAGGACAACAATCGGTCGTATACTGCACAAATCTGGCCTTTATGGAAGAGTGGCAAGAAGGAAGCCATTTCTTAAAGATATCCATAAAAAGTGTTGTTTAAAGTTTGCCACAAGCCACCTGGGAGACACACTAAACATGTGGAAGAAGGTGCTCTGGTCAGATGAGACCAAAATCGAACTTTTTGGCAACAATGCAAGACGTTATGTTTGGCGTAAAAGCAGCACAGCTCATCACCCTCAACACACAATCCTCACTGTCAAACATGGTGGTGGCAGCATCATGGTTTGGGCCTGCTTTTCTTCAGCAGGGACAGGGAAGATGGTTAAAATTGATGGGAAGATGGATGGAGCCAAATACAGGACCATTCTAGAAGAAAACCTGATGGAGTCTGCAAAATACCTGAGACTGGGACGTAGATTTGTCTTCCAACAAGACAACGATCCAAAACATTAGGCAAAAGCTACAATGGCATGATTCACCAAAAAACATATCAAGGTGTTAGAATGGCCAAGTCAAAGTCCTGAACTTGATCTAATTGAGAATGTGTGGAAAGAACTGAAAACTGCTGTTCACAAACGCTCTCCATCCAACCTCACTGAGCTCGAGCTGTTTTGCAAGGAGGAATGGGCAAAAATATCAGTTTCTCGATGTGCAAAACTGATAGAGACATACCCCAAGCGACTTGCAGCTGTAATCGCAGCAAAAGGTGGCGCTACAAAGTATTAACTCAATGGGGCTGAATGATTTTGCACGCCCAATTTTTCATTTTTTATTTGTTAAAAAAGTTTTAAATATCCAATAAAGTGTGTTCCACTTCATGATTGTGTCCCACTTGTTGATTCTTCACAAGAAATTACAGTTTTATATCTTTATGTTTGAAGCCTGAAATGTGGCAAAAGGTCACAAAGTACAAGGGGGCCACATAGTTTCGCAAGCCACTGTATATACACACACAGCACCTTCAAATTTCTCCTGTATAGAAAAAATATTATAAATACTGTTGGGATAACATTGGGGGGGGGGGGGGGGGGGAATGAAATTTCTACACTCTGACGTCAAAGTTATTTTATATTGAAATGTATTATCGTAACAACTTGTTTTTAACATCTTGTTTTTGGTACATTTAGTCCAGAGTAGAATTTTCTTGTAATATCCAATTTCATTGGCTGATAATTTTGCTTATTTTTTTTTTTTCTTCAATTTGGTCAATTTTGTCTTGTTTTCTTAAAATAAGGTTAAATTATATGACTTTTGATCTCATATTATTGAAAAATCTAAATAAACAATACTTATTCAAACTTTCTAATTTTACTTTATATTGGACTAATTGCATTAAATACAAGACATTTAGACCTGATAAGATTTCATTTTTTGCAGCACACTGAAAAATACTTATCTCCTGCCTTACAAAGCAAGCATTTCTGTGAAGAAATGGGAACTGGACAATTCTTTTTTGGCAAACAGTACAGTACTGTACAGTCAATATCCATTGAGTCAGACTGGACCATTTAGTCGGCTGGTTCTGGCCCCTGGGCTGCATGTTTGACACTCCTTGTCTAAAATAAAACATGGTGGGTTCTCCACAGACTATCAGAGTATAAGAGCTGTGATCATTTAAAGATGGCAGAACTTTCTGTTGCTAAGCAGCTGCTGACCTTTTGTTATGGCTAAAAGAAGAAATAGGATCCAACTTTTAGTTTTTAGCTAAGCTCTTCACAGTTCTTTTTTTTTTTTTTGCCAATTATTTAAAATAAATCTTGTGACACCAACTTTCTCCAAAAAAGTCCAATCAGATCTTTATATGTTCTTCTTTCTTACCCCATTAATAATCTTAGGACCCGTCATATTTATCTGCTGAACCTTTAAAAGCCCTGACCCTGAATTTTTTTTTTTCTTTAATTTTACTCTAGATAAGTTGTAGAGGTTTTATAAAAAGTTTCCAGACATTGAATACTCAGAATTACTGATGAATGCAAATGGCTTTGGTTTGGAAACTTTGCTGTTTTCACATCTTGTTCGTAATTCCTTGATTTTGTGATGTCATACAGTAGCTCCCCCCACCTGCCCCCAACCTCACACATTCTTACTTATCAGTCATTCAAGTGAAATTCAGCCAATCAGAAGAGGGACTCAAGATTAATAATCAGACAGACCAAAACCCACCTCTGCTTTCTGCAGCGTTGACTTATTTATTTAGGTTTATTTTTCATCAGTCATTTCAGAAAGTGAAACTCTTTACATAGATTTATTACTCGCAGAGTAAATTTCTAGACCTTTCTTGTAAATTTGAGGATAATGGTTTACAGATATAGCCTGGCTTTCACCAGACCTCATATCAATGTAGATTGATATTCATTCTGGGAAGCATTCGTTCATTTGTTCATATTGGAGGCGTTTTTTTAAAGCCTAGAGCCGTTTATTGGATGCTATAAATGTCTATCAAATGCATCTGTATCATACATACCTGATGACCTACTTGATATGCAATAGTTTAGCGCTAAAGGTTGCTCTTTTTCCAAAAGAAACTTGTAGTCTAAGTTACTTAGAACACTTTCTAAGCTGTCTAATCAAAAGGTGAAAAAAACAATAACTGATAACCAATCCAAAAATTGGTGAAAAAATAAGAGAATTGCGACTAAGTTTCACAGCAAAGTCATCTTTTTAAAAAAATGAAGGCTGGGTAAGGCAATTACAGATAAGAGGAAAAAAAAAAAGTGAAAATGATGCTTACACTGAATATTATAATATTAATTGTAATATTATAATAATTAACAAAATACTAATAATATATGGATATAGTTTACATGTCAGAAGAGCGCCTGCTTTTACTTTACTTTAACAAGTCACACATATTTAAAGTTAATATTGTAAAGGATAACATGTGTTCCTGCCTCTCTGCTGCAGACCCGTGGATGAGGAACGGCTGCGGCCAGTCACTCAGCTTGATCTCCTCTTTGGCTTGGACAAGATGAAGGAATCCAAGCAAGCGACGGCTCTGATGTTGCCCAGTGTGTCAGATGTTCCCCTGGACTAGACGCCGCCCACAGTAGTGACGGGAAGAAGCCGTTCACTACTCGTCCTGTCACGGTCGAATCCACCTCGCTGAGCCGAGGCTCCCCGGACACACCGGCAGGGTGGCCATGTTATCCCTAAAACTTTCTTTACTCAAGCGGGGACTGTTCTGCGCATGCTCGTTTTCAGCACAGCCCGGGTACAACATAAACAGTGAACATGCATTCTGTTCATTCACAGGTTCACCTGGAGGTCAGTGTCACACAGGCAGTGATTGCTGCAGGAGGAGGAAGTGTTTTTCATCAGCTTTACAAATCCGTCTGAAGCAACTTGTAGTAAAGCTACTATGTCACTGTAAGGGGAGGAAGACCTCCAGCTCCTGCTTATTTTAGAGTGATATTATCATAGCACTCTCAGCAGATCCTGCTCCTCCCAAAACCTTCTGGTAACATTTATTTTTTGGTTCTGTAAACATTGAACGTTCCTGTGTTATTAGCCTGGTCCATTATTGCAGTCTGTACATTCTCCATTGAGAAGTGTTAGCTGACTTGAAGGCAGGTATTCTGTTTAAGCTAAGAGCTACCGGCCACTCTGGTTTAGCCATAACCAATCACTAATGTCTGGTCATGTGACTACAACCCAATCTGTGTCATCATTCTCAGCCACGCCCGATTTTCACTTATTGGACAGATAATTATTTGTCCGGAGAAAACCATTAAATATACCCTAAACCCAGATAGAGCACTGAAAGAACAATAAAAATGGGTGGAAGTACAAAGGAGGTTGAAGCCAAGCTCCTGCATAACTTTCCCTAGATATTTGTAAGGCAAGTTTTTCTGAGGGCAACTTGGGTTGTTTTGACGGATGATGCAATATCATCGTCGGCTGTCCATCGTGATGCTACGCCCCTCCTCTCTGAAACACCTACTGACTGCTTAGTAATCAGGGGTCAGTAAAAAAGGAAGAAGAGAAGAAGAGTTATTTCCGGCTGGGGGAAAAAAATCGTTCTGGGAAGGTTACTTAAACGTGTCCCCTTAACTTCTCTAGATGTTAAAACACAAACTTCTGATGTTCTCATGTTCCAAAAGTGTTTTCTGGTAAGGTCATGTTGAACATGAGCATAGGAACTGGTTACGGTAGTGTTATGTGTTAGCTGGGAGCGAAAATATCCTCCACAATATATTTTTTACTTTAAAACATGTGTAAAGCTCAACTAATATCACTTTTCTATATGGCAAAAGAAGTCATATCTAAACAGGAGCCGCTATGTTTGAATCTTTCTAAGTATCTGAAGTTTTTTTTTTTTCTCCCACTGAATGTAAAGATACTATATACAGACTTTTTTTGTGTGATTGTCATCACTTTTTTTCTTTTAACTTGGACTCCATATGTGTTTTAATGCTTTGACTTTGCAGATATAAGAGAATATTTGTGTAGCTACAGTAATGAGATGCATCATTTATCATTTAATTAATTCCTGTGATTTTCTTGCTTTTTGAAATATTTAAATGTTTATTTCATGTTTTTATATCACAAAAGCAGTCTAGTTTGTAGGTTCAGTTTCTGCAGTGCTGTGAGTTATTGTGTGTGTGAAGAAACAAAATATAACAGTGAATGTCAAACAGGATCATCACTTTTACCCTGTGATGAAAATATATTATCTCAATAATCCTCATTGATATCACTTTATTATACTGCACACTATTAAGCATTAATTAAACATCAGTAAATGTTATTATTCCTATAGAAATAAGCATTAAAATAAGCTCATTCATAATGTGCTTAATGCAATTCATACTTGCAAAATAATGATCTCCATTTCTAAATTAAATATTAAAATGTCAACTACCACAAAGTTATTGAGCAGCTATCAGGATAATTAAAAATAGTGACACACTAATGTTTATTAATGTGGGAATAAATCTTAATAAATGATTAAGTATGAAGTATTTACTGATATGCAAGTATTGCTTAAAGGCGTGTTACCTCATCATTTACCTATATGTCTGTAACAGAATCATGTACCAACTGTCGTCTCAGCAGCAATGTAGTTGTACTGTGTGCATGTCTGTAAATGCTGAAGAGAATTCTCAAATCAGGCTGAGACGTGAATATAACTAAAGTGACTGGATCTGATTAATGGTCATTGTGACTCTGACGCTGCTCCTGTAGGTAATTGTATTTACACCAAAGAAGCTGTGTTCATTTAGCTGACAAAAATTATTAGGATAAATAGGATTGTTTTTTTCTACAAAACTGTAACCGTTTTTTTTTTCTGAAAGTCAATGATAGGGCTGCAAATAACTATTTTGATAGCTGATTAATCTATTGATTATTGAAACAATTAAACAATCTGTTACTTTGCTCATAAAATGGTGTGAAATGTTGATCGCTTTTGCTGTTGCTTTTTTTTTTTTTTTTGTCCAGAGCAACAGTCCACAACCCAAAGATCATCAATTTACTAAAGAAACCAGAAAATAATGAGTTTTGAGAAACTGAACCAGAGAAGTTAGACATTCTCTTTTTAAAAATGACTCAAATTAATTGTTCGGTTATTAAAATAGTTGATGATTAATGTAATAAACTAATCGATTAGGAAATCAACCGATCAATGCAGGTCTAGTCAGTGAAACAATCTCAACCCAGTTGACTGTTGAAGTGTCATGGAACTAACGTGACCAACTTAAGACTGAATACAAACTAAGAAAAATAGATTAAACTCTAGTGTTGAAGCAGTTGTTTTTTTTTGTCAGTGTCCTATTGATTTGCTGTTTTCATCCTCTGTGAATCCCTGTTGTATACCTTTGCACATTTTTATAATTGAACTTTCCTTTCATGTTCTGTGCATCAGGCATCACCAAAAATGCTGTCTGTCACTGTGTCACATGCAGCATCTTGCTTCAAAGCCGCCGTGGCATTACTTCAGTCAGTCAGTTGTCAGGCTGTCAGGTTAGAGACTGTTGTCACATGTTTTTTTCCTCCTTATTCTCCATCTGGTCACAGCATTTGTTTGTGGTTGCGTCCCACACTGACTAGGTTGGGGGGCCCATTTGTGGATCATATAGGACCACCAGGTGGCGCTGCAGCCTCACTGAGGCAGGGTGACCTGCTGGCTGCTCTCATTTAGACAACTTTACAGCATAAGGGCGAGAAAATGAAATAGAGACGCCTGCATATTCTATTGTATCTCGCCTATTAGTTTATTGAGCAATATTTAGACATCTGTTGTTCTTCATTAGAGAACCTCAGGTGACAGTTGAAGGTCAGAATGTGTTTATATGATCGATAATTGTATCATTGCAGCTCACGCTTCTAAATCTGTTAGAGAGAAGGCGGTGAAAGATGTGCAGATCGTTTACTTAAGTAGTAGTACTAATACAGCAATGTAAAAATGCTCCATTACAAGAAAAAGTCTTGCATTGAATATTCTGCTTCAGTAGAAGTACATAAGTTTTAGCAGCTAAATGAAATAAAGCGAAAGTATGACATCATGAGATTCTTAATACGGGGGCGCCAGGTTGCAGCGTTTAAACAGTTTAATCCAGTAGTTCAGGCAGATAAATGTCAAGGGTCATGAGATTATTCAAATGTTTTCACCTTTTGGACTTTTCTCTCGATTTTGGTGAGATGTTGGATTAGTTGCACTTTTATTGAGGGGAAAATGTCTCTGTTTTGTGAAAATGTTAACAACTCATTGCCTTATGAGATGTGAGATGACTGCATCCTCCTGTTTGTAAGATGTCAAAGACTGAAAGGTGGAAACCACTAGCCATCTTTACATTTTGTATTTCAATGTTATGCTATCCATTGAGTCAAATCTGTAGCATCACATGGAAATACTCAAGTATAGTAATAGTGTTAAAAAGTACTTAAGAACATGTCCTGTAATTCAAATCTCTTCTGAAGCTGTTCATCAGTGATATGAAAGTCTGTGTATTTCCACTGTCAGCTGTGTGTATATATGGAAAAGTAAATGTTACCTATGTAAAAATATATTTATTACATAGATTTTTTTAGCCAGCAAAACATAACCTTATTTATTTCAGCATGAATTTCAACCACTCTGTTGCTGTCTTGTCCTTGTGTATCAAATAAATCTGACACCCAAATCATGTAGAAATTGGAATCATTTTTATCAAATTATCACATATATTATTTTGCTCTCCTAACTCAACTTTTAAGTGAGGTGTAGGTTTCTGTTGTATTCTTTTGGAGACTGAAGGGAGGAGATGTGGGAGTTTGCCTTTAGGAGCTTCAATCAGCATAAAGTGTTTGTAAATTCTCCGGCTGTTGCATGCAGCTCCGGGAGCCTTCAGGCCACCATTAAACAGCCAATGTTGGCCATAATCAAGCTCTTTCTCTTTGCACTGTGTTGCTATGTGCTTCAGCTCTACTGCTGGTATTAAAAAAACGCCTTGCGAAATTGCAGTCTGAGTTTTTTTAATGCATGTCTGGATGAAGTCTTAAAGCTCAAAATCTGATCTACTCTGCATAAAGGCTATGCAAGATCATGGTGAATGATTAGAAAACCTTGCAAGATTTACATAGAGTTTTCATATGAAATCAGTAATTTGCTGATGATAATGGCTCATCATTTGTTTTAAGCCTCTCCTGGCCCTTACCCACTCGGGCTGTTCTATTATCTCTGCCAAGAAAGGATGCAGATAACATCAGAGTAGGTGTGAATATGAATATATATAATTATAATTCATGAAGTCGAGCACGCAGACCCTTCTCTTTTTTCCTGGTAACACTTGTGGGTATTTGGGAGAAAATGTATATATAGCTTCCAGCTTTTTAAACTTTTGCCAAAAAATGTATTAACAAAAATTAAGTGTATATGTTTTTTTTTTCCTTCTTTTTATGTTTTATGCTATTATTAACACATATTGTATCAAAAATATTCAATAACTAAAAGGCCTGCGTTGAAAATATAAGTTAGTATAGTATAGTACAACATAATATTTGGCACCTTTCACACACAAGTGCAAAACAAATAAGAAACAAGAAACTTTTTAATAGTTGTCTAGAGTATGGAGTAATTAAACTATAGGTAATATTAAAGTTTATATTTGTATGTAAAATATTAAGATCTTAATAAAATTAGTTAATAAGTAAATCAAAGTTGTCAGATAAATTTAGTGGAGTACTTAAAGGTCCCATATCTGTACCTATTTATATTTATTTATATTTATATATACCTGTAAAAACTGTAATTATATTTATATATACCTGTATATATCTGTATATATCTGTATATTGTTTTTAATTTAATTTTTTAATTTTTTCTTTTTTTTTTTTTTTTTAATTAAAAAAAAACATTTTTGTAACTTTTCTAACTGCTGCTGTAGCACTGTGAATTTCCCCACTGTGGGACAATAAAGGAGCTATCTAATCTAATCTAATCTTTTCTGATTTTTATTTTCCTATTTTTAAGCTCTAATTTCTTAACATGATACATTTGCAATAAAAGTACAAAAATTCAACTGAGTGTAGTTTTACCTTTTGCCTCACTGCAGCTCCAGAAGACACAGGTCTCACTATTCATTCACTCTCTTCTGATAAATTCTTCTAATAAACTTCAAATAAATCTAAATTTCACTTGGAACATAAAAAATGGTGGGTGTGAGTGTGTAGGTGGGTGGGCTGATACTGAAAGACGTTACAAACAAAGTACAAATCAGCCATGGAATAGCAAATTTTCTAAATCCAAGCACGTTTCTCTTTTTTAAAAATAACAATTTTATTAAAATGATCAATCAATCACTTTTATTTACGAAGCACATTTAAAAACAACTTGTAAGTGAAAGTGTAAATTGCTTCACATGTATAAATAAAACATAGAACATCAGCACAGTGGGTAAATAAAACATATAAAAAAAGGAAAGCAAATATTTAAAACAATAATAATCAAAGAAGGGCTAAAAACAGATAGGCAATGTCATTGTAGTCTGAATATTTTCCATCATTTATTTAATAATCCATAATTTTCCATAAAGGGATGTTGGGAGCTGGGATTTGAATGTGGTAACTGAAGGGCCGATTCAGATGGATGAGGGATGGTGGTCCAAAGTTTTGGGGCTACAATTACAAAAGCGTTGTGACCCCTGTGTTTAAAATTGCTATGTTGGTGTGATAGAGGCTCGGGGTTAGCCAACCTCAGGGTGATTGGGTGCAAAGGGTTAAAAGTTCAGTGAGGGATATAAGGGGCATTTCTATTTAGAGATTTGTAAGTGAAAAGAAGCAGTTTAAGTTCTGATTTGATGGGTAGCCAATGGAGAGAGGCCAGGATGCAGGTCATGTGGTCTCTCTTCCGGGTTCCTGTTAGAATTCTGGCTGCGGTGTTTTGTATTGTTTGTATGTGAGTGAGGGCAGATTGATAGATTCCGCTCTACAGATAATTACAATAGTCTAGTCTCCAGTATCTGGAGACAGTTTTAGGTTTTTGAATGAAATGAATGTGCTTGAGTTTTGAGATTGCAGAGTTAAAAGAAACTGGCTCTGATTATTGAATTGACCCATTTATCGAACTTGACTTGAGTATCGAAAATCAAAGTCAGGGTATTTGACTTACGGTGGATAGGTTGTGTTTTGTTTTAATGTCAATGAGTTACAGAAAATTTGCATTCAAGTTTTTAATTTCATGTTTTTGAATGATTTGACCAAAGTAGATTTCTATTTTGAGGTAGGATATGAACCAGTTAGAGTGGCCCCATTGATTCCTGCATATTAGTGGAGCTGGCCTATTAGTATGTTTTGGTCCATTGTGTCAAACCTGCGCTGAGGTCACGAGAATTAAGAAAGCACAGTTGTGCAGGAGTCAATGGTCAATAGAGAGGGATAGGGTCATTATGGACTTATAATAGAGCAGATCCTGTGCTGTGATGGGCCTTGAAACAAGATTGAAATTGTCCCATAATGTTATTGTGGTATAGGTAAGGAAGTAACTGATTGAGGATGCCCTTTTCATGAACTGTTGACAGAAACAGGATTTTGGAGATAGGTGTGCGGTTGCCAGGTAGTGTGGGTCAGGGGAAGAGTGGAACAATAAAATCTACTGCCCGCACTGGCCCACCACCAGCTGCCAGCTCACTGTTGGGCCAACCCTTCCATGCCCTACTATCATTTTGCAATACAAAATCTTGTTTTTTTTAATCTGGATGCAGATGGGTATTGTATTTTGGGTAGAAATCCCCCACCTGTTCCAGCTAAAAATATTGGTTGAACCCATAGAAATTGTAACTACTGAACAGAAGTAATTGGCATTTAGTACGAATTATCTCAATAACATGTTCTATGTGATTAATGGCCATTGTCAATTCAGCTGTGTCAACTAGATAAATTGGTTTAAAAACTCTTTACATTTAGCAGAGGACACAACAAGATTGGTGCTGGGTGGATAAGAGATGCCAGAGTTTATGATTTTGAATAAGCTCTTGGGATTATGGCAGTTTTTTGATATTACGGAGGCGTAGTAATTGGGTCTGACAGACTTACAGTAACTGCTTTCTGATAGTTGTGTAAGTGAGACCAGAGTATTTTAAAAGTGATCCGTAATCTTTTTTCCATTTTCCCTCTTCTTTTCAGAATGTTTGTCTTAGAGTACGGGTGTTGTCATTGTCATTGAGGGTTGAGTTTTATTTTGTAGATTTCTGGGTTTGAGTGGGGCAATAGAGTCAAGATGGAACACATGTTGACTTCAATCAATAGAGTGGTTTAAGGTGAATTATTTATTCCTAAAACAGTCTACTGAAAAACATGTTGACCCTTAACTACTCTGTACATGAAATAATCAGCTGACCCACCATCACTAATGACAAACCGATGTTTATCATACATATGCTCCAATTCATTCATCTCCTCCTAGTGAGCATCCAGCCAAATGCAGGTATTTTTTAAAAACCATGTGTTTCTCTGCACGGTTTTGGCCTTTTCATCCATTCTGCAGTTTCTTCTTATTCTTCCTTGGGGTTTTAAGGTAGCCAGCATCTGAAAGGTTGCTTTACTGCCAGTACTTTAGTGTATTGCTAATGTAGTATCGAATCCAGAACAAATATTATCTTCACTGCTACTTGACTATTTTAAAACACTTTTTCAGAAATTCTTCTTCCACACCAATCTCTTGCAACCATCTAAACAACTTCTTGTCAATATTGTTACACGTTGCACTGTATGACTATGCAACGGTAAACAGTAGGTTGTAGACTCGTGCAGCGATCTCGCCTTGTGATTGGCTAAAAGGGCCTTTCTGGTATGAGTTTGCTATGAGGCTTGTGGGACACAAGAGAATAACTTTACTGATTCAGTTCACTATTTTACACAAAACTACAAGGAACTTCACTATTATCCACTTTTTTTTAGAGTGGGCAATTTTTGGGGGATTGCTGCAAAGTGTGTATTGAGGCTTGCTTCATTTATGGGAGGAGCCAAAAATGATGACGTTCAAAGCCTCGCTGCCCGGTTATACCATGTGATTGCTCTGGGAATTGGTTCATATTTTGCTACTTGATTTTATGGTCACAGTATATTGGCATGTCAGGCTCCACTTAAAATGTGGGTTATTGAAGGAAAGTTGAGAGTTTGATTACTAGAATTTGGATGCTAGAGTTTCTATAATGTTTATATAGTTTGGAGATAGTTTGGAGAGATTAGGGAGAGAAAGAGAGATTTAGGAGTGAGGAGAGTAGGTTAGATGAGAGGATGGAGCAGGTGAGGATGAGGAGGATTTCACCTGTGTGAGAATACTTTAATCTGCCATTTTCATCAAAAATACAGGGAGGTTGCGCAATAATACGATTTGGGGGAAATTCACAGAATACACAAAAAAAATAATTATATTATATATTATATACATATATCAAAAAAAATATATATGACATAAAGGACATAATAATTCAATGCATCACACCTTATGTGGTTCTGATACAGCAGCCTATGATTATACACTTGGCCAATAAATAGTTTTGTGTGCACGAGAAGCTTTGAGAAATGAATCTTTTCTCTAACCGATAAGCTCAAGTGGAATTAAAGCCCCACAAGGCTTCATTTCACCATCACTACGATAATCATATCGTGGCACAAGTCAATTGGAATCAGAAGGGAAGTTCTCATTGCTATAATCGGAAGGCAGATGTACTCAGGTTGCTGTTATAGGCGGAGGGTGAGTTTCACATACTCATTAGAAGATGTTAACGTCACCTAAGCTCGTCTCAAGCAGAAATAGCATCCTTATATTTACTTATATAGGTCAAGGTGACCTTGAGATCAGGCAATAATTTGACACCATTGGCAGCAAATCCAGCTCTCACTAACTTTAACTGCTGGATAACATGGTGTAAAAATATAACTATAAATTTATATGACTGGGCGATTAAACAAACTTACATCTGTGATATTGTCTCTGGCTCACTCAGCTCCTTGTTTTGGCAGGATGATTGACCTGGCAGGATGATTGACAGGTCACCATGGCCAATCCTAGTGAGTGAGAGAAACTCCCAGAAGTCACATGTTATGACAGCATGCTATGTGTGCAGTATGAATCACATCCAATTTATCTTTTGATGGATCTTCCCCCCATACACATAGCTGACACACCCCCTAGTAACATTACACACACCTGTCAACGTTGCCTGTCAGAGAAACCCTGCAACAAAAAACTGACTGTGGAGCTTCTGGAAGTCTCTACATGTTGAGGTAAATAAATGGGTAACAGAACATTCAACTCAAAAGGAGCAGATTTACAACATCAGTGCATTTAGCAGCATCCACAAAGCTCTCAACCTATCTAAATGTAGGTAACTGCATAGTAACATATTGTAGCTCTGTGATTGGCTACACAAAACTGTCAGTGTTACACACCCATGTGTAATCAATACTGTAAAAAGGAGGACCCAGGGCAGACATGCAGTAAGAGAGATTGCAAAAAAACTTTTGTTACATATTTTACAATGCATCAATAAAAAATGTAAATGTGTCAGATGATATAAAATAAAGAACTCACCTCCTTAATATTGGTGCAATTCATCATGAATTACAGAGCATAAAAAACACCTTCATGAATCAGCAATTTTTAAAAACCTCCAAAGTGCCTACATTTTTATAAAAATGAAACTCCACAGTTCCTGCCTGTCCCCTTTCTCATCCCCATTTTTCCTGCTTACATAAATTGCCAAATTTGCATCATCAATAAAAAGTTCAGGCCACTTCTCTCTTTCCATTCACCTGTAGTCAACTCCTACGATAAAAACATTCTCATCCAGATCCACATCAAAAAGATGATAGTCTCTCTCTAAAAGCACAAAATGGACATAATGGAGCTAAGAACAGAAGGGTTAAGAACAGAGATACACACGTGGACAAAATTGTTGGTACCCCTCAGTTAAAGAAGGAAAAACCCACAATTCTCACTTGAAACTTACAAAAGTAACAATAAATAAAAATTTATTGAAAATTAAATAATCAAAATCAGCCATTACTTTTGAATTGTTGATTAACATAATTAATTTTAAAAACAAACTAATGAAATAGGAATTAATTTTGAAATAATTTTGTTGCACAACCTTTTGAGGCAATCACTGCAATTAAACTATTTCTGTATTTGTCAATGAGAGTTCTGCAGCTGTCAACAGGTATTTTGGCCCACTCCTCATGAGCAAACTGCTCCAGTTGTCTCAGGTTTGATGGGTGTCTTCTTTAAATAGAATAGAATAGAATAGAATAGATAAACTTTATTGATCCCACAACGGGGAAATTTGTGTGTTACTGCAGCGTTACAGATAAAGAAAAAGAAAAATAAAGTTGAAGAAGATAAAAAAAACTTTTAAAAAATAAAAAAACACACAACACAATGTACAAATTCGCAGAATTTGTTAATCCGCATACACAGTATGCATTATCGACAGAATGGAGAGAAAATGCTAATAAATAGTAAGAAAAAAGTATGCATAAGCAAGGCATATATACATACATACATGGACGTACATACCTACATACATACACATACACACATATTTGCATATATATATATGGACATACATATCCACGCACATACCCACATGTATACATACATAGCTAATGCACACTTAAGGTGCAGGGTGTGTGTGAAGAGAAAAAAAGTGACCAGTGAAAAAGTGACAGTGACTACAGTGAGGTTTATGTTTATGTTATGTTATAGAGTCTTATTGCTGTCGGGATGAATGATCTGCGAAAGCGCTCCTTCTTGCAGCGAGGGTGTTTGAGTCTCTGGCTGAAGGAGCTGCTAAGCGCACCCACTACCCCATGCAGAGGGTGATGGGGGTTGTCCATGATGGATGTCAGCTTTGCCAACATCCTCCTCTCTCCCACCACCACCACCGACTCCAGAGAACATCCCAGTACAGAGCTAGACTTCCGTACCAGTTTGTCAATTTTCCTTCTGTCCCCGTCTGAGCATCCGCCCCCCCAGCAGACTACTGCGTAGAACAGGGCAGATGCTACGACGGAGTCGTAGAAGGTCTTCAACAGAGTCCTGCACACACCAAAGGACCTTAGTCTCCTCAGCAGGTGAAGTCGACTCTGGCCCTTCTTGTAAGGCAAGGCAAGGCAAGGCAAGTTTATTTGTAGAGCACAATTCATACACAGGGCAATTCAAAGTGCTTTACAGTTACACAAAATCACAAAAGGAGAGCAAAACATACATAAAATCACAAAAGGAAAATCATAAAACATAGAATTCATCAATAATTTAAAAAAAGAGTGAAGAGTGTAGATAAGATACTTTCAGTTTTCATATGCACAGTTAAACAGAACTGTTTTCAGCCTGGTCTTAAACATTGTCAGCGTTGAGGCCTGTCTCACATTCTCTGGAAGACTGTTCCAGATTTTAGCTGCAGAAAACTGGAATGTAGCTTCACCATGTTTAGTCCTGACTCTGGGCACCTGCAGGAGACCAGTCCCTGAGGTTCTCAGGGTCCTAGATGGCTCGTATGGCTCTAACATGTCATAGATGTATTTTGGTGCTAGACCATGAAGAGACTTGTACACAAGTAAAGCTGTTTTAAAGTCTATTCTCTGAGTGACAGGAAGCCAGTGCAGAGACATGAGCACTGGACTAATATGGTCATATTTTCTGGTTCTAGTCAGGACTCGAGCTGCAGCGTTCTGAATGTTCTGTAGTTGTTTAACAGCTCGTTTAGAGAGACCAGTGAGCAGGCCATTGCAGTAGTCTAACCTGCTGGAGACAAATGCATGGATCAGTCTCTCCAAGTCTGGTTTAGACACTATATTTTTGATTTTGGCAATGTTGTTTAGATGGTAAAAGGCTGTTGATATTGTTGACTGTATGTGGCTGTGAAAGTTCAGGTCTGAGTCCATTAGCACCCCTAGATTTCTAACCTGTGTTTTTGGTTTTAGAGAACGAGACTGAAGGTGACTGATTACACGTTCTCTTTGCTTCAGTGGCCCAAAGACGATTATTTCAGTTTTTTTTGAGTTTAGCTGGAGAAAGTTGTTTTGCATCCACACAGTGATTTGTTCAATACAGCGACAGAGTGAATCCACAGGCCCATGTTCACCTGCTGTCAGAGACACATAGATCTGAGTGTCGTCTGCATAGTTGTGGTAAGACACATTGTTGCTGCGTATTAGTTGGCCTAACGGAAGCATGTACAAATTGAACAGGAGGGGCCCCAGGATTGAGCCTTGGGGAACAGGACATCAGTGTTTGTGGTCCAGTCCAGTTTATTGTTCAGGTGAACACCCAGGTATTTGTAAGAGACCACTGTCTCAATGTCTTTTCCCTGGATGCTCACCGGTGTGGTGGGGAGGGACTTCCTCCTGAAGTCCACAACCATCTCCTTTGTCTTGCTGGCGTTGATTTGGAGAGCGTTGATCTCACACCAGCTGACAAAGTCATTGATGACCCCCCTGTACTCCTGGTCGTTCCCATCTGATACACACCCAATGATGGCCGTATCATCTGAGAACTTCTGTAGGTGGCAGTTGTCTGAGTTGTAGGTGAAGTCTGAGGTGTACAGACTAAACAGAAAGGGTGAGAGCACTGCACCCTGTGGCGCCCCCGTGCTGCTGACTACCACCTCAGACACACAGTCATGAAGCCTGACATACTGTGGTCTGTTGGTGAGGTAGTCGATGGTCCAGGCCGTCAGCTGCTCATCCACTCCGGCTCCCTCCAGCTTCCCTTTCAGCAGTGCAGGCTGGATGGTGTTAAAAGCACTGGAGAAGTCAAAAAACATGATCCTCACCGTGCTCGCCGCTTGTTCCAGGTGGGAGAGAGATCGGTGCAGCAGATAGATGACAGCGTCATCCACACTGATGCCGGGCCGGTAGGCGAACTGCAGAGGGTCCAGTGCTGAGCTCACCAGTGGGCGAAGGTGGTGCAGAATGAGCCTCTCCAAGGCCTTCATCAGGTGAGAAGTCAGGGCTACAGGTCTGTAGTGGTTGGGCTCCCTGGGCCGTGCGATCTTAGGCACTGGAACTACGCAGGAAGTCTTCCACAGTTCAGGAACCCTCTCCAGGTTCAGACTCAGGTTAAAGATGTGCAGGACCACCTGACAAAGCTGGTCTGCACAGTCCCTGAGCAATCTGGAGCTGATTCCGTCTGGACCTGCTGCCTTCCTGACCTTTGTCTTCTTTAGCTGACTTCTCACCTGATCAGCTGTGAGGCAGATCTGTGGCTGGTCCGGGGTGGGGGGAAAGGCTGGCTTTGTTGTTGATAGGTGTAATGGGGTGGGGGGAGGGGCTGGCTTTGATGTGGGTAGGTGTAAAGGGGGTGTGGTGGGATGGAACGAGGAGAGTGCACCTGGCAACAGCACAGCGCCAGAAGAGGGGGGAGAGGGGGGGGGACAGCACATGGAGGGGGGTTGATGGAAGCTGGGGGGTGGGGGAGGTTGTTGGTCCATGTTTCAGCTCTTTCCACAGATGTTCAATGGGATTCAGATCTGGGCTCATGGAAGGCCACTTTAGAACAGTCCAACGCTTTTCTCTCAGCCATTCTTGGGTGTTTTTGGCTGTGTGTTTTGGATCGTTGTCCTGTTGGAAGACCCATGACCTGCGACTGAGACTAAGCTTAATGACACTAGGCAGCACATTTCTCTCCAGAATGCTTTGATAGTCTTCAGATTTAATATTACCTTGCACACATTCAAGACACACTGTGCCAGATGCAGCAAAGTAGCCCCAAAACATTACTGAGCCTCCTCCAAGTTTCACTATAGGGACAAACTATATAAATAATAATAATATTCCCAGACTGTATGTCTTACCTGGTCCTAATACTCCTTGCTACACCTGGGACAGAGAGTTTGTGTGTGTGTGTGTGTGTTTGTGTGTGTGTGTGTTTGGAGCTCATTGAAGATCTTTTACGGCAAATGTTGGAGGTGAAGCCATTTTGCTTTTAGTTTTTCCAGGTCTGCTCTAACCTGGCTGAGCTGGATAATGTACCCTAGGAAGGAAACGGAATTTTGAGAATTTTTCACTTTTTTGCCCTTAACAAATAGCTGATTCTGTGTATCCTACAGTGGCTTCCTAAAACAAATGGAAAATATCACCTAGATGGACAAAAAAAAAAGTGATTAATGAAGTTTTGAAGCCCCTGCACACCTGTTTCTAATCCCTGCAGCACTGTCTGTGGAGAGAGATGTTGGTGGTTGAGGTGGGTGAAAAGCAACACCATGATCAACTCACTCCACACAGGAATGTCCATACATCTTTAGAAGTAATTTTTGGATCAGACAATGTTGTTTTTAGACATCTTTTAAATATCCACTTCAAACATAACATTACCACTTTCAAACCTGCTGCTGAGCCAAATAAAGCTCAAATTAACAGGCACAGGGAACTGTTTCCTACCTTCTGGACATGAGTCTACAGTCAGGATAACAATACAATACATCAATACACAATCATTGCAAACATGTTCATCGATTTCAGTTAAGAAATACTATTTAGGCTACTACAAACAGCAGGTAGTATAACCCTCAAGTTGAGTTTTTTTTTTTTTTTTAACTTTTCTTTCATTCCTGTTTAGATATTCATAGAACTAAATATTTCAGTGGCATTGAAAGATCAATAAAGTTGGTTATGAAACGCTGACGTTGACTGCCAGCGTTGCTAAACAGTTAAAGAAAGAAGTTAAGTGAGGAGACTAAAGATGAATGTTGTTGTTGGCCTGATGCAGGAACAGATGGTGAGATTTACAATTCAGCCTCTAATGAGCCTGGAGTGTTTTCCTCCAACTATATTCTGCAAGGATCCATGTCTGATCTTTAAACTCTGAATCATTTAGCTAATTATAAAGCTATTGATGGGTTATTCATGAACAGGGAGGCAAAGTGAAAGTTTCCAATCCAGCTCGTTTCAATTAGAGAACAGTCCCCATTCAATAAATATGATGGAGGATGATTTTGTCCCCTGCAGCACAGCTGGCTGCAGGGGACAAACACTTCCCATGGAGAGGGGACCTCAGATAATTCACCTTTGTCTCTCTGTGCAGCAGGTTAGATGGTGTCAACCTTTTCCTCCATCAGATACGAGTGGTGCAGAGGGAGGATAATGGAGCTCTGAAAAGCTTCAGCAGCATCAGACATGATTGAGCGAAGAGAGAAATCCATGGCAGCTGTTACCTATGGAACATTTCTCAGCAGGATATCCTGTTGCCTGCTGATGCTCAGGGGTTTATAGCTGTAGTAGATAACTCACAGCCATAACATCTCCTTAAATAGGAATCGAGAAGGTCTGTGTGTGAGTGGTCCTAATTTTAAGATTGAGCTGTCATCGCATCACTGGACAGTAAGACAGTCAAACGAGCAGAATGTAAGGTGGCTACAAGAACAGGCACCTTACTTAACCCTGTAAAGCAAAAAAAAAATGTTTTTATATTTTATACTTGATGAAATTTCAAGATAAAGAATTGTCTCCTTTGGTCAAAGTGGTGGTGGAACAAAGACAAAAACATTCAAAAAGTAAAGTCCTGATTTAAAAAAGTACAGAAGCATTATCAGCTTAAAATATTTATAGTATCACAATTAAAAGTGCACATTACATAGCCTGTGATATTTTATTATAGTATATTATACTACTTGTTTTCAATCACCAATTATGTGAGTGAATTGTACAGTGCACATAGATACTTTGCTGGAGGCCTTTTCTGCAGTAGCTGTTTCTGGAAGAAAGACGTTGCTGTGGCTTGGTGTTTGGTGATGTGTGTAAGTGAAGTGGGAAAAGCCACTGACATGGTGCAGGTGGCTAGCTCGCCCTTCACCAGGAAGCTGTAAAGCCTTGTCAGTAAGTGGTGCAATTCTTGTGTTGACATGACATTAAAATGTCTTTACAAATCAACAGGCTCTGTGTAATCATTGTTCACTTTTATGGCCCCCGGGGGTTTTATTGAAGATTCAAGAGGAAAAGTCACGTTGTGGGGACTGTGCTGCTGTATTGACCATTATAAGGCCAACGCAGCATCCTTTCCTCCGCTCCACAAATGTGTGGAAATGGCAGCAATGAATTACATTTTGAACTGTGTGGGATCAACAATGAACTATCAAGTACAATTTATGTGGAGAGGAAGTATATTTTTATGAGGTATTTATTTAGATTACTATTATTATAATCATAAAAGTACATTTATATGAGCTGAAGCCAAAGTTGGAACACATCATCTGATGATGGATGAGCTTATGGGGGTGAGCTACAACATTTCTGGGCATCAGCGGAGCCAATACAAGCTAATAAAAAGCTAAATTATTGACAGGCTCCCTAAGGACCTGAGATGGTAGAGGAAGTAGGTTAAGTAGGTTTTTATTTTTAAGTGTGTGTGTGTCAGTATCCAAGTTACATGTGTACTGATGATGTGTTTATGGTTGTTTTATTTTTGTCTAGATGTTTTTATTCTGAAAAGCCCTTTGTGTAGCATTTTTATGTATGAAAGGTATTCAACACCTAAAGATTGATTGATTGATTGATTGATTGATTGATTGATTGATTGACAAATATACCGTTTGCTCCTCATTAAACACAGCCTGCTCGAACATGACCACATATAGTCTAGGCAGAACGTTCTTCTAGGGATTTGCTGAAGCCTGTATATGTTGAGTTGTTGTCACCTGTGCTGTGATCCATCATCTTTTAAAACAGCCGTGAAACAGTCCAGTGAGCGAAAATAAAATTCGGGCATCTACATTCAATCCAAAGACCTTATTGCTCAATTCTGATTTAATGCTCAGGTTTTCACAATACCAACACCAGGTTCCAGTGTGAACCGGTCACAGCCCTGAATTGACCCGCATGTGCAAAAAGAACAATAACAAATTGTTAACAAAGACAGACGTCACTCGGCAGCGGGCCGTGTCGTACAGGAACTGGAGGGAGGAAGTCAACATGCAGCCGCTGGAGTCAGCGCGTACGGTTTCATGTAGAAGTTATTGTGTGGTGGAAGCCAGCGGATACGAGGAGGAGGAAGAGAGCCAGACTTTTAATTTACGGTGTTCTGCGGAGAAATATCTACTACCTTTGTAAAGAGCTTAAGTGACGCCGCCCGGCTCCCACCAGACCAGAACTGTGTTAATGTCGCCTGATAAACTTTGGTGACCACAGGAAGAGGATAAAGTACATTTTAGATCAGTTAAAGCTACAGGCTACCATGGACACACCCAGAAAAAACGTCATCTAAAAGGATCATGGCAGAACACGCACCACAGACACAACCATTCGCCATTATTCACATTCCAATCAAAAAATGAGACACAGAGGTGCCGCAGCCTTGTGTCTTCCTGTTCATAACTTATACATAGATTGTGTGTGTGTGTGTGTGTGTGTGTGTGTGTGTGTGTGTGTGTGTGTGTGTGTGTGTGTGTGTGTGTGTGTGTGTGTTGTGTTCAGGGCTGCAAATAATGACAATGATCTTGATAGCGGATTAATCTACAATTAATCAATTATTTGTGTGGTTCATAAAATTGTAAAATGTCGACCAGTGTTTCCCAAAGGTAAAGATTCAACCTAAAGATTAGTTTCTAATCATTTTATTGTCCACCAACCCAAAGATAACAAGTTTACTATTATAAAAGACTGGAGGAACCAAAAAATAATGAGATTTGAGAAGCCGGAACCAGAGACATTTTCTCCTTAAAAATGACGTGAATCAATTAATTGATTATTACAATAGTTGATGAATATAATAGTTGGTAAATTAATTAATTAATCTACTAATCGTTGCAGCTGGTATTCCTTCTCCATCTGCTCTTCAGGAACACCTAAATCCCACCAACCCAACAATCTACTGCAGTTTTAAAGCCTGACTCATGCTTCGAGACTCTGCTGCTCCTTCAGTCACATGTGGTACAGATGCTATGGTCATGAGCTTTGAGATTCAATGATGATATACTAGATTCCTGTACTTTGTTGATCCCTTGCTCCAGTCTCTGCTCACCTGCCACACCAAAGTCAGCTTTATGTCACTTTCTTCACACGCGCTGGACATACTAAGGAATCAAAATGATCAGCTCACAGACCACATGGCACTTTGACATTGTCCCAGTAACAGATAACAGACTTTAACTCCTTGGAGTGCCATTTAGAAGTATCTTGAGACATTGTGAGGCACAAGTGGCGATTAAGAAATGGCCCAGGATTGTGGTGACTTTTCTGATGAGGCAGGTGTTGTATATGACTTCTAGGTAGGGGGTGGTGCACCAATGATTTTTCCAGCTGTATTCACCATGTGCTGCAGGGTTTATTGTGGCAGCCCATGCAGCCCCCCCGCACCTTGTTGCAGCTGGAATTGATCGCCAGTGATCCATCATCAGTAGACAGGGAGAGGTCATCACTGGCGGTCTGTGGGGCATGTTGTGGACTCCCTGAGCCATCAGCTTATCCACCAGAACTGAAGTAAACTCCCCTTTAACTGTACCTCTGCCTTCTGATCTGTTTGCATCTGGGTCGTGATCTGTTATAACTGCATTAGCTGGGTAACTGATGACCAACCTGCAGACCATAGGCCAGCGGTCACTGTTTACCTGGAGACACGGGCAGCTGGGACTCAAATTGTATTCAGATTCAGCTTCTGGTTATCTTCTCCATCCCCACTAGTTAGATAGAGAGCAAGTTAGATGTTAAAAGGCAGTAAGGATTAAATAAAAAAAAAAATGGAAGTTGATTGTCTTAGTTTTGTCACTTTATTTTCTGAAGAGTTTTTTTTTATAAATTACGAACATTCACCTATTTGTAAAAAGGACACTTAATCTGGTCCAAGCGGGCAATGGGAACCTAAATAAATTACTCTGACACAGAGAGAGAGATAATGGTAGCAAAGGCTTCTGGGAATTCAACAGTGAAACCGCATGACTGAAGCCACTAATGTTACAGAGGCTGTTTACTTTCCTCTTATGGCTGCAGGAATTATATAGCAACAAGTAAATGGACAAAGTGCATTTGTGTAGCACCTTTTGCCTTTTTCCAGCGCTCAAATCACTTCACACGATATGTGTTTAATCATACACATTCATACACTGATGGCGGTGGCTGCCATGCAAGAGAGATCTAACCGTCCGTACACATCGTCACACTGATGGATCTGCTTTGGGAGTAATTTGGGGTTAAATATCTCCCTCAAGAATACATCAGCATAGAGCCATCAGTCTTCCAGCTGGCGGGCGACTACTCCGCCACTGAGACACATGTACAACTTGCCTGAGTCAGTGGAGTTGTTTTTTAACCAGCTTTTCTCACCTTTGCTGCCTGACACTGAGCTCAATAAAGGCTGCGGCACGCAGGAAGAAAGGTAATCAGAAGGTGTATGTGGCTGAGGTGGGAAGAGGGGTCAACTCTTACAGGCCGCTGTTATTGAGCACGTGTCCTTCAGCTGAGAGCAACTCAGCTACAGCTCATCCTCTCAGGGAGTGATTGTTTAATGAGCTGTTTGTCTGATGAGGAAAGTCTAATAAAGTCTAGTCGAATAAGGGCTGTGGGCATTTCTCTTCTGGACTGGAAGTTTTGAAAGTATTTATCGTTCTTATAATCAAAAGATGATACAGGACCTTTATTAATAAAGGAAATGTGCCTCAGGCACACTGTCACTCCATAACAACTGGTGTAGTCTATGTTTCGGATTGTTAATTAAAAAATTTAGTTGTGACAGAAATTCATATTTTTATAATCACTTTTTGTATATGCTACACATATAATTGTCTCTGACAGAGCAACTGTATGTTCTGCTTCTAACAGGGGAATGAAAACACACATGAAGACATACGCTAGCTTCATGTTTTATGTTTATGATGATTCTGTGACTAAGCGGCCAAAACTGCACTCAATCCATAACCCTGATATGCTCGGCCAACCAGGGTGATCCGCGTTTGCAATAAATTTCAGAGACAACTCTCTCTGTGAATTCACATGTAATAAGAGGAACGACTCCATTTTTTAATTGAAATTCCCTCGACAGTTCTGTTTTTCCATGAGCTACTTTTTAACTGGGGCACAGTACAAAAGCGCTGATGCCCTCCTAAAGAGGTCTAATAACATGCTTGCTAGCGCCCACCGAACGTTTCCTTCCTTCCTCATTTTAGCTCATGAAGAAAAACGTCGGAATGACAGAAACCCAAAAAGGACCCATGAACCCTCGCATCTGCTGGAATAATCATGCAAATTCATATTTTATCACATTTTTCTTGACATATTGATTGAAAGCAATTTTACTTTCCCTCCCTGTAGTGCAAAAAATGCATTGAGGTAGATCAGGAATGAAAAAAGAGATAATTATAGAAATACAAGGGGCTTTATTTGAGAAAAGATATTGAAGCTGGAGATGCAGATGCAAGAAGTGAAATGCAGGATCTCGACCTGTATTAGGGTTAAATATTAATCAACAAAGCAGGACTACAGCTGCATGTCCTTCGGGAACACAAACAGATTCAATGAGCCAGATAATGGAATTTTCTATACAGTATATGTTCATTTACAAAACATTAGGGAGCGCCGGCAGCAGGGGACGAGGCGGCCGAAACTAGTTCATTGATATGTGAGGTCACTGTCGAAGATTGTTTTAGAGTGAAATACAAGAGGCGACATATTATTCAATAATGTGTGATAGAGCCTCAAATGACTCCAACATGGAGTGAGATGCAGCGTTGGGGAGATATGCCCATCAAACTGCCTCTGTGGGTGGGCGGCAGAATAAATGAACCTTTCATAGACTTCAGGGACTTTCTGAAAAAAAGACTGCAGCAATGATGAAGCCGATTCTAGATGTCTATGTTATAATAACAGGGATAGTTTAGAGTAGTGAGTACAATACAAATCTTTTGACAACATCCTCCTAGTGTCTAGGCCTGCAACAGACACAATCTTTATGTGAGTGACCTTAGATTCACAAATTGTAGCGACGTTACAATTAATGACGTGACTTTTATTCAGTTTTAAACCACTTCGTTTTTTACATCATTTGACATTGTTAATTTTTTAACTATCTTTACCCATTTAAAGGATTTAAATGTCATCCAACATCTGGATCGCAAGTGACGAGAGCTATAAGCTGATCAAACTTTGGCATTAGCTCAGGTAACAGTTCATGTAAACCTGCTTTATTAAATGTTTGTATTAGTGATGCACGATATATCGGCCAACCGATATATATCGGCCGATATGTCACGTTTTTTAACATATCGGTATCGGTCCGATATCAACAAATTCTGGCCGATATGTCAACAATTGGCAGAGTTAAACCGCTACAGTTAGTTGGGTCACTGTCTGCGTGTCTCTCGGCGACGCGCTAAGCTAAGCTAGCTGGTCCTAGCAAGCTCCTCCGTCACATCGCATCGCCCGAAAAGACAAAAAAAATGCGCGGAACGTTGCTCCGGGTGTCGGACGCCGTCCTGCCGCCTTCTCGTCGGCGGCCGCGGAGGAGGCTGCTGTCTTTTCGGGCAATGCGATGTGACGGAGGAGCCGCTAGGACCAGCTAGCTTAGCGCGTCGCCGAGAGACACGCAGACAGTGACCCGAATAACTGTAGCGGTTTCTCCTAGCGGGCTCCTCCGTCACATCGCATCGCTCGAAAAGACAAAAAAAAAATGCGCGGAACGTTGCTCCGGGGTGTCGGACGCCGTTCTGCCGCCTTCTCGTCGCCGGCCGCCCCCTCCTCCGCCGCGGCCGCCGACGTCACCGCCTTTGCGGAGCTCCATCGGGTCCGCTCCGCCGTACTTCCTCTAACCACATGACAGAGTTTTACAGTGAGCCTTCCTTTAAATAAAGAGCACTGTTGTGCTTTTCAAATGTACAGTGTTTTTCTGGTCTGTACTAAATTTGTGACACTACAGAAAATTTTTTCTTTACATATATCGATATCGGCAAATATCGGTATCAGCAGTGACTGCCGATATGTATATCGGATATCGATATCGGCCGAAATTTTCACATCGGTGCATCCCTAGTTTTTATCTTTAATCAGCAGGTTTGCTTTGGAGAGGAGGACGAGACCTCTGCAGATAATAAGCTCAACCAATCAGAGGCAGAGTACGGCGACGGCTACGCCCCCCAAGATCCACAGCGCTATTTTTCGTGACTGGTCAACGCTATCCATGGCACGCGGCGTTCGCCGTACTCTGCCTCTGATTGGTTGAGCTTCAAACGTCATTTATTTTCTCAAGGGGAGTAGCACGCTAGGGATATCCCCCTTTATGCAGACAGTCCAGAGTCCAACCAAAGATTTTAGAGAAGCCATTGAAATCGATCGGACACATGGGATTTAACCAATAAACCACCCATTACATTTTCACTCACACAACCAAGAATCAACCCATTACTCCTCCAGCAGCAAATGTGTAGTTTTATATCGGTTATATTTTTGTATCCGAAAGCGCTCATTCACTAGAAGGCTAATTAAAATGCCCGCGATCTGGACTGGTCTTTTCTTTGACCACGTATGACAACGCTACAACCACCGCGTCGACAAATTAGAACAGTGCTAGATTTTATAGGCCTAACTCAATTTGAAATGAAATGGGTCAAACACGGCGAAAGCTCTTTGGAGCTGACGCGCACAAATTACCATTGCGGTGGTGTACGCACTGCCCATTAAAATACACAGGGTGAGGAATCGTTGTCCTCTCACGAAAAAGAGCGTCAATCGACTGCCTATTAAAACGCATGGGGTAAGGAACCGTTGTCCAGTCACGAAAATAGAGCCCAACTCGTAACCCGACCACGAAATAATAGATTAATTTTCGTGACCTTAACACGTAAAGCCGTGAGACCGGGTTGGGTGCACAGATTACAACTGTCAGTCACAGATGCTCATAAAGAAGTGGCTGTAATCATTTTGAGTTCTGTATTTCAAAGTTATACTCTATCACCAGTCAACCAGGAAGAACAGATTGTATCAGCTAGTAGCGGCTGAGCCCACCATACACATATTGAAATTGTACACCTAAAAATGGATTTCTAGCAGTCATGATACAGGAAAAAACTGTATGGAAAGAATCTTCTGCAAGAAAAAAGACCCTGAACAAACTTTTAAAGGACAAAAACATTTTTCAACAGGTTTTCATTTGAAAGCCTCCAGTGACACATTATGCATTGATGTTGAAAAGCTAACACTCACAGATGAGGCTTCACAAGCACTGATGAGACCATGGTTAAATGTGATGGTTGTAGGGGCGTAGTTACTGTGTTGTGTTGTGGTGTGGTCACATTGTTACCATAACCATATTAGAAGTCTCCTGAGCAAAAGGGTTTTTTCCTGTTTTCTGAATAATAGGAAACATGGCAAAAGACACAGACATGAGCCGCAGCCAGAGAATAAGGTCATCTACAGAGCATCAGGTGCAGCAGTGTACAGAAAAAAACTGAAAAAAGGTTTCCAATAAACACAAACATATTCTTTGATAATACATTTGGAATATGCATTTTAGAGGTGATAGTAGTAGCCTGAAAAACTGCTGGATGGATAGGTATAGTACAAACTTTCATTATCTCTTTTGGTGATTACCTGAGTTTCACATCTTTGGTTTGGAGTGAAACGTCTCAACAGCTTTGAGTATTTGTTGATAATGTTATGGCCTCCATGCAAACAATTTAATCAAGGCTCAGTAGGGGACAGGAGGCTGTAACATATAAAAGGACGACACAGCAGAAAGTAACAGCTTTTTTTTTTGAAAACCAAACACAACAAACTAAAGAGAAACAAAAGGGACTGGAGAGGAAACAAGAGGCAAGAGACTGGGCCAATCACACAGTGGGCTGTCGCTCCCAGTCCTTGAACTATACAATACAAACAACAAACGAATGAAATCATGTAACTACCAGCAATCCACAGCCCAAACTAACAAAAAATAAAACAATAAAGTTCCAGGCCCTAAACAGTCATGAAAAAGGGGAGAAAGAAAGTGGAACTACTTCACCAGCTGTACGAAATGTGTTGGCTGCATCCATGTGCTGCACCGTGCCCTCTACTTTCTGCAGCTCTCTGTCCCTTTAATCTCCTCCCCCACTCTACCTGAGTGCAGATTTCACTCAGGTAGAGATGAGGAGGTGGAGGAAACACCTCCACAATAAAAACGTGAATAGGGGCTCACCGCAGGTGACTACGTGACTATTGTGACAATGCGTAGGCCAGGAACTTCTTGGCCGTTGATATGCCTGACCTTATCATTGACAGACTGTATAAAGAGGGCCCAGTGCGTGAGCCGCTGATTCCTTGCTGATTCAATGCTGAGGCATTTCACAATTGATTAATAAACACAAGGGGGTTGTGATTTGTGTAAATGACAATGGGCATACTAGAAGAGCCGACAAACTCAAATGTTTGGGAGCCAAGATAGGCTTTTTTTTTGTAGTAGAATATGCATGCTGATGCTGATTATATTTTGCAATGGATGTCCCACCCCTTAATCTCCATCTTGGAGGAGGACAGCACCCACCCCTGTGTCACCCGAAAGTTTAAAGTGGAGGATCAATCTTGGGTGCAGCCACGACTGGGGCATAATTCAGTAAACCTTTCACAGTCAAACACACGCTGACAACCGTCAAAAGTGAAAGCAAATTTTTGGACTCAGCAGGTTGGTGAGCAGAGCCACCACCGCTGAAAAGGTTTTATAGGAGCTTCTCTAGTACCTTGCTATCCCCAAAAGTGTCTCAGCACACAATGCGGAGCAGAAACAGGGAATGAGAGAAAAGCTCAAACTTTAAAATACATCACCTGACTTGCCCCAGACTCACGACTTTTCCTAGATATGCAACTGTAGCTTGCCCAAATTCAGACTTTGCCAAATTGAGTGTGAAAGTGGCATCACGCAGCCTTTCAAACACTGCATGAAGCTGCTGGACATGATCCCCCCAACAACTCCAGTCAATTACAATATTGTCCAAATAAGCATCGCACAAGACTGTATTTATCAAACACTTCAACATCACAGGCATGTTGTCCAAGCCAAATGGCATCACCTTATTACTACAAGCTTCTTGGGTCACAAATGCAGAAATTTCCCTTGCCAACAACCTGGCTTTGTGACCGCATTCACTTCTGTATGTTGGAGGAACCACAGTTACGAGACATGCTTCAACTCAAGCTCTCTTAAACAAAGCTGAACATCCATTTTACACATTTCCAATTACTTTTTAGGTCTTTCTCTTTTATCGCTAAATGGCACATTCCAACTTCTAACTCCATTATACAGAGTTGTTCCCCTGGATCTTGTCTGGCAGGCAACATTGCCACTGATACCCTAGGGGTGGGGGGCAAAACCCCTTTGTCTGACAAGGCAATCACTTTAGCCATGGGGACACCAAAATGATTGGCAATAACAAGCAAATGCTCTTGCAAAGATGAAACTTGTCAAGGCTAGGATGTGCCACAAAAATCATCAAGATTAAACTCCATAGCCAAAGCAAAGTGCACAAAATATGATAACTAAAACCCTTGCCTAGTCAGGCAAAATAAAAAAAAAAGGTGCTACAGATGCCACAAAAAGTCACTGCACAAAATCCACAAAAGGCACACAAAAGCCGGCTATATAAACTAATGGCAAACAAAGTATCAAGCAACAACCCACAGTGTTAGGCAACACATCCATTAATCACCAGGTAAAAGAAAAGGAAGCCTACCAACACCAGCAAGGATAAACACGATTGGATGAGTCCCCAATTGTTATAGCCTCCATGAAAACAAATGAATCAAGTCTCAGTAGGGGACAGGGGGCTGCCACATATAAAAGAGGATGCCACAACAGAAAGTAACAGTTGACCCACAAGTTTTATTTTGAAAACCAAACCCATGAACGCAAATCACAAGGAATAAAGTGACATGGTTTACGGCTTTATCACATTACACAACTAACTGGTGTTGAACCAAACTAAAAAAAAAAAAAAAACTTTATAACAGAGCATTTAGCTCAAAGCATCACTGAACTGAATCCTCACAGAGATGTTATCATTGCTGTAGACTCTAGTTTCAGCCAATGGTAGCTGCAGCTGTGCTTTACCAACATTAACATTCTCTCCTAGAGTTTGATACTTGGTCTTATTCACAATAGACTATTGACCTAGAAGATAGTTAGTGGCATCATGAGAGATGCAGAGGGTCAGTATGGGAATAAAAAAGTGACAAGCACAGTTGATGCTGAGAATTTTAATCCAATAAAGCAGCAGTCCATTCCATTCACAAACATCAAACAAAGATAATGAAGCTTAATACGAGTGTGACCAAACAAAAGCCTAATACTGGTAATCTCTGAATCTCTGTGTCCCAAAAAAATAATACCAAATATTTGCTAATGATGGAGAATACATATTTAGCTCCTTCCAGCTTCTACAATCCCTTTCAAGTGCTGGCTGAATATTCATTACTGAACCTTCCCACTGGAAGTTGTTCTAGAGATCTTCTTCTTATTAAACACACTCATACACATCCGGTTAAATAACTGCACGGAAGCATAATCGACTGCACCTTTGGATGTTGTGTTAATGATGAACGATTTCACAAAAGCGTGCATGCATGATGCATGTGTAAAATGTTCTGAGGATTCAAGCTCATTACATAAAGGTTTTACTGTACTACCATGAGCAATTTACACAAACCATTATTTTTTTCTAACAAAAAAAACAAGTATTTGCCTAAACCTAATCAAAATTTAACCACAGCACTATCACAGCATAAAATAAAATTTGTGAAACTATGTACATTTCAAAAAATGTTGCTATGATTCATATAAAACAATATCTGATGAATTTGCAGAGACATAAACTATCAACTTTTCTCTGCAGTCTGGGTGTGTGTTAAAAAAAGTTACAAACCACTTACACAGACTCAATAAAAGGAAGCAGGACTTTACTGATCCTCTACATTTGCATATAATAGCCTTCATTTAAACCTATATATGATGCAATGGTCATTTAATTAGGCACAATAAATGAAAAAATACCAATAAACTAGAAGATTTCCTCTTTGGAAATTTAAAAAAGGGCTCTGGGGCTACTGCCGTGTACATTATGATGAGCTTTTACAGAAATTTCAAACAAATACTAGACAATTCCCGCGGCAATTGTGAGAGTTCGGGCTGGGCCGTTGGGCGTCGGGACTCTACTGTGGCTTAATACAGAAGTTTAACACAACAGGTGGGGTGCTGATGTCTTTCTGATCATTACTGGCAAGTTTGGTATGTGTCGGACATTTAGATCCAAAGTTATTAAGGAAAAACAAGCAACCAATCAGCTTTCAGCCTGATGGAGTAATTTACTCAGCCACCAAGCTGTGTTGTTTCTGTGGTGATTATGATATCAATTACAGTATCTGTTAACACAAATCAAATGTGCTGCATACTGGGCATCGGGACGTTCCTGTGGCTTTTTAAAACATTTTGATGCCAGGGATGTGATCCTGCTCTCCCTCTGATCATTACTGCCAAGTTTGGTATGTGTCGGACATTTAGATCCAAAGTTATTAAGGGAAAATCCAACAGCCAATCAGCCGTCAGTGTGTCATATTGCTGGAGTTACCATAGTCATCAGTTTGGTAATTATAGGACCTTAAGATCTAAAGTTGTTAAGGAAAAACCACTAACCAATCAGCTTTCAGCCTGATGGAATAAACAGCTCAGCCACCAAGCTGTGTGTTTTCTGTGGTGGTTATGATATCAATTACAGTATCTGTCAACACACATAAAATGTGCTGCAGACTGGGCATCGGGACGTTCCTGTGGCTTTTTAAAACATTTTGATGCAAGGGATGTGATCCTGAGGTCTCTCTGATCATTACTGCCAAGTTTGGTATTTGTCGGACATTTAGATCCAAAGTTATTAAGGAAAAACCACTAACCAATCAGCTTTCAGCCTGATGGAATAAACAGCTCAGCCACCAAGCTGTGTTGTTTCTGTGGTGATTATGATATCAATTACAGTATCTGTTAACACAAATCAAATGTGCTGCAGACTATCTCCATAGAAATAAATGGGGAATGAAATTGCACTGAAACAGTGAATACATCGCCGTAGTGGACAGAACTTAGCTTATAATAGTGCAGAGCTTTTATTGTATTGCTCCCACAAAGTTTGGTGAGGATACAACCTTTATATCAAAAGTTATTAAGGAAAAACCACAGCCAAAATGTTCTCATTCTGGAGCTGTGGACCGTTGCTACGGCGACCTACACATCTGTGAAGCTCTTTGATGTAAACGAGCCATCAAAGTCCCAACTGACAAACTCTGCTTTGAATGTGTCTGGAGAAACGGCTGTTTCATTTAAAATAGACCCCGAACAACTGCTCATAACTCAAAAACCGTGAAACATGATAACAAAATGAGCATATCGTGTGAGAGGTGAGGGTCTCCTGGTCGTGTTGATGTATTTTTTATTTCTGTAGCTTGAAAAATGTGCGCACAGGAGCAGGTTAGAAATTCAATGTTTTAGAAAAATGCAGGGTGAATCGGCGAAAATTTATAATGGGAGAGATAGGAAGAGCAGGAGCGCGAAGCTGCGCTTGGAGGCTCATAGCGCCAAAACCATACAACTCTCCGCTTTTTTACTCACATTGGAGCGATCGGGAGGGTCGTGCCGACGTTTTGATGTAAAAATTATTAACGTGCGGTGAAAACTGTGGCCGCGGCTGCGAGTTAGAAAAAAATTTTTCAGAGGAATTTTTTGTGTGTTTTGCACTCTAGCGATGACATCACCACTCTGGACTCCCCATCCGGAATGCATTGCGCCAAAATCTCGCACAAAAATGGCGACTACGTCGCCATAGTAACCAATATCGCCACCAAAAGACATACCACACGATTCCCGGCCGAGCCGGTCGATTTGATATAACTATTGTGGGGGTTTGTCCTTTTCCCTAGGAGGAGAAGCGAGCCAAACTTTTTACGGAAGAAGATAGATAGATATAATAATAAATATGAGAAAGATTAAGAGTTGGGCTGGCTTCGCCAGCCCAACTCTCGGCTAGTGCACTCTGTGCACTGTGCCGAGAGTTGGCCTGGCTGCACCAGCCCGAACTAATTACAAGTATATGTATATGATACAACAGATGATACAACAAGTTTACTATATACATTTGACATTGCAACATAATACACCTTTTTTCAGACATCTCATAAAAAATCTATCAATTTATAAATAGTAAGATATTTATTGTGCAACTGTTATGCTTGGTTTACCTGAGATGTAAGATGTGAGGTGTGTGTGTGTGTGTGTGTGTGTGTGTGTGTGTGTGTGTATGTGTGTGTGTGTGTGTGTGTGTTTGTGTGTGTGTGTTTGTGAGACAAAGGTGACAAACCTTATGATGACATGCATTCTGAGCAGAGGACTGAGCCTCAAAAGTTGCCACAGCAACTTGAGCTGGTAGCCAATGTCAACAGCTGCACTGCAGGTAGAGGCAGAGCTTAAGCTTCGACTGAACAAACGGCCGCACACTTTGTTGTGAATTGATGTTTCTACAGAAAATATTTTGGAGACACAACACCGTTGTGCAGACTTGGTTCAACATTATTTGGCAACAGGGTAAAGTGAGGCAAGTTACACCAATGCATTTGTGTCTCCCATAAGAGCAGCTTCAATTGAAATGCCTTCATTGCATCATACATGTCAGTGATCATGTGTTCACATCCCTGGAGCTGCAGTTTTAAGAAGTTGAGATGAGCTTTCAGCCAGAAACACCAATTCACATTTCCTTTTTTCATCCTGCAAAACTGCAGTCTTTTCCTTTACTGCCCAAGAACTGAGAGATTTCCGTGCTGAGCTCAAAAACTATGTTGAGAACTTGTCCCCGGCTCAGCCAACGCATCTCTGTATGATAAAGAAAGTCGGCAAATTCTGAATCTATTTCATGTAGAAAAGATTGACATTGCAGATGATTTAATCCCTCATCTTAGATAAAGTTTACAGTCCTCGTTACAGTGCTCATCACATGCTCCATTTTTAGGACTTTACCACACAGCGTTTCTCGATGCAGTGATATGCGGTTAACCCACTAGCACAGTTCTCTTCCTACATCTTTGCTCACATCCTTCCCACTAGTCACCACACATCGACGGTGCGCCATCTGTTGTAAGTCCAACAAGTTTGTCCCAAGGCCGTTTCAGTTTCATATTTCACTTTGACACACGTTTTCAATAATGTCCTATCCCGTCGGTGTTGTGTGCATCGATATTTCCACAATAATGTGCAAATTGGAGTCCACTCCATGGAGGAAGATCACCAGCAGTGCAGTGTCCTTCATGTCACAGCAAGAGAGTATGCAATAAAGTCTTCACTTTGGGATTAAGTTCACTAGGGAGGAATCCAAAGTCCGAAAACTGCCGTTTCCACACACACACACCAATATTTACTCTTTGACTCTCATCACCCACTGTAACGCAAACTGGGGGTCATCAGAACCCTACAACATTGGGCAGACAGCATCCCTTCCAAAGCAGAAGGGAAAGAAAAGGAACATACACACATCAAACAGGCACTTAGAAATTGTGGTTACACCAACTGGGCATTCACCAAGACGGATAGAAGACAGGAGAAAGAAAACAAAACAAAGATTGACAAAAAGCAAAACAACAGAAGGTGGTAGTACCACATGTTGCGACTTAGAAATGCCTAAAAGAATTTATATTTAATTTATACTGTATGTAAAACAAAGATAAGCATGTTTATTCTAGTGTATTTTTATTTTTATACATTTTTGTCATTTATACTAGTTTCTGATGTAAGGGGTTAGAGTTCAAATGACTGATGAGGTCATCAAAAAAAAAAAAAAAAAAAAAAAAAACTAACGAGAGTATAACGTGGATAACAGTGAAAGCTAGTTGACGGAGTTGTTGTTGTGGAATCTTCATGTGTACTCCAGCCGAACTGAGGTGAAGTAAAGTTGCAATAAGAAAACAAAGACGTGTCTTTTTTTTGAGGGCGCAACATGATCTTGGTGTTTCCGCCCAGTTGTTTGGAGTTTTTCACCGTGGAGAAAGCCGAGTCTGGACGGATTAGCCACACTGAAGCTAAGTGCTAACTGACGTCGTCAAAACGGAGAGCTAAGCAGTGAAGGTAAAAGTTTTCTATCATGGCCAAACAACAGATGTCGTCTGACTGGGAAAAGGTTGTTAGCGAGATAGAAGAAAAGTTATTGACACTATTAGCTCCGGATTTGAATGATATCTGCGCAGGACTTGATTTAGCTGTGGATGAAAATGAAACAGATTCAGCTCGTATGCTAAGAAGGCGAATTCTTCAGCATTTGGAAGGGGATGATGTTACTTCGCTAGAAGATGAAGGAATGTCTGTGTTACTGGATCTAAATGATAAAATTGACGAAGTTAAAAGGGGAAATGGCAAAAGCAATGAGTCAGTGCCTCAACAAGTGATGCAAGAGCCCCACCGTGTGGGCGAAGTTGTTATTGCAGTTGAGCAGGGAGAAAGTGTTTCTGCCGTGAATGCCACAGAAGCAAACCCTGTAGCTACTCAGCGGGCTTCCCTCGTGCATCCACTGTACCGAAGAGACTTAAAAATAATTGGACAAATTGGAGAACCAAATCAGAAAGACAAATTAACTTACTCCAGTCTTGAAAGACAAATTCAAAGAGCATTGAAAAAAGGCTATGATGAAGGAGAAGTTGTTGAAGCGGTTATCCAAGCCATTGTTCCAGGAACAAAATTGAAGAGTTATCTTGAAAGTAGAGTTGAGTTGACATTACAAGCTCTCAGACAAATACTAAGGACTCACTACATTGAGAAAGATGCAACAGAACTGTATCACTCCCTCACGCGTGCTGTACAGGAGCCCAAAGAAACTCCTATCCAGTTTTTGCTGCGAGCTATGGATCTGAGGCAACAAATTGTCCTCGCTTCAGAAAGAGTCAAGTCTGGTTTGAAATACAGTCCAGAGCTCATCCAAAGTCAATTCCTTCAGACAGTACTCACTGGTCTCCACGACGACACCATTCGAACAGACATGAAGCCGTTCTTACAAAACGCAAAGGTCACAGATGAGTTCCTCTTGGAGAAAATGACTGCTGCATTCAATCTGGAAACGGAAAGAAAAAGCAAGCTGTCAGCTACTTTTAAGGTAAAGATGGCCAAAGTCGCAGCAGTGAGTGAGGAAAATGAAGTTGACAAAGAAAGCAGCGCACACAAAGCAAACAGTAAGAACAAACAAAGTGAGATAACCAAACGAGATACACTGATGGAAAAAGTTGAACAAGGTAATAAAGCCATGTGTGAAGCACTACAGAGTCTCACCACTCACATCGCCAGTCTTCAGCAAAACTTTACACCTGCGCCAATGAGAGTGAGTGAGCAGCCAGAACGAAAATATCAGCCTAAGCCTCAGCCTAAAAACATAACCATTAGAAGGTGTCAGCAATGTCAAGCATCCAATCCAGAGGGGAGGTGTAATCACTGTTACAAGTGTGGCAGTACAGAACACTGGGCGTCAGGTTGTCGTAAGAAAAATGTCTCAGCCAATTCAGCTAAGATTGAGATCATGCGTCATTCTGAAAGGAAGATGGACCAAGCAGACCTGTTCAGCCTGAAAGCACCCCTCACTGGTAAGCAGCGGCAAACGGCGAAGCTGGTAGGAAAGAGATGCCTCGTTCATGCGTCCTTAGGGGGCGTAGACACTGCGGTACTGTGGGACACCGGCTCTCAAGTATCCATAGTGGGGACGAACTGGATGAAGACCTACCTACCTCATGCTGAAGTGAAACCAGTGAAGGAGTTACTGGAGGACGGAGCTTTAGAGCTCTCAGCTGCCAATGGGACCAGAATTCCATATGAAGGATGGATCGAGACAGAGTTCAGCTTGTCCAGGAACGCTGTGGCTGGAATGAGCGACAGACCTGTCCAGGTACCAATTCTTATCGCCAGTAGTGACATTGAACGCCCCATCATTGGCTTTAACGTGATTGAAGAACTAGCACTTAGAAGCGACACCAGTGAAGACTGCATCCCGCTAGGTCACATGGTGAACAGATTATGCTCAGCACTGGAGGTAGGGCGCAAGACTGCTAGAGCTGTTTTATCAGTTTTAAAGAAACAAAAGCCCGACAGTCAGCCCCACATAGCCAGGGTAGGGAGACTTCCAGTGACCATCCCAAAGAACAAAGTGATGGCGGTGCAGTGTGGATGGCTGAGTAAGAGTGTTTTAAGCGCACCACTCGTGGTGCTGGAGCCAAACGATGAAGCACCGTGGCCAGCAGGTTTAGCCATTAGAGAACAGTTAATTCAGCTCTCTCCAGAAGATAAAGCTAAAGTTGAAGTGACTGTTGAGAACATGACTGACAATGACATTGTGCTTTGCAGCCGTACGACACTTGGCTGGTTGCACAGTGTTGATGCCATCTACCCATCACAGTCAGAGCCTATGGAGAGTCAGCTAATTCAGTCTTCAGCCCACAGTGTTTCCCCACCAGTGGAGTCCAGTCAAACCACACAAGTTGAGCCCTACGACCCACCAGTGGACCTGAGCCATCTGACGAATGACCAGCAGCAGCAGGTAAAGCAAATGCTCAGGGAGGAATGTGATGTTTTTGCAAAAGATGAATGGGACACTGGATGCATAAAAGATCTTGAGTTGAATCTACAGTTGAAAGACAATGTGCCTGTGCAGAGAACATACAATGCAATTCCTAGACATCTTTATCAAGAAGTGAAAACACACATACAGGACTTACTCAACCGAGGTTGGATTCAGAAGTCTTATTCTTCGTACTCCTCACCTGTTGTATGTGTCAGAAAGAAAGATGGTGGACTACGCTTGTGTATTGACTACCGACTGCTGAATGGGAAAACAATGCCTGACAGACATCCAATTCCAAGAATACAGGAGATCCTGGAAAACCTGGGAGGCAACTCCTGGTTCACAGTACTGGACCAGGGGAAGGCTTATCACCAGGGATTCATGAGTGAGAAAAGCAGGCCATGCACTGCATTCATAACACCATGGGGGCTCTACGAATGGGTGAGAATCCCATTTGGCCTTACTAACGCTCCCGCCGGGTTTCAGCGCTACATGGAAGGATGCCTGGGAGATCTCAGAGATGAAGTTTGTGTCCCATATTTAGATGATGTGCTAGTCTTTAGCTCTAGCTTTGACCAACACATCCAAAATGTGAGAAAAGTGCTACAACGACAAAGAGAATGCGGCATCAAGCTGAGGCCAAAGAAATGTGACTTCTTCAAGAGCGAGGTCTGTTATGTAGGACGAGTCATCTCTGCAGATGGGTACAAAATGAATCCCAAAGAGGTGGAAGCTGTGCAGGCACTGAAACATGAGAGACCGTCTACTGTGAGAGAGGTGAGAAAGCTTATGGGTTTCCTCAGTTATTACAGATCTTATATTCAAGACTTCTCTAGAATAGCCAAGCCTCTGTACGAACTGTTAGCTAAGCCTAAGTCTGAGCAGCAACAGAGTCAGAAGAGAAAGGGGGGTAGCCGCAAGGATACTCAGTTGCCACCATCTCATCCAGTACAGTGGACAGCAACCCACTACGAGATACTGAGCAAGATTGTAGACCAGCTGACAAACCCACCTGTCATGGCATATCCAGATCTAGAGAAACCCTTTGTACTGCATGTGGATGCATCAGAAGATGGCTTAGGTGCTGTGTTATACCAGCGGCAAGAGGGTGTTCTTAGAGTCATAGGATATGGGTCACGAACATTGACGGCTGCAGAAAGAAACTACAAGTTGCATTCTGGCAAGCTAGAATTCCTGGCACTCAAATGGGCCATAACAGAGCGTTTCCGTGATTACCTGTTTCATGCGCCTCATTTTACTGTATACAGTGACAATAATCCTCTAACATATGTCACCAAGTCAGCGAAACTCAACGCAGCTGGACACCGCTGGGTGTCAGAGTTGGCAGATTATCGATTCACTCTCAAGTACAGGCCCGGATCAGCAAATCGTGACGCAGATTTCCTGTCTCGAAGGACAACGGCCATCGAAGACATCATGCGAGAATGCACAGAGGAATACCAGCAGGATGCCATCGAATGCATAGGTAAAGCTCTGCAGAGAGAGGAAGCTGGAGATGTTAATTGGATCTCTGCTGTCACCTGTAATATTGATGCACTGCCAGAAGAGTGTAACATCTCGGAGCCAATCCAGCCTCTTGCAGTTCAAGACATCAGAGATGCTCAAAAAGCAGACATAGCCATAAGCAGAGTGTTGGCTCTGAAAAGAACACATGCCCACTTGAAACATAAAGACAAGATGGCCGAGAGTGAAACAGTCAGGCACCTTCTTAGGGAGTGGCCACGTTTGCATATCAATGAAGATGGTGTTCTCAGAAGAGAGACCCCAGCGAGAAAGCAGTTAGTTGTTCCTGATTCTCTAAAGCCTGTTGTCTACAAGCATCTACACGAGGAGATGGGACACCTGGGCGCAGATCGCATGGTCGCTCTTGCTCGAGGGCGCTTCTTCTGGCCTAAAATGAGACAGGAGATGGAACACTATGTTACTCAGGTGTGCCAGTGCATCAAAAGAAAGAAACCGAACAGAGTAACTAGAACACCCATCCAGAGCATTGAGACTTCTGCACCGTTTGAGCTGATATCCATTGACTACCTGCACTTAGATAAGTGTAAAGGAGGTGAGGAATACATACTTGTAGTCGTGGATCATTTCACTAAATATGCTCAGGTGTATGCAACAAGAGACAAGTCAGGGATCACTGCAGCGAGAAAGCTTTTTGATGACTATATCATGCGTTTTGGTTTCCCATCCAAGATACATCATGACCAGGGAAAAGAGTTTGAAAATAAGCTGTTCCGCAAGCTCCAAGACTACTGTGGTATCAGTCATTCTCGCACTTCTCCATACCACCCCCAAGCCAATCCTGCTGAGCGCTTCAATAGGACGCTGCTGAGTATGCTGCGTACACTTGAAGAGTCTCAGAAGTCCAGATGGAAAGAACACCTGAACAAAGTAGTCCATGCCTATAACTCAACTGTGAACGAAGCAACAGGATTTTCTCCATTCTTCCTTCTCTTCGGTCGTGAACCAACCTTGCCTGTCGACCTGATGTTCCCGAAGAGAGGAGAAGGAAAGAGACAATCACACACGGGTTATGCAGACAAATGGAGAGAAGTCATGCAAGAAGCCTATGCTATTGCGATGCAGAATATGAAAAAGAGTGCGAGAAGAGGACAGAAGAACTACAATCAGCGTGCATGGAGTTCAACACTGCAACCAGGTGACCATGTCCTGGTGAGAAATCTCACGCCCAGAGGTGGTCCTGGAAAACTGCGTAGCTACTGGGAAGATGTGATTCATGTCGTCAAGGCAAGGAAAGGCCCAGACAGTCCAGTGTACGTGGTTGAGCCATTGCAGGGGACTGGAAGAAGGCGAGTGTTACACCGTAATCTACTTCTGCCATGTCCTTACCTGGTTGAAGAGCCAGAAGTGTGTGGACGCGACCTGAAAGAGAAAAGCAGTGGAAACAAACAGAGACGGAGAGCGAGAAGACAAGCCATGCCACCTAGTCACCAGACAGACACAGACAGCTTCAGCGATGATGAATGTGATATGTGGACAGCAGTCAGGTATGCCCATCCACCCCTCAATGCAAGAGCAGAAGAATTCTGTCCTATGAGGGAAAGACTTGGGGAGAGACCTGAACCAGTGCCCACAGCTGAAGAGCATCCTGAAGAGGAGCAGGTGGATGATAGACATAGTGTGAAGGAAGAAGCTGAGGCACCAGTTGAATCTGCAAGTGAGCAGAGTGATGTTGAAACATGGAGGGACAGGCCAAAGAGAACCAGACAGCCCCGGCGTGTCTACACTTATGAAGAGCTTGGCCAGCCAACCTTCCAACAGTTAAAGACCTGCCCTGTGAGTGTGAGCAGACCCTCTGGAGCCAGCAACGACTCATCTTCCAGAACAGCATTCATGTATCCTTTTCAGTATAAGTAAATACTACAGAAAGTACACACATAAGTTCACAAGTTAGTTTAATCTTTATTTATTATAAGTTTAAGTTCATGGTGATGTGGTATTGACACATATGTCATAGTAAAAAGACACAGGTACACTCTAGGAATTTACTATGGTAACAAGCAGAGAAAAAGGCTTTACTATTCTAGTGTATTTTGGACAGTAGTGTTAACATACAGAAAAGGTAGTGTATACACTATGAGCTTAGTGAATGCATGGTGTTAAAATGTGAGATCACATAAGCCTGGGTATATGGTATTTTCCTTGTCTCATTGTGAAGATTTTGGGGGCGCCACCAATACTTCTTTGGACTATTCACCCTTCAATACTAAAGAACTATGGACATTTAGTTTAGTATTCTAACCATGAGAGACTGTCGCTGAGATTTAAAAGAGAGACTGTAATGCTGAGAAGTAGTATGACCTTTTGATCCTGTAATATGTGATGTGTGTGGATGTACTTGTTTGCCCACCTTCTGCCAGATGTTATGTTGTTATTTAGTGGAAAAGAAAATGTTTGGCAACATTTTTTTTAGTGGGGGAGGGTGTTGCGACTTAGAAATGCCTAAAAGAATTTATATTTAATTTATACTGTATGTAAAACAAAGATAAGCATGTTTATTCTAGTGTATTTTTATTTTTATACATTTTTGTCATTTATACTAGTTTCTGATGTAAGGGGTTAGAGTTCAAATGACTGATGAGGTCATCAAAAAAAAAAAAAAAAAAAAAAAAACTAACGAGAGTATAACGTGGATAACAGTGAAAGCTAGTTGACGGAGTTGTTGTTGTGGAATCTTCATGTGTACTCCAGCCGAACTGAGGTGAAGTAAAGTTGCAATAAGAAAACAAAGACGTGTCTTTTTTTTGAGGGCGCAACACACACATATCCGATCTCTCAGAAAAACTAAAAAGAGTCTTCAGCAAACACAAAATCTCTGTTTATTTTAAGCCTGGCAACACCCTCGGAGAGAGACTGGTCCATCCCAAGGACAAAACTCCAAGACAAAACCTCAACACTATGGTTTATGCTATACAATGCAGAGAAGAGTGCCCAGATTTATATATCGGAGAAACCAAACAACCACTCCGTAAATGCATGACACAACACAGGAGAGGCACCACATCAGCACAGGACTCAGCAGTACATCTGCATCTAAATGGGATACTCCTTTAAAGACACAGACGTACACATTTTAGACAAGGAGGACAGGTGGTTTGAGAGGGTAATGAAGGAGGCCATCTATGTCCATTTAAAAGACCAACTTTTAACAGAGGTGGGTTGGGTCATAATCTATCTGCTACATACCATCCTGCCTTGAAATCTCATCCCAGGATGTTTAACTGCTCTTCACCATCAGAGCAGGACTCATTCTCTGGATCATGTAACCACAATGACTCTCATTCCACTTTACACCTTAAAGTGTGACTTATGTGACCATTGTTATGGAATGAGGGTGTGATCTACAATTTCACCCTGTGATCCAGAGATATAGCTCCTTGTTTCCACCATCAGACCAGAATTGAAGAAGCCTTTTGGATGAAAGGTGAAATGTCTTTGTTGCGTGCGGCCAGGATTCTCTCTCATTGGCTGTGCCTAACCTCTTCTCTTCTCACTGATGACATCATTATTTGCTCCACCTCCTCTATAAAAGCCAGCATGTGCAGTGTCATGGGGGACAGACACCGAACCAGCAGCAGTGCTAACCATGCTCTTTGTTAGCCTTTTGTTTCATTTGTTTGTTACTTTGTTTTGACCTGGAGATGGCCAGCAGTTCCAGTTTTCGTGTTTAGTTTATGGTTTTGGGGTGTTCTTTTAGGGGAGGGGAGGACCAGCTTCAACGTCCCTATAGGGGGGGGCCTGGGCCTCCCCTCATTTTCTTGCTTTTTGCTGGTCTCTCCAGATCCTCTTGGTTTTTGTTGAGTCTCTGGGTTGGTAAGAGAAGATATAATTTAACACTTTATTGGTTTTGAATATTGACATTATAATCTAACATTCTATTTTTCATTTTACCTTTACCTATTGTGGGGAAGGAAAAAATAATAAAATCATTAACACTTGTACTCTGATGTCCCTCCTTTATGTTGTGGTTTCCTGTTTTGAGCCATTATTCCTTTTTTTTTCCACACAATGTTTGGAGACCGCAACAGTCTTCAAGCTACAAGAAAAAGTCTAGTTGCTTACAAGTAACTCCTTTGACACTACAATGACCTGGATAAGTGAGAATCTACACAGACATCCGGATTTTGGTCTAGTGAAAACCGTCTGTTGAATGTTGTTTTCTTCTTTTCTACTTTTCTACTTTCTGTATCTTCTGCTCTGCATTCAGGTTTATCAGCATATCCAGATGTTTTGTCTCATAGTGCCATTTTACATTAAATTCCTTAATTATAGCCACATTAGCCCCATAAAGAAGACACGCAGGTTTACCGGAAATGTCAGTAAACATATACTCAGCCTGTCATTGGTTTTGTTTTCAGAATCAATTTTTCTCTTGGCCATTGTGAGGGGCTTGCATCGCGTAGCCTACACCAACAGAAACGTTGCTAACTTGATTGATGCAGGAATGTTTCAAGGTAGCCCTGTAGTATGAGTGTTATCAGTGCTTCATATATCCAGGCCATTAAAGCAATGATGTCACCTACTGAAGCATCATTCTACCCCATATGCTCCCATAATAAACTCAACATTTTTGCAAAAATGGTTATTGATCAGTGAATGATCAACAACTCTATTACCTATCAAAATGGGGAATAAATTATTAATACACAAGACATGTCTCTACATGCATTCAAATGTAGTCTTGAGGTGAAAAGCATGCCTAATGCAGTAGGCAGTAAATGGCAATGCAAAATCTTGTTTGTTTTTTGTAGGGATGCACCGATGTGAAAATTTCGGCCGATATCGATATCCGATATACATATCGGCAGTCACTGCCGATACCAATATTTGCCGATATCGATATATGTAGAGAAAAAAAGTTTTCTGTAGTGTCACAAATTTAGTACAGACCAGAAAAAACACTGTGCATTTGAAAAGCACAACAGTGCTCTTTATTCAAAGGAAGGCTCACTGTAAAACTGTCATGTGGTTAAAGGAAGTACGACCCGATGGAGCTCCGCGAAGGCGGCGACGTCGGCGGCCGCGACGGAGGCGGTAGGACGGCGTCCGACACCCCGGAGCAACGTTCAGCAACGTTTTTTTTTGTCTTTTCGGGCGATGCGATGTGACGGAGGAGCCCGCTAGGAGAAACCGCTACAGTTAGTTGGGTCACTGTCTGCGTGTCTCTCGGCGACGCGCTAAGCTAGCTGGTCCGAGAGGGCGGCAGGACGGCGTCCGACACCCGGAGCAACGTTCCGCGCATTTTTTTTTGTCTTTTCGGGCGATGCGATGTGACGGAGGAGCCGCTAGGACCAGCTAGCTTAGCTTAGCTTAGCGCGTCGCCGAGAGACACGCAGACAGTGACCCAACTAACTGTAGCGGTTTAACTCTGCACATTGTTGACATATCGGCCAGAATTTGTTGATATCGGACCGATACCGATAAGTTAAAAAACGTGACATATCGGCCGATATATATCGGTTGGCCGATATATCGTGCATCACTAGTTTTTTGACCTCATCCTATTCATTTCCAATGTGAAATCTTGCAAATTTTTTGCATCTTACTTGCAGATTAACTTAATGGCACATCATTCATGATTAAAATGCACATTTTGATATAACTCACTTGGGTCCTCTCATAGCTATGGGACGTGTTAGGTGCAGAAATTTATCCAATAAAACAAATAGGAGAAAATCCATGGTATAACCACAGGGCTCAGTGCAATTACCCCAGATCTCTAATAAAGACATTAGTATTGTGTGGACCTAAGTGGATTCAAATGCATCAAGACACCCAGCAGATTTATTTAGGAAGGACACACTGAAACTGAGAAGTGGTCTGAACTAACCAGGGGATGAAGAACAGGGGAGAGGACCAACACAAGAAAACATTAACATTTGAGCCATCACATTAAATTACCAAAAAAGATCCAATTTCAAACGGTATATTGATCTAAATTCTGCTTTTCCTGTTTCCGGCAGGACTTCATTGAAGAAATTGAAGCAATCAAACCTCTTGGCACAGTTAGTCAATAACAAATCTCATCACATTTTCCTCTGTGAGGCAGCATCTCAGATTTTTACTCGGTTCTCTGTCCACATTCTGCACTCATCACAAGAAAGTTATTGTTGCAAATGCGCGCACGTAGTTTATATAGTTGTTTATAGTTGCTCACAGGACGTACTCTACACTAGAATATAAGTAAGACAAAATAAAACGGAAGGGAAATTTGTCCTTTAAAGTAGCTTAAACAGTTTGTGGTAAAAAAAAATTTCCTCCAGTCATATTAAAATTAATCAGACCCTTTGCTGAGGCGGAGTTTCATCAAGTGCTAAGGTAAATGAAAACCAGAGCTTTTCTCCAAGAAGATTTGGGCCAAGAAGCCACATTTTAGCAGCACATATGTGATGAGCAGTGAGCCTTACAATTAATTTCCTGTGAAATAATCACACTCATCCTTTCTATACTTTGTATGTGGATTAAAGTGGCCGAGTAGTAATTAAATTTGGGGTTCAGTGAATTCACAGCTGCATGCTCAGCTGAGACACAGAATAATCCTGTTTTTTTTATCCTGTCTTTTTTTGCCTTTTTTTTAATCTACACTGAAACAAAGTGACCTCGCAGCAGATATTGGTTGGCTCGTCATTGATCTGACCCAGTAGGAGCCAGCAGCAAGGACTTGACATTGTAATCAACAAAGTCAACAAATCCACACTCTCCCACCTTGATGTTCCTCTCCCCGGTCAGAGGTTTCGTGAGCAATAATATAAAAGCAGCAATCGATACAGCTTCATTGCTCTCTTGCCATTGACTGCAGGGAGACTCTCGGCTACTGTGACAAAGGAGAAGTTTCTTTAAAAAATAGGCCTCCAGACTCGCTGAGGTGTAGCAGCACTCACATACACCCACAGCCGCATCCTGCCGCAAAGAGCAGATTTATGAGTTGGCTGCTGAAAGTTTACCTTTGACAAATTTTCCACAGCCAGAGAAATGTGGCGTGCCTTCGATGGTCTAAAATGACAAAGCGGCTGGTTTCTCCTGCAGTTTGAGGTGCAAAGACAAAAGAGACGTCACCACAACTTAACGCTGCACACATCAAAAAACAAGATGCAAAGAAGCGCTCCGATTGTGAAATGTGAGTTGACTATGTACTGCTGATTTTACCTTTGACCATGTGTTGTATTTTAAAAGCCTTTAAAATCCTAATTGTACTTACAGTAAGTCCAGTACTTAAGTAAATGTACTAACTAAACTGTAACTCAGCACTCAGGTGTCTCCAGGAAGGAGGAGGTTCCAGCCTATGAGTCTGCATGTGGGAAGTGTTCAGCTTTGTTTCTGACGTCTGACGTGATGTTCTCCTGTGACTCAGCTCAGGGTGATGCTGCCCCTTTTTGACATTCTGCTGTAGAACAGACTGACAGCGGCCCGCCAGCTCACCCTCAATAAAGAATGCCTCCATCTATTTTTTATTCTCTCCCCCTCTTGCATCCTCCCTTTGTCACTTGCTATTACACTGATTGGCTTAATCTGCTGCCCCGCAGCTCCGTGGAAAGAAAATCAAGTACAGATGTAACCTGCTGTGACCTACAAGGAATCTATGAAAGAATCGTTAGATGCGTGTCATTGGGTGAGCAACGACCTCAATGAATTACAGAACGTAATAGCGTTGCATAGTTAAGCTGATGGTGCTGTCTTTGACTCCTTTAATTTGCATTTTAATGTTTTTATGCTGTGTTAATACATAATTTAAAACACTGTGAACTTTATGAAATGTGCTATACAAATAAACGTGCCTTGCCTTCAGCCACTGATGTAGGAAAAGATATTTACTCCCTATCATAACTAATGGGGATGTTGACTTCTGGTTTTTTATAGTTGCAAAAATGCCCTAAATGTCTGCATATTTGTATACTCACACAGCAGTAAACTATTTGTCTCACAATGGGGAGAACATGAGTCCTGAATTAGCCCACAGGAAAAAGCTCTGGTTAAGTTCAGCAGTGGCTAATGAGAATAGGGTTTGAATCAATCAAATGTATTGTGAACACACCCTGAAATAACAGTGGCAAATCATTAGAGGTAAAAAACAAAAAATATCTAAATAAATGCATTTTGACTGTCTTTAGAATCCACAGAAAATTCAGCTTCTCCACAAAACACAATGTTAGTTTCATTTGGCCAAATGTCTTTAAATAGTAGAAAAAGAAGAAAACGCAATTCCAATAAGTGCACAGCGACAGTGTTTGAAAACAATCTGACAGAGAAGAAAATGAATGCCACCAGCAAGATGTGCAGAAAAGATATATGGGTTTTGTGAAAGATAGACCATATTTTGGGTTTATTTGCCGCATATTGCTGATTATGTGGTAAATTATGCGACCGCAAAATTGTGAAAAACTGGAAGGAGCCAATATTACAATACCTTATATCAGGATGGACAACAGCCATGGTTGAAGGAAAGAACTGAGCTGAATGGCAGTGAAATTTGTCAGTGTGATTTGTAGCTGTAAAGGTAGAGGTACCCAAACACTGGTCTAGGTATTATTATTACAATGTGTATATCTGAGGCCTCATCTCCCTAAGTCTAAGATAGCTCATTCACATTCACGTTGCTGGATCATAGCACCATCTGCACCATGCCATCTGCCCTGTTCTCCTGGACCTTGTCTTGTCTGCGGATTCTCCTCTGATCCAGGAACTTTGATCCCCATTCTGTCCTGTTTTGCCTTACAGTCATTTCCACTCCTACAGAAATATGGACCAACATCCCAGCAACAACTGGAATGCTGCATTAGACGGACTGATAGAGTTTCTGTGTCCACTAGAATCTCAGTGATTGCCAGGTGCAATTTAAAGAAAAAAAAGAGAGAGAGAAAGTGTGTGTGTGCATGTGTCTGTGTGTGTGTGTGTGTATGCGTGTGTCAAAAATGTACTTAGAAATTTTCCAGCTCCCACATTCTTAGATGAAATGTGCCTAATGACGAGTCTAGTGATATGATACATGTCTGCAGAAAGGTAAACTGTGGTGTGTGTGTGTGTGTGTGTGTGTGTGTGTGTGTGTGTGTGTGTGTGTGTGTGTGTGGTGGGGGGGGGGGGCTGTGATGCCTTGACAGTCTTCTCATTTACTTTCGTTTCAGCTGGTTTGAGTTGAAAATTACATTGTACACAGACTTTTTCTTTCTATGAAAAAAACATTCCATTTTGCAGTTTTCAATGAGTTTGTTTTTCTTGGAACCACAATATGAAAAATATGTTCGTCCTCCAAAAAGACATTTTCACACCTCAGGCCTAAAATCCTTATTAACACTTTCCTTTTCCAATAAACGTGACAAGTGCAACATTTCACCCCAAACAGGCCATAGTTGTTTCTGTGGATGAATTCCTGACCTGCATGCATCATTTTCTTTGCATTTAAAGTGTCAAAGCTTTAAATAAAACAATGTTGTATCTCCTTCTGTGTGATGGGTTGGTTGAGCGTGACAGGCCATCTGACATGGAAAAATTATCAAATAAAGATTGGAGAAGGATTTTCATAGGATATTATATTTGTTCCTGGCTGCTGCAAAGACTCAAATGATGCAATGTGAACATCATTTAAAGTAACAATACAAAAAAACAAAAGAGTTAGCATATTGTTTGGTAAGTTGATACGCATACAAAAATACTAAAGGTGCAAATGTCATATGGGTCAATATGGAAATATGAAAAAGTGTACGAATGGAAAAAAAACAATACGTTCCTCTTTAAGAATTGTATCGTTTTATATCATGTGAGTAAGAAGACATGTACTTATAACTCTAAGCTTTGGAAACATACTTTGGCAGACTGTAAGTCTGGCACCCCATCAAACGCTGCAGATTCAAATGGTGCCAGTTTCACGGAATGAATAGTTTCAGTCCACTCTCATCAATCACTGTGTGTATTCATTAAGAATACTGTGAAAATGAACGGATGTCTGATTACTGCAGAGGATGGAGATGTGATAATAATATGGCTGCCGTAAACAACAGCAGTTAATAATATAATACAAAATGGCACAAATATATGGCTTTTGGAACATGTTGGGTTACAATTACACTGCTGTCCCTTAAATTCTGCATGATCAATCAGACTCCTGTTGTTCTTGATTAGTCAGAGTAAAGCTACATGAACACCGAGGCAGATAGAGGGGCTGTAGTTCTTGGCTGCAGCACATTTTCTCCGCACAGCCTGCCTCAACAGTAATTACAGCTCAAAGTGAGTGTGTATGAGCGTGTGCGTGTGCACTCATGCTTGTTTGTGCCGTAAGTGTGTGGAGAGTGGGGCTGGCAGCTCAGAGAAAGAGAAGTGTGGGTGGAGGGTCGCACCACTGTCAAGACGACCTTTTGAATAAAAAACACTTCTCTGTGCTGCAAAGAGTTCAGGTGAGAGCGGAATTACAGTTTCATGAGAAGAAACTGCAACTGCTATGTGGAATTACGTATTCTACAATGTATATTTAATTCCTTCCCTCATGTTAATGTAGACAGAATGCATGACGTGCTGCTTTTTAAATTAGTTTCATTTTCTTAGATTTTGGTCATCCCTGTTTTAAATGATTCACACAAGAATCAAAACATCCTACATAGTATAAGTTACTTTCTTCGTGTTAACTTCAATGTCTGGCTAAGTTCAAATGACTCATTTATTTATCTTAGCATTCAAACCAAATGCTGAAATGAGGTGGACAGAGTACAGTATACACAGCATACTTAATTAAGTAAAAGTACAGAAGTATTATCAGTAAAATGCACATAAAGTATCAAATGTAAAATTACCCATTACACAGACTGTTTGTATTATTACAGTACATTATAATACTTCTTTTTAATCATTAATCAAATGAGTCATTTTATTATAATATAGATAATATAATATTAAAGTTGTATTAATTGTATAACAGTTAAACAAGGCTCTTGGAAATAAAATGTATTATAAATACTCAACTGAAGTCCAGGCATAACATCCCAACTCACAACTCACTACAGAAAGGGGCTTTGTTTATGTTGGCTCTTGTTTTATTACCTTCTTTTTATTTCATTTATTAAAAGCCCTAATCTCAAATCACATATTTTCTTAGGGGCCTACAGCAACACTGCGTACATTGTTCTCTCACTGTTGAGAAAAACTCAACTCAGAAATGTCAGTGGGAGCAACAGGGAAGTTGCTTCCAGGATGGAGAGATTTGCAGTAAACATGTGGTACAGAATATAAGCAGTTGAGCATAAAAAAAATGTTTCTGGCCCCTTTCAAGAAAATGCATTTGTGAGTGAAGGTGTGTCAGGAGATTCACAAAAACCCAACATGCATACAGAGAAGTCCACAACACCTTGAAACACCTTTAGAGGGGTTGACTTTGTATATAAATGTAAGAATAACCAAATGTGATTAAAAATGCAAATTCTTTCTCAGGAGTTTTTATTTGTGGATTTCTGTTGCATATATTTGAAACAAGAAAATTTTTTGTGTGCATTGGAAATATCTGTAAACACTCCAGTCGTGAGAATTTATGGGATAGTTCCAGAAGGTTTAGGCATGAGTACTCCCAGGGAAAGAATCCACCAGGTATAGAAGAAAACTCCCCCTTCAAATCTTTGTTCTTGCCCAACTTGCATCCATGTTTACACATTAATGTCATACTTAATGCACAGAAGTTGAAACCCACTCATCCTGCCAGCTCCAACACAGTTCTGTTTCCCCAGAGGATCACCCTCGGCATCATTTAAGAAGGGACAAAATGATCCACAGAGAATTTCAATGATTAGTTTTTTGTCTTTATGAATTATTAGAGCTCTGAGTCCTGTTGTTAGCTGTCCTGGGGGTTATGTGTAATTCCTCTTCTGGACAGATTTCAGCACCTCATCCTACAGCTTTGAGAGGACCTAAGTGAACCATATATAAAAACACGTGTCTTGATTGGGAATGATTACTTTTATTTGAACAATATCAATTTTAAAATGCACAAGATTTCTCATAAGAAATGAATTGGACATAGTGAAAAAAACAGCACTGCTGGCTGCTGCCTAATGGTCAGGCATACTTTACCTAGAGACTCAATTTAATCTTCAAACTGTAGAGACATGTCTTGTGTAATGATGTCATGGCCATGCTCCTGGTGATGTTTTTTTTTTTTTGTTTCATGTGTCAAGGAGGTGAATCTGAACTTGTTGGTTACTGGGAACATCTAGTGCTCCCAGTGCTATAAAGGATCAATTCAGCAGCTCAAACTGGGAGAGGGGAAACCTGTCTTCTATTTACTTGCTTTACTTTGACTCCTCTTTACAACACTACACTGTCCATTCTCACCCTGTGCATTCATACAAGCGTTACTGATTCACTGATTACCATATCTCATTGAATTGTTATGATATGTTTCGTTGAAGTTGTGTTAAATAAATGAATGGTTTTCAAGTGTTCAAGTTTTATTTCACTATATTAAGTTATGACCAATTAACTCGAGTGTTAACAGTGTGGACAGAACTGAACTAAAAAATGACAAAACTTCAAACCGAGAAGAAAATATTGGCTTGAAGTCTGTGGTGAAGCTGCAGGCTGACAACTAAGGACTTTAAATCTCTTCTATTTACAGAAAATAAGCAAGACTAAATCTGATCTGCAGTATCATTATTAGCTATAGGCTCATAAACTAAGCAGTCTGTACTGTACTCGTTTGATGTTTTAACTTTACCAATCTCTGTGTAGTTTTGGGTAAAAACCTACAAATGTTTGTGTTCTGTTGACCACGATGCTAAAGCTAAAGCTAATGCATTAACTTCAGGCTCTCTCTATCTATAAATCGTCAATTTTTTTGCCTCCAGATCTAGAGTGAAGAGTAAATGACATGGACTGTTCTGTGGACTACCACACTAATGCACAATAACTGGGCTTTATATGAACCCTTGGATAATGATATGCATTGATTTCAGGCTTATGAAAAAGCCACCATATGGCTTAGGTTGAAACACCATCTAAGCCTTATATAATAACCTCTCAAAACAGCTGTAGCCATTGATGCTGAGTACATCGATCAATAGGCAGTGAAACTGGGAATATATTGTGACATTTAAATTACACTCATTCCAGGACATTCCCATGGCTGTCAGTTAGGAAATTTCCCTCATTGTCTGAAATCCTATATGGTCAATGTATTCTCTCATCAAGTGCTTTGCACCAGTGCAAGCATGTTATGATATATGGGAACGCAAATTATAATAGGTTATCACATTGACGTTAGGCCTACTTGTGTCAAAAAAGTGAAATGTTTAAAAAATACTAAAGTGCCACTACTCCAACAATGAAAAAAAAATGTCAAAGTAGTGAGTAGGGAAATCCACCATTTATTTGTCTCCAGATCTAGAAAAGCTTAGTGACATATTCCATTGTCTCTACATGTTGATGTACAGTGGCTTGCGAAACTATTTGGCTCCCTTGAACTTTGTGACCTTTTGCCACATTTCAGGCTTCAAACATAAAGATATAAAACTGTAATTTCTTGTGAAGAATCAACAACAAGTGGGACACAATCATAAGGTTAGTTGTTAGGATATTTTAAACTTTTTTAACAAATAAAAAACAAAAAATTGGGTGTGCAAAATCATTCAGCCCCTTTACTTTCAGTGCAATAAACTCTGTCCAGAAGTTCAGTGAGGATCTCTGAATGATTCAATGTTGACCTAAATGACTAACGATGATAAATGGAATCCACCTGTGTGTAATCAAGTCTCTGTATAAATGCACCTGCACTGTGATAGTCTCAGAGGTCTGTTTAAAGTGCAGAGAGCATCATGAAGAACAAGGAACACATCAGGCAGGTCCGAGATACTTGTTGTGAAGAAGTTTAAAGCTGGCCACTGTAGGAATGTGTGGGATGGCATACCCTCAACACTGTCTCAGCATGAAACCATGAAGTATCTTGATGAAATAAAAAAGAAACAGTAGAAACAGTGGGCAGACAGGCAGCATTTCATCACAAAGGACAGGTGCTGGAGTGTGTGTGCATATAAACGCTCTGCCTACTGTTTTTTTGTTTGATTGGGTCAGTTGTTTGGGTATATGAAATACTTACTGGCTATTGAGGGGAGAATATTGTGCATCGTGATGTATGTTGTATTTTACTATTTAGAGGGAAGTAAAAAGTGATGCAGGAAATTCAAGTTTTCTGGAGGGAATTGTTGCCACAAGGCTGGAACCAGCCTTTGCACCAACCAGTGAGAACTATTTCTAAACCACAGCTCCACCTCAAATATAATCAACCACTCATATTTATACATTTCGAACTTATAAAACCTTGCGTAACCTTTCCTCTGTATCTTTGTTTGGCTCTCTGGCGGCAGTGTAGGAGTGCTCCATTTATGTGTTTTTTCTAACAACTTTTAATAGAGCTGAAGAAGTCTAAATTTGAATTACAGGACCAGCTGAAGAGATCTGCGTGGGGAAAACGTTGCAAGGAACCCCCTCCCCTCCTCCGACAGCTCCTGCCGCCACACCACTGACTTTCACAGTGAGGCTGTTGTGGTTTCAAGGAGCAGGTGATACAACAGTGAGAAACTGTGCATCACGAGCAGGAGCTTAAGCTGGAGCTTTAAAAGAGTACATTAAAGCTCAGATGATTTAAAGGTGTAGTTTAACTGCATTCAGCTGCAAGGAACATCTGATGCCTAAACGTGACACTGCTAGTATTTTTTATTTCCATCAAAGCCGGCCTAGGCTTAGTCTACAAACAGCATAGATCCTTCTTGGTCCTGACCCTGTGTCTCCTGCACCACTCCTGCTTCTGCAACATAACATGCTGTACACAGAAGAGCTGAGGCCTCTGATGAAATGAGTGTTTATACTTTTATCGCTGCTACATTTAACAGGATACACTAAATATATCCTATATAACTTTTTTTTTTTACTTTCACCTCTGCTCTTTCCAAAGATGACAGTGGAGTAAAGTCCGAGCTAATAAATGTGCTGTGAAATTCTACAACCTGTGTGCTGTTTTTCACAGCCGAGGGGAATATTTTTAACAGCCCCCTGATGTTTTTTTTAACACATCACAATATCACACCATGGAGCATCCACCCAGAAACTGGGGCTACCAGAGCTGGAAATGTCACCATTGGATTTAAAGTAAGTAGCATGTAGGTATCTGTAATTACAGAAGAATATCAGCATTTTTCAGACACAGGGTGCAGAAAATTGGGAATTTCTTCCTTGTACATTAGGACTAATGATTTGTCAGATTAGTAATTCAGTTTTTTACCACTCTCTTCTAATGAGCTTTGGGTGATTTCTAAACAATGTCATCATGGAGGAAATCACCTGAAATGAGTTCCCTTCGCATAGTCTCTGGGCTTAGAACTGTTGCTCCTAACACTGAACCAGTTGAGATGTTCAGATTGCCTCCTTGTTGAGGCATTCTGGACTCGTCCAGCAGAAACAAGACCCTGGGGCACACATGGACCACACTGACATATTCCGTCCACCTCAGGGTCTGTAAAGAACAGCAGAAGCATGGTCTGAATAACTGGTGTCTGATGCATCCCATACAGTAGGAGATGGACAACTGGATAGAAAAATAAAGCTCTTTTTGCTTTATTTGGTAACTGGTTTTCACCAGTGTGAGTGCACTGCACTGAGATATCTTAGTATGACCCAATATTCATCTTGACAGCTGCTTCCCATCTCATAGTTGTTTACACTGATAGAGCATGGCAGTCACAAATTGCATTAGAGCCAACAAGAATCCTTTGTGTAGAAACCTTGAAAGCAGTTTGCTGCAATGCAAAATATCTGCATCTGCAGTTGGGCATTTATTTTACTACGATTTTCATTACAGGAATCTAAATCATCATTCATGTTTTTATTGTTATATTTGTGTAAAACCAATCCGGTGGTGGAGGGACAGCAGAACAGATAAGACCATTTGGTTCTCAGACAAAAAGGTGCCCCCCAATCAGAGAATAGGGACCCTTGTTGATAACAGTCAGTAATTTAACTTTAGATGCAGCCTTAGAAAGTGGTCTAAATTCATGGTTCTTAAACTGTGCCTCTAATATGAACAATTGAATGAATGGTTTCTAGACCAAATATCAACATTCACTGAAATGAGATCTGGCCAGGCTGGTGAATGCTGCATCATCTTATTATTATTATTATTAGTAGTAGTAGTAGTAGTAGTAGTAGTAGTATTATCTTGAATCACACATATATATATATATATATATATATATATATATATATATATATATATATATATATATATATATATATATATATATATATATATGTTGGCTGGCTTACATGACTGTCAACTATGTGAGATCTAATGTGTATGCTTTCACAAGATCAAATCAAATCACATTCAGTCTATATTACAGTTGTTTTCAGTTTCTTTGTCTCACTTCTCAAATAGGAATGAATCTTCTTAAAACAACACATGCAAACCTTCAAACAACTGGGCATAAATTGGAATTTCTCATCCTCAGCCTTAGCACACCTTTACAAAGGAGTAAGTACAATTGTCAAACCTTTCCGCACATTTCCCCTAGCGATTTATACATGGTTCATCTTGGTTTTGGCAGAATCTTGTTATTGCATGGAATGAAACCTAATCCGTTACTCAATTGGGCGCACACTTCTCATCATTCTCTATCACAGTACCTGATACCTGAAATATTGAAAAGCAGCATTCAGCAGTGAAATTGGTGAGAGAAAATTCAATTCCTTCAGTCACTGATGCCACCTTACCTGGAAAACTCAATCATGTTTTCTTATTAAACTTTGGAACTTTAGCGGAATATTCATGTGTAAGTTTCATACAATCATTCCTTGGAAATGAATATGACAGTTGTGAGGATTTCCATATCTTGCCATTCAGGAATTAACCTTCATCAGGTCAGCAAATAAAATTAATTATTTCAACAAAGACGTCTATACAAAAGGGATCCTGCACTGCTATTTCTGTTAAAAACCTGATTTCTACTTTTCATTTTCACAAGGATGATTAATTCTTTAAACTATTTAATATTTCTGTGCATAGTTAATTGGAAATGATTTGCATATTTTGTATGTATAAAATGTCCCGACAAAGGTGCATATGCATACACATTCAAAGTGATAGATAGCTTTATGCAAATGTCGCATTGATTGCAGGAAATCAATTTGCCACACAGTACAGTAACACCTAACAGAAACCCTCACATATAGAGGACAGCTTTAGCTAGTTTTCCCAAAGTCTTTATGAATAAATGAGCTAGAGCCTCTGAAAGTTGATGGCTGGCCTACATGTGGCTATCTTGAAAATGGACATTAGGGACCCTACCGTCTCTGAAAAAGAGGGTAGGGTCATGGATTGGGGGATTGAGTAAGTTGTCCTTATTAAAGTGTAGTAACTGCAGCTATACAACTAGCTAAACTCTTCCCCACATATAATTGACTTGAGTCATGGTGAGTGTAGCAGGTCTCTGCATGGGATACCGGTTCGTAAGGATGGTCGCAGAGTCACCAGTTGGTTTTAACAAAGAGCTTTTATTACACTCACACACTCACAATATGAATTAAACACAATCAGGGCCACTTGTGCCCAATCAACCATTCTAACACATTCCACCTGAGCGCAGCTCTCCCACATTCTCCCTCTCCCATGCCCAATCCCACACCCCACCATATACGCCCACTGCTTGACTCAGGCTGGGGACCATAAGGCCTGGCCAACTCCCCACCCACTTTGGAGCTGGAGAGAAAGTCAGCAACCACTATCCCTGGCCTATGAACCTCTTTGAAGTTAAAAGGCTGCAAAGCCAGATAACCACGTGTGATCTGCCCATTGGTATCCTTGATACAGGGGAGCCACTGCAGAGGAGTATGAATCGACCAGAAGGTAAATGGGTGCCCCAGTAGATAATACTGCAGGGATCCGACTGCCCACTGAATGGCAATGCACTTCTTCTCCACTGTGCTCCTCTATCAGTCTCCAGCTGATATATAGATGGGGCAGTCAGCTCCCCAAACCCTCTGGGAAAAAACAGCCAGCCCAGCCCTCTGTTCGAGGTGTCCACCTGTAGAATAGAAGGTAGAGGAGTCAGGACTGTAGAGGAGCAACTCCCCACAAAGGGAGTGTTTTACCCTCAGAAACACCTGCTGGCACTGCTCCGTCCACTAAACCGGATCTGAGGCACCCTCTTGGGTCAGGTCAGTCAGGGGACTTGTGAGGCAAGCAGATCTCCCTTTTTGGTCTTGGGTCTCTGGAAACATAGGAATCTGCTGGTAGCTTGGTCAAATCCAAAATTGTAAAAAAAAAAAAAAAAAAAAAAACCTGAGCAGTGCCGAGCCAATCCAGGATGTAGGAGGGGGCAAGATTGTTCAGGGCTTTGTATGAGGTGAGAAGTGTTTTAAAGTCCATCCAATACTTAATTGGGAGCCAGTGTAGAGAACAGGTGGGATGTGTCCTTGGCAGCAGGTGGGGGGGGGACCACGCAGGCAGCACAATTCTGAACATTTTGAATTTTATTGAGGATCTTGTTGAGTGAACCATAGAGGATGTTGTCACGGTAGTCAGGAGTAGAGGTTATGAGGGCATGGAGGAGGAATTCAGCAGCGGGGGAGGATAGAGAAGAACGAAGGCAGGCAATGTTCCTGAGATAAAAGAGGACTGTTTTGATGATGGAGGTCAATGTGTGGCAGGAGAGAGAGAGTAGGACATGAGTGGAGGGGGTGATGATGGAGCCGTCAATATTCAGGGAGAAGGTTTTGGGCAGTAGGGGTGAGGGACTTTGGGTCAGTGAGAACCGTGAGGATGAGAATTTTCTTTGTCTTCCTTTTTCATTGGCTCACATGAGATGATGAAAGTCTTAACAAAAACAAATCCCTCTAAACACTTTTAAACTGTAAATATGTGCATTTTTGATTAAAAGAAAATAGTGAACATCACTTAAACAAAACTATAAAGTGTTAATTTATCATTTTTTAAATTAAAATATAATATTTAGAATGAGAATGAAGTTCAGAAACATACCCAAAAAATCGAAATATATTAATTCATTAAAAAGTTATTCACTCAGCCATAACAAGGGAACTACAAGACTTTACCAAGCTGAACTGTTTCTTAGACTGCAAAAAATATGAAACTACATGAAAACTTATTTTCTCCATTAATATTTTCCTGATCTCAGATGGTGAAACTCATTAAAAATACTTCCAGCTGCATTTAAATTGAAACATATTCCCATTTCTATGTTTCCTATTAATTATTAATTAATTTTCTTGGTAGGAATGAAGTTCAATAACATTTATACCATATTATACCAAAAACTGTAAGGAGATTTTGGTATAATCATCTGACAGAGCACTGGAGCCATCATTTTATTGCTAGTTGCCATGTGATTTAATGTTAATGGGCTAAACTACAGATGAGATGAGGTTATTGTAACTGAACCTGTGTTAATTCCAACAAAAATGTTGGCATTTCACAACAAATTAACACTATTGATTTTTTTTTGACAAAAAACACATTTTGTGCCATTTTTGTTTATCCACAAAAATGGCACAAAATGAACAGCTGTTTGGGAGCTGTGTTTCTTATTCACTCTAAGGCATCTAAACCTACTCCTTGATTAACCCTTATTTAAGAAGCAGAAATTATCCTGTGTTTATAGCTTATGAAAAGTGCAGTAGTTTTTGGCTATCGCCTGCTGTGGATATATCTGTAAGAATAGATGTCTTTTTTCATGTTGAGGATAAGTCATTTTAGAATAAAACTCTTGACTTGCTCTGTACAGAACTAGATTTATGTGAAGTGTCTGAAGTTGACCACTCTCATTCATAGCATCAACCCAGAGCAAGTGTCTAATTTACACATCTCCACAACACAGTGCCAACAATATTAACAAAGGCATTTGCAAGCCTTTCATCCTCAGAGAGCTTTTGATCATTTGCTCTAGTATTTTCTCTTTAGGCACACACTTACTAGTTATTCAATCATATATTTCTATATATCTGCAGTGACTAAAGACATCAGTGTTGTTTGTTAAAGTGAGGCCATCTAAGATGATTAACTCACCTGAGATATAGTACAAGCAATCGTCACGACAAACCATTTCTTTCACAAGTATTTTGGAGAACACACCCACAGAGGTTAAATACCCGGGTCTCCTAGTCAGACCGAATCCTATGAACTAAGCCACTTGGATCAGAAATGTCTTTCCAGAGAAATAAAGGTCCAATTGCGTATGATTCAATTTGAGAGAGAGAACAATGCCTGGATGAATGAGAAGATTCTCAGACAAATAGGATAACCAATGGCTGAAGATGCATTAAATCTCTGCTGGATGTACAGAGATGATGAATCCCAAGTGTTTGTTAACCCTTTGACTTTTCCATCACCAACAACATCAGATTGTTTGATGGTGAAAATAATCTAATGTGCAGATTGTCATGAAATTAAGAAATGAATTACTTCATTTAAGATCTCCAAATGATAAAGAATTGATGATACCTTTTCTACTATGCTTCTCAATCTTCCACATGTCAAGGACCCTTAGGCCTAGTCCATGCAAATGCGGGTATTTTTTAATTAAATTTTATGCCCTCTGGTTAAAAAAAAGGACTACCATCCACACCACTTGTGTGATGAAAATATATCTCTGGCCTCATGAAAGCACAAAATCTGCCTTAAAAAATGACATACCTAAGCAGTAGGTGGGGGTAACATTCCTAACAGATAGGACATTTAAGCCAATCACAAGGCTAGAGCACTCCACAGGTCTCCATGGATACAACTTAATGTGCTGTATTGGAAGTTATATCCACTGTGACAACAACTGTATCAACAAGAAATTGCAATAGATGTTTCACTTTGCCAGCTCCCTTAAAACCCCCAAAAAAGAAGAAAACACTGCAGTTTCTCCTGCAGTCCCAAAACAAGACTGTTTGAAAAAGTTCAATCTGGACTTCAGTTTCAGGAGTCCACAACTGCAGTTATATGTGAATGAAAAGCCGAATACATGCAGAGAAACACATAGTTTCAAAAATATGCACCTTCTGTGGACTGACACCAATTAGACCATTAATGAGATTCTGTCCCACTTCTGCTCAGTTCTTCAACTGTGTGTTCTCCCAGTATTTTTCCATACTCTGCCTGTCAGTCACTCCCACTCAACCCTGTTTACCTGGACCACAGGTGCTCCAGGTCAGCTATGAAGCCCCTATGAGCTGCTTCTGCACATTCAATCACTGCCAGATGGTTCTTTTATGCTCTCATGCAAGACTCTCCAGCATGTGCTCTTGGCTTGAGTTCCTGATGCGGATTGTGCCCATTCCCGACCCTGCTGTCTCCTTTTTCTGTGCCACACCATGGGTTCTGGCTCTGTGTTTTCTCAAAAGCAATGTTTGAGGATAGTAAAACTTGAAAAGAGCAAATCTGTCAATATTTGGCACAGTGAGATGATATTAGCATCTCCATGAAGCTGAGACTCCACAGACATACAGTCTAGAAAACTCAAAATGTGTTTCTGGGTCAGAGTGACTCATTTTGATGGAACAGATCACATATGTAGGATTGTCATAATTAATTTATGATTGTAATGAATTTATTGATTTGTTAATTATTATAAAAGATTCACTGTTTTATCAGATATACCATGAGCATGTGAATAAGGTGACCCTAAAACAATATGGTATTTCATAGTAATAGAGTCTGCCATACACAAACATCTTCAAGCCCAGTTCTGCACACATACATGACTTTATTCTATTCTTTTAAACACACCACATACAAAAACCCTGCTAATGAATCATATGCTTTATCTGAATTGCAGTTTTTTTACGAAGTGATGTACTTTCCATTTTCCCCAAACCTGACGAGTGTGGAGTGGAACCGTCTACATCCATTATCCAGCATTGAGGGCTGTTCTAATCAGCATTGAGGGCTGTTCTTGGCTTGGCCAGCAGAGGCAACTCTTGTTTTGCTCGTGGTTATAGGGTTATCGTTGTGTTTCATAATCAGGTCTTTTTCAGGTTGAGTCATCTCCATTTGTGACCCCGTCTGCATGCAAGAGGCAAGAGTAGGAGAGCAGATTTTGGAGTGGGATCTGCTCTGATGATATCTTAGCCTGCATTACTCACCCACTGTAGAACAGCACGGCGCTGCTTGGCTCAGCTGACTTGTGCATAATGAGTTCTCTAAAATCAGCTAATATGGATGTTGTTATGTGGGAGGAATTAAAAACAGACAACATGGTTACCACTAACCTTTACTTGTATTTGACATCTTACATTATTTTTTTTCCTCTTAAAGATGATAGATGTCTCACATTGTTTTTTGTTTTTTTAAATGCGCCTACCGTCTACTTGGAATAAAATATTTGCAGAAGCACACACAACACATAAGGAAATGGATGTGTTGGCTCAACATAAATGCTACAGCAGATAATGGAGAAGAAAGATTCAGAATTTCAGATGCAGAAATTCTGTCAAAATGAGTTTAAACTTATAGTAAGTTTTGGAAAAAGCTGAAATTCCAAAAAATGCCAGTATGGTTCTTAATCAACCAAACCCCCAAAATGTCAATCTGGTCTTCTAACTTTGGTCTCAGCTCATACTGGCTTGTTGTTGCATCCAGGGACATTGGACAGAGATTGTGTGTTTAAAAACACACATACCCAATCTGGTCACTTGTAAATTATAATGAGGGTGGCAGTTGGCGCCCTAATTATAATCCTCTCCACAGCAGATGTCATCTGCCTGCTGCAAACAACTGTTTGTATACCAGCTCTTCCAGATAAGGTAGTACAGGCAGTGATTATTAGGGTCTGTTATAACCAGTTACCATTACATTCATAAATTCATGACTTTAAAATAAATACACAGACCCTGTTGGGACCTGTAAGGATCTCTTTCTGAGTGTGATGCCTTCAAAGTTAACTCAAGGGTGTTTGTGCCGCAGTGCAATTCCACATGTATGTTTGGAAGTTAGTCTGTCTGTGCCGTCACACACTTCTTTTTGTTGCAGAGATATAATCATCTGTTCACACCTGGCATTAATATGGACATCAAAAATCATCTTGTGACCACTTTTCGGATCTATGAAATAAACATTCAACAAATTTTTTTTTTCAACTCTGGCTGATTGTTACCCAGGTCATCCATTTTTCTTGTGGAGTTGTAGAGAAAAGCACCTGGAATTAGTTGTTTGATTAGTTTGAAGATGTTTCAGCTCTGATCAAAGAGGCTTTTGCAGTTCTAAAATTTAGATCAAGAAAACACAGGTTTTTCAAGTCCCAGAGTAAGTGTAAAACCAAATTCACCTCTCGGATGAGAGGTGAAACATCTTCAAGCCAACTAAGAAGTCGGCTTGCTTTTCTCTAAAACTCAACAAGAAAAATACGCTGTCTCTCTCTCACTACACAGGTGTCCTCGCTGAAACACAAAGTTTAGAGGAGAGAAATTATTCCAGTTCATTAAGAGTCTGTATTTTTCTGTCATTTCTAGTCACACCGAGCTCAGGAGAGACTGACAAACTATACTGTCATTTATTTCTCACTGTGAAGTTGAAGTTGAACACAGCTGTGGATAGAGGGCCCAAAGATATGGAGGCAGCAGTGTGCGTATCCTGCCTACCATCAGTTAGGTGATTAGTCCTTCATTGTGGCCTAGGACACATTCATGTTCTCTCTGCTAAGTGAAAATTGGCACAGACCAGCTTTGAATGTGGTTTGAGTGATCATCCTCAATCAGTATGTTTGCATGCAGAGTTATGTCAAGACCTCAATTAGTCCTTCAACTTGGACTACTGTCCTTGTTCTGGTCTACAGACACAAGAAGTAAATTCATTTTTTTAAGATATCATGTGGCCTTCGCAATGATAGGTGGTGACCAGCTTGTTAGTAGTGGGCTGTCACTAGTTGACCTTTCTTTTGACAACGAACAGTGAAAAAAACAGTAAGCTCGCAAATTACCAACACAGAGCTGAAACGGCACATTTGACAATATTGCAAATATGTGCAGAGCAGACTTTCTGTCTGCTCTACTTACCAAATTAGCTGCTTCTCATTTGAATTATTTTAGTCACATTTACATACTATTCAGCTTCTGGGTTTGGAGCTTGGTGTGAACCTCTAGCACAGATCACCTCATCCAGCTCCAGTTCCCTGGTCTGGAGGAGCTGCAGGAGTAACTTGACATTCATAACTTGACATAAAATAATTTAGAATGACAGGTTTACATTTAAATTAAACTTCTTGTTTTAATCAGACAAACAGAATACTACTTTTTCTTCTATGTAGACATATTGAAAGCTGGGTTTGCACTTGATATTAGGGCTTTCCACTCAGGCTCTTGATCCTAATGCAGCCTGCACGCAATCTTGATGTGAAAGAGAACACGGATGCTTCTGAAGCCACAGCGATATGCTCACAATGCCCTTGATAAAGTGCAGAGTGATTTGTTTTGCAGATATAGTGCCATTATATTTAGTTACACCCTTGTAAGTAGTGTTTCCTTTTTATACAAATGAACTTCTGTATTAGCTACACAAATATCAGACTTTACACTACACATTATTGCGTGATTAGATTAACTATACTGATTAAAAATAAAACTAAATAAGCCTCAGTGCATTAATAGTATTTTCTTTTGCTTTCAATTCCGTACACTTCCAGGCAGCAACAAAACACCAACAGCAGCTCGGTTAAGAGATCCTCATCTCTTGATTGGGTTACAGTACATCATGAATGGATCATCATCATGATCGAGTGAAGTTTAACTGTTCATAGACAGATGCAGCTTGATCTGGGTAAAATGTATTTACATTGAAGTAAATCAGCACTTGAACGACTATGTAACATGGAGTGGGACTGAACATAAAGTTTTCTGCCTTTTGTGATGCTACTACAGACCTACCACAGCATATTTCACATCCACTTCATTTAACCATGGCTGTCGCTTTAACAAAGGCATAAGTGGCTGCTTCCATTCAACCTGCATCAGGAAGTTAAATCTGGAATGTCTCCTGCCTGTGGATACAGGGAAACAAATTTCTACATGTTGGGTCACTTTTATGGCTCTGAATCGTACAGTTTCATTTAATTACACATACACATTGAGTCACACATTTCCTAATACCCCCTTTTATCTTCAATTTGAAGTGTCCATTCCCTGATATGCCTTGTCCTTGTCAGAGATAAGTCTGCTCTCAGCCATGTGTGTCCTCATTAAACCTGATGCTGAGAAGCACATTGCACCATCATGCTTTACCAAGATATTCAGGGTGGACTGTGTCCTGTATTTCCTTTCTCTGCTTATGCATATTCCAAATTAATGCTGTTGTTAACTGTGATTTGTTAACAGGTCAACACAGTTTAAGCCTGAAATTAAAAATGGAGGTGATCAAATTATTTGTAAGTGTGACCAGATGAGGGGGTTGGTGGACATTTTCAGCACCTTTCAGTGACCGTCACCACATTAAACCCACATTTGAAGTGACCATTTTAACCCTACATTAACTTTTTCTAACATTAACCCAATGTTTTGGTGCCTAGAGTGTTGTGACACCATAATTCATCACTTTTTTGTAAAGGCTTAGCACGTAGTAGGATATTACAGTCCTACTTCAATGAATTGATATGTACCTACAGCCCCATTTGAAGCATTATATACAGGCAGTGATAAGAACTGCCTTTTAAAAAAGCTGATAACACCAGAAGCAGGTGCACAGAGACATTCATTGATAAAAACTTGCATGATATCATTGCTTCCACTGATATGTAACATTTGTCTGTTAAACAGATCCAATTACACAATTGCATGAAAAAATAAATTCTCTGTTTGACAACCTCAGTTTTCACACAGTGCTGTAAGAGTTGAAAGCTTCATAAAAACTTGCTCTTTTGTACAGTTACCTACAAAAAATGTAGTGTTCATCTTCATTTTTCTATATTATAGGATCTGTACAGAAGATCAGAAATAAGGTGACATATGTGTCTTAGGCCTAGTTCTTGCTACATAACAAAGATTAGCAAACCTCCTCTATATTTAGAGCAACCAGGTGTCCGCTCGACAAATTTGGGTCACTCTATTTGAACAAATCAAAGGTGTGAGTTGGGCACTTGGTGAAAGGTTGCCGGAGAATCTACAGCCAATGAGAACAGACATGGAGGTCGTAGTGGACACAGTGATTTGGAGCAGCAAAGTTGTTTTTGACTGCAAAGCAGTACAAACAACCCAAGGGTTCTTTTCTCCTTGTAAATCTGCTCGCACATTACCAGTGTCACTTTTTTTGTGTTGTTTAGAGACCAAGCGGAGCCATTGGCGACGTCCGCTGGTAAAGAGTCGCGTGGCGTATACGTCTATGTCACAGATCAGTCATGTAGCATACGAACAGCACAAGCACCTCAGGACTCCCGATCATAAGACAGAGCACATTGATCTGGAGACTCTAAAACATGGCAGTTTGTACCAGCCTTGGTCGACATCCGCTTGCTGCTAACGCCTCATTTCAGTTTCACATGGACGTGGGAAACCTTCCAATGGGGGGTTCCTCCAATCTCTTTGAACGCTGATGTCACTACAGCCATGAAAATTTGCTCCCTTCCTTTTTTTCACACTCTCTTCTCCGAACGACCCCTCAGCGGAGGACAGCTCCCTCTCTTGGGAGGCTGAAACCTGACTTCTCTGTTCAAAATGTGGCCTGTAGAAACAGCCCCTCGCTTCAACCTGGTTAAGACGGATCCTACGACCGATCCAGTCAAGCAACATGACTCTTTCTTCAACAACCTGAGGAAGCTGAACTCGAGCAACTTTCATTCTCTTCCATGGAATGGTAATATCTGGGACGCAATTTCCACTGGGGACACACTCTCAAACAGCTGTTTTACACAAGCAGCTCGCAAGCCCAGTTAACAGCTACAGACGAGTTGAAACAGAAGCAGGTTGCATGAAGCCTGTTCAGTTGCTGACACAAATCTTAAAATATGGTGAATTACTATGAACTTGCAAACCAAGAAGAAAAGAAGAAGCAACTTGACTTCTCTACCTGCAGCAAAGGTCTAAAAGAATGTGATTAAATGTTTTGAGTAATAGCTACGCCCTCTTTTATTTTGCACAAACCACTTCTTTAGGAGACCTTCAACCCCTACCAGCTATTGATAAGGTAATATAATAATATAATTTTCATTACATTTTATGGAACTAATTATAAATCAGAGAATTTAGGTTAGTATAATGTATTAAAGCAAATCAGAAAATGTACTTAAAATTTACTTTAATAGTGGAGCCCTGTTTTTGAATACTTTGATAAATTTAATTCTATGTCCGATGATTTTCTGATAATTATGCATTCTAATTTAATCTGTGTGACTTCTGTGTGAGAGCTCTATAATACGGTATCATGAGAAGAAAATGAAAAGGATATCAATGCAGTATTATCAGATGCACTTTTCATACGAATATAATACAGGACCTGAAATGAAAAACTGAGCCAATTTTTATAAAAGGCATTAGGCCTTTTTACATGTTTTTGTAAAATCCTTTTCCTCCTCCTTCACATCATAAAAGGATTAAAATAATGACGGGTGGCTATTAAGGCTCATGGGTTACTGATGGTGAATATTTTGTTTTCATTTAGCCCTCATGTATTACTGAAAGCGTCTCCTGCCTCCGAAATAACAAAAAAACAGCAGATGTTATGACTAAACCTCATTATGGTTATTGCCCCATATCGTTTAATGATTAGTTAGGGATAGTGTAAATACCTTTTTATTTTATTTGCTATTATTTTAAAGGATATCACTGGATAAGAGTGACAACAACTTACAAACGGCAGGCAGACCAACACAGACACACCTAACTAGAGCTTACATGCACCAGGTAAAACTAAATCTACCTTTTTCATTTCATATGTGAGGTAAACTTATTGCGCAGATGAGATATTGTGAGTGCATGCTTCTTCTGAAACCAGTTTTGTTTGGGTGTTTTTTTTTTCCAGGGTCATGGGCCACCACAGGAGGTGTGGAGCTTACACATGATGGAGAAAACCAAATTTCAATCACATTATCTGGGTGTCCTTAACGGATTTAGAGAAGTCCGATATTAAGCACGGGCTATTCCTGCAGTACTGAATATTGCCACAAGCTGTTGGCGCCTTTTGTTGTGTTGTGGATGTCAAGCCACTTTTCGTTATTCACCACTTTTTTTACTCCATGCAGATATGAAGCATGAAGCATTCATCAATCCTCTCAAAATGTACATTTCGTGTTAATTTGGGGTTCTATTTATTTAGAAGTTGTTGTTTTTTTTAAGAAAATCACAATTTTGTTTTTTCTTTCCTTGTTTTTCCTTCCTTGAATTAAACTATCTGCTAACAGATTTCTAGGGTTGCACCACATGACAGTTTTGACATTATACAACAATCTTTAGCGTTCTTGCTCACACACTATCAACAGCCTTGTTCCACCAGATGTCCTGCACGCAAGCAGGAGCGTGAGGTTTTTCACCTGTGGTAGAAAGGAGGACAAAAAAGTTGTAAAGAGTAAATAGAAATATGAGTCAGAACAAGTCAGAGATCATCATCAATTTGACCTTCATCAAAACAATTATTCATTAAGGCAAAAATCAACGCTTGAATCATCCAAATTGCTTTTCCGTAAGCGTTGCAAGCGTTACAGCTTTTCCACAAAATCATTTGAATACGTGATAAAAGCATAAATCTATTTCTGATTCACTGTAGATAAATAATAATAAACCTGCAAAGAACCAGGTGCTTCAGTTTGTATTTGTGTTAAGAGGCTGCAGCTCTATTGATTCTAAGAGTCTCTGCCTTCTGTATAAAACCTGCTGTCACCTTACAGGTTGTGTGATGCGCATAAATGAAGAGGTGCTCAGCTATTCTTAGCCATCTGTGTGCACTCCAGACAACAGAAACAACAGTCAACTGTTCTATGAGCTTTTCAATTTCTATCAAGCAAAACTCTATTCTAAAAACCATAAATCATGTTCCTTCATTAGTTCCTCTGTGTTTTCAAATCAATAAGCCGCTGCTCCGTGAGAGCTGAAGTCACATGAAGGCTGAGGACAGGAGCGGCGTCCTGAAACCTCCAGAGCAGGACACAGCACTGTCCTTTAAAGCCTGTATCCTGAAGGTCATTTGATCTGCATGAGATCAGTTCATCCGCTGCAATGCATCGCTTCCCACCCAAAGATCCTGAAAACTACACGAGTATCACACTGATACCACAAAACCATATCTCTGGACGTCTATGGCAAACCGCTGGAGGTCAATCTGGAAATGTGTTGCATCTGTAATTCAGTTTTGCCTCTTCAAAAACAACAATCATCCTATCCACAATTGTCATTTGAGATATTCACAACTACAATCTTCCTAGGACAAATGGCGTCACTTTGGCCATTCATGTGTATGGGGTTTGGGCATTACAGATATGTATGATTCACTTCCAGATACCAGAAATGTAAATTACTGATATCTGTAACTGAATTATGAAGAGTAGTAATTCCAGATTGAGATACTGTATCTACAAATTGAGTCTGACTCATCATATTTCCAGTTTAAGTTATCTTTATTTCTCCACAATTACAAAAATCAGCATGTCACTGTACAGATATCTTAAATTAAGTTTTGACTAGTTGGAATAAAGATTAAACTGGAGTTATGACCGGTTAAAATGTAATAGTAGAAATCCATTATGAAGTTGTAGATATCTTGTACTGACTGTGATCAGAGATATCTGTAACTTTTGTTCCTCCTACTCAGAAAGTAATTACAATTATTTTCAAATTACAGTTTCGACTTGGTGGCAGAACATCATAGACAAGGATTAAGATATCTCTATCATTCATTATACCTATAGACAAAACATATATACAGATGTCTTTATGTGTTGTTTAGACTAGTCACAATTACATTACAGATATTTTGAATGAAAGATGCAACTATTCAAAGTGTAGTTATGACTAGTCACAAAGACATTGTTATCAACAATGTTAAATCCAGATTCTCAAATGTAGCCTCTAAATATAAAAGAGCTTACCATAGACAACCTCTTTTCCTTGTCTCGTAAGCTGTGTTGGTAACGCTGCTCAGGTTAAATATTCATCATATACAGAAGCTCAAACATGTCTGTGCAGAAGAGGATTTCACAGTCATGCGACACACAGGGTGAGAATCAGACCTATGATTTTACTCTAGAGTCTAGACCAGGGCTGCCCAATCCTGTTTCTCGAGAGCTACCATCCTACATGTTTTATGAATCTCCCTACTCTAAAACACATGATTCTAATCATCAACTCACAATCAAGTAGCTGAAGCGTTCCAAGGGCTTGTGAATAATTGGAATCAGGGGTGTTGGAGTTTGGGAGATTCCAAAAACATGTAGGATGGTAGCTCTCGAAGGTGCAGATTGATCCACTTCAACATACCTCAGAATCTGTCCTACAGTCTACATTCACACAGCGGCTGCCAGAGCCATAGCAAACTAACACAGGCTGGGCTGTTAACGTTCCACATCACCCATACCTCATGCCTTTACACACACACACACATACACACACACACACACACACACACACTGTACCCAGTTCAGCTGAAGATGGTCACCGGCTGCACAGAATTGAAGCTGCTCTTAAATTAAGCCACACAAATCCACCAAAAAGTGCTGAGTGTGCCAGGTGGATGTGATAAAAAGGATTACATAACGGTATGTAGGAAGCCTGTCGAGAACAGTCTGAGGTTTTTTAAACATTTCAGGGAGACAATTATTCCAGAGGAGGTGAGAGCCACATATAGCCATAATGCAAATATAGTTAAAAGCTGAATAATATCAAAATCACATTTACCAGGAACTGAGTGATTTTAAACATCACTGCAAAAAACACAACAAAAACTGAAAAAACAATTGAGGTGGTTGATGATACAGAAAGTCGATTACAGATTTGGAATATAAAGAGAGGTTCTGCATCTCGAAGTAATGGCTGATAATAGCTGTAATTTCTGAACGATTAAGCTGCAGACGCCACGTTGAAGACTTGATTTTTAGTTTATTAAATCACTATTACACAACTGACACTATTTCTGAGCAATTAGCGGCAGATGTTATTTAAAGCTTCCCTGCCAATCTTACTGTTTGAGCAGGCAGATGCATTAAGTGGGAGTTTTAATTGGTTTATAATCTAACAGCAGGAGCTTATTGTGAGTCTGGCTGAGGAAGGTAGATGTTTACAGTTCCTGTTCCTGTTACAGCTGCATATTAAATAAAAAATCACTAATAATGTACACTTATAGATTTTATTGCAGCTTGCCTTAGAAAAAAACCTTTAAACATTAAAAACGGTTAAAAGAATCAGTAAATTAATGCAGTAAAAAAACAGATATATGGGAGGTTTTGAAATTAGAATTTATTTAGAAATTGTGGCAAGTGCAGCAGTACAGGATGCTGACTTAAACGTGTGATTGTGGATGTGCTGATGAAAAAAGTCACACCCTGACACGTCTATTCTTGTTTGTAGAATTTGATTTCAAAAAGATCAGTGTTGATTACATGTCAAATTTGAGAGTATCTCTATAGGGGTAGGTCCTCGAATATATTGTTCTCAAGTCCACTTAACAGTTTTTCTTTATCTTCATTTAGTCAAGACAACTCACCATTAGCTCCTATTTTTGCTAGTCTAAAGATAGTACATCTGGTTCTCCACCTCTGACATAGGCTACATAGGCTGACCCTTTTGGCCATTTTCACCCATCATGTGCTCGGCTTCCATTCTTTCATACAGGTATAGACAAGACACTACAATAAACTGTATTATAAACCCATGTGGCATGCCTCAAGGTATCTGTATGTGTTTGTTCTCATACACTGCCTTAGTTGTAGGTGACTTATTATATCCGAATCTACATTATTATTTCAAACCAGTGAAGTTCTTTAAATCAATTTCGATTCAAGCAAATTAAGAGGTGGAAAATACACTACATGTGCAGTTAAAGTGAGTCAGCCAGTTTGAACAGATGAGTTTTTAGGGCGGATTTTAATGTAGAAATGACGTTGGACTTTCAGGTGTGTGGGGACAGGGAGGTCCAGATCCTGGGGCTGAACCGCTGGAAGCCTTAACGCCCATGGTGCTGAGCAGGGAGGGAGGGAGGCGGGCGGAGAGACCGGATGAGGATGAGTGCAGGGTTTTATTGAGAGTTGAGGTGAGACTATGGACTATAAATATATGTAAGTTTTTAATATTTCTATGTTTGGCTTGTGTGTGCATGTTATATCAGTCCCTGGGTGGAAGAGTGTGTCCTCTGAAACAACAAGTAGTGGCTCTCACATGTTCACCTGCTGCTTTTCAGCAGTAATGGAGTAGGTCAGGAACAAGAATTTCTGTTGCTGGTTTTTGGACACTAACAATGAGAAAAAGAAAAAAGGTATAAAGAGAACAGCAGTCTGTGTCAGGAGAGTTGCAAAAATGTAAAGAAAAATCAACAAGAAATCAGGTGTCTATCACTATTCCTGCTCATTAAAGGATTTTTACTTCATCATAGTGCCCCAGTCTTTTTCAGTTCTAAGTCCCATTAACATGTTTTTTTTTCCAGAATTGCTTGTTTTTTTCCCTCTTTGTACAGATGCATGGAGACGATTCTGTCATGCAGTTTGTGCCTATGTCGGTTTCTTGCCATTTAATTGTGCATGTTTTTTTTACTAAAATCACGATTTTGTGTAATTTATTGTAACCAAAAAAGAAAGATGCATTTAAAATATTTACACCACTCAGAAAATACAGTATTAAAAATTATATGTATATATATATATATATATGGGCGACACGGTGGTGCGGTGGGTAGCACTGTTGCCTCACAGCAAGAAGGTCGCAGGTTCAAGACCGCCTTGGGCCTGGGTCTGGGGCCTTTCTGTGTGGAGTTTGCATGTTCTCCCCGTGTCTGCGTGGGTTTTCACCGGGTACTCCGGTTTCCTCCCACAATACAAAAAACATGCTCAGGTTAATTGGTAAACTCTAAATTGCCCATAGGTGTGAGTGTGAGAGTGAATGGTGTGTGAATGGTGTGTGTGCCCCACGATTGGCTGGCGACCATCTGGGGTGTATCCCTGCCTCTCGCCTTAACGCGCTGGGATAGGCTCCAGCAGACCCCTGCGACCCCGAAAGGGAATAAGCGGGATAGACAATGGATGGATGGATATATATATATATATATTCTCTAGAAATCTAGAAATCCTTATATTTTGTGTTGAAATGAGATGTTCATGTTCCACACTAAGCGTGTTTCATAATTTCACTGCACAGATGGATATACTAACACTCTTCTTGGAGAGAGTAGTATCAGAACATATGGGCTAGACATACACATACACACACACAAATACACAACCAGATATGTATCACAGCTGTGTAAAACAATGGACAGACTCATCTCGTGGCTGCTGTGTAGGAGTATTCTGACTGATTCTTGGCAGTCAGAGCTGCGAACATGTGTGAAAATACACACGAGTCAACACTCCCAGCGAGAGTAAAACATAACAACACAAACGGCAGAAAAATCAATAAAATCAAAGTATAACCACTGTGTTCACTTTTAAGTGTTCCGTGAGGTTGCCCTCACGTACACTTCCTTTGATGCTGGAAACCTTAAAAAGCATGAATTCACCTTCCAGTGGTATGACACCACCTAATTATAGAAAGCGGCTTCCAGAAAAAAAAAGTCAGGAGGAGAGAAAGTATTTTGGCTGTGTCTTTGACAGTTTGCAGATAACTTCTCTGTCTGTTCATTTGCTGCAGGCCGATAGCTGCAGAAAGTCGCGGAGACAATAGATAACAGTTCTCGTGCTGCGATTAGTGGCAGTCGTGGGAGGAAGTTGATATTTCAGGACACGCCAAATAAATCGGATTAACAAATCGAATTGACATGTTTACCGGGGTATTTATAGCTCCTATTTCATTGTAAAGTGGGGAACAAGGCTACTTTCACGGTCCAATTACATGTGAGGATATGGCTGCCGGCTACATGTGCCTACACAACTTAACAAATCAGACTCACATTGTTTTGTACTCCAAATTAATCAATCTTGATTATGCGGAGTACCAACAGTTTTTTTTGAGTGGAAAAAAAATGAATAAATATACAAAATCATACCCTAAGATAAATGTAACAATGAAAATTGAAAACCCATATAATAATTTGATTTACATGTACTTCTCAAAACATTAGCATATTGTGATAAAGTTCATTCTTTTCCATGATGTAATGATAAAAATTAAGCTTTCACATATTTTAGATTCATTACACACAGCTGAAGTAGTCCAAGCCTTTTATTGTTTTAATATTGATGATTTGGGCAGAATGCTTCAATAGCGGCCTTAAGCTTATCCGCAGTCTTGGGTCTGGCGTCTCTCAACTTTCTCTTCACAATATGACATGCAAACTTTGCTTTCATCCAAAAATAGTACTTTGGACCACTGAGCAACAGTCCACTGCTGCTTCTCTGTAGCCCAGGTCAGGCGCTTCTGCGGGCTGTTCCTGGTTCAAAAGTGGCTTGACCTGGGGAATGCGGCACCTGTAGCTCATTTCCTGCACACACCTGTGCGCGGTGGCTCTGGATGCTTCTACTCCAGACTCATCCCACTGCTTCCACAGGTCCCCCAAAGTCTGGAATCGGCCCTTCTCCACAACCTTCCTCAGGGTCTTCTCGTTGTGCAGCGTTTTCTGTCAAACTTTTTCTTTCTCACAAGCTTCCCACTGAGGTGCCTTGATACAGCACTCAGGGAACAGTTTGTTTGTTCAGAAATGTCTTTCTGTGTCTTACCCTCTTGCTTGAGCGTGTCAATGACGGCCTTATGGACAGCACTCAGGTCGACAGTCTTACCCATGATTGCGGTTTTGAGTAATGAACCAGGCTGGGAGTTTTTAAAAGCCTCAGAAATCTTTTGAAGGTGTTTAGAGTTAACTCGTTGATTCAGATGATTTTGGGTTTTCATGAGCTGTATCCCAAAGTCAGCAGTATTAAACAATAAAAAAAACCTGAAACATTTCAGTTGGTGTGTAATGAATCTAAAATATATGAAAGTTTATTTTTTATAATTACATTATGGAAAAGAATTAACTTCACCACAATATGTTAATTTAAATGCAAAAACTGTCACATTCTGTCAACTAGTTTTATATTCTAGGTTGATTAAATGTATAAAATTGTTTTTTGTCACACCAATTTTTGTCAAAAAATACACAAAATAATGATTTTTAACCCAAAAGATAATAGAAGTGGACTTTCAAATGACAAGAAACCAATATAAACACAAAATGTCGCTCTGTGTCTGTCTCTTTAATATCAGTGTGTGACATTATAAAATCATGTCAGTATAACACAAGCCATTTTAATACAGAGCTTCTGAATATTGTGAGCATTTCTCTATGGAGTGTTTGATTCATGGTGTGGTATTTATAGATCACACAGACCTGCTCTATAGTCACAAAAACAACAAAAACATCAATTTGCATCATACAGGAATATATATAATGTATTTGACCTTTAAAATGGAAACACACACATCATTTATCACATGTTTACAGACATAGCAGCTTGTCACTTTCCCTTTTTTCTATGCCATCTTTCCTGTGAATATGTATTTTTATAGAGTTATCTATACAATAGCTATATCTTTTTCCATTTCATTCTCTATAATATGCAGTGTGTGATGTGTGTATTTATCTAAAGCTACGTTGGATACTGTTGCTCTCAATGTGCCTCAAAACTCCTTATATACTTGAGCACAATGACAATGGAGGCTTTCTATTCTATTTCTAACATGTGTTTCTCCATACATGACATATTGTACACAATAGGCAGCTCAGACTCTGCACATAATAGACGTGACACCAGGGAGGCACGTGTTTACTGCATGGGTGAACGGGGAGTCAGTGAGCTGTAATAATCCTTGTTTTAAAGCTTTTGTCTTGTGTGGAGAATTAGCTGGTATATGTTGTTCTATTCTATTATCATATTCCAGTCCATGTGGAAATCTGCAGGCTGAAGGAAAGTCTAGGCGCCGCAGGGCTGCAGCTCCCTAATTGCAGCCGTCAGTTGATAATTCTGTCTTGTTTCACGCCTCCTCCAAGAGCGCTGCATCCCATCTTAAATAAATAATAATTTATTATGAATAATCTTTATTTGGTATGTGGTCAGGGCAGCCAACTTCATGACTAAATTGGTGCAGTGAGAAAGCAGAGTGTCCTTGGGTTGAAGCTGTGATTTTAAGGTAAGGATCACACATAAAGGTCAGAAATATCCTCTGGAAAACAAGTTCCGCCAACAGTATCATCATTTTAAACGAATGTCACAGTATTTTATACAAGGATAAACACTATTAGTGTTTGTTTGTTTGTTTTTTTGTCGTAGTTCTTCCTGTGTGCAGTTTTGTGATGTACTGAAGGTGCCAGAATGTGCAAAGCTTTAAATGTGACCTGCAGGTAACTGTCTGTTTAGTTGCGAATGCACACACACACCCACACACACACACACAGGTGGTCATTCCAGCTGTATCAAAAGTCAGACACCACGTTGTTGTTAAAGCTTGCGGACATTGAATGTTTTAATATTTGTGGTGACGAAGTAATATTCTGACCAGCTCCTTATAGTTGAAGCAATGTATTTTATTCCCTGTGAGCAACACAGTGACTTTAACTGATTATGATTTCCATGTAATCCTCAGCAGTGACGGGTCACAAAAGGAGGTGGCCTGAATTTTTTTTTTTAGTGCTGTTTTACTGCATCCACTTACCTCTCTCTGAAAAGATAAACTCATTCACACTTACGCAACAGTGATTTAGCAACAGAGTGTAACTTTTGTAGCTTTTGCAGCTGTAGCATGGAGACACAGTAAGACTCAATTACAATTCCTCATCAGAATAAACTATGAGGAACTAGGATTATTTTTACTTTTTCTAGCAAATTTTGGGCATCTATTTTTTTAAATTGAATAACACATCTCATTCTAGTTGACTAAACACAAAGGGTATGATCTACTAATGGTTTGCATGTGTAAAAACATGCACACAATGCACTCAAAGCACACATATATATGCACAAACTGATCTTGTAACATTGCAAACTGAGAATTGCATGTTTCAAATGTACAGAAAAATGTATCCAGTTAGTACTTTTGCCTCAATGGATATACAATAATTTACAGGCCATTGTTCAAACACCTGAGAGGAGAAAATGTTAAAAGGTAAACGTAACACTGTGTACTTTATATGATGGAGACTGTGTCTGAATTTAATCTGTTTTAAGTTTTGGTGCAAACAGCTGCGTATAAAGAATCTGCACAGGTGGAGATCCAGTAAATCAGTCTGACTGAATGAAATGAATATGGGTGATTCTGCTGTTTACAGTTGCTTTATACTGTACATACATTAACTATCAAAATGTGTGGCCACATACGAGCTGAGAAACATTGTAATTATTGCTGAAATGAAAATAACAATATGTAGCTTGAACAAATCAGTTAATTCCTTTATTTTGTGATTAACCTTTAAACCACCCAGACATTTCCGGAAGGAAAGTTAATTCCAAACTCTATTAAAACACATACAACCCTCATTTAAAAACTGCTGACTCCACTATGATCGCACCTATTATTTATGCAGTTATTCTCAGTAACTCATCCATAAAACACCAATATGCAACATATGTACTCTTTTCGAGTGCACATGCAAATTAGTCCCCTTTAATTGTGATGTCAGTAGCTCAGACCCTAAGTCTGTTAGTCTTGCGTAACCTCTAAGAATATTAAGACTAAAACTAGACTGAAATGTGTTCCACTGACTAAAACAAAACGAGTGAAACCTAACCTCAACTAAAGGTAATTTTCACATGAGACTAAAACCTATTCTTCGGTACTGTGTAGCTTAGTGAAATGCTTTGAATACCACAGTCAGCAAAGTGTTTACATAGAGGGTGTGAGAGTCGTATTGTATCACTGAGGATCTCTGTCCTTACGCATAATCAAAGCTTCCCCTCATAATTACTGGAGTAGATTAAAAATAGCAAAGCGAGAGCATGCAGTATGCTCCACTGTCAGGATCCTCAGCCTATCAGGGCCTGTGGGCAGCATATGTGGCCAGCTCATCTGCTACCATCCCTGTTTCCCTTTATACCGCCGCATGTAAAAGCTGCATCCTCTGCTCCTGTGCTGTGTGGCGGCAATGACACGCCACAGCCCGCTGATCCTTTCTTGGGCGGTCGGCAGTAGCCTGCGGTGAACAAAATGTCGACATCTTGGCTGAGTTCATGTTCCCGCTCTTTACTTCAGGGAGTTTTTCGGACGTTTTCGTGTCGCTGTGCCCTAGATAGTCATAAGTCAGACCTCAAAGCACCGTTTAAATAGACTGAGTGCCAGTGGGGACTCTGATATGAGCGTTTGATACCGTTGAACCAAGTGACCAAGATCACTGGGCTGAGAGACTCTCATAGAGAGGATGAAAGTGCAACAGGGATCGACCAAATGTTCCCCAAAGCAAGCAGATGATTTTAGGATTTAATTTCTAAATACTGAGGTGAATATTTGACGCAGCTGCAGATGATACAGACATGAGAGATGTTGATAGATAGTACGGAAGTCTAGCTCTGTACTGGGATGTCCTCTGGAGTCGGTGGTGGTGGTGGGAGAGAGGAGGATGTTGGCAAAGCTGACATCCATCATGGACAACCCCCATCACCCTCTGCATGGGGTAGTGGGTGCGCTTAGCAGCTCCTTCAGCCAGAGACTCAAACACCCTCGCTGCAAGAAGGAGCGCTTTCGCAGATCATTCATCCCGACAATAAGACTTTATAACAAAACATAAACCTCACTGTAGTCACTGTCACTTTTTCACTGGTCACTTTTTCTCTTCACACACACCCTGCACCTTAAGTGTGCATTAGCTATGTATGTGTACATGTGGGTATGTGCGTGGATATGTATGTCCATATATATATATGCAAATATGTGTGTATGTGTATGTATGTAGGTATGTACGTCCATGTATGTATGTATATATGCCTTGCTTATGCATACTTTTTTTTTTCTTACTATTTATTAGCATTTTCTCTCCAATCTGTCGATAATGCATACTGTGTATGCGCATTAACAAATTCTGGAATTTGTACATTGTGTTGTGTGTTTTTTTTATTTTTTTTTTTAAAAATTTTTATCTTCTTCAACTTTATTTTTCTTTTTCTTTATCTGTAACGCTGCAGTAACACACAAATTTCCCCGTTGTGGGATCAATAAAGTTTATCTATCTATCTATCTATCTATACTGTATGTTGTTACTACAATGGTGTCAAACATGTGAAGGAGAACTTTGATTTCTAAATTGTGGTGATGCAGGATATGAATGTACCTTCTTCACCAATGGCTCCCACTTTAGTTTGCATGTACATTTGAAAATCATCAAGTAAAACAATCTCAGGTCAAACTCATTTTTCCATGCATGTTCCTGTTTTATTCATTGCTTTATTTCCTTAGTGCCTTTTTTTTGCTTATTTAAAATTGTGCAGCTCTTTTGTTATATATTTATTATATAGTTTGTAATATATTTGTCTTTACATTTCTGTAAATTGACAAACTCTTGTACCTACATATATTGTATGTAGCTATCTCCTTGTATTTAACACATTGTTCTTCCTTGTTTTTCCTTGTGACGATGTGAAGGTCTAAAAACAGGAGATACTGTATCACTGTTGAACAAACTGTCAGGTATTTCATTGACTCTGTGATTTGTGATTTTGTGCAATACAAATGAAGCTGATTGGAGTTGACTTGAACATTCTGAACTGATACATATATGATAGGATGAGTGCTGATTAAAAGTTGTAGTTAGGATACAAGATTATATACAAGATCTAAGGTAGTTTATGTCTCAGCTATGGGTTCAGGAATTGCTTCGGAAAATAGGAGATTTTTCTATATTTGAACCTTAAGTGAAGATAAACAAGCAGTTAGGGGAGAATTTATCTGTAATGAGGTTTCCTGTTTCCCACTACATTTGTTTGGATTTAGAAAAATTGTTTTTTCAAGATTTTTCTAAACATTGCTATGTATTTGTCTTTCAAAGAAATGGATGCTTGGCTCCAAATATAAGTATTTAAATGTAATCTTATATAATATAAACTACAAACGTTTGGAGGATGCTGTTTGTAAATAACCTGTCAGGTTCAGACCATCGTCCGCTAGGAATTCAAGTGGTGGGTTAGAACACCAGCGTTTTCACTTCCTGCAAAGCTGCAATTCAAAAGTCAGTGATGTTGCACTTCTGCACTGACACAAACTTTATCAAACACTCCAGCAACAATAACAGTTTGTCCCCGACTGCATCAGATTCATCAACCAGGTCGTGACCCCCACTCACTCAGATTCTCTTAGTGTAGAGAAGTCATCATTTCTATGCCACATTAACGCAGCCACTGTAATTTCACTGACTACATGTGATTACGCCATTCTGCTTGGTATTTTTTAATTGCCCATTTTATTTATGCATTTATATTTAATTGTTATGCAGCACCACACCTACGTACTTTACTTGTCTCGGAACTAAACCTGATTCTGATGCTTACTTACACACAGCCTGAATAAGTCACGATTACACAAATCAACACTCCTAATACTCCTAGTACTTGCGTGGGTGTATCTGCTCTATCTCTCACATATATTCTCGCATACAGCTGGACACATCAGCCTCACATTTTTGTGAATGTTGACGAATCTGTGCCTAGGGATCTCTCATGGTTGTGGTGATTCACAATATTTAAGAAGCTATTTTTTTCATTGCTGTTGACTGCTGACTCCTCTTCTTCAGGCAAACGTGATGATCTCATATGGCAGTGTAATATATTTTTTTTTCATGTCCCCCCCCAAAAGTTATTCTCTAAAAATATATTGTTTATTAATAAAATGGTATTTTTCACCCCTGCCTGCTCAGTACTTTTTAGTATTCTCTTAAAAACCTTTTAGTTTTTCCTTTTATTCTTAATTTTTCTGTTATTATAATAAATGATTGGTCTGAATGTGTATGTTTGTTCCCAAAAAAGTAAAATAAGTTTTATTATAATTTTATTATTATTTATAGGTTTGCTCTTTACAAATGATGTGGAAAACATGTGCAGCTATTTCTATCTGTCTGATGACCAACATAAACTAAATCAATTGGTTAGACAGTTTTAGGACCTGAGGCTACAACAAGGCACCATATAGAATTTACTCTGGTTACAGGTTCATAATGTAACCTGCATGTTGTCTCCTCTTCTTTCCTGTTGCTCTTCAGACACCTGGCAGAGCTTTGCATGCTGCTGAGTGCACTTTTCTTTCTCTCTGGGAAATGTCATGAATGTTTCAAAGGCTCCTCGCAGACTTTACTTAAGGCGTGTCTTTATTCCCCATGATATCAGTCTAGTGGGTGAGGATGAGGTTTGTACGTCAGATTTGTGTGCATGTGTTTTCACCATGTGGAAGCTATAAAACTTGCTAAGATTCTGTGTGGACTTACAGTTGCATTGATTTGTAAACTGTTTTGTAAACTGTAGCATCTGAGGTTACCAGTGCAGACCACAGTTTTATATATATATATATATATATATATATATAGATTGATTTGACACAATAAGAAATACAGGAATTACAAAATGATGCGAGACAGTGTTACATATTTGAAGAAAATATACAGTATTCTCAAAAATTGAGGTAGAAAACGCACACACTGCTTGATTGATGACATCTGACACATGTTGATACAAGAATTCAAACATAGTGAATGTCCTACTTCAAAAGAAAAACACTGTCTAAGACCCAAAAAATCTACAGCATCATGTCACACAACTCATGTTTATGTGTGTGTGATAAAGTTTTTGTGAAACATGAACACATTCATTCACTGTTCAAAAGCTCTGCTGATATATGTTTCCAAAGTCATGTAGAACAAATATGTTTCATGCAGACACCATTTTTAAGCAACACTGAGATTTCATGAATGGAAAATGTTTAACACGTTCTCCACTCACCCTCCAATTAATGAAGGCTTCTTTTAAAGGCACAATCTTGTCTAATTTCATTAAAGCAAATGATTCCAACAATATCAGATTTTTTTGCTCATAATTCAAATTTTAATCGAATCAAGTGGCTGCCCAAAATCCATGTTTACTGTGTTTTGGTCTTTAACTGAATGATGGCAAACTTAAAATGTCTGGACCTTAAAGTGTAAGTAAAGGTTTTTGGATGTTAAGCCTTATTTTAACAATTTTGGTCAATGCCGTCTTGTGATTTAATTGAGAACTCTTGAAGCAGAAAATGACATATTGTGCATTTGAAACTAGAGAGAGCTACAACTGGAGATAAACTGACATAAATAATACTTGATCCTAGCACAGAGCTTTAATTCAGTATTTCCTCCTGTTTGAAAAGAATATGCGATGTGCCACAGAACAAATGTTTTTCATTATTCAAACATCAACTTTGTTAATATACAGAAATCTGCCTGCTTTCTGTTTTCCTAGAAAGCCCTGGGATGCTGTTTCCTTTGTCACTACATCACCTGAAGCCAGGAAGAATTTGTGGCATGAGCAGAGAAGCAGTGTGGACTTGAACAGCCCATCAAGTACTGCCCTCGAGTCTCACACACTGAAATGATGGAGCTGACTCTCCAAGGGGCCAGAGAAGCAGCAACAGTGATTCCCTGTCAGTCCCTGTCTACAGGCCTGCTGTGTACAATCAAAGAATCTTTATCTGTCACGTGATCGTGGTTTTATCACAGTGAAGTATAATCCAGTGAAATGCTTCACTTGCTCATCAAATTAGCAATGAAGTTAAGAGCATGACTGGAGGATGGCAGAGGGGTCCTCCTGAGCCCCTCAGAACTGGCCTGGTGCACCTGGTACCTCTCAAACCTCCTCCTCAAAAAATAAAGAAAGAGAAATAGTGGTGGTCAGGATCCACTGCATTTACCTTATATATTCATCCAGGGTTGAGATTGTTGCAGTATTAGTCGGGATAAGAGGCTGCTGTTCATCCTCAACACCTACTCAAACTATAAAAACTTCAAACCCCCACATGCTGACAAGTGATACACAGCCCAACGTCAGCTAATATTATTCAAACTGTATTATGGGTCACTTCACCAACAAGAGCCTTTGATCTGTTTTAGTCTTAAGCATTTCTCCATGGTAATCAATGCTGTCCCCTCTTCTTTAGACTCCTTTCTGCAGTTTGGATATTTAAAAGTCATCCTGCAGGATGTCCCACTGTCCAGGTCTTGGTCCAGGATGTTTCACAGGAGCTCCTTCCTGTCACAGCCATCACTGAGTGCCCCATCTCCCTCCTTTTGAGGGTCCACGCTGCGTTAAACCTTGAGAGCCTCGTGCACGCCCACAGCAGACAGCCGGCGGTTGATGTTGCGATACCTGCAGCGGAGGAGGTCACGGTATGTGGAGCGCAGATCTCGGTTGAAGAAGGCGTAGATAAACGGGTTCATCAGGGAGTTGGCGTAGCCCAACCAGAGCAGCGTGCGCTCCAGCCAGATGGGCACGCAGCTGCACTCCACACCACAGATGAAGGGCCTGGCCGTGGACAGGATGAAGAAGGGCAGCCAGCACACGGCGAAGACCCCCACGATCACCCCCAGCGTGGTGGCCGCCTTCTGCTCCCGCTTGAATATGGAGATGTTCCGGCGCTCGCGGTTCAGCAGGCGGGACAGGGCGGCGCACTCCTCTGCTACGCCGGGCGGCTTCAGTCCCTGCATCCGCAGCGTCTCATTAGCCACTGTTTCGAGGCGCTCGCGGCGTGAAAGGTCGGTGAAGCGGTGCTTGGCTCCACTCTTGCGGGCTGCCCTGAAGATCTTGTAGTACATGATCAGCATGACCAGCATGGGGATGTAGAAGGCGACAGCTGTGGAGTAAATGGTGTAGCCAAAGTCTTGGCTGATGAGGCACACGCCAGCTGTGTGAACGTTTTTGGCCCATCCGCAGAAAGGTGGCAACGTGATGGATGCTGACACCAGCCAAACCCCGAGAATCATCTTGGCCATCAGCTGGCCATTCTGCCGGGCTGGGTACGTGAGCGGCCGTGTGATCCCCAGATACCTGTAAGGAGCAAAATGTAGAATGTTACAGCCCAGTCAGCAGGGACCTGGAGAGGGAACATGGAACACAACACAATTTGTAGCATCACTTGTTGAATTGAGGAAAATGTAACAATAAAAGATACACTAAATAAAATATATATATATATATATATATATATATATATATATATATATATATTACCTTAAACATATTGATGCATTTTATCGCAGGAACATTTGTCAGGTCATGGTGCAACTTGGTTCAACAATTACACCAAAGCACACAGCTCCGACTAAAACAATGAAAGTTCTGCTTGACATATTCAAACCACCCGATGGAAGTGTCGGCAATGGCGTTGTTTATTGCAAACTGTGCAGAAAAAGATTTTCCATTTCACTGAATCACCATTACTATGATACCATTTAAAATGCAAAACATGTCACAGCAAGCTGTTTCTGGTTCTGGTTCTGGTCCGAAAACAAAGAACTCAAACAGATAACTAGCTTCATCAGGAAGAAAATCAGTCAATTGAGGAATTTCCCCAGATTATAACCCACTATCAGTGGTTGAAGATCAGAGTTTAGAAATTGTGTTATTGATAGCGAAGGGACTTGATTAGATATTATATATCAATAATAGATATTAGATATCTAAGATGTATATAAAAATCTTGTTTGTGTTTTTGACCTCACAGAACAGATAACAGCAGATAGCAACAGCGCCACATTGTGTTTTGGATGTTTTTTTCTGTGCTTTAGAACATCATCTGTGGAATAAAAAAAAAACAAAAAAACATCACAGCATTATTTTCGCTGATGGCAGCCGGTTCTTCTTCTTCACTATCTATCTGTGTGGGGCTAGGAGGAGGAGCCAACTTTTAACAATGATTTGCTGATTAAATTTAAATTACAGCTATGCATCTCAGGGTGGAGCACAGGGTAGCACTGTTGGTTCAAATCCTGGGGCTTCGGCCTTTCTCTGTGGAGTTTGCACTTTCTCTGACTTCCCCCACCACAGCTCAAAATGTGCTTAAATTAAATTGTCCATGGGTAAGAGTGTGTGAGTGAATAGTTTGTGTGCCCCATGATAAACTAGTGACCTGTTTGAGGTGTATCCTGCTTCTCACCTGGACTCCAGTAGACCCCAATGACCCTAGTGAGGGTGTAGAAAATGGATGGAAAAACATTCATCTCAAAAAGAGAAAATCAAGGATCAGCACAAAAAATCAGGGCTTCTTTCCATTGGCTAAGACTATTGTTCTTGCTCTTACCCAAATAAAGTAATCCTGTGTTTTGGACATGCAAGCAGGCGGGAGCCACGGTGCTCATAACCATATAATATCTGTTCTAATAGCATTTGTTTAGAGTAGTCTAATCATTTTGAGAACAGGACGTTCACTATAAGATGATCTGCACTCAGAAAGAAATCTGCTGCCCGTCTTCATTTAGAGGAAACCACTCACTTTTCATCAGAGGTCATAAACACCACCATTGCCTGCAGAGCCATTAGCTGCTTTTCATTGGCGGGTGAAGAGGGAGCTGTCAATCACCCCAGGTGGGATTTCAAATAGCAACGGGAAGTGTCAGGAAAAGAACACGGAAAGCGGAGTGAAAGACTTTGTACATAAGTGATAAAATAGCCTCTATTCTCACAAAATGATGACTCTGTGTGTACAGCTCAGCGTGTTTCTGCTGTTTGCTCCAAGCCTCAATTAGCATCAGATGAGTCACTGGTGCAAGCTGAGACTCCTGCAGCGGTTTGCTGGTGAACTGCTGCAGGAGATGGGTGGTGCAACAAAGTACTCCTTTTCCTATGTAAACGCATATATCAGAATGTAAAAATGTGTCATTACGAGTGAAAATACTTAAATTATAATCCTACTTCAGTCAGTATTACCAGATAAACATACTTAAAAGTACTAAGGTATATGTTTTACGATAAATTGTGTTGTGACTGCAAAAAAAAATGCATATATGAAAAACTGTTGCAATTTTAATGGTTCTATCTGGAGGAGGCGGAGCTAGTCTGAACGGCTTAATGAGGTCACAAGATAAATCTGAGGGGAAAATAAAAAAAGAAGTTCTGACATGCATTTTGCTTAAATTTTCTAAACGTTGCTTTTTTTCGTTTTTTTTCTTATTCAATACTTCATCTTACATAGATATGTATACTAATGTTATTGAAGGTAATTCAAGAGGAGCCTAGTGAAGACTCACTTGTCTTAGAGCAGATTCTTCTTTTTTTTTGGTCACTTTCTATCTGTGAGTGAAGTGAGCATAGAGACGTTGCCTTAACTGAAAGCTGCTTTGTGGAAGGGCTGTCTCTTCAGGAGACAAGCAGTGGCTGTTTCTAACCATTAGTCTTTGTATATTGCTCTGTTTGCTTTACACAGAGTGAATGAGAATTCTGAAAAGTCCCCATTGTTCACTCAGTGATCAAAGCAATTATTTATCTTCTGGCTGCAGTGATACAGCAAATATATATATATATATATATATATATATATATATATATATATATATATATATATATATATATATACAGTGATCCCTCGCCACTTCGCGGTTCACTTATCGCGGATTCGCTATTTCGCGGATTTTCATAATGCATTTTTTTTTTTTTTTTGGTGCATTGTGTTCTGCATTCTGATTCGCTAAAAACTCACTTTCGCTTCTTGTATCAAAACATGCTACGAATTGTGCTATCATTTTGTCGTCTCGTTTGCAAAGAAGAAAAAAGAGCGACAACAGCTGCCTATCACTATGTTCTTCTCCCGAACAAACACACCTGCACCGCGGACTTCAGAAGAAGAGAACACTGCAGAGCGCAGTCAGGATGCAGCGGCCCCGTCTGAAGAGCAGTGAAACGGCCTACACGCGAGTCACTGTATTTGTATACATGTGTAATAAACCTTTTAATTTATCAACAAATGCCAGAGGATTTGAACACACCCACAGAGACAAGAATCAGTTATAAAAATATATACTTTATTTATTCCATTTAAAAGGGTTTTAAATTAAGGCACAGGAGAGAGCAGCTTTAGGCACACGGCACACAGGGTTAAATAACCAGGAGGGAATTTGCAGCTACAGAGCCTCACAAGAAGGCTAGATAGGAAATAGACTAGCGTACACCTCAATTTAAGTTCACACCTTCACGACAGTCACTGCATTCTCTGATCAAACACCACACCACTGCACGCTTTAACCATATAACACACCACGGCAACCGTTGCTTAGCAACCGCATACTGTTTACTCCTCCCCCAGGCTTTCACTCCCAGTTGCCGAGCCTGCCGCTACCCCGCGCAATCTAAAATACAGAAATACATAAGAGAACAATAATAAGGAGACAAAGAAACAAAAATGTATGTAATAAAATACTCAGCTCGCCCGTTGGCGAGGACCCCCCCCGGGGTCTTCGCTTAACGCGCCGTCCGACCCCCCGGGGGAACAGTGCTTTGTCGGCGGCGCTTGTCTCTGCTCTGGAGCCACTACAGCACCCGTGGCGAAGTGCTGCGGGAAGACGGCTGCGGAGGAAGGCGGCTGGCGACCCCACTAATGCCCCGGCCCTGGCTATCTAAAGGAGGCGACCAGCCTCCCCTCCTGACTCATAAACTAGCTCCCCTGCCTTTCTTTCTTCACGCCGGCAGCCCTAACCAGCTGCGAGCGCCCCTCCCAACCCAACGGGGTCTCAGCCACCAGACAGCGGAAACTCCACACAACCGAGAGAAAAAGCATCCTCAAAACTGAGTGTCCTTACTTTTAAAGCTCCCCTCCGGTGGCGTCCCTCAGGTGTTTCTCATCGTTAATTAGGGTGTGTGCCCGTGTGTGTGTGTGTGGGCTGCAGGGAGACAGCTCCGCCCACTGTCTCACTACACTCTCCCCTCCCATGGCAGAGAGGACTTGTCCTCAAGTCAGTTTCAATGGTCCTGATAGTCACGGGACCACACTGGGGGTCTCCGCTGGCGCTGCGGTCTTCTTCCTTCGGGTCCCGACTCCTCTTGAGGCCTTGATCCACTACTGGGAGTCTGTGCAGTGATGCTTAGCTGCTGCTGTTGTGAAAAAGGGGCATCACTCACCTCCGCACCAGCTTGCAGCTGACTATGTCCCACCTCCAATTCTGCACTTCCTTCCACAGTCCCCGGATGTCGCCCCTGTGCAGGCGCTGGCTCCCTCTGGTACTGCTCCTGCCCCGCAGGTCTTCTTGCAGTGGCTGCACTGGCCCTGTTGCCGGGTTGTCCTCCTGGATCCTGCTGCCTCCGGTAGACCCAACTCGACCCCCACTGGACATCACGCTGGCTTGCTGGTACCCTGGCTATCTAAAGGAGGCGACCAGCCTCCCCTCCTGACTCATAAACTAGCTCCCCTGCCTTTCTTTCTTCACGCCGGCAGCCCTAACCAGCTGCGAGCGCCCCTCCCAACCCAACGGGGTCTCAGCCACCAGACAGCGGAAACTCCACACAACCGAGAGAAAAAGCATCCTCAAAACTGAGTGTCCTTACTTTTAAAGCTCCCCTCCGGTGGCGTCCCTCCGGTGTTTCTCATCGTTAATTAGGGTGTGTGCCCGTGTGTGTGTGTGTGGGCTGCAGGGAGACAGCTCCGCCCACTGTCTCACTACACATGTAATAGTTGCTAATTGTAAAAAAAAAATAAAGTTTTCTATTTCGCGGATTTCACTTATCGCGGGTCATTTTCGGAACGTAACCCCCGCGATAAACGAGGGATTACTGTATATATATATATATATATATATATATATATATATATATATATATATGTTTGCATTTAGAATGATTTGCAAATGAAAAAAAGGATACTATCTCTACCTCTGTTCATTCAAACCTTCTCTCTACAGTGAGTCTAAGATTTTGTTTTGTTTTACTGATAAAACAGCAGTTTTTTACATTTCATTCAGACTCTTACATAAGCTACACTGAATCACCCAGACTACTTCATCCCTCACATTTCTCTGTGAGCAGCCACAAACTCTAAACTGCTGTCAGGTAGTCTGTGAATAACTTCAGCCTCTACGTTATAAGATAATTGGTGATTGCCACATGGCACAATGGTTAGGTTAACTAGAAAGGTCATAGGTCAAAATTGAGTACACTGTAACGGTAAACTGTGTTAAAATGCACATGTCTGAGTGAATTATGATGTAAAGCATAAGGGTCAGTTCACCCACATAAAAACATCTATTTCTTCATATGTTCCCATCTCTCCCCATACACACAGTCACTAATGACTAAATCACACTTGAATTAGCTTTTAAATGCTTAAATACACCATGGATATGTGAGCATATGGTGCTATATTGTGTGTGTATTACAAAAAGCTCTTTTGGAATTTAACTTGCTTCTGTCTGCCATAACCACAAATGTCTGTTTTCCATACAAACACTTTCATGTCCATTGTAAATAAAATACAAACAAAACATTCAGTGGCTTGTGAAACTATTTGGCTCCCTTTAACTTTGTGACCTTTTGCCACATTTCAGGCTTCAAACATAAAGATATAAAACTGTTTATTCTTGTGAAGAATCAACAACAAGTGGGACACAATCATGAAGTGGAACACACTTTATTGGATATTTTAAACTTTTTTAACAAATAAAAAACGAAAAATTGGGCGTGCAAAATCATTCAGCCCCATTGAGTTAATACTTTGTAGCACCACCTTTTGCTGCCATTACAGCTGCAAGTCGCTTGGGGTATGTCTCTATCAGTTTTGCACATCGAGAAACTGATATTTTTGCCCATTCCTCATTGCAAAACAGCTTGAGCTCAGTGAGGTTAGATGGAGAGCGTTTGTGAACAGCAGTTTTCAGTTCTTTCCACACATTCTCAATTAGATTGAGGTCTGGACTTTGACTTGGCCATTCTTACACCTTGATATGTTTTTTGGTGAACCATGCCATTGTAGCTTTTGCTTTATGTTTTGGATCATTGTCTTGTTGGAAGACAAATCTCTGTCCTTGTCTCGGGTCTTTTGCAGACTCCATCAGGTTTTCTTCCAGAATGTTTGACAGTGGGGATGGTGTGTTGAGGGTGAGCTGTTCTGCTTTTACGCCAAACATAACGTCTTGCATTGTTGCCAAAAAGTTCGATTTTGGTCTCATCTGACCAGAGCACCTTCTTCCACATGTTTGGTGTGTCTCCCAGGTGGCTTGTGGCAAACTTTAAACAACACTTTTTATTTTTATCTTTAAGAAATGGCTTCCTTCTTGCCACTCTTCCAAAAAGGCCACATTTGTGCAGTATACGACTGATTGTTGTCCTATGGACAGATTCTCCCACCTCAGCTGTAGACCTCTGCAGTTCATCCAGAGTGATCATGGGCCTCTTGGCTGCATCTCTGATCAGTTTTCTTGTATGAGCTGAAAGTTTAGGGGGACGGCCAGATCTTGGTGGTCTGATACTCCTTCCATTTCAATATTATTGCTTGCACAGTGCTCCTTTGGATGTTTAAAGCTTGGGAAATCTTTTTGTATCCAAATCCAGCTTTAATCTTCTCCACAACAGTATCTCGGACCTGCCTGGTGTGTTCCTTGTTCTTCATGATGCTCTCTGCACTTTAAACAGACCTCTGAGACTATCACAGTGCAGGTGCATTTATACAGAGACTTGAATACACACAGGTGGATTCCATTTATCATCGTTAGTCATTGAGGTCAACATTGAATCTTCTGGACAGAGTTTATTGCACTGAAAGTAAAGGGGCTGAATGATTTTGCACGCCCAATTTTTTGTTTTTTATCTGTTAAAAAAGTTTAAAATATCCAATAAAGTGTATAGTGGATAGATAGATAGATAGATAGATAGATAGATAGATAGATAGATAGATAGATAGATAGATAGATAGATAGATAGATAGATAGATAGATAGATAGATAGATAGATAGATAGATAGATAGATAGATAGATAGATAGATAGATAGTCCATATCAATGTCCATTCCCTGGATACTCACTGGTGCCGGTGGATTGCATGCCCGCCTGCGGGAAGTCCACCACCAGTTCCTTGGTTTTCCCCGTGTTGATCTGGAGATGGTTCCGCTGGCACCAGTTGACAAAATCCTGTGTAAGTTCTCTGTATTCCCTGTCGTCATCATTATCAATGAGGCCAACGATGGCAGAGTCATCGGAGAACTTCTGCAGGTGGCAGGTTGGTGACTTGTAGGCAAAGTCTGCAGTGTAGAGGGTGAAGAGGAACAGAGCCAGGACTGTTCCCTGTGGGGCCCCCGTAATGCAGACGACTGTGTTGGATACACAGTCCCTTGTCCTCACATACTGTAGACGGTTGGTGAGGTCGTCCAAAATCAAGGATGTGAGGTGACGGTCCACCCCAGTGTTCTCCAGCTTGTTCCCCAGGAGTGCTGGTTGTATCGTATTGAAGGCACTGGAGAAATCAAGGAACATGATTCTCACGGTGCCTCCAGGCTTCTCCAGGTGGAAAAGAGCACGGTGGAGGAGAAAGATGATAGCATCGTCCACCACGATGTCAGGCTGGTAGGCAAACTGGAGTGGATCCATCAGTGGGCTCACCAGGGGGCGGAGATAGTCGAGGGCCAGGCGCTCCAGTGTCTTCATCAGGTGGGACGTTAGTGGCACCGGCCTGTAGTCCCTTAGGTCCTTGGGGTGTTGCATCTTGGGGATGGGTACCACGCAGGATGTTTTCAACAGTTGTGGCACCTTCCCCAGTTACAGGCTCATGTTGTAAATATGCCCTACAATCCCACCCAGCTCGTCTGCACAGGACTTCACGAGCCTGGAACTGATGCCATCTTGACCTGCAGCCTTCCTCGCTTTCATCCTCCTGAGCTTGTTCCTCACCTGTAGTGCTGTGAGGGACAGGCTGGAGAGGGGGGGCTGTGTGCCGAGTGTGTTGGGGAGGGGATTGGGTTGATGGTGTGGAGTGTCCTTGATAGGTGTGAGCTCAGCCAGGGCTGAGAGGCGGAGGTGGAAGCGGGGGAGAGGGGAGGGCATTGTCCAGGAGGTAAAGTCAAGGGGGGCTGCAGCAGGGCAGGCTGGGACGGGGGTGGGGCAGATAACTGGTCAAACCGGTTGAAAAATACTACCACTGTTGATCCCCTGCCGTCTGGGATTTTGGTTCTTTGTAGCCCGAGATGATTTTAAGGCCTCTCCAGACTCCACTGATGTTATTCCTCTGCAGCTGATCCTCCATCTTCCTCCTGTAAATGTTCTTCGCCTCTCTAATCTTCCGCCTTAGCTCTCTCTGCACATTCTTAGCTCCTCCTTGTTACCTGACCTGAAGGCCCTCCTCTTCTCCTTTAGGAGAGCCTTTATGTCGGCATTAAGAGATGCATTATACAGATGCAAATGAAATGGATAATTTACAGTCTGCATAGAAAATTTAACTTGATAATTTTTGCATTGCAGCTATTTTTTTAGTTTATGTATAAATGAAGTAATATTGTTGAATGAAGTAATTTAATATAAAAAAAATAAATTAAAAAAGACAAAATTTTAAGTAAACCCTCTGCCCTTTTCAGCCCTTTAAAGGCCTCATATGTAGAAAGGTAGGATGACAAAAATGTCATTTGGTGTAAAACCTGGTAACAGATACTGTAGTTTAATTCTCGAAAAAAAGTTAAAAAATGAAAACCCATGCTATCAATGAGTTGGTTTACATATTTTAAATGGATCATTATTTTTTAGTTACATCATTTGAAACTTTTTGTCAAAAATCAATTAATTTTACTTTCTCATCTTACAATGATTCGCCACTGACTCAGATGTTAATAATATAAACTCTCTAAAGCAGTAGTGTGGAGACTTTATGGCCCTCGCAGCACAGCACACCACCTGTCCTGTAAACCACCCTATCCATGGTTTACAGGCTCTCACAGCACTGGAGATGATGGGTAGCTATTAGTGCCATGGTGACAAATGGATTCACCCTTCCAACAGTTAGAGTGACCATCCGTGTCAGAGCAGACTGCCCTTGAAGGTCAAAGCAAGAACCCTGCAGGCCCCGCAGAAGCCGGTACAGTAGGATACACAGAACATTACACTTAAAAGTGAATCCTGAAACTGAACTTTGAAAGGCTGCAAAAGGAATAATTCAGAGACACTTATGTCCCAACTGAGCATAGAGGAAGTGCACTGACATCTTTGTTATGACAGATTACACATATTTCACCTCATTACGCAGCTTGACCTGGTTTATGTGGGCAAAAAGGAGCAACAAACAGAAACATATTGTCAAACAGTGAACATTCTGAATGGTCAATATGAAAGTGAAAATTATGAGAAAATGTCAATAAAAAAAATCAATGTTTTGGGGAAGATTCAATATCCATAATTCTTTTTTTCAGAAGATTGATACTAGTGGAGACTCCAGGAAGTTACCCTCACTTCACCCTTGTAAACCATAAAAACATGTTTTTATATTTTATACTTACATACCAACATATAATACATTATAAACCATATTTGTCTCCTGTGATTAAAACAGTGGTCGATGAATACTACACTGAAGTAAAAGTAGGAAAGAAATATAGAAAAGAAATAAAGAAATACTGTTGACAAAAAATACTAAACAGTGTAAAAGTGCAAGCGCAAGAATTACTGGTAAAATGTACTCATGTATAAAAAGTCAAAGCACTCATTATGCAGACTGTTTATTATTATGTATATTATTATAGCATATTATACTCCTAGTTTTTTATCACTCATGATGCATGAGAGAATTGTAATGTTTTAGTAGCAGTGTGATCTTGAGATCACCATTAAATTATTAATTGCCACCACAGCTGCTTACAAGCTTTTACTGAGTTTGACGCTGTACATCTTTCATGATCTTTATGTTCTTTAGCTCCATCCACTCATATCAGTGCTGCTGTAAGCTGCTATTTACAGGCCTGTAAATGTCATGTTCTTCAAGGTGAAAACACAAACCAGAGCCCACCAAGTCTCCTGATTTAAGCCGCTGCTGATGGCGCAGCACCCACTGACATGTCTGCATTCATGCACCACTCTGACTGCATCGGGAATCGAGTGTGGTACATGTACTGTAGGTGTAGCTGAAATGGAAGCGGATGCAGAAATTCCCACAACACACATTATTCAACACTGCACTCTTACTGTTTCGGACTCGCTGTCCCAGCAGACTCCAGCTAAGCATCATCTGGCCTGGATCTCGCTCTGGTGTCGCTGACATTTTCATTCTGATGAGGAAAAACTCTCAACTCTCACAGTCCTCAAGATAATTCCAAAGCCCTAACAAAAACCTCTTGATCTGTGATCCAAGGCTTATTGGTTAGCCTCAATCCACAAACCATGCTAAACTTATTCTGATGTTGAGTTCACCTTGGTTAAATAAGAAAAGAATAGGATCAAGGCCTTTTCAGAGCAAACACACGGTTTAATGTCCACAAAGCAGGATGGAGCAAAAGAGTATATCATGCCATATGTGTTGACTCAGCAGAAATCACAATACACATTTAATATGCAGGAGAATGGATAGAGAATGAGAGCCTGCTTTTTATTTTATTGTGAATTGTCATCTGGTGCCTGAATTTTGTGTTTTCCCTTTACATCATTTCCACTATAAATTTGTGCATAAAAATTCACCTTTACTAATTACAATTACACTAAAAATCCTAAATCCTAAATTCCTCCATCATTTTTATTGTCCAACACATTTATTTTTAGTGTTAGACCAAATTAAGTTACAGAATGTCCTCCTCCCTCCCCCTCGCTGTTTATTATATTTCCTGTCATGCCTAATATTTCACACTAGTCAAATTCTGCACCTTCTCCCATCATTACTCACACACTAAGCATATTTTCTATTTTTCCAATATACACCATATATCTTTTTACTGTTATCTGCTGGGTATAATAAATATACCAGTTATCAACTAGTCTACCTTCCTGGGCAATGAAAGTAAAAGGAAGCATCAGTGCTGCAGGACCTTGACTTCAGCATTAAGGAGGTTACTGCTTCAATTATTAAAATGATGTTTCAGCCAGCACTATAGGTGCGCTTTGCATTATACACTGCTATAAATGGTTATGGCAGTTTGTAGTTATTTACTCTTTCCTACCTATCTACCAAAGATCAATTCAAACAATTCAACAAGTTTTGAAGCAGAAGGAAGTTTTCAAGGCCTCATTCTATCCACCATAAACATTATATTTGTACATGAATTGTTCTCACTTTTAGATCTGGAAATTACAAAAAAGCGATTTGCTGTTTTTTATAATAAAGTGTCCTAACACTTAAAAAAGTAACAGATAAAGCTTAGCAAAAGTTTTATAAATGATTGTAATGTTATTATGAACCATTATAAAGCTTTAATTAACATTTTAACCATCTATAAATTATTAACTTCCTATAAACATAATATCATTTAACACTAAGTGTTTATAATGCTATAATTAACATAGCTAATAGTAATAATTCAGTAAAGACATACTAATGTTAATAAGTTTCTTATTATGGACTTTTATATATTAACCCACTGTTTACACTAATATAAATTCTTCTGTTTTCACCTGTAGCTGGATCATTTATCGGATTTCTATAAATAAGAAATTAGTGTTTCAGAAATATGTTCTTTTATTATTTTACATTAACATACATGATGATATAAGAATTAAATTGCTCCAAATGTGAGTTTCTTCGAGTTAATTTATTTTTTGAGGTGCCCTCTGACAGACCCAATTAATGTCAAACTGTGGGCCATCATTATGTAACCAAGCAGTCTTAAATGAATAATGTATTAAAGTTGGTTTGAGAATGACTTCTTGCAGTAGAGAATTAACAGTATGGTGAATGAGATTCCTCAGATTTTACAATATTCATAATTTTTGTAATGGCTAGTAGATACTTTCAAAATCAGTAATTCTATGAAAACTTTCAAATAAAACAAATGGAACAATCACAAAGAAGAAAATTTCTACCAGCTCCTATGGTCAACGGGTTAAAATAATGTTGTTTAGGGAGAAGGAACTAAATTGAATACAATTAGATTTTGCACCAGATGACATACATCAGAACATCAGATATAAAGATGGAATCTATGTTCCTGTGTGAGCACAGTGTACTTCCACCAAGCAAACCATAACTGATGACAGGAATAATCACTACATCACTGTGAGCAGAGAAGGAAAGAAAATAACTGCAATAAATTCCTCGACCCCTGTCTACTGGCAGTCAAACATACAGTATCGCAGCTGTACATTTCCAGCATTCGTTTCCACAAGGGCTAATTTTGAACGATGGACAAACAAAATACCAGTAAACCATTTTACATGAGCAAACACAGCTGTGACACCAAGATAATAAAACTGATGATCCTGATCCAGTGAATAAAGGTCACAGCGGCCACAGCAAAACCCACTGCACACAACGACAGGTATGATGCAGTTAATTTGCTGAAAAAAAAACAACAAGCGCATCTGTTTTCTCTGTGAAAGCAGCACATTTTTGTAACCGAGCCAGACACAGATAAAACATTTGAAACACAGCCTTGAGGAAAGTTTCACAGTGCACATTAATGAACTGAGCCTACATGAGCATTTGTCTTGTTCAGCGCATATTATCATTTGTTTTGCCTTGTGCTCTGAGCCTAATGTACGTGTTTTTACCGTAGCAGTGTTTGTTCTGCTGAACGAAGATAAATGACGTTTGAAACGATATTTGAAAAAGAGACACAGCGAGTGGAAACATTTTTACGATTTCCGACCGTTTTGCTTCCATATCATAATTTCATTCAGATTCTGAATGAAAACTAATAGTAAAAATCCAGAATTTCTCTGGCAAAGAAAATCTATGAGGGATTTTTTCCTAAAATGAGTTTGTTCTCACTCCAAAGCAGAAATCTCACTTCAACAGTTCTACCAGACAACAAACATCATACCTGACTGTGTTCTGAAAGATTTTTCATAAATCATTCGGAGCCTGATTCATACAACATTTTATTTCAACAAACATGGAAAAATCGATTTTTCTTTTTCACTGTTGGCAGTATTTTATGATTGTTGGAAAGATGTAAAAACATCCAAACTCCCTCTCTACCTTTGACTCTAGTATGTCAACAGCATTCACCTTTTTGTCTTGGAGATGTATAGGTGCATATTTACTTTTGTAAAGCCTACTTTGCAAAAAAACATTTCAGAAAACTTCTAATAAAAACACTTCTCTGAACGTTAGAAATGAAGTTAGGGGCAACAATAGGAGTAACAACATTCCAACATGTTCACCTGTGGTGTCTCATACAACTGACGTTCCACAACAGCAAGAATTAGCTCTTGTTCCTTGCATATAATATTTTTTTCCAGAAAACAGTATGGGGTTACCACTACTTTGCCTAATTGCCAAAGTGTGCACAAAGATCGAAAATTGCCAATAGTGCTGGTCTGCCAGTCTGTGGATCAGGTATCTCTCTCAATCTTCTCATACACTTTGTTGTGAAATTGTTTGGATGGATAGTCAAAACATCATATTATCAAACTTAAGCTATAGGTGTGTTGTGGTGGTGTAGGGGGTAGAGTTCTTCCGTCATAAGCAGCATTCCTGTGTTTGAGTCCCAGCTAAAATATTCCTTCTTCCTGACCCAATCGTGCTCCAATGTAGTAAAAGTAAGGTTTCTGGTTTTGCTGCTACTTTATTCACAGAGCACCATTTTTTCTTCTTTCAGAGAACCACTCTCTACACACAGCATCATGAATTTAAGCTAAAGTATAAACTACGCTGGAAATGCCGACAATATCATTCTATAGATAGATGGATGGATAGATAGGATTTATTATCATTTCTCTATTTACTCCACATACTGTGGTTAGTAGAGCAGTGTGTGGTATATGGAAAAATGCTACAGCTTTCAAACATTACCAATATGTCACCCCAATACTAAAGGAACATTTGAAACTAGAACAGACAATAAAGTTCCTGACTCCAACTCTATAAACCTTAACACCATGCACATTTTGAATATATAGATCTTTCTAATTTTGGCCCAGATTGACTGAGATATTCTGGTTTGCTGCAACAAATGTGCCCTGGAGGTTCAGAAGATTCTTATCAGTCCATGTAAAAAGGAGTGATAACAGTATTTCCTGGTCATATAATGTGATAATTTTAAGGCCTTCAAAGTAAAAGACTTGATTTTTACAACTAAACAGTAAAACATGGATTTTATATCGCTGCTTTTTAGTAATATTTAGCCAAACTAATTGTCGCCACATGGCAAGACTATACAATACAGGATTAAGATTTAAATTTTTGCCCAATGTCAATTGTAATTAATCAAAAGTAATTAAACATTAGTGCATCAACATATTTGTGAATTGTTGCCTACTTTAAACACATACAAGTATATTGTTGCTTAACAAATTTTCAACATCCAAGAAAGATTTGACAACATGTTGGATTTATAGTAGATGATATTTCGCAAATAATATAATTTTTGGTATTATTTAGAATTGTGTGTAAACAAACTGCAGTCAATGCAAAAAAAAAAAAACACCAGCTTTTCATTTGTGGAGCAAATCAATCATTGTTCAAAACAAGTGTCTCTTCCCATAAGTCGTCTCCGTCTGTTGTCAGATTTCTGTCCCAAAAAATGATTTTTGTCAGCAACCCACCTGTCCATGAACATTGTGACAAGCTCAGTGAAGCCGCACCCGCGTCACATGTTCATGAGTCAGTGTGATAGTCGGTGGCCTGAGTTCCACTCTCAGCTAAGGTGGAATTAACAGTTTAAGGCCAACTTGATTGTTGTCTCCATATGTTCCTTCTGCTTGCTCAGAACTGCCTCAATTTACCTGAATTTGCATTGAATTTATTTGAAATTGCCCTATAATTAAAGCACCTATAATTACATTTATTCAATCTGTTTATTTATTTATTTATTCATTTTAATTGCTGGTTAGAAGGTCAAGAATGATTATATTTGATTTTGCTTGAGAATAGAATCTTTCTTTCTTTCTATTCCCCGTATGTGACACATACACACACAAACACACAAAAAAGCTTCTTACAGAGTGCTGACCCAGTTAATGGTCAATTCTGGAGTTCAGTGTCTTGCTCAAATGCTTGAGTTTCTGTCTCACCACTGGAACAGCAACTCAGCTCAGTGCAACTATTAGATCACTTCAGCAGCTCAGAGTGGAGAGAAAATCAGAGCTCAGCGAGCATCAATCATACTACATAGAGTATATCTAGAATTGACTTGTCTTTGTCTGGATACAATTGGTTGAATGTTGTAGTTTTATATATATATATATATATATATATATATGTATATGTACAGTACATATATAACATTTATATTAACATAATGTCAATCTACCAAAATCAAATGATGAATCATTTCAGGATTCAGTGACAACATATATAACCTGTGATGTGACAGAGATTCATTCAAACCTTTATTTAAGCTTTGAAGATCATTGAGGTTTCTGTCATTTACAATGATCATCTTGAACATAATCACACATGGGTTCATGAGACTAGTCACTGGTTTTAGTGGACTCCTCAGTAATTGTTAATTGGGTTACACCTCCTTAAGCTTATAATTGTTATTCAGATAAAATAGAATAAGTATTTCTAGAATTGCAAAGTTGGTTAATTAATCCATTAGTCGACGTATTAAGAAGAAACTATTTTGGCACTTGAGTCATTAAGTAAGTAATTTATTATGCAAAAATGTACAAAATGAAATTCAAGAAATCTGCAGGTTTCAGATTCTCAGATAGGGTGATTTATCACTTTTCTCTGTGGAACAGGATGATAAACTGATGGTCATTTAAAGGAAATTTAAATGGAATTTATTCAACAAACAAAAAGATAAGCTGAAGTATCAAGGGAATAATCAGCAGGAAAGAGTAAGGAGAAAAAGCTTGTGAACCCCTGTAGGTTTATTGTACAACCTCATCAATATGCTAACTGTTCCGAACATGATCTGCAATGCATGTGTGCGTGTTCAGTCTCTCAGCTCCATCAACAGGAAACCTATTATTTCACTGCTTGGTAAATGTTCCTTGGTCCTTTGTTCAGTCTTGATGAATAATAGTCTCCGCCTTTGTTATTCCAAACACGACGTATGATTTATGCCACACTAAAGTCACTAGGGTCTTCGCCCTTTTTCTTCTTCCTGTCCCCAGAGATCGCTGGTTAAATAGGAGACAAGCTGGGAATAGCAACGTAAAACTCAGATCTGTATCTGCGGGCTGGTTAATAATTCATCAGCCTCTGAATGCAGGACGTACCAACAGTGCTGCTGCTGACATCTGCAGCTTTTTAGAAACCTTCACCAGCCTGACATTGATAACTCGCATGTTGTATCAATAACGGTGTAAAAATATATATATATATATATATATATATATATATATATATATATATATATATATATATATATATATATATATATATATATATATATATATGAGCTCTGAAACTGACTCCCACAGCTGAGCTGCCCACATCTATGATATCTGATAATACTTTTGTACTTCTTCTATATATTTAATGACACTATACTTCATCCAACTGAACTTCATGAACTTGATCTCATCTCTAGGTATATATCAATCTATATAAATAAAGATTGGTTTATTGATTGATTGATTGATTGATTGATTGATTGATTGATTGATTGATTGATTGATTTATTGGTTGATTGATTGATTGATTGATTGATTGATTGATTGATTGATTGATTGATTGATTGATTGATTGATTGATTGATTGATTGATTGATTGATTGATTGATTGATTGATTGACTTATTGAAATCAATCACCACCTGCTTCAGTTCCCATATGGAAACTGAGGACTGTTCAGTAATGTATTAACTGAGTATGGTGTAACATGCTGCTGCTGCCACAATTCTGACAACAACACAGAGATAAATATATTTGTTTTCTGATGAACCAACAAGAAGCCGTCAGGGGCCTAAACAAAGTCGACTTTACTGCAGAAGACAGTAAACTATCTCAAGTGGCAAAAGGAGAATCACCAGATCAAGAGACACAAAAGAAAGCAGAGTGGTAGTTTCTATTTTCAGTCGTCCCGACCCTCGGGTCAGCGCCGCCCGCTCTGAGCGCATGATGAGGACGCCTCATCTCTGGCTACACGCTCTCATGATGAAAGTCAAACAGTCGTTGAAGCTGGACAGGAATAGAGCTGCAGTTTATAGTGCAATGATTAACCAGCTTTGTTGTGGTTCTTGTTGATCCGATGCTTAGTAGTTGTACATTACATGCCCATTTCCATGTGATGCTACTTTGTATTTCCCTCCACTGCATTCATCTGGCAGCTTTATTTATTTTTCAGAGGCAGGTTTTAATATTTTACAGGACATGAATATGGATCTGCGGACTTCACCGTTCGATGTTATCACAGGATTCAAGCATTCAATGTAATGCTCTCTGTCCTCATTTAGCATCTCTCATAAGCTGCGTCTATTTCTGATCTGGCGGAGAGATACAATCCTCCACATCTTGGCTAGGTGGCCATCAGGTGGAGTGTGAACAGTTAGTGACAAAGAGGAGCCTAGGCGTCACATCACATTACCTGTAGATGCCTCAGTTGTGTCTGGGGTGGTGAGGGGGGGTGATCCGCAGCCCCACTCAGGAAGGCTTTTCCCTCCTGGGATGGCTCTTCCTCATCATTCTCACAAAACACCATCGGGTGGTGGAAGGCAGGTCGATTCTGACGCGCCAACAGGCACGATGGATGTGAATAGTCCTGCCGCCTCAAATCCCTGCAGGAGATTACGAATGTTGTTCCATCAACTTTCCATTGTTTTCTCAGATTTAAGGCTCCCAGCTTACAAAAACACTTATAGAACAGAACTGTTCTTTGTGTTTGCTTATTGAACTTTGTTGCATGAGAACAGCAACAGCAAGAGAAACCAAGGTTATTGTTATTTCAAGAACATCTCTAGGAAGGTCAGTTGAATGTTCCAGGAGGGTTATGGAGGGAAAGTTCCTGAGGTTGGTACTGTATGTCATGTTCCTGAAGCAGTGGGAAAAAACTCACCAAAGACGGCTGTTGGTCAGGCTTTAAATTCTGGATATTCAGCAATGCTGCCTAATATTCCACAACAGCATCTTTCTCTGCTGCCTATACTGAACTAGGCCGACTGCAGGTCGAAAAAAAGCACAACCTCAACGTCATTAATCTCAGCCACGAGACACAGAACATTCTTGAAGGATTATGTTATCTTCTGTAACAGTCTGAGTAGGGTGGAGAAGTGGGTAGCACCTTTCTGTCAGTCCATGACAGAAAACTTCTTTGGTTATGAGAACTTTTCAGGAATGCTGTGGGACAGTTAACAAATAATGGTAGTAACTCAAAGGAGGAGGTTGTGCACATCGAGACAGAGGACAGTTGTGTCTGAGAGGCAAAAAGCTGAACTGGAACTAGAACTGGAAGAATTCGCGCACACTGTCAATCACTAGAAAAGTGAAAAATTTAAATAATGTTTTGATACTCAGACCTTCATCAGGTAACAACAATTTTAAAACAAAAGCATACCCTTGTTCTACCTGGTGAAAATCGAAGAACTTTAACGTCGGTAATTACATTTATCCCTTTGCTAGGGTTACCAAATAAAAACCTTAAATGAACATTCCGGAAATGTTATGTGGTAGTCAGGTATATTTGATTTGTAACTGGGGTCCGTCTCTAGGGACAGCAAATGGCTTCACTACTTGGTCGCTGTCTTTTTACAGACGTCTGAGAGACGAGAGAACAGGGCTCCCTTCTCCCCACTGTAGTGATAAATCATTCATGTTTGACTTTTGAATTATTGAATATATAACACATTGCTCTCAGTGAAAGTTAAAACTGGCTGTAGTCAAAAGAGATACTAACTTGTTAATGAACGCAGCTAAACCTTTGCTTAAAAAGTGCATGCTAGGACTTCTCTAGTTCTGTTACATTCAGACTTTGTGGTTTATAACTCCTCTTTTATGCTCTTCACAACTTGCAAACCAGACTCTGCTGTGGCTGGGTCAGTCCTTTGGTGTGTTGGACTCAGTTTGCAGGGATGAATCTGCACTGAAGTAAGCTACAGGCGGTGACTCATCCCTAAGCTCTCAGAGCCATAAATCAGCATTTGCACAAACAGGACAAACCCAACAGCACCTCCTGCATTCTGGTCTTTGGCTATTGTGATGGGACCAGTGCTACAGGATGGGACACCTACCAACATCCTGCTCCTAGTTATGTTTTATAAAGGAAAGGATTTCTACACCATCAAAAGTGTTATTCATCTTTCAAGTACCCTGCAGTTTGGGAAATGAGGAGGAAATAAATGGATGTTTAGATTTTAAATGAATGTAGTATTATGTTTAGGCAACTAATGACGCTGAGAGTCAATTATTGAGGTGATTGATTGGTTGAAAAGGTTGATCACTGTTTCACAAAGCTGAAGATTTAACCTAAAACATTTTGTCCAGACTAACAGTCCACTATCCAGAGATCATGAGTCATTATTACAGAAGACTAACGAAAGCAGAATATAGATTTGTGATGCTGGAACCAAATAATTTAGAATTCATTGTCTTATTATTATTATTTATTAAGTTTTTTCTAAAATGAGTTTGGTTTCTTATAATAATTTGTTGAGTAAAAGTTGATTTACTAAAAAATATTCAGGCTATTGTATTGTTATATGTTTTTTTTATCATTGACTGAGGAAGAATAAACAAGTATTAGATTCCTTTCTGATTTTGTTGGTTTGACCAGTAATAAATACTCAATCTGTAATATTAAAGGTAGGGGTTGTCTGACATGCTGAGAAAGAATATCAAAAAGAAAATCAAGAAATCAACTTTAAAGAATTTGTATTATTTATTTGCATTTTCTGAAGTAAATAAGTATTTGATCCCCTAGTAACCATCAAGAGTTCTTGTTAACGCAGACAAGTTAGACTCTCCAAATTACCTTGTCACCTAAATTGACACCTGATATCCTGATATGACTTGTATAAAGCCAATCAGTTTGTCAGACTCCAAACTCTCCAACATGGGAAAGACTAAAGAGCTTTCTGTGGATTTAAGGAAAAAGATTGTAGACCTGCATAAGACAGGTTTAGTTCAAGACTCACAACATGATCATCAATCGACCTAGGTCTGGGGCTCCAAACAAGATCTCACCTTGTGGGATTTCCAGGATCATGAGAATGACTAGAAATAAACCTTATACAAGATGGACAGAGTTAGTGGATGACCTTAAAGCAGCTGGGATCACAGTCACCAAGCACCAGTTGGTAACACTGTATATAGTATAAATATAATATAATTTTAAATATATAATCCATCTACAATATAACTATAATATAAAACTAGTTAATAACATGTGTTTTTATTTTTAAAACATTTTTTAAAAGAGGTAAACTATCTTGTACCAGGTTTTTAGGGATACATGGCATTTTTGGCATTGTCCCCTTTACTGTGTTAAACACATTCATCCTACTGTAAATGATTATTACAGTAGATCGCGGTATCTTTTACAATTAATCACTATAGTCAAAGAATTACTTTATTATAATACAGTTAATTACCAAAAACAGGTTTTACAGTAAAGACACAATTGTTAAGTACAGTAATTCTACTTCTACTACAAAATAATAATTAATAATAAAATACAATATATTTTCAGATAATTGCTGCTAGTTAGTAACTGTAAATTTAACGTTTTTACAGTGTAGCAGGAATTGATTATTGTACCAATCAAGGCCAAAATTAACCTAAATTCAACCTAACAACATTTCTATATGTCTTTAAATTGCCTCATCCACATCTGAATGTCCTTCAGCAAGGATCTTAACCCAAACCACTCCAAGGGGCAGCAGTTGAAAATCAATAATGTGCATTGTCCCCCGTCAGTAATTAAACAAATAATTAAATGTGCAGATTAACATGAGAAGTGATCAGTTTTCTCCTGCAGCTGTGCTGTCACCTGTTCTGCCAGATGGTTTACGCAAATGTTTTTAGAATGCATCATATAATTGAGCTGCACTGTAATTGTGTTGAATAAAAGCTGCTTTACCATCAACACAAACCTCACAGGTTTTGTCCGGGTCAGAATAATCACATGCCGCAGCCACACAGCTCAACACAGACTCCTCAGGTTCATTACGAGCATCATTTCTGGTAATGTAGTTAATTGTTAATCTGTTTAGGACGATCCCCCACCACAGAATTAATCAACTTAAATCAAAATGACAGGCTCCTGTAACCAGGTTCTAAATGACTGATTATTGAGGTCTGGTCCTCCTCAGGCTTTTTCAGTTAAGTTTGTATTTACATAGTACAAGGTGATGTTAAACATGTAATAGTCTAACAGCTCAGCTGAAACAATTACAGGTTTCGGTCTTAAAACTGGTAATGTTAGTGTGGGGAAAACATTAAGGGAACATAAAATAAGTGAGTAATAAAAAAAAGGAATTAAAAACACTGATATATCAAATAACTTCCCGTAACTTACTGAGGAAATGGTATTCACATTATTTGCTCCGAAAGACCAAAATACAACTTTTCACATTAAAGAAAATTCCCTAAATACAGAATTCTTGACTTTGCGCTGCAGTAGAAAACAAGATTCCATTAAATCATATGATATAAAACACTTCACGAGCTCAGAATTGGCACTTACATGAAACTATTTCCAGATGTTCAGACTATATATATATATATATATATATATAAATATATATATATATATATATATATATATATATATATATATATATATATAAATATATATATATATATATATATATATATATATATATATATATATATATATATATATATATATATATATATATAATCACCTAGAACAGCATGGTCACTCTAGTTCCATGAACTATGGACTATTTGCATCATAGGATAGGACTCATTTCTCTATTTCATGTTTGGTTGAGAATAACCACTGATGAAACATTAATTGCACCAATTTTTTGTTTGTGAAAGAGGATCTAACTATATGTGACATGGTATAAATGTCATTGCCTGGTGTGGACCATATTGGAACTAGTGCCATGAAAGCACCCTAAATCTTCCACAACCTGCCATTTAATGTGGATGGAGTCTGTCAGAGATACAAAGTGACAGTGGTGTCTCTGATCCAGTGGAGTCCTCATACAGTAAGGACAACTCCTCCAGCTCCGTCATCAATCATTGACCCTCTCTGCAGCAGGGCAGCTATCGTCTCCAGGAGAATATCTTCCACAAACACATCTGGTCGATCCGGAGCCTCATTTGCAGCCACCTCACTCTAGAGGCTCACAGCTTCATGCTGTCATCAGAAATCCTGGATGACATCCAGGGAGCTCTAATTACAGCTAATTGTGTGTCTAATTGGCAATTCAATTAGATTCCCATTGTGAATCATACACTAAACACACTCTGCATTGTTCAATTAAAATGAATCTGTTTTCATTGAGATTACTGCAAATAGTTTGCTGTCTGCCTGTTGTAGCTTTGACGCATAAATAATCCCAAACTGGCTCAACATAATGGAAATTCTCCAAGTGACGCTGAGCCTGACAAAAGGCAGCAGGTCTGGGAAGGCACGTCGAGGATGGTGTGATTCCATTGGCAGTGCATGCTTTGATTTCATGGCAACAGATTCAATCATGCGCTGCCTGTCTTCAGACAGGTGTCCTTCCCAAGTCCACGGTGTGAGCGTTTCCCATCTTTAATGGAGACACTCGTTGAGGTTAGTTCTTTTATATTCATGATGAGGTAATCTTTAAATGATCGCCAGGACCATGATGTTAAAAATATGCATCTTTATAGCGTTATGTCTTCATCAGTATCTGTAATTAGTATGCAGACTGCTATATTATGACAGTATATTATTTGTTTTTATTACTAAATACATGTGGGAGTATTTTATGTTGGAGCCAACTTCAAATACATTTTATATACACAAAGTGAATGGATACATTTTTATTGCCATTGCACTCCAATTCACAAAATTGGAATTCTGCCCTGTGGTTCATTTCAAATATAAGCTATGAGAATAAAAGAAATAAATAGTATAAGGAGTATAGAAGAAGAAAGTATAAAGGATATAAAAAGTATCATAGTATAAAGCTCAGGAAGGTTATTGTATAGTCTGTTCACATAGATGTGACATAACCCCAATATGTGCAATAACTAAGGTTATTGTGCAATCTGTCATGTGCACAGAAAGAAGAGCAGTGTCCAGTGCTTGTAAATGAGTTAATGACATTTTTAAATTATTAATAACCTCATCATAATAAGTGACCCCCTAAGAGTTTAATTTTGATTATGATAAAATCTAATTTTAATGGGGCTGAATCTACATCACCCTCACACTTGTTCACAGTATGTGTCCACTTACCATGTACATTGTTGTTAGTTCAGTATTTCATTGCCGGGTCAATCAGAACTTCATTCTATCTTTAAGACACCTGGCCCAGGTAGCTAAGGTTTGTATCAGACTGCAGGAAAGCTCATGGGAAATGTGGAAATCACTACAAATCTCCATTTCTAAATTAACTAGCACTGATAAATGTAGTGGAGCAAAAAGTATAATATTCCTGGCAGCAACCAAAAAGTTACTGTAATTGTACTGTACTTTATTTCTGTTTACAGTATTCTACCTTTACTGCAGTATTCTACCTTTACTGCAAAATTAATCAAAAATAAATAAACTCTGTTATTTTAGTTGTATTTACAGTATCAGGTGATTGATTGTGAAATTTAAAAAAAAGTACTGTGACTATGACATAAAATGAAAAACAAAAAAATGTAATGTGTTTTTCATGTGTGTGATATATTAAAAATAAAAACTACAGTAATTTATTTTTCTTATTTACAGTAATATATTAGTTATATTTACTAGAGTAACTCTTTGACAAGTGTCTACAGTAATACTTAGATTACTAGGATTTGTTGTAAAATGTACAGCAGTCTACTGTAGTAAACATTTACAGTAGTGTTAGTGTTTAAAAAAAACTGCAGATTTCACAGCAATGTTTTATATTCTACTTGAATGAATGTACTTGTGCTATAAATTATAAACATCTCCAGCCATCAGTGAGACCCCTGACCTCTTCTCTCCTGCTCACAGCCTCCAGGAGCAGAAAATGTATAATGTATATATGTATAATATAAGAGATAATAATGCCTGATTGTGCAGTAGAGCGAAAATAATCAGATCATCAATAGGACAATGAGCTTTTGTCTTCGTTATTGTCTGAGACAGAGCAGTGACACTGATCACTTGACTTGATTTCATTATGGATTCTAGGGGGAGCAGCACTCATGTCTCATTTGTCAGCAGCTATCAGCCTCTGACATTATGAGGTGTGACTCCAAACATGATGAGCACTCAGGCTTTACTTTACCCATTGAGACAAATTAAAGGAAAAAACCTGAATAAACAAGCAAGCAGGACAAATGCAGACACTTCCACACAGGCGCACTGCATTGTCCAATTAAGCAAATAAACATCCTGTCTTGTTGTGTGGTGTGAACACACATGCTGAGCAGGCTCACATGATGCAGATTTTGTATGAAGATGAACAGAGGAGACTTTTTTTAACACTTCCGGACACAGCATAATTTATCTTTCATATCTACTTAGGAAGATACAGAAGGAACCAACATGTGACTGAGATGTTTGATTTATTTGTTTTCCAGTGTTTGTTTTAGTTTTCTTCTCTTTGAATCACACTCTTGCAACCACACTGACATACAGGGAATGTTACTTATCGTCTCTCTGCAGCTGCCCTGTTTTACATTTGCCTGTTTTTTTTTTTACTCTGTAGTGCTTTTATTTATTCATTTTTTTATCAATAGGTGAATGAATATTCTGTGATCAAACCAGAAGGTGTGGGTGATGGTTGGGTGAGGGTTTCAAGGGAGTGGGGAGGAAGGAAGAAAAAAGCGGGCTGCTAGCATCAGGGTTATAAAAAAAAACTGATAATAATAAATATATTGTTGAAAAAAAACTAAGTGACTTAGAAAGATGGTTCAGAGGTTTCCCTGATTTGTGTTTCAACAGGAAAAGCGAATCAGCTGAGCTACTTTATACTTCAACCACTACACTTCCCCATCAGCTGTATTTAGCTTTCAGATTTTAATATTTAACATGAGAATGATATACTTTAATATTCTGTTGTTTCTTTTCTTTGTTAAATTTGCACTTTATGGTCAAAGCTGTTGAATATTATGATGCTGGGTTTTTTTTTCTAAATATTAACCTACCCAAGCTTTCTTAAATTGGCTCCACTAGTATAATAATATTTGCAGATATAACAGTTTGCTTAACACTCTTAACACTTACTTTTACTTTTTATACTATACATTTTGCTGACAATACTCCATTTCCAAGCACTTTACTCTGGTATTTCTTTGAAGGCAGTACTTCTACTTTTACTCCAGTATCTGAGTACTTGGAAGTTAATGAGGAAGTAAAGGAACATGACAGAGAGCAGGGGAGTGTTCTATCAGCTGTAAGGCCGATGCTCGTTGATCCTAATTTCAGGAAAGGCTGCCTGCTCTATTTAAACAAACTAATTAGGGCCGGAACTCGCTATAAATAATGTCAGTGCGTGAATTAATGTTCTGGTTCAGTTTCTTAAATAGTTCGATGAGTGGTGAATGGCTGGAATTAGACATTAAAAAGCATAAAATTATTTAAAGTAAAAGTTATTTGTTCTGCACTGAGCCTACAGTTTATTACCCAATTTAGTAGTTGAACAGTCCATACCTTTTAGCGGTGTAACGCATATAAAATGGCATATTTGCCGCTGTAATCTCAATCTCATCTCATTTTTAAACGCAGCGCGCGCGCTTCTGTGCGTAATTTCGATGCCGGCGAACGTTTGACTTGAACGACAAACGAGGTTCCGGCAGCGTGTAACTTTGGGAACTCACCTGTCCACGCTGATCACGCACAGGGTCATGATGGAGGCGGTGCAGCACATTACATCCATGCCGATGAAGATGTTGCAGAACACCTCTCCAAAGAGCCACTTGCCCCCGGTGAGGTCCGTCACTATCACGAACGGCATCACCACGATGGCCACCGACAGGTCCGCCACCGCTAAAGACACCAGCAGGTAGTTGGAGGGCTGCCTCAGCTTCTTCACCACGCACACCGCGATCACCACCAGCGTGTTGCCCATCACGGTGATCGCAGTGATGATCGCCAGCATCACCCCGATCACGATCTTCTCTGGGCGCCCGAAATCCTGCAGCTCCCCGCACGACCCGTTCCACGCCGCGGCCGTGGGGCTGGTGGTGACCAGCACGTTGTACAGAAGCTGCAGGGTGCCATTGAGAACTTCGGAGATATCCTCATTCCTGTTAAAAGTGAGCTCAATTCCCGAAGTGTTGAACATCACGACAGCGGTTCGCCGGTAGCGATGCACGGGACGCGTCGCCAGCGCGCTCCAATTACGCGCATATTTGGCTGCGTGTCACCTGCCTTCGGGTCTCGTCCAGCGGTTTTGGATCCAGTCTGCTGCAGCTGCACCGCATCAGAACTCTTAAAAGACAACTCTGCGGGGCTCCCTGCATGCTTTCGGTTTAATGATAGAGATACAGGGCAGGATCACTGCTACTCCACAAGCAGCTGATATTAAAAAAGATCACAGGATATGAGCAGCTGCATCAGAAGTGCTTGTTTCTCGGCGCACCTCCCCCCATAAATATGGACTATTTGAGGAGTTGCGCAAACCGCCCTATCCATGTGACGCGTCGAGACGCGCAGACAGCTGCTGACATAACGCATGGAGGAGAGAATAGACAGCAGAGTGGAATCACAGAATAGTTTTGTCTAATTATCAGGGTTCAGCTTATACAATTTACTCTAGAGGAGCAAAGGTGCTTGGTTCAGTTTGATGAGCAGAATCTAACGTTTGCGCTTCTGATTACGGCTGTGAGTTAATTTCAGAACAAAAACCCCGCACACACACACACACACACACACACACACACACACACACAGCGGTAAAAGAAGATCTTTTTCTTTAAGTAGAAGTACACGTACAGCAATATAAAAACTCCATTCTAATTAAAAGTCCTGCATAAAAAATCCTGCTTAAGTCACCGTGCATGAGTATGTAAGTGAGGTATTAGCAGCAACTATGATCCCTGAAAAGATTTTACACACGCAAAAAGTTTAAACAAAGCTGCACACAGTGGTAGTGTCATTCCATGTTGCTGCATATAATGTAAATAGGGTTGTGTTCGAGTCATTGGTGAAGCAGGGCACATTTGGTGCAGGTTAGACAAAGGGTGCTAAAGTTACAGCAACTTCCTGTGTGGCAAATACATGGTGTATTGGGAATGTTAATAATGTTTGATCTCCAATGTCTAAAGATGTTTCATATATGACATGTGAAAATCATGAAAAATGTGTTGTTTAATTCAAGATGTTTCCCTTGTCTATATGAATCTGGGCTCAATCATTTTCACGATATGGACATATCCATATCCATTATGACATTTTTCTTCAGGTGTGGCTTGTGTGAACAATTTGGTGACTTTTGAGGCACATTTAGGGAGAAGACACCATTTGGAGAGAAGAAGAAGAACAGGAAGAAGAAGAAGAAGATGGAGGAGGAGGAGGAGGGAGAAATGAAGAAGAAATTATCCTTACAGATACAGAAGGTTTGGGGCCTAATTATCTTATCTAAATACTTAAAATGACCTCTAGTCCTCCCACACTGAAAAATTAAGAAGGTGAAACTTTCCACTTTTAGGAGACAAACATCAAATCAAACTTCTAGAGTCAAACTGGCTGCTGGTTTCATCATTAGGTTATTAATATGCAGCATCAGTGTTTAGCAGCATGTTGCTGTTGTAGCTGCTGGAGATGCAGCTGGTTTAACCACTTAATAGACGGATACGTTTATAGTGAAATATTCAATTTATTACATTTAATAAATGAAACATGTGAAACGTTTAGAGGGAAAAATCTCTATTTGGTGAAGCTGTTAACAATCATAGACATGTTAAATGTGAGCGGACTACAGGCTGATGATTGTGAGACTTCAAAAAATAAAAGGTTGAAACCGATGGTCTCATCTGTAACTGTTACATTTTAAAAGCTTCTTTTATTATCTATCTAATCAAATCCGAAGATAAATGTAGTGGAGTTAAGTATAATGTAATATTAGATGAAAAGACTCAAGTAAAGTGTAGATACCACTAATTTGTACTACAGTACTTGAGTCAATGCACAGTTTTTTTAGTGTTTTCTATGTCATTTTTCTATGTGCTACCGCTTTCTTGCCTCGGCTCCTCATCTCTGGAAACTCACAATGAACCGAAAAAGAGAAAAATCAAACAACAATGCAGACAGACAGCGTGGACATATGGGGAAGCTTCCCAGGACATTGGCTGCAACAGCTGTGTTTTTCCCCCTCCGGATCTCCCACAACTCCCTCATTTCGGTCATCAGTTCTCCCCGCCCCCACCTCAGATGCAGCCTGCACAGCCTCGGCCTTTTACACACCATTACCTACCCCTCAGTGTAACAGGCAGGTTAGCAGTGATTGTCACGTCAGATTACTGCAAGTGACCGCTAGTTGTTTCTGCTAGAGTTGCTGCTGTCAGGGAAATTTAGCCCATGTCCACTGAGGGTGTAGATGCCAGAAGACAGGGGACAGTTTCCAGGCCGAGAAGATGCTGAGCTTATGATAAGAAACCCGTCAGCATGTTAATGTCTCTTCCAGCCTCTGAGGGGAACCACTCTGGGAGCAAGAGAAAGATTCAAAAGAAAGATTCACAATCATTCCTATGGAAAAAAAAATGTTGGTGCCCTCTAGCTTCACAACAGTCTAACAAGTAAAAAAATTCTGAAACAAAAGGATCACTAATCAACTAAGATGAGAAAATACTAGGGTTGCAACTCCATCCATCCATTTTCTATCCCGCTTATTCCCTTTCGGGGTCGCAGGGGTCTGCTGGAGCCTATCCCAGCGCATTTTATGGCGAGAGGCAGGGGGATACACCCCAGATGGTCGCCAGCCAATCGTGGGGCACACACACCATTCACACACCATTCACACACACACTCACACCTATGGGCAATTTAGATTTGCCAATTAACCTGAGCATGTTTTGTATTGTGGGAGGAAGCCGGAGTACCCGGTGAAAACCCACGCAGACACGGGGAGAACATGCAAACTCCACACAGAAAAGGTCCCAGACCCAGGCCCCAAGGCGGTCTTGAACCTGCGACCTTCTTGCTGTGAGGCAACAGTGCTACCCACTGCTCCACCGTGTCGCCCTAGGGTTGCAACTAAAAACTATTTTGATTAATCTATCAATTACGGTATTTAAACAATTAACCCATTTGTTGTTTGATTCATCAAATCGATCCCAGTCCATCACTGTTTCCCAGAGCTGTAGATTCAATCTAAAATGTAAAATGTTTTTTTTGTCTATGTGAGAAGGTGATGACCCCTCCCCTTCTCACCTGTTTATAAGGGGGGAACTGACTAGCAGAGAGAGAGTTTCCCCCTGGACATGTTTGGGTGCGGGACCGGAAGCGCGACGCGAGGGGAGCTGCCGGTGTGGTCCACCTGGAGCGAGGTGGATTTTTTCCCTGCTGGCGTGAGCGTTTTATTTTTATTTTTGTACCGCCATCAATAAATGTTCCTTTGCCTCCTGTCTCCACTTCTTTTCTGGTTGCCCTGATCCCTTTTGTGGGGCGACCACGTCGGTCGCCTCACAGTCTAGACTAACAGTCCACAACTAAAAGATCATCAGTTTGCTTTTATGGAAGACTAAAGAAAGTTGTGAGAATTAAGAAATCTTCTGTGTTAAAATTACCTAAATTGATTAATCGATTATCAAAATAGTTGGCGAATAATTAAATAGATGGCAAATAATCAATTAGATGTTGCAGCTTTGTTTTAATACTTGAGTAAATATACTCACATCCCACCACTGTCCATCAGAGGCTCTGACAGGCTCCATATTGTTACCTGTCAGGTGTGATGCAGCCTGTTGATGATGTGACGACTGCTTTTGGCCCTGTGTGTTCTGACATTTCAGAGCTGGCAGCGATCTTGTTGAAAGCAAAGGTCAACATGTAAAGCCTGAGGTAGGCTGCATCTTTACTCACTTCTGCTTCCTACTGACTCTTGTGCCCACAGATTTAATCTATCCAAGAAATATCGCTGTGTTTCTATTTCTGGAGTTCCTGGTAAAGGGAGGGTACAGAAACCTATGCAGGAACCATCCTCACACTTGGTCCTCTCAGTTGTGTGTCTCCACTGCATAGTAGGACCCCTCAGAGTCCTTATAGTCTCGACAGTTTAAACGTGACATCACCCAGGCGGGTTGCAAAAATCATAACAAAGATAATGGTTGTGTGACGAACACAAAAGTGTTGAATGTGTTTTTTTTTAAATAAGAGTATTTGAGAGTTATTGTCTTTTATTTTGCCACAATTTACTGTGATTTAGTTGGGAAGTAAGTATCCCCATTTCAATATGGTTTTCCCTTTGTGAAGTGCATGGTGCTGTGTTCGCTCCGGGCCAGCAGGGGGCAGGGTAACGGGTTTAGCTACATGCAGTGTTCGTTTTCTTCATTGCTGAGAGAAGCTTCAAAAACGTGACACGCTGTCTCCTCGTTTCTCTCCTGTTTCACAGGTTAGTAATGTACAAAACACCTCCAAACTAGGACTTAGCCATGCTGAAATGTGTGTGAGAGATAAGTGAACTGTTTTGGTGAAGTAATTTTTGTTTGTGACCGTTTTGTATTTTGTTTGTAACGAGTTTCAGAAACTCACGGTCGGGAAACGCATACGTTACGTCCAAGAGCATGTCGGCTCAACACACACACATTGTCCTTTGTGCACGTGCATCTGAGCGATGTTTTTTTAGCTTACGATGAGACTGTGAATGGGTTAGCTTGCTGTATGTTAGCTCCCCACCGGTCGGTTATGCTAGGTTTTGTTCAACAAGTTCAAGTAATACTGACAGCTGTTTAAATTGAGATTTAGGTTACACAATTAGCACTTTATTTGTTTGTGCAAGGTTTGCAGTACTGTATTGATTTAATACTGGTCAAATTACTGTAAAAGGCAGTTTTAGGTATCTCGAACATTAAGCTGGTTTATATTGTCATTGTCTACATGTGTTATTTGAAGAAATAGTTAAAATACTAGTACGAAGAGTAAGTGAACATGCATTTGGGTACAAAGAGGTTTATTTTATGAAGTTTGTAAGAACATGGACTTGGTTATAGAGATTTATTTTGTTAAGCTTGTACAACATGGACACTGAAATTCATTGAATGTAAAAAAAAGGACACTAAAAATGCAATATGTAAACTATAACATAATCTGAATATGAGAAATGTATTATTAAAGAAAAGTTTGTAATAAATTGCTGAGAGAAGCTTCAAAAACGTGACACGCTGTCTCCTCGTTTCTCTCCTGTTTCACAGGAGTTAATCTGTCCACAACGGTGCCGTTGCCGCGGTACCCGTTACAGATTTTTGGTGGCCCGTACGGGGATCGGCAGCAGATGCGCAGGCTACAAGCACAACCAGAATCAGCCGTTTGAAGTGTTCCAGGCTCTGCTTCAACCAGAACGAGTGCCTGTGAGGCTACGACTGTGCTGCACCAGAGTAACCAGACCGAAAACCACGGGTGAAAGAGCTGCCTGGAAGAGCGACCAACTGCGAGGAAGAGGGGAAAAGCAGTCATGGCGGATGGTGAGAGAAAAGGCTTGGTGTGGAGCATCAAGAAGAGTCTGCTCACTCTGACGGCCGATGAACTTTTCCAACTAGCCCAGAGTGTTGGTCCTGTGCCAGGGAAGACGTCATCCACGCTTAAGGTTGGCGAAGAAGAGAGTTGCTTTGAGTACATTCTAGCTTTCATGAACAGCGACACTTTGTTGGAATCTGAGGATTCAGGTATGGCAATATTGCTAGAGCTTAATGATACTGTGCATAATATTGTTCAGAGTCGTGTTGCTCAATCTAAGACAGGTACAGATGTTAATGTGCCCAACGTATTGTCAACCCCTGTAATGAGTGAGAATGTGACAGCAGGTCAACCAGATATAGTTATTGATGACACAACCACTGATAATGTGACAACCACTGCTCCTAACACTGACACAACCCACACAGCTACAGTTAGCTTAGCTGACCCTTCACCAAACACCAGTGCCCCATTCACACATGCTGACGGCAACACCACACAGAGCCCTGACACCGAGTTACAGAGAATGCTTTCTAGCTATGCTGAGCTTAGCAACAAAGTTATGCAATACATAAACAATCCCACATCACCACCTACACCAGTACATTCTACACAACCATCGTCTTACAACACGCACACACCTGAACAACACTCACATGGAAAACATGACCGAGTCGTCCCCCTTCGAGATCTTTCACACCTTCGTCGCGAGTTTAAGATTCAAGGTGGCCAGATCGCTGATCAGAGTTCAGACTTAAGCTACAACAACATATGCAGACAAATCGACGAAGGAGTTAAAGAGCGATTCAGTGAGACTGAAATACTGAGAGGTGTCCTCAGAGTTATCAAATCAGGAAACTTTAAAGATATGCTGATGCACAAGGACGATTTGACCATTGATGAGCTTAAAGGGTTCTTGCAATCCCACTTAGGCGGGCGAAGCAACACAGAACTTTTCCAAGAGCTCATGTGCACAAAACAAAATGACCATGAAACCCCACAACAGTTCTTATACCGTGTAATAGGCCTCAAGCAAAAGATCCTGTTTGCTGCAAAATACGCTGACACGGAAGTGAAATACAATACAAACACAGTTCAAGACATATTCCTACACACCATATATCAGGGCCTTAGCCATAAGTATAATGACATACGCCGAGAACTTAAACCCTTACTCTCTGATAGAAGTGCGTCTGACGAGAGAATTTTAAAGCAAATGATGAAGATAACAAACACTGAGAATGAGAGACAGAGGCGTTTAGGGTCAGCTGTGAAGCAGAAACAAGTAAGCGTGCATAGCACAGAGCTGGAAGTCGCTGCAGCACTGGGCAGTAGTGCAAAGAAAGATGCTCAAGATAAACAGCCAAAGGCTGACGCACTCCAGCAGTTGACTGAGAAAGTAGAAGAATTAATGAACAAAGTTGAACTACTGCAACGGCCACAGAAGACTCAAAACCCAGAGTCTTGCCATCATTGCCAAGTTCAAGTGGACCAAAAGAAAACTAGATCGTACAGCTGTGCTAATTGCCTCCAACAGAATCGTCCAGGTTGCACTCATTGCTTTTACTGTGGTGAAGACGGTCACCGAGCAGTAGGCTGTCTGAAAAAGCCTAAGCGTCAGGAAAACTAAAACCGGTCGCTGTCACGGGACAAGCAGTGACCGGGCTTTATGTCCAGTCCCACAGTGCTGAGCGCAACAGGAGCCCTGAGAGTCATGCAAAGACTAGTTCAATAAAACAGAGACCAAAAGAAAAGAATGATCAAGCCTTTCCTCCATCTCCCCTTTCCCTTCCCACCCAAACCAGCAGCCGTTTGGCCAAGTTTATAGGTGCCAAAGCCCTTGCGCGATGTGACCTGAATGGCTTGACAGTTAATGCCTTATTAGACACTGGAGCTCAGGTGAGCATGATTGATAGAAGCTGGAAAGAGAAGTATCTACCAGACGCACCCATTAGGCCCCTCAGCGAAATGTTTGATGACCAGGAAGAACTGGAAGTACATGCTGTGAATGGGGAAATCCTCCCTTTTGACGGTTGGGTCCTCATCGCAGTCAGTTTCACTGGAAATGGTGCATTTACCCAGTCGATAATGGTGCCTTTCCTCATATGTAGTACCCCGCTTGCACAACCGCTACTTGGATTTAACGTGCTAGAGGAAGTGATTCAGAACCGACCAGCTGAACTGGTTTCAGCCCTCACCACGCTTCTTTCTGACGCAATATCTGCCCCTGCCGAAAAAGTTGAGCTGCTGGTGAACTTTATTCAGACTGATAAACCTGCCATGTATCAGAGACTGTTAAGAACGGGCAATTATGATACCACTATTCCAGCCGAACAAGTAGCCTGGGTTAAATGTCAAATCCCAACCGCTGTAGACCAGTCAGACCCTCTTCTCTTGTTTGAACCTGAGGAAAACAGCGCCCATCTCACAGAGCTTGAGGTTGGGGAGGGCCTACTAGAAATACAGACTGCCAAGAGACCTTATGTTGTTATACCAGTGAAAAATAGCACAAAACACTCTGTCACGATACCAAGGAAAACAACCTTGGGTAGCGTCCAGACAGTGGCTAGGGTGATTGAGACTGATTCACTAGAAATGTCTAGGTCCAGAACAGACGCTAACGCTGCTACAATACCAGCCACTCAAACTGCTCCAGTCTTATGGCAGCCTCCCGTAGATCTCAGCCACCTTAGTGATGAAGAACAAGACAAAGTCAGGAAAATGCTGTGGGAAGAGTCAGCTGCTTTTGCACGAGACAATCATGATATTGGATGTATTCCTAGCTTACAGATGTCGATCAACCTCAAGGACGAGATTCCAGTGCAGAGAGCTTACTCCTCAGTCCCCAAACCACTGTTTAAAGAAGTAAAAGAGTATGTACAAGATCTGCTAATGAAAGGCTGGGTTGTCAAATCAAAGTCCTCTTATGCTGCACCAGTGGTTTGCGTACGAAAAAAAGACGGCACTCTCCGCCTCTGTATAGATTATCGTCTCTTGAACCAGAAGACCATCCCTGATCGACATCCCTTACCTAGAATACAAGACCTGACTGACACGCTTGGTGGCTATTCCTGGTTCAGCATCCTTGACCAAGGAAAAGCCTATCATCAGGGTTTTATCGCCAAAGACTCCCAGCACCTCACTGCTTTCATTACTCCCTGGGGACTGTATGAATGGGTCCGTATCCCATTTGGCCTCTCTAACGCCCCTGCAGCCTTTCAGCGGAGTATGGAAGAGATGTTGGGTTCCTTGAGAGATGACTGCTGTCTCCCGTATCTTGATGATGTGCTTTGTTATGCGAGAACCTTTGACGAGCATGTGGAAGGCGTCCGCAAAGTACTCCAAGCGCTTCAGAGACACGGGGTGAAGCTAAGACCTGAGAAATGTGAGCTGTTTCGTCAGGAAGTGAGATACGTTGGTCGCCTTGTGTCAGCTCAGGGAGTGAGAATCGATCCCAAAGACCTGGATGCAGTGCGCTCATTAGCCAGCAAGACTCCACAGACAGTTGGAGATGTGAGAAAGCTCACCGGGTTCCTGGGCTATTACCGCTCCTACATCCAGGACTTTTCGAGGATAGCAAAGCCCATCTATGAGCTACTACAAGTCAAGCCAGGACAAACAGCTGTAGCACGTGGTAAAAGCAAAGGTCCACAACTGCCGTCCAGAACACCTGTACAGTGGTCCGTTGAACACCAGAAAGCCCTTGATCGACTCATTTCTCTCCTTGTTAGCCCCCCTGTGCTGGCATACCCCGACTTTAACTCTCCGTTCGTATTACATACAGATGCTTCAGACCAGGGACTAGGTGCGATTCTTTATCAACACCAGGATGGCAAGTTGAGAGTCATTGGGTATGGCTCTAGGACTTTAACTGCGGCTGAGCGAAACTACCATCTGCATAGCGGAAAACTAGAGTTTCTTGCCCTGAAGTGGGCTGTGTGTGAAAAATTTAGAGACTATTTATTTTATGCACCTCACTTCACAATATATACAGACAACAATCCACTGACCTACGTTATGACCACAGCAAAGCTAAATGCTGTGGGCCATCGGTGGGTTGGGGAGCTTTCAGATTTTAGATTCGAAATAAAGTACAGACCAGGCAAGGCTAACATCGATGCCGACACGCTGTCACGTCTTCCTTTAGACATTGAAGCTTATACTGAGTCCTGTACCAAAGAGTGTACTGAAGAAGTGGTTCGTGCTGTATGGGATGGGAGTAAAGCAGCAAAGCAGAAAGATGTAGCCTGGGTGGCAGCTCTTAACATCTCCTCCCAAGCCGACCTGTCTCCGACCTTCGATCACTTGAATGCAATCAGCCATGATGAACTTGTGGAAGCACAACGTGCAGATGAAGCCATCAGTGAAATGATTAAGTTAAAAGAGACTGGTACACCTTTAACTGACGAGATACGAAAAGCTGCTAGTGGAGCCACCAGACGACTTTTCCATGAATGGGGAAAGCTAGTCTTGGAAAATGGTCTCCTGTACAGGCGTGCAAATGAAAGGAAACAGTTGGTGCTCCCTACCCAGTACAAAAGTCTTGTCTTGAAGAAACTCCATAACGAGATGGCCCATGTGGGCACAGAGAGGGTCCTTAACCTCGCCAGAGAGAGATTCTATTGGCCTTTTATGGCTAGAGAGATCGAGGACCATATCACTAAGAAATGTCCATGCATAAAGTCAAAGAAGCCAGTTACTCATGTGCGTGCTCCAATGGGTAGTATCACATCAAGCTCGCCACTAGAGTTGGTGTGCATCGACTACTTACATCTAGAGACCAGCCATGGTGGCTATGAATATATCCTTGTGGTCGTTGATCATTTTACAAGATTTGCTCAAGCTTATCCAACAAAGAATAAGAGTGGAAAGACAGCAGCTGAGCGCATCTTTAATGATTTCGTCCTCCGCTTCGGGTACCCATCTAAGCTACACCACGACCAAGGCCGTGAATTTGAGAACGAGCTTTTTCGTACACTTCAACAGTTGTCAGGTATTCGTCATTCCAGAACATCCCCGTATCATCCTCAGGGAAACCCTGCGGAATGGTTTAATCGAACAATACTCCAGATGTTGAGGACATTAACTGACAAGGAGAAGGAACGATGGAAGGACCAAATCCCACGAGTTGTACATGCGTACAATTGTACTCGGCACGAGTCGACAGGCTTCTCGCCCTTCTTTCTTCTTTATGGCCGTCATCCTCGTCTTCCCATTGATTTGTTGTTTGGGTTGGTTGAAGACGCAGAGCCAGACTCACCAAAGGGATATGCAGAGAAGTGGGCAAAGCAGATGGCTGAAGCCTATCGAATTGCCAGTGAGAATAGTAAGCAGGCCAGTGCCAAAGGCAAAGTGCTCTATGACAAAAAATCAAGAGGAGTAGTACTCCAGCCTGGCGATAGGGTCTTAGTCAGGAACCTTAGTGAGCGTGGTGGACCAGGAAAACTGCGGTCATACTGGGAGAAGTCCATTTACATTGTCAAAGAACAGTTTGCGGATAACCCAGTATATGTAGTGTATCCTGAGTCTGGGGACATGAAGAAGACGAGAACACTGCATCGCAATCTGCTTTTATTAGTGAACGATCTTCCAGTTGAAGCTCCTCCATGCCACACTGCTCCTGAAAAGAGAACACAGAAAAGTAAGACTCAACAGACTAACATACCAAAACATGCAGATCTACCGGAAGAATCAGATTCTGACTCTGATGATGACTCAGATGGTCATCGTTATTGGCTGAGGGTACCAGCAGAGAGAATACTGGACATACCAGCTGTAGCCCAGCCACAACGACCAGCCATCACTTTGAGTCGCCCAACTCCAGTACCTACATGTGACAAGAGAGTTACAATAGACTACTTGCCTGATGAAAACCTGATGCCTGAAAAAGAAGCAGAGATGGATAGAACCGAACAGGATGAGAGCCAATCTGTCGATGCTGGACCTGAGGAACAAGAAGGATATGACGAAGCTCCAGAGCTCATTCAGGGAGAACAGCCTCTGGTCAGTACAGTGCCAGAAATCCAGACAGAGCTCAGAAGGTCAAGTCGGGACAGACGACCAAGACAAATCTTTACATATCAAAATCTCGGTCAGCCCACACTGACAACACAGGCCACAGTTAACATGACAAACACAAACTCACACTCACCTGCTGACACTATGCCTCATACCACTCAACCACTACACTCACTTATTCCCTATACAACACAGACATATCCCCTGAACCCCTACTTCACTCTTTACCCCCCATTTACATACATGCCTTACACCTTAGCATCACCACCATACATATTACCAGTTCCTGTTGCCTGTTAGAGAGAAAAAAAAAAGGATTTGAGTTAAGTAAAAGCAGATTTGAGTTAAGTTGAGCAGAAAATGGTGGGACCCATTTCTTTTTGCCGGGGAGTGTGTGACGAACACAAAAGTGTTGAATGTGTTTTTTTTTAAATAAGAGTATTTGAGAGTTATTGTCTTTTATTTTGCCACAATTTACTGTGATTTAGTTGGGAAGTAAGTATCCCCATTTCAATATGGTTTTCCCTTTGTGAAGTGCATGGTGCTGTGTTCGCTCCGGGCCAGCAGGGGGCAGGGTAACGGGTTTAGCTACATGCAGTGTTCGTTTTCTTCATTGCTGAGAGAAGCTTCAAAAACGTGACACGCTGTCTCCTCGTTTCTCTCCTGTTTCACAGGTTAGTAATGTACAAAACACCTCCAAACTAGGACTTAGCCATGCTGAAATGTGTGTGAGAGATAAGTGAACTGTTTTGGTGAAGTAATTTTTGTTTGTGACCGTTTTGTATTTTGTTTGTAACGAGTTTCAGAAACTCACGGTCGGGAAACGCATACGTTACGTCCAAGAGCATGTCGGCTCAACACACACACATTGTCCTTTGTGCACGTGCATCTGAGCGATGTTTTTTTAGCTTACGATGAGACTGTGAATGGGTTAGCTTGCTGTATGTTAGCTCCCCACCGGTCGGTTATGCTAGGTTTTGTTCAACAAGTTCAAGTAATACTGACAGCTGTTTAAATTGAGATTTAGGTTACACAATTAGCACTTTATTTTTTTGTGCAAGGTTTGCAGTACTGTATTGATTTAATACTGGTCAAATTACTGTAAAAGGCAGTTTTAGGTATCTCGAACATTAAGCTGGTTTATATTGTCATTGTCTACATGTGTTATTTGAAGAAATAGTTAAAATACTAGTACGAAGAGTAAGTGAACATGCATTTGGGTACAAAGAGGTTTATTTTATGAAGTTTGTAAGAACATGGACTTGGTTATAGAGATTTATTTTGTTAAGCTTGTACAACATGGACACTGAAATTCATTGAATGTAAAAAAAGGACACTAAAAATGCAATATGTAAACTATAACATAATCTGAATATGAGAAATGTATTATTAAAGAAAAGTTTGTAATAAATTGCTGAGAGAAGCTTCAAAAACGTGAGGGAAATAGCGAGAATGCAAGAGAGGAAAGTAAAAGAGAAAGCAAGAGAGCAAGGGAGTTTAAGAGATTTTCAGGGCCACCACCGGAGTATTTACTTTATTGTTCCCTGTAAAAGTTCCTGTAAACAGGGCTGACCTTGTAAAATTACCCCAAAGTTCCTGCAAGGGAAGCACGGCTTATGGGACATCATGTTTTATATGACAAAGCCTGCTCAGGCTGAGGCTAGACCGTGTGACTAGATCTTCTCAGTGGCTCATAAAGAAAGCACAAAGCTGTTCTTCTGCTAAGCCTGCAGCAACTTTAACTTCAGCATTTCAAGGACATGTCAGTGAAAAAAGGACAGTAACAAGAAGGCATGCATGACCTTGGCCGGAACAAAACATTATTAAAACAAACAACAATGACATTAAAATATATTAAAAATATCTTCAAGACATATTGTCCTTTTGAATTATAAAAAGTAATGTAAAGTGACTAGTGTGCTTAATTGTCTGTTCAATCACTTAGATAAAGTGAGCAGCTTGAAGCGGTGTTAGAGGGTCAGAGGGGGCAGCGTGTTCATTCTCCTGCTTGACGGCTGTGGGATGGAGGACAGACTGGAGGAGGGTGATAATATTGTTGTCGAAAATGTTCAATAACAAGTCAATGCCGTGAATTAATTATGTAAAAGAACAGAAGTATTTGTTAGGCAGACTGTGTTGTATCATTAGGGCTCCAGGGTCTCACTAAGTATACTCTCTACAGCTATGAAATAGCTGAAGAGAGTAGCTCTGAGGCCTATTGTTATACCATGGATGTTTTCTTAGTCCTATTCCAGATAGATTTCAGCACCTAATTTGGCCTACAGCTTTGAGAGGACCCAAATCAATTATATATCTAAAGGCGGTCTTGATTGAACATAGTATGCAATTACTTTCATCTGTAAAATAAACATTTTTCATGACATAAGTAATGAAAAACTATGCAAGATTTCTGCCTACTTATTGGGCATACTTCTACTTTGAGACTCCATTAGGCTTTATTTATTTTTTTACTTTATTATCGCTTAGAGTGTAGAACAGCAAAAAAAGATTTTCAAATTTTCTTCTTGCACCCCCCTCCTGGCTACAATTTATAATGTACACAATGTATTTTTACAGTTACCATTTTGTCAGTCGAAGCTCAAATTGAAGACCAGCGCAGAGGGAGTAAAATGCCTTTTTTTTCCACATTTCATCCTCTACCTATATCATTGGCAACCAGACCAAGTTGCATTGGTAACCTCTGAGGCTCAGGCCACAGCGCATTACGGTTAATCAACACCTGGTGCTCATTAACATGTACATAACACTGAACCACCCTCACACACATGATGAATCACACTGACAGAATGAAGGTCAGCATGATGTTTGTTACCTTACACACACACACTCACAGATTTACATGTTACACATTTTACTTCTCACAAATGTTTAGATTTCTTTGTTGTGAAAAGTCTGGAAGAAAGTTTGGACACTTGAAATGTGTATAGTAAACCAGTTGAAGGGACATAAGTTGCTAAATAAATATTTTAAAGGAAAATGCTTTTTTGTATGTGTGGTCCCTGTATATCACAAATCTATTAGTAGTAGTAGAAGCTCATTATAATATATACTGTAATATATATGATAGTAGCCCTGGGAGCCCTTTCATGTTGTCGTTCATCAATCAATGTTGAACTAGTAAGTCAGCGTTGATCATAAAACTGTAATTCAGTCAGTCAGTCATTCTCTATACCCGCTTATTCGTCATTAGGGTCACAGGGCTCTGCTGGAGCAAGTCCCAATGCATTACAGGTGAAGGCAGAAATACACCCTAGACAGGACACCAGCCTATCATGGGACACACACCATTTCCTCACACACTCATAGACACACACTCTAGAGCCACTGATTAATTTAACTCAACATACCACTTTAGTGAAATAGAAGTAAAATATAGACAATAAATTAATTTAATTAAAGCAACTTGCAAAATATTAAGAGCTAATAAGAATCGACTGTTCAACATAATTAAACGTGTAGACAACAAACAATCTTGTTAATTGAACTAATTAGTGTAACTGTCACACAAGGCTGCAGTCTTTGTGAGATAATAAGGGCTGAGTTGGAATTAATTAAATTCAAATTGTTACCTTTATATTTTTATAAGTTGTGCCAGTGTTATAGTTCATATCTTTTTATCTGCCGTTTGTTTAGCAGCCCTAGATCCATCTGATTGGTCATTAAGAAGCAGAAGTGAGTAAAGATGCAGACTACCTCAGGTTTTACATGTTGACCTTTGCTTTCAGCATGATCGCTGCCAGCTCTGAAATGTCAGAACACACAGGGCCAAAAGCAGCCGTCACATCATCAGCAGGCTGCATCACCAACCCACCTAACAGGTAACAATGTGGAGCCTGTCAGAGCCTCTGATGGACAGTGGTGGATGTAACTAAGTATATTTACTCAAGTACTCAAGTATTAAAATAAGAGTGCAACAATTAATCAATTAGTTGCCAACTATTGTGTTAATCACCAACTATTTTGATAAGTGATTAATCAATTTGAGTAATCTTTAAACGGAAAATGTATTAATTATCCTCTAATCTGATTATTTTCCAGTTTCTTTATTCTTCTAAAAGAATAAACTGATGAACTTTGGGTTGTGGACATTTAGGTTGAATCTTCAGCTTTGGGAAAGAGTGATCAACTCTTTGATGATCCAAACAACAAATTGATTAATTATTTCCATTATCAATAGATTAATCAACTATCAAACTTGCTGTTGGCTGCATCTTTATACTGAATTTAATTTAGATAAAGTTAAAGTTCATTTTGTGGTGTTTTATACTTCACCACATTTCAGAGGGAATACTTTATATTTTTACACAACTGCATTTATTTCACATCTTTGGTTCCATTAAGTGAAAATCTTCTATGTAATGGTTTCAGATAAATAACTGTTTAAGAACCAAAGAAATTCTCCAATATTTTCTGGAAAACATGAAGATTAAATATTACTAAATGTCTGTCTTTTTTATATCTACCTGATCGATCATTGCATACCCTCAGATTTATCTTGTGACCTCATAAAGTGGGTCAGACTAGCTCCACCTCCTCCAGCTACAATCATGACAATGATGCTTTTAAGTTAAATGTTTTTAATATATCAATCCCAAAACAATTTCCTGCAAACAAATATTCATTCAAGTATATTTAGATAGTAATACTTCTATACTTTGCCTGAAGTAGCATTCTGAAAGCAGGACTTTCTTCTGCCAGCAGACATTGAACTGACCTAATGTTATCAGCCCGTGAGTTCAAGTCAGATGTCTGGATGTAAATTGAGGCTAAAGGCAGACACGGAATTCAGCGGGGTAGATAAACATTGTTTATCTTGTTTTCTTGGCAACAAATTGAGGATTTGCAAACATGACCATAATAAAGTGACACAATCCGCCATGGATCAGGCGCTGGCCGACAAACAGGTAATTTCATCATGAAAACAAAATGTAAGTGAGGAGCAGTAGAAAAAAATCTTTTGTTCCAGAGGTGTTGAACTTAACCAAAGCAGCAAAATATCATGCACATCATCAATGATCTTAAAACCATGAAACATGATGTTTTTAACAAGCTTTTTATATGCAATATGTGTGAAAAATGAATTATATTATAATGCAGTAAATTTACTATTAATCTATGCAAATTATTTGAAATTGGCTCCACATGTATTTAATAAATGTGTATGTATTAAAACAGCCTGCAATAGCACTGATACTTTTGATACTTTAACCACATATTGCTGATATGTCTGTACTTTAAAGTAAGTAATATTATTAATTCAGCTTGAGTATTTTTAGAAAAGGTATTACTAATTTTACTTAAGTAAAGGATCTGAGTACAAGACAGCATTTTTTTTTGTTTGTTTGCAAGTCTAAAAATAAAGCAATTGTGATCTTGAATCTTTCTCATCATACTTGCTGCTGATGTTGTTTATGTTTATTCCTAGAGCAGGTATATTCCCTTAATTAATCTCATTAAAGACCCTCGGAGGCTGAGAGAGACATTACCATGCTGACAGGTTGCTCATCATTAGGTCAGAGAGCTCAGCTCAGTATCTTCTCAGCCTGCAAACTGACCGCCCTCCCCTGACATCCTTTCGGGGAACAAACTTCCCCGACAGCAGGAGATAGAGCAGAAACACGTAATAGTAGTGTGACATGACTAGAGACAAGTCACATCAATTTTATTTTATAGCCCAAATTCACAAATCACAGCTAGATGCCAGGGGGGTTTACAGTTTTCACAGCAGCAATAAAACATCCCTTGTTGGTAGACCCTCACACTATTAAAGGAGAAACTGCTCAAAACCTTTAACAGGGAGAAAATAGAAAGAAAAGAAACCTCATTAAGAGGATCAGAGGAGGATTCCGCTTCCAGATTGGACAATTGCAATAGATATCATGTGTACAGGACAGAAATCATTACAACAGGGAAGAAAAAACAGATACAGTATTGACTAGGGTAACAGAATATATGGATTTATAGTATATGTGGAAGATGAAGTGACATATTTCAGGGCTTCTACAAGAATCTCAAAATTAAAATTGAATGCAGTACTTGAGCAAATCTAAGTGCTGATCCTGAATCACGTTCCTCTTCTTCCAAAATACAATAAACCTAATAATTAAAGGAAAATCTGTGATATGTGTTTTTCATCTTGGTCTTTGTGCAAGGTCACAAACTTCCTTAAACTCCTCCGGGTTTATTCATTTCTTTTCAAATGTAAACAATTAGTGATTACTGATGATTATCCCCCATGGATGTGAAACAAGGCCTGCTCTAATTAGGAGGAAATAAAATCTCCACTGACAACTCGTTAACTACTTCTGTTCTACACTCGACACATTTACCTGAGTCAATTATTCAGAGCCACACTCTGTGAATATATATAAAATATACACTCACTGGCCACTTTATTAGGTACACCATGCTAGTAACGGGTTGGACCCCCTTTTGCCTTTAGAACTGCCTCAATTCTTTGTGGCATAAATTCAACAAGGTGCTGGAAGCAGTCCTCAGAAAGTTTGGTCCATATTGACATGATGGCATCACACAGTTGGCGCAGTTTTGTCGGCTGCACATCCATGATGCTCTTTTAGATTGAGATCTGGTGACTGTGGAGGCCATTTGAGTACAGTGAACTCATTGTCATGTTCAAGAAACCAGTCTGAGATGATTCCAGCTTTATGACATGGCACATTATCCTGCTGAAAGTAGCCATCAGACGTTGGGTACATTGTTGTCATAAAGGATGGACATGGTCAGCAACAATACTCAGGTAGGCTGTGGCGTTGCAACGATGCCCAAGGGGCCCAAAGAGTGCCAAGAAGATATTCCCCACACTATTACACCACCACCACCAGCCTGAACTGTTGATACAAGGCAGGATGGATCCGTGCTTTCATGTTGTTGACGCCAAATTCTGACCCTACCATCCGAATGTTGCAGCAGAAATCAAGAATCATCAGACCAGGCAACGTTTTTCCAATCTTCTATTGTCCAATTTCAATGAGCTTGTGCAAATTGTAGCCTCAGTTTCCTGTTCTTAGCTAAAAGAAGTGGCACCCAGCGTGGTCTTCTGCTGCTGTAGCCCATCCGCCTCAAAGTCTGACATACTGTGCGTTCAGAGATGCATAGTTCATCATGGATACAATTTTAGATACTATGGACATTTTCATAGAGAGTTTTGCGTCATTGCATCTATATACTGTATATATCTTATATATGATGTTATTTTAATACAATTCATAAAGAACCATTTACACTATTTTACCAAAACAAAACAAATATTGTATGTCAAAGTTAAACAGCACTGAACTACTGAGGGTTGAACTGAATCATTTTAAAAACTAAATTCCTTGAAATATTAAATTATGTTAATCTATCTACAGATAACTCCTTCCCCTTAAAAGTTGACTAGTTCATCACTCCGTAAAATACTGCGACACACACACTCACACTCACACACACACACACACACACACAGACACACACACACACACACACACACACACACACACACAGATTCATTTATTCCTGCAGAGTGCAAGAACAAAGTGGCCACCTCAAACCCTGGGGGCATTTGTGTGATTGTTTCAGCAGAGTCTGAGGTAATAGCCAATTTGCCTGATCGTTGAGCTGAGAACTCAAACTCTGTGGGCTTTTTGACTTTGTGCTCCATCAAAAAACACAGAGACACACATCCCTGCCTGCCCTGAGTAGCTGGTAAAGCTATCTCTTCGTCATGAGTATTATTATGCTTAAGTCATGCTGTTGTAAAGTCATATCTGCTGTTGTGAAGTGAGGTAATTAATTAAAGCAGGAGAGAATCATGAGACGTATTTATTGCTGATTCCTAGTGAATAAACTGATGAGCAAGCACTGGAATTGGGTCATTTCCCAAAAGATAATCAACTCAGCACATGTTTGCTGTACATTTACTTAAGCACTGTAATTAACTACAGTTTTGTGGAGCCTGTATTTAACTTGAGTATTTCCACCTGATGCCACATTATATAGTATTTCACTCCATAAATTTCAGAGGGAAATATTGGTCGTTCTCCTCCACCACATTTATCTGACAGCTGTAGTTACTTTTGGATGAATATTTCAATATTTTGCATAACAAATGAAGTGCTTTAATATTTTGTTATTTATATTTGATTCAAAAGTCTCTTTTTCTTTTTTTTTAAAAATTGCCAATTTGTGTGAAAGCTCTTAAATACTAAGATTTACTTTCACTATTAATCTCACCAATCACATCTGAAATTGCCTCCACATTAACAAATAAAACATTAAAATTCTCTCATGTTTATTTAGTAATAAAAAATCAGGTAGTATAATATACTATGATAATATAATACTTTTAAGGATATTTTGCTGATAATACTTTATTAATTATAATAAAGTATTATTTATTATTATAATAATGTTGTTTGCGCATGTAAGAACTCCACACATGTGAAGTGATATGTGAGGAAATAAACAATTAGTGAACAACTAATAAATGTTAGTAAATGAGATGTAATGTCACCAGTTTCTAAAACTGTATTATTCACCACTGAGTTATGCCAAGACGTTATTGATATATAGAAATTGTCTTATTTTTATCTTATTATTGTCAACTGGCAGGAAGTGGCTATGTTACCTACCAGGTTTAAATGTGTTACTGTCTGGAATTGGAAGCATAACATCCTGAATAATATCCCATAAAATCACTGTGGTTCAAGAATAAAAAAAGAAGTATGTGCATTATGTATGTGGTAGCCTATCAGTATTTGATAATATCATTATAAAGGCAATTGACAGGTGACCTACTGCACCACATGATTCCAGCTGTAGAAACAAATTAATGCATTGTTTATGTAAATAAATAATGCAAACAGTACAAAGTGGTGCTGGTGTCTTTCAAAGTGACATGTATTTCCCATTATGTCACACTCTGTCTAGGCTATGACTGCACACTTTAACACTTATGTATTACTATTGAAGTAGTGGTGAACAGAGGACTCAGATCCTTCTTAAGAGTATAACTTGCAAATATTGTAATAAAAAAAAAACTCAATAAGAAGTAAGAGATTTGAATTAAAAATATTACCTGAGTTAAAGTACATACATATTATATATTTATATATTAGTATATGACTAGTTTTATTCGCTAAATTATATATTTTATGTTTTAATTTAGCAATGTGAATCTATTTCTGATATGCTTGGCAGATTAATAGAAAACATATTGCATGTAATATTTAGCACCTTTCACTCTTAAAAAAAGAAAAGAGTGAAAACTTAATAGAATAGTATATTAATTGTATGTGAAATATTCAAATCTGAAAAGTAGTAGTATCAAAGATAAATGGCAAATAGATGTAGTTGAAATAAAGTACAATTTCCCAATGAAATGTAGTGAAGTATAAAGTTGCACTAAACGGAAATACTCAAGTAAAGTACAGGTACGTTAAAAGTGTACTTACAGTAAGTACAGTTTAACAATTGAATAAATGTACTTTTCGTTACTGATTAGATGCAGATGTGTGACGGCTACGGAACAGGGCTGCTTAATCTCATGTAAATTGGCCATAAGTGACTGACAGGTCCAGTAAACCAATGGTTGGCTGGAGAATGCGTTGACTGTCCAATCAGGAGCTCGGAGGGATACAGCGGTCATTCTCGCTCTGACTGACGGAGAAGTGCGGACGGATCTGAAGTGTTGTGCTGCCAGGCACAGGGAAACCCAACGTGGTAACTTTTTATGAGTTATAACGCTCTAGCTTAAAATACTCGGTCAGGCTATTGTTTATCACCAGAAGAGTTTCTTCAAGTATATTTCTGTTTTACTTAAACTTCGAGCTGCACGCTGTTAATTGGCTACTAATTTACAAAAGCTAGCCATGCTAACTTGTTAGCCGTAATGCAATTATTGTGAGAGACTTTTGGTAAATTCATGTAATTATAATGTAAGATATGTTTAGTATGGGCGAATATATACATTATTATTCTAATGTTATTCTGAGCGATTTCTGGCGGTGGGATACGTTAAGATAATGTCGATTAATTAAGTGGCTGCTACATAACAGCTGCATAATGTGACCTAAATTATGTGAATCTGGTTATATGCTGGGCGAAATAATTGAAACGCGTTGGATTTTTTTTTACTTTACTTTACTATGAAGACATTTTATGGTCAATTTGTCCTCAAACTGAAACACCGGTGAGCGGGAGTGTCAGTCGGCGCGCTTTTGTCTACTGTTAATAAAAAGGGAAAGGGAATTGTCGGAGGCGGGATTTGCCGCGTGATTTATGATGCATTCACATGGCGTCGAAATAATCAGAAATGTAACATGTTCAGTACTTGACAGCAGCAAATGCACTCAATTATTCTCCACCACTCAAATGGTCAATATCAGAATAAAAAATAATTAATTACGACTAAAAGTACAGCATTCGTAATCCTGCTTAACGTATTAAAGTATAGGTATAGTTTTAGGTATGTTTAGCCAGCTAAATACCTAAAACAACTAAATGTGTTGATATATTAAAACATAACGGTTAATGTAAAAAAATATATTTCAATGACTCGTCTGAATTGCTTTGAGGTCACAAGATTAATGGGTCTGAGTTGATAGATCAGGTAAAAACATGTAGAAAAATACATACATTAAATTCACTTTTCAAATCTTTATGTTAGTCAAGAAAATATGGAGACTTTGACCTCTTTTCTTGGACAGGTTTTTGAAACCATGTGAGGGAATGTTAAGAAGGTAAACGTGCCTTTGGTGACATCTGAAATATGAGCACCAGATAGAATATACTTATTTATTAAAGGTCACATAAGCTTTATTTTGAATTCAAATGTAACAGAGCAGAATAACTAATAAACTTATTATGTTCAGAGTTTCCAACAGACCTAAATTATGTGAATTTTTTGGGGGGGGGCAACGCCATGTAATGGTTATTGTCTGGGAAACCATGATGGTATATGCAAAAGTTCTAATCTGAAGAAAACTATCAAAAGCTGTAAAGTAGAGAGTTAAAGTAATAATTCCCCTCTGAAATGAAATGAAGTAGCATGAAATAAAAACACTGCTTGTTCCTGTACATTTTGTCTTAGGTGTGGAGCCTGGTTATTCACATGCATAAAAACTTGTTTTTAAAAAGTCACATTTTGATGATTCAAGGTGTCTGGTTCCCTTGTTTTTTTATCTCCATGTACAGTTTGCTTGATTAAGTGTTTGCCTGAAATGTGTCTGTCTAAACTGTTCACTAGGACCCAAATTTCTTTGACTTTACTCATTTCCTTTGATACCAATCACAAAGACTTTACAAAACTCTTATTGTATCTATTCTTCTTCTGCAGTTAACTATTGCTAACTGGTAATATCAGAATGGATCCAATCAAGCCTCCTGACTGCGGTGGTATGACAGGCGTTCCGTGGCTGGGACGTGGACTACAGCCTGAGGAGCAGACTATAACACGTAATAGAGGGCTGCCGCTGTCTCCTGAAGGGCTTAGTGTAGGACGAGCCAGAGGTTTTCTTACTACAGATACCCCACAAGGACGAGGACTATTTCTACCCTTTACTGAATCTGTAGTTGGACGGGCCAGATGGGCAGCTCGGGCAGCTGAACCAAAGGTCGGAAAGGGAAGAGGCAGAATCCTGTCTGTACAGATGCCACCATCTGTAACCATGAAGAGGGACCTCACAGAGGAGACACAGACTTTGACAATTAAAGAGGTAGATGAAACAGAGTGGTTCTGTACACATGTGGTGCCTGTTTTTTAAATAGCTGACTTCAGTACTTTAAGGGTTGCTAAAACTTTTTATCTGCTTACAGGTTGATCTGCCGACACATCAAGGTCAAGAGACAACACTGGCCTCCATGTTTAGAGGCAGAGGGAGACTACCAGTAGGTGGGTATTTATGACAGATTTCCATTTAAAATAAGGTTGACACAGATTACAGTAAAATACCGAAAAGCAGTTGGGGCTTTTATTTGTTTCAATCACCCTAACAGAACAATTTGGGACAGGTAAATAATATTTAATAGGCTGCTTTTGCGACAATTTTTTCTGCTCAGAAATGGAGAAAAAAGTAATTTACTCAACTTCTTTTATTAAACCTTTATGATTACCCTAAAAGGGTCCAAAATTGGATGATATTTTATCGGTCCGATAAATATTGTGTCCCTAGTTTTTAAGTATATCTGTAATGCAGTATCTGGAAATATTACCAGGCCTAAAGCTATGGCTCCCCCTTGTGGCACAAAGCAAACATGAGATGTAAGAGAGACATGATGCACAGTATACATTTACAATTAGGCATTTGATGCAGAAGCTTTGCACATGTGGTTGTTGGATCTCAATGTGTCTGAGCAAAGCAATGAGAAAAGTAGAAAATGCTGGCTGAGGACAGGGTCTCTGCACACACCACCGTAATTGTAATGAAGGAGTTACATTCATGAGTTTATATATATATATATTGTTTTCGGGAGAAATCCATTCAGATTAATCTCTGAAGCAGGTTGGCCTGCTATGGGCATGGGAGATATGACGCAGCAAGGCATCCAAATAGGTGTCACCAGCAGCCCACAGAGCATCGGCCAACCTGAAGAGGTGAAGGGCAGAGGCAGCAGGTAGGAGGCAAAGAAGAGCTAGTCTGTTTTCTATCAGAGCTTCTTAAATGCTTCTCTCCTGTTATCATATATATCAGGGAGATTAAGTACTAGAGACACTACTCAGTATGAAGCGATGCAGTTCACCTGCTACAGAAAGTGCAAAAAGGTTAACGGGTAAACGTTTGAACCTTCATTAGGTTGGCTTTACTGCCTCCATCTGGACAGACGCCTCCAGGTGAAACCATGAAAACGGACTTCACAGAAGAGAGGACAACTTTGACAGCAAAAGAGGTACTTGGAACCAGAAATGTGACTCTACACATTTGCATTTTTTCTAAATATGACTACAATACAATGAGTTGCTAAAGCTTTTGTTTACTTACATGTTGAGCCACCCTTTCCTGGTCAAGAAACGACACTGGCCTCCATATTTCGAGGAATGGGCATTGAGCCTTCAATGACCACATGGGGAAGAGGGTCACGAGCACTGGGTGAGTATTAGTGTCATTTTTAAAGGTTTGGTGCCTTCTGCTGGTATAGAAAAATTGCAAGATGTGAGAGGAACTTGATACAGGCAAGGTTCACTATTAGGACAGTCTTTGTTGTCTTTATCCAGGGGGTATTAGAATCAGAATCAAACAAATTTAATGAGTTCAAATGAAGCCGCTTGAAAATAATAATTTCAGAGCATTAAGTCAACCACAATATTTTTCATTTCAAAAAGTTGAGAGTTTTCTGCATGACCTTTTCATATAAAGGTTAATATACTTCTACGTAGTTTCTCCCAATAATCACTGAGTGGAAGAATGGGAATCATAGAACCGCAAAAAATTATTTCAGGTAATCTATCCTTTTAAATGACAAAGGGAACAGGTGTATTACACCAATTATTGAGATCTATAATTATTGAATGGGTATGATTTAAACTTAGTTATAATTATTTCAAACATCTACATCTCTTCATAGCTCCCAACAACATATTGTTGATGATTGAGAGTTTAGAGTTTTTATATTGTTTGAGAGAAATCCCATTCAGATTAACCTGAATGCATAAGAATATTTACTTTTGGCACAGGCACAGGAGGAGCTGGCGATATGGGAGATATGAAGCAGCAAGGCATCCCAATAGGTGTCACCAGCAGCCCACAGAGGAGCGGCCAATCTGAAGGGGTGAAGGGCAGAGGCAGCAGGTAGGAGGCAGAGAATGCCAGTCTGTTCTTTAACAGCGCTTCCTTAATGCTCCTCCCATCTGTTGATGGAGTCATTTATATTGGTGAAATTAAGCATTAGGGACACTGCACAATATGAACGAAGCAGCACAAAGGCAAAAAAGTTAACAGGTAAACATTTGAAACATCTTTACTGCAGGACTGTTATGCTTGTTGTCTTCATATTGATGATCACAAACTTTTACCCATTTCAGTTTCCTTGGCCAAGATTTGCAGATGATGATGGGACTGGGAAGAGCAGCGATTCCACGGCTTGAAATCGGACGAGGACATGCAGTCCTTCCTCCTTTTCCTCCGGAAAGTGTCGAACCACAGGCACCACTGCATTCACAAGCTTCTAACACAGGTATGGAATCATTAAAAAAAGGATACAACTCTTGAAACATTGCGAAAAAGAAGTGTGAAACCTGTTTTTTTAGATAAAAGTCTGTTCTCTGACTGTTTAAAAAAACTCCCAATAAATTTAATGGAGAAGACTTTTATTTAAAATCTGTATTCAATCTCTCCTTTTCAGTTTGTGTAAGAATTTGCCTAAAATTGTTTTTTGTAATATTTTCTGCAATTAATAATATATGCAATTCAAAATGATAAGGAACGTAAAAAATACAATATATATAAAAATGTTTAGGACCTACTCCCCTTGTTTCCACCGCTGAAGAGGTACAGGAGTTTTCTGCTACTGCAACATCAAAGGTAGAACTGAAAATGGAGGCAGTCTGGTAGGTTTACTTTTTAATTCAATGTATTTTTTCTCCAATTTTTATGTGTTGCATACCATTACTGGTTGCTCTTGGCAATTCATTAAGGTTAATTAATAATTTAACTTATCTTTACAGTATTTATCAACCTTGTTTTACTCATTCAAATTGACATGTTCCACTCTTTGTATGGTCGGTTTGTTATTACTGGTTACTGATTTAATACTCATTAACATTGTTGAAGCTTAAGAGAAATGGCAAACTATATAAAGAACCACAAAAATGTATATAAACACAAATATATCTTACTGCTCACATCACAACTTCAAATTAAACCCTCAAGAAGCAATGTATGGGCTATCTCATAGAGAGAAATGAAAAAAAAAAACCTCAGGAGACAAAGGACAGAGCCACACCCAGGCTACATTAAACAAGAAAAAGTTAAGGCAGGAAACGACCAAAATACAGAATACCCCAAAAAACATGAATGTACTGGAAATCGTAATATCTGCCAAAAAAATGTTTTTTCTTAAATTTGTTTAGCCTTAGTGGATATAACAACCCAGCCTAGCTTAATTTTGCAGACATTTGAAATCTCACAAATGGGATGGGAAATTTATTCTAGTCTAATGAAACTGAGGAAGTGGAACTTTTGGCCATAATTCCACAGGGTATATTTGGCCCAAAACCAAACACTGTTCATTAAAAGAACACAAGAACCTACAGTGGGGCTGAATTATGAACATTATGAAACATTATGTTCCAAATACCAGTCAATGTCGGCACAAAACCTTTAGGTTTCATATAGAAAGCTGAAGATGAAATGTAACAATCTTTCTGCATCACAATGACCCAACGCACACATCCAAATCAACAAAATAATGGCCTCACCAGAATTAGATTAAGGATTTTGAATGGCCCAGCCAGAGTCCAGACCTGAATCCAACATCTGTGGAATGATTCGAAGATCATTCAAGGTGTGCTGTGATGAAAGACTCGTACCCAAAAAGACTGAGTGCTCTAATAGAAGCTACAAACAAAATATTATACCTGTGCAACCAGGTTATTTTAAGCTATTTTTTTACTTTGCTTCTCTAAAGGTTTACATTGTTTTTTTGTTTTTTTTTTTGATTGAGTTGTACTGGTTATAGGTCACATTGAAGGTGGAAAATGTTGTGAAATTATGCAGAGAAATAATACAGAAACAAATTAAATATAGATTTAGATTAACTTAAGTTAGCTAGTGAATTTTTAATTGATACAAATTCTTAACAGAAATCAAATGACTAGCAGTTAATGACCAGTCTAATGAACACAGATTATATTTGTCATCTCCTCTTAAAAAAAAAATGTACAGCGTGTGCATTCAGGCTGTCAGAATGGTCTTAATGGTGTGTTCAAGTGCAAGATTTTACAAATGTGAGGTAGCACAATGCATTTTTTTAGTCTTGTATGATGACCTGTAAGGCTCCATTATACTTTAGAGATATATAACAACAGATAATGTGCTTGTTAGTGTGTCTTGTGCTGTTATGTTAAAATGATCTTTTTGTGCATATATATTCTTCTCTGTTCAGTGAGGTGATTAATAAAGCTGGAACAAAAGGAAATGTTATAAATATTGGCTCAAACCACATCCCAATTCGCTGTAAGAATGAGGCTGTTTATCAGTACCATGTTACGTTTGTGTAAGTATTGCTTATCATTCACTTGTTTTTTTTCTCCCTTAGCAGCCATTCAACACAAATACTGGTGGAAATTTTTGAATATGTGAAATGTTAGCCAGTTTTTGCTGTGAAACACTTATTTTTTATAATGTTGCTGACTAATTTAGTCTTGAATCATAGTCATTCAGAGTGAAGAAATACAATTCCATAGAAGATGTGATAAAGATTTTCAAAAGCAGCAATTGTTGAATTACTGTTGTCAGGTGTATGCTAGACCTGGGTAGTATCAAGGTCTTATAGAATAAGAGGGTATTCAGAAGTTCAAAAGGTGTGATTTTTAATATCATCAAAATTCAGATGCTATTTTTCCTATTAAAGTTAAATTGAGGTGGACGTATTTCGTCCATCTCTGCCACTCATCACTACAGTGGGAATACCTGGTCCACCTTTACCCTGGTGGTAATTAAATCAAGTTTGAGAAAAGCAGCAGCATAAATCAGACACATGGAGCATCCACATTTCTGTCTAAAGTGCTGGCCTAAAGCTCCATTTTAGTTTTTGCTTTATTGATAGAACAAATAAAAACATATCTTTGTATGTTTGATATATTTGCAACCTTTAAAAAAGCTTGATTGAGCTTATTTGTGTTTCTGTATGTTAAAACACACTTTTATTAAAACCCTATTTTACACTAGTTTTAGTTTTCAGTTCCAGTATGCTGATATAAAAAGTGAAATAAATAATTGTCAGGTCCCATAAGTGATATTGATTTCTTGAATGTGATGTGAAAAAATTGGCGTGGTTAACTTTTATTAATTTGTATATAAAGGCAAAATCAAAAGTATGCAGACAGTGCTAAAATATCCCAAGCCTCCTACAGGTTACAGGTCAGCCACTTTAAGTTAGTCTGGGCTGAATTTGTCAATAACTTCAGGATTAACCTGCTTCATTTCAGCTGTATGGGAGTGTGACCGAGTTTGTTCACTGACAAACGGCCTAACCTGCACACACACTGCACTGCAATAATCACAGCTGCAGTAGAACTTCACACTCACCTTCACACACACTGGAAATGTCAGGAAAGCATGAAAAGATCAATATTACCCAGGTCTAGTTGGTACCGGTAATTGGGTCTTAGAGAGGTGAATGCATTTATAGAGGTCATGTGCATTTCCAATATTATCTTCCAGCCCAAATGTTGAATCGATGGGAATGCGTTTTGGCATGATGAAAGATCACCGCTCGACCACAGGGGAAGTGGTGGCTTTTGATGGCTCCATACTCTACCTGCCGGTGAAGCTGAATGACGTAGGTGACGGACTCTTAATTGATGCAGGAAATTACTCTGTAGCATGTTCTGTCTCATTCATGAAAAAATTTGCTAATTTTAAAAAGCTACTATTCTAGAAGCCTGGATTCCTACTTTTTTCTAACATTGTAGGAAATTAATTGTTTTGACGGTTTAATGTAGGGTTGGGTGATTTACCAGGAAAACAAAACAAACAAACTAAACTAATTACACATGAATACCAAAGTAGTTTATAGGTGTATGTGAACAAATCCCTTGTTCAAGAATAATAAATTTGACTTTACATGTCATCTATGATTTACTACTAAATAAATTAGTGCACTTATGCATTTCATCCATTTTACAAAACAAAAGAAAGTTAAAGAACTGGTAGAAAATAATCACCCAGTCCTACTTGAGTGTATTAATTGCTGAATGTGTTGAACTGTGCAGTGGGACATTTGACATACTGCTGAACACCAGATTTTTGTTTTTCTTGCTTGTTTTGTAAATTATTTTGATTTCTCTGCAGGTGGTTGTCCTTAAGAGCATAAGACGGACCGATGGTGAGGAAGTAGTAATCAAAATCCAGATGAAAAAGGTTTTGCCACCCAACTCCGATCTATGCATCCCGTACTACAACGTGGTGATGAGGAGGTACTTACGGAAACTTACTTTCTTGGTTGTAAATGTATTACTATTTTTTCAATTTGCAGATAGATTAAAACACAACCCACCGTTTTTAGTTTGAGTTTGCAGTGTCACTTGAATGCACCATGCCTCGCAGGCTTTGTATGAAGTGGTATAACTCAAATTTTTGTGAGGCACCAGTATGCAATCTCTCGTTTTTGCATTCTACAGTCTGTTTTTAAAGGGTTATTTTTTTATTTTCATCTGATAGTATAAGTACAACAATGGGACATGTTTCATTGCATTCGCCAGTAGTATTTGATGATAGGATTGTCATATAGACATATAAGATTAGATTAGATAGCTCCTTTATTGTCCCGCAGTGGGGAAATTCACTGCTGTTTTCATAAAAATCTATATGATGTATTATAATGTAATATAAATATATTGATGTTTTAAAGGCATTTAATGTGGTTCCAAAAGGTAGGTAGCCTTTTTTTCTATAAATAGTAGAAAAGAACATTATTTGACAACCCTATTTTTAAGTGTGTTTCAGAAAGTTCTTGTAGTTCATAAGTATTTTTTTTTTAAGGAAAAATAATAAATTATATCAAGCATGCTGTTGCTACTATTTATTAGTACCTGACCCCATGTTGTATTTTCTGAGGGTCATGAATATCATCGGACTAAAGCTGGTTGGGCGAAATCATTATGATCCAGAAAGCGCAGTCATTCTCGGAAAACAGCGGTAAATATATAGGCACAGTTTCACATCAGAGGCCAGTCTCCAGTAGCTAAAGCTATTCATCCTGTTGTCTGTCTGTAGGTTGCAGGTGTGGCCGGGCTATTCTACCTGTATTAAACGCACGGATGGAGGCCTGTACCTGTGTGTGGATGTGTCCCACAAAATCTTACGGAATGATTCTGTGTTGGATGTTATGTAAGTTCACACAACAAGTTCATTTCTACTTCTCCTGTGCGGTACTGTGACTTCATACAGGTTTAAACATTGAATGTACAACAGGATTTCTACCCAGCATGGACAAGTACAGAATTTGTAATTAATTAAAAAAGTAAATTAATAAATATGGGGAAAAAAGAAGAGGTTAGGGAAAATATATGCTTCCAGACTCCTATGCCTGCTGTTTTCAAAAGTATGTAAACTTATTTTTAAATCCAATTTATAAAAGAAACTGAAACATATAGAGAAATAATTTTAGAATCTTATTTATTCTGTATATAATAGAAAAATGGGCAGTTTGTAATCACGTCAATATGGTCTGAAAAACTACCTTCAACACAGATAAAGTGCAAAAACCCTGAGCTATACATCATTTATAAACAGAATGAGCTCTAAACTCAAATGGAACAAGTAAAAAAAAAATAGTATGTTTAAAGAAAAAAAGAGAAGGATGGGCTTTGTTCCTCTGCTGTCTTTCAGGAACATTCTGTATCAACAGACCAAAGAAAACTTCCAAGATGAATGTACCAAAGAACTCGTCGGCAGTATCGTCATCACCCGCTACAACAACCGATTGTATCGCATCGATGCCATTGAGTGGAACTATTCGCCCAAAGATGTTTTCACCTTGATGGATGGTACAAAAACCACATTCGTGGAATATTACAGGTGAGACTGTTCTGTCTGTGATGCTACTAAATGGAGCATGAAAGTAAACATTAAGAGAATAACAGATTTGAATTATATTTAATGACCTGACTTTAATGACTAACTTTAATTAATTGTCATTAAATTGACTTTGCAACAGCAAGAACTATGGTATCACAATCAAAGACCTAGACCAACCTCTGCTCATGCATCGGCCGAAGGAGAGGTCTAAACCTAGAGGGAAGGTAAGTACTCTCCTGAGAGAGTCGGGTATTTCTTTTCTACTAAATACATTGTGACATTAGGCTCTGAACACTCAGCAGGAAAAAAAATAATTTCTTGCATCAGAATGCCCCCTTTTGGCAACAGTAAGTATTGAATGCTCAATGAATGTGTCTGTCTTGATTTTCTTTGCATATGCCTGCTTTACATCACACTTGGCATATTTATAATATTGAAGGGGCTATGTGTAACTTTCAGGATTTTCCTTTTAAAGGAGACACCTGAGAGAGCAAGGATATCAATCAATGTGTCACTTAATTAAAAATACGATTAGACTCTCCCCTGTTGTGACACATACACACTCACACTGAACAGAAACACACATTCCTTTACTACTGCCATGTGGAGACTAGGAGAAATGTCAGATCACATTTTTTTGGCTAATTTACCTTCAGGAAAAACAAGAGGGGTCAGCTATGTTCTGCCCCCACTCTGTTGCTTGTTTTCTCCTTTTGCATTGAAGAAATATTGTAGTTTCGTTGTGTTTAATGGTCGAGCTAGCCTCTCGGGCGCTATTATTGCTATTAGGAGTTTCAGTCGTATATTTCTGTAACATGTTTGTTGTGGTTGATGCTGTTTGTTCAGGGTAACAACATAAAATGAATCAATTAACAAGTGACAGATTTGTCATCCCATATTTTAACCTGTTAGAGACTTTTGCTTTTGCAAATTACAGTATACATTTAGAAAAAAAAACATATTAAACAAAGAAATAATAATAAACATAAAACATGAGCAATAACTATGAAATTGTGTAGCTAATATCAAGTATTATTTTATTGCAGCAGGTCATTACTGGAGAAATCCTTTTAGTACCTGAACTTTCCTTCATGACGGGAATCCCTGAAAAAATGAGAAAGGACTTCAGAGCAATGAAGGTAAGATGTTTCCGCTCCAGGTACAATACATTCATACATTTCCTCATCAAATAGAAGTTGGTCTTTATATAGTGATGTGTGTGTGTGTGTGTGTGTATATATATATATATATATATATATATATATATAAAACTTTCAGCAGCCGGAGAGATACTTTTGTGTATACATGTTTATATTGGATCCACTAACTGACCTTTATGTTTATACTTAAGAACGTGTTTTTCCATATATTGTAGGACCTGACAATGCACATCAATTTGAGTGGTGAGCAGCACACAGAGTCCATAAAGCAGCTTCTGAAGAACATCAACACTAACCCTGATAGTCACAAGGAGCTCAGCCAATGGGGACTGGAGCTTGGCAAAGAAATTGTGGTGGTGAGGCCCTGCTGCAAACAATTCCAAAGTTAATTTCTCACACAAAGGATCAGTGAAAACATAACCCAAGCAGTGGGGATGATAAACTGCTGATGCAAAATGCCCTATTTTGTTGTACTGTTGTGCAGTAGCACTTTAAATGTGCATGTTCAAAAACTTTTTTTATCCACGTCCTAAGCTGCAACCATAGTCCCAATGGTGTTTGTTTTTGCTTTTCCTCATAAAAACTGCAATGTTCAATGTATTTGTTGAATATTACATCAGTTTCAGATTGCATTACATCGTTGGGAAATATTGACACTGCCTTGCCTCATGTATTAACCGGACATGTTCCTGTATGTGATTCCCTAATCCTTTTATACTCGTTTATTGTGACCTTATGTGATGTATATTGTTTAATTTCTGTTACAGATCCAAGGTAGAATTCTCCCCTTTGAAACCATCTGTCTCCAGTCCTCATCCGTTGCCACTGGTCCTGATGTATCCTGGTCCAGAGAGGTTGTCAGGGATCCTTCAATCAGCTCCGTAAGTGTTGGTGTGAAAACTCTGGTGCTGCCTCTTTTATTTTTTTTTAACTTAATTTAGCTGCAACAAAACACATAAAACTTGAACATAATTCAAATCCCAATTGCCTCTTCTCTCATCCTAAATTCAAAAATGTGTCCAGATCCTGAAAAAAAGGTATTAGCTTGTGCACTGCAGTATGTGGTGGACATTTTACACTCCAGGATTAAGAGTGCAAAGGCTTATTCTCCCTCGCTCCTACCTTACCCTTACCTTCTATTATGTCGAATTCAAATGAAATCAAAAAACTTCTCCCATATACAAGGTTTACAGCTGAATAAAGAGGGTTTGGGGTTTAGTTTCTCTTTAATAATAAAGTTAAAGCCTGGCAGACAGCTGAATTCAGGTTGCAGTAAAGATATTTTCACTCCAAAAGACTAATATAGAATATTTTAATGGAATGCAATTACATATAAATTATTGCAAAGTTGTGGTAATAGGTGACACGCTATTAGCTTTGAGCAATTTCCACTGACAAATTTGCATGTATCATTGGGCTGGACAGGGTAGTAGTGCAGCTCATTATGTTTGGTCTTTTGGTTAAACATATGTGAATTGCACTTTTCCATCTTCAAGCATCAGTGTTTAACCGCCTGCTGTGCTCTTTTGTTTTCTCACCGGCGCTTAGATCCCATTGAATATCTGGGCCATCTTCTACCCACGCCGCTGTGCAGAACAGGCTGAAGAGCTGGTTTCCACCTTTAACAGGGTGGCTGGGCCTATTGGGGTTAAATTGGACCGACCCATCTGTGTGGAGCTGAGGGACGATCGCACAGAGACGTACATCAAGAGAATTCACTCCCAGCTCACCAGTGAGGTAGGACCTCACAATTAGATGAGCAGCCTTGCCTAGTAGTCTGTAATTCAATGTGAGTCTGCTGACACAAAAGCTTCATAAAAATTCTTTCCTACCAGACACTTGGGTCATGCTGGTGTTTGAGTAATTGCATTTTGGCTGCTAAAGATGACCCAAAATGTAACGCAGTAAAGATCTGTTTTGTTTGGTCTTCCTCCTCTTTATCTGAGGTTGGGTCACAGGGGCAGCAGCTTCAGCAGGGAAGCCTAGACCCGGCCACTTCATCCAGCTCTTCCAGGGGAAACCCAAGGTGTTTTTAGGCCAGCCAGGAGACATTGTCTCTCCAGTGTGTCCTGGGTGTTCTCGCCACTTCCTGTAGGGATGTACCCTGAACACCCTCACCAGGGAGGCACCCTTACTAGATGTTCAAGCCAGCACGTCTGATTACTCTCGATCATAGGATCAATGGTTCTACTCTAGAGCTCCTCGCGGATGACTGAGCTTCTCAAAACTATCTGAGGGAGAGATTAGCTACCCTACGAAGGAAACTCATTTCAGCCGCTTGTATTCGCAGTCTTGTCCTTTCAGTCACTACCCAGCTATCTTGACCATAAGTGAAGGTGGAAACGTAGATCGACTGGTACATCAAGAGATCAGTGTTGACATTGCACTGCCTCTCCCTCCCGAGTCCCTGATTCGAACCTCCCCTAAGGCATCACAGATTTTGCTCCTGGCTGTAAAAATGTCAATAGCAAGCAAACCTTGAACAATGCGTTAACGAATATAAAATAATATATCAAGTATCGAATATGATATTGATATATATCGATATGATTTCGAATATGATATGAATTTTTGTTGACAAAAATAAAACAGATTTTGGGTAACTGCCGTTGTTTGCGGCTCAGAAGGTAGGTTCTCGTCTCCTCCAGCCCATATGTGGATGTCCTTTGGCAAGATATTTACCGCAAATTGCTTTTCCGGACCAGTGTGAGAGTTTGTTAATGTTGGATCACAGCAGTCATGGTCTTTTGTGCTTATTGTTCCTCATTTGAATGCTTGAAATATACAAACTTTGAGCTGTACTTTATATATAAAAGATAGTATATAAATAAAGTTTAGTTGTATTATTGGTGTATGAATATGTACGAATATGTGAACGTAAACTCTTAGTGGCACAGATGCCGAAAGAACTCTGAATCTCAGGTCTGGGAATCTGTGCCACCGTAAACACTTTGAATGGTTGGAAGACCGAGAAATGTGCTACACAAATACCTTTACCTGTTACTGTCAAGTCTTGAATGGTTTTGCATGTTTAAAAATATCATACATAAATTGACTGTACTGCTAGTGATTTATAATTTGAGTTTTCCAGACCAATCTGTACAATTTGAGACAGTATTTTGTTTCCTTGAGATGTAATTCAGTGCTATGTTTAATAATAAATACAATGATGTTTAGAACATAGAGAAATGAATGATAAAAGCAGTATTTTGACCATGTTAGAATGTTGATTGTGGGTTTTTGTGTCATCTATTTACAGCCCAACATGCAGCTTGTTGTGTGCATAATGGTCGGCAACAGAAACGATCTGTACAGCGCTATCAAGAAGCTCTGCTGTGTTAAAAGCCCCATTCCTTCCCAGGTTTGAAATGTTTGTGCAGGAATGCTGTAGAGTAGAAGAGAAACATGTATAGTCTGGAACTGTTGGCAACTGTTTGTCCACCATTTCAGTCCAGAAATATGTTATACAGATATTCGCAGAATAAATCTTTGTGAAGTTCACATTTGTGAGACCTCTAGTTTAGACAGTCAAAGTAATTGTTCTATGGTCACCTGTTCCATATGCCCTCTAACCATTCATGTTCATGACCTACTTTTTTAGTAGGTCAGTCGATATAAATATTTCATTTTATCCTTTTACAGCACATTCACGTTCATCAAATATTTCTCTAGACTTTATCAGGGATGAATTCAGTCTGTTTCAGGCTCAGATTTGTTCTAGAACATCAGAAGAGCAGAGTGACACAACCATGGTTGAAAAACTTAACACAATTGTGACTGAATTGGTTGTTACTGGTCACTGATGAAGCATAATGACATCTTCTTCTCAATCTTTTCTTCTTTTGCCTCCATGAGGTTTTATATGAAAGGTCTTAACAAGTATTGGATGGATTGTTTGATCATCATGTCAAACTTAAATAATTCCCAATATTACACTGGCATTTAAAGCCTACAATTCTGAAAATGAATGGATATTTGGTTATGATGATGACTGGGGCTGGTTTTCATTTACATTTGTTATGGTGTGATGCAGTTTTAAGGCAGACACTATCCTGTTTACAGGGAGTCTAACCTGCAGTAAAAGTTAAGGCTGATTAAGGGTTTAATTAATATTAGCAAGCTAACATGCTTAACTAAAATAGCAGACATGGTAAAGATAGCAACATGTTAGCTTTGTCACTGTGACCATGTTGGCATGTTAACTTTAGTATTCATCTTAAAGCACTGGTTGGCCTGACTTTTCTTGTCTGTTGTTAGGCCATCAATGTCCGCACCATTTCACAACCGCAGAAGTTAAGGAGTGTTGCCCAGAAGATTCTCCTGCAGATGAACAGCAAGCTTGGGGGAGAGCTCTGGACTGTCAGTGTCCCTCTGGTTAGTGTCTTGTTTTAAATATCTACAGGGCTTATCGACGTGGGGCGATATTTTGTTGTTTTGAGAGGTAATGAGCCTCTGGTTTTCCTTTACAGAAACACTTAATGGTGGTTGGAGTTGACGTCCATCACGACACCAGCAAGTCTCATCAGTCCGTCATGGGCTTTGTTGCAAGTGTGAACAGGTAAACTTTATTTCCTGGTTTTTCTTGGTTGCACTTGAGGTTCGTGGACAGATTACATGTTTAACAAATAAACCAGGACAACTTTCATATGGTCACCTAATGATTTTAAAGTTGTATATGCAGGATATGATCATTAAGATTTATTGTAAGATTATTACAATAAACAGCGGATGAAGTCTGGTGATGTGGAGGATCCCAAAACACACTGTTTTGTGCTATGAATTGTTAGCTAACAGGGCTAGCTATGAAACCTGCAAATTTAATGTGACATCTGGAAACTAACACATACATGGAAAAAATCAAAAACTGGATTTTTTGAAAGGAAAATAAAATAAACAGGAAATGCTGAAAGAGGCGTCACAATTTTTTGCTCTCAGGGAAAATGAGAGCTACTGAAGCTGCATTCAAGGTATCCCTCTTGAATGCCAAAGCAGGAAACCTCATTCAATAGGTGCAACCAGCAGCCAAGTTGATGACTAATATAATGTTTGGAGGGAAATCCAGCAACAAAACTAACAGGTTTCCAAGGATTCCCTAGATTATTAGCCTACGTGGACACAGTCTGCAACAGCAACACTGTTGCAATCAAAGAGAGCAACTGGCAGTGGAAAAAAATGCCACCGAGGCTAAAATCAGTCGTGGACGAATCTGTGGAAACAGTCAACAAGATCAAAGGTAGAGCAATGAAAATTCCCAGAATTAGACACCAGCTTTGAGATGATCAGAAATCATTGGAGACAAAATGCACATCAAGCAAATCAGTTTAAACTTTTACTATGAGAGATCAACAGCCTTCTGGGCATTGCATCATATGGGACACTGACTGACTTTCAAGGAGAAAGGATTGACTGACTTTTGGCTCCACGTCCAACCTGAGCTGCCTGACTGCTCTAAAACTCATGATGCTGTTTACAAACGCCTAAACTGTGGATCAGAATTTTCCTTCCTTGGTGGTCTAAAATAAAGCAGCTCAAGAAACTCTTCATGTGGAGCCAGATATGGCTTTAATCATGGCTCAGCAAAAGCAGCATGATTTTTCTCATTAAGATAAAAATGAGCGCGTATAGAGATTAAAACTGTCATTTAGGCTGTAATTTGTTAACGTCTGTGGTGGATACTAATTGTGTCTCACACCACTATTCGGCCTCGCTCAACTAAAGGCCGGCATATTTTGCAATATTAGGCCGAATATATATTGCATTACTAAATATTCCAACTCAAAGCCTTTCCCAGGCTCCACCTCAGCAGCTTCCTTTATGATGCACCTTAGTGTTGTGATGGAGCTGATAGTAAATCAGTGGATGCTGAATCAGCTGTCTAACTGGTATAAAGACTTTTTAATGAAGTTTAATTTTATGTTTTGTCATAAATATTTTCATTATTCTAGGACGAGGCTACCTGCTTGTCATCATCTGCCAATCTATTTAAGTCTTGTGTATAATATTGTGCTGCACAATGGAACAGACATGCTGGAGTTAGTGAAGTGGAAGCAGTCACTAGTAATGCTTCTTCAAGTCTCTGGATATTCATCTCAAGAAATGCTGCATAGAGTTTAAGCTATATGCACGTTTGTTTGTTTTTTTCCTGTTATGCATATTGTAGGAGCAAAAAAAGGTCTATGTCACAGTTCTACAGGGTATGTTTTTGTTTCATCGAAGGATAAAGGATAGTTCCCTGACCAATGGTATTATCACCTTTCACACAATTGCAAGTTGAAAAAGGGAAAAGGGACAATTTAATACAAGTTAATAGACATAGAATATTGAAGGGTAAATATAATTACATATATTGGAGGTGAAAGTACAATATTTCCCTCTGACATGTGAATGAAGTATAAAGTTACACTACATGGAAAAATGATGTACGTCGAAACTGTACTTGGTTATGTTCCACTGTTGTGAAAATATTTTTTGGAATAGGCAGTATGTATTTATTGCATTGTAGAATGTTTGGAGCTAACATTGGTTCCTTTCTAGCTTATTGACTCGCTGGTACTCCAGAGTCACTTTCCAGATGCCTAATGAGGAACTGATCAGTGGCTTCAGGGTTTGCTTCCTGGCTGCACTAAAGAAGTACTACGAGGTCAGTATTACCGCAGGCAGCAGTTTTTACTTAAACCCACCTAACAAATTACAGGTGACTTCCCTCAATTCAGCTGATTTATGTTTAAAACACTTTTTAAGAGGGATATGTTGTCTGTAATTTGATAAAATACAAGGTCCTTAAAATAAAAATAGAGAAGCTGAACAGTCATTGATTCTATCAATACAGACTTTCTGACAGGAACCCCTTTAGGTGATATGATATCAGAACATATAATTTCATCCAGTTAGATCTTGAGACTCAAATTTAGATATATATTAAATGACTAGAAAAAATCCAGTTTATAAACTGGTAGGATTTAATAAAACTTTCTCTAATAAAAGTAAACATGTAAATGTAACAGCAACTCAACACCAAGAGGAGCTGTTTTTCAGATCCCTTAGAATCTACTTTAAATACTATTAATATAGGCCTGGGCCTTTATTTTCTCAAGCACACAGAGGCCCAGGTCTTTATTGAAACTTTTTTAACCTACTTTTAACTTGGAATGTGTATTACTGATACTCTTTTCAAACAACTGGTGACATATTCATAATGGCACAGGGTATATATCACAAGATAATCACATGTTAAATTAGTGTTTAATCACAAAAATGCATTAAATCAGCTCATAGTATTGTTTTTTTATATATATAATTACTGTCTTGTGATTATTAAAGACACAAGTTGTTTGAAAAGAATAAATGATATAAGCATTTGAGTTATGAGTGTTGCATTCATAAAACTACTCTACATAGCTACATTAGCAGCACCTCATGAAACTAGTCTACATAAGTAGCCTAATCAAATTGACAAATAAGAACAAAACAACTCACCAAAATCTTGAGTTGAGGTACCTCCATTCTACAGCTGTGCCCCACTCCCCAAACATGAACTAAACAACAGACATCAATAATATCTGTAGCTGTTAACTACAGAGCATTGACACATTAACATAAACATCTGGTTTTAATTTAAGCTTTACTGACTAACTCATTAACTACCTGCAATGTTTAGGTGGCGTATGTCCCTTACAATGGAACTCCTATCCCCATAGGTCTGCAAACCAGACACTCTTTCATTAATCTGCAATCATTTTGACTCGGCAAATGTGTCCTACCCATGCACCTACATAGTAAAAACACCTTCAAAAGCACACAGATTCAATTCCTCATCCTTAACATAAGACTTGTTGGTATTCCTCTGTCCAGGTGAACCACACTTTGCCAGAGAAGATCGTGGTGTATCGGGATGGTGTGTCAGATGGTCAACTGAAGATGGTTGAGCAGTACGAAATCCCACAGCTGATCAAATGCTTTGAGACATTCCCCAGCTACAAGCCCAAGTTGGTCTTCATTGTTGTCCAGAAGCGCATCAGCACCACTCTCTACTCCTGCACGCCCAGCAGCTTCGGTACACCTCCACCCGGGACCATTCTGGATCACACCCTCACTCATAGAGACTGGTCAGTCCTAAAAGATTGAACAACTGTTAGAAAACCAGCTCATAGGCTAAGCCTTGGCTTCCCTTAGTATGCATAAGCGAAAAGTAACATGGGCAACAGCAATCTATTTAGCAGCCATAGCTGCAGAAAAATACAAAAACAAAAACATCTCATTTGTGCCTTTTCTGTCTGACTCGTTTTGCCCTGGAAAAAATATGATGCAGTGCATATGTTCAGCAGTGTTGCATCATGTCGCTTCTGAAATACACTGCTACACATCTAGTGGAAACACATCTGGTGGCAGCCATCAGCTCTGACCGCCACATTGCCTATATTTTGCTAACATTATGCTCATGTTACACTTCATATTGATATTATGTGCCTTGTGAAATCAAGCCTCAAGCCCTTTTGAGGATGAAATGTTTTTTATTTGGTTCAGGGTGGACTTCTACTTGATGGCACATCATATTCGACAGGGCTGTGGAATTCCCACACGCTACATTTCTCTGTACAACACGGCCAACCTCACACCAGACCACCTGCAAAGGTAAAGTCACTTGAGTTATTTTAAGCTTCATTCTGACCTGTGCTCCTGAACAACTAAAATGTGTTAATTCAATAAACCACTGCAGGAATGAGGGTAAAAACAGCTGGGAAATACTTTTCAAATTCAACAATAACAACCCAGAGAGACCAGAAAAATTAAAGGAGTGTCTTTTAATTGGTTCAAACATAGCAGTTACATTGTATAATCAGTGTATATTCAAACTGGTTTGGTAAAAGTACACAACTCGAACATATATGGAACTAGACTCTTCTATAATAAGCATTGTGTCCCGCTAACCAAAACTATTGTTTGTCAGATGTAGGTACCGTGTGAAGATCATTGTACCCATGTTTTTTTAATGTGGCTACAATGTTAGTTTAAAATAATGATAAAACTTCATCTTGCAGAACTGATGTGAAGAACATTTTCCTTTTATTATCTGTTCTATATTGCTGAAAAATAAAATTCTCAACTCAAGTTTCTAAATGAAACACTTGTGGACTTCCTCCCACACCAGGCTCACTTTCAAGATGTGCCATTTGTACTGGAACTGGCCCGGCACCATTCGCGTTCCAGCACCCTGCAAGTATGCCCACAGGCTGGCTTTCCTGTCCGGACAGCACCTGCACACGGAGCCGGCCATCCAGCTATCAGATACGCTCTTCTTCCTTTGAGTAGCACAGCCATAGAAAGTTTTTCAGGATTTTTTTATTGGGTGGCATGTTAACTGGCAGTTTAAAATAAAGTTAGATTCTTAGTTTGAATTTGTTCCCCATTTGTAAAAATAAATAAATAAAATACAGTTTAGCTTGTAATGGAATGTCTTCCTCAGACACCTAAAAATATGCTCCACACATGTTTAAAGATAATAAACAATACTCTACTTTGAACAATAATTTGTCTGATATGGTTTTCGTTTAGAGACTTTAATTATAAAATAAATAAATAAATGAAAATCACTAACCGGGTTCCCACGGGTGCTTGAATTCCTTGAAAATGCTTGAATTTCAATTCAGTGTTTTCAAGGTTGTGAAAATGCTTGGATTTTTTGTGAAGTGCTAGAAAATGCTTGAATTTTTTGTGATGTCTATCTCAATAAACAAAGAGAAAACAAAAATGTTTCCTAAGCGGCTACACGCTTGATCCGATAGCTTTACATGCAGAACTCGGTTATGATACTCGCTTGGTGTTCTGCCGAGCAATAACAGTAGACTACTCTCGACACCTGCTGGGGGCCGCTCTGCATTGCAATGGGTTGCGTCGCTACGTAGCCTCGCGAGCAAGAGGAGAATACAAGCCAATTCACAATTAGTTAAAAATCCAAACATTCAATCTACCACCTTATGAAATAATGCTAATTAGACCCATACTATTATGCCATACAGTGGCGCCGCTGCGCTTCTCATGACCATCATGGCAAACACAACGAGTAGGCTACCTTTTTAAAGGTGCTTGAAAAGTGAAAAACTGGTGCTTGAAGGTGCCTGAAAAGTGCTTAATTTTGTTCATGAAAAAGGTGAGGGAACCCTGCACTCATCCCTCGATAAAATCTACAAATCTTTGAATATGCAAATAAAATCTGCAGTATTTTAGTATAAAGATCTGCACATGAATCTGCACTATGAACCTCAAACATCCAATTCGAGAAGAAGAAAAGCATCAATCATCAACCATCTATATTTAATTATATATATATTTATATATATTTATATATATATATATATATAAACCACTTGTTTTTGCCCCATTTTTCCTTGTTGGAAAAGAGTTGTTGAAATAGATCTGAAACAATTTAATAGAATCAAGCTGTCAAATAAAAGTAATGGAGGAGAAAATACATCCATCTGACATGTGTAAAACACAAGTGAATTAAACTACTCAAAAATGTTTTTTAGAATATACAGAATTTTGCAGCATTGTAGAATGCTAGGTGCTAACTTTGGTTCCTGTCCAGCTCTACAGCTCTTGTTCCACGCACGCTTCTCCTGTGACAAGATAATCCATCAGGTGATGGGTGTAACAGATTAAGCTGATTATTGCAGGTGTGACCTGGCCTGGTTACAATAATGTGCAGTTTTATCACAACGCAATTGATGCCCTTTTTCTACAGAACACAAATGTTTGACTGTACTTTTATTTTTGTTTTTAAATATTGTGATACTATGAAGTTCAGCCATTTTACAAACTGAATGAAAGAAACTTGAAATCAACTGTCATGAACTTTGGGCCAGAAGTACAGACTGTTACACTGTTATTAGAAGTACTGTTATTTGTTGTTTCTATGTAAAAGAAAAAAAAAAGTCCATATTCTTTTACTTTACATCAATTTACCCCTTAACCTTTTGATGTCTACCCTCCCAGTAGAACTGCCTGCTAACTAGCTTCTACTGGTTTCTCTATGGATCACATAAAGCGATGTAAACCAAGTCAGGAACTTCTTGGTGGATGCACCAGGCGAGCAACTAACATTGAAATGAACAGCGACCCTTTGTGGATCTGGTATCTGGGTCTTATAATACACTATATTGCCAAACGTATTCACTCACCTGCCTTGACTCGCATATTACTCTGGCTGTCTACAAGGTTTAGGAGCGTGTTGACTGCAATATAGTGTATATCCGTGATCCAACATGTTGGAAGACCATATTTTTCCTTTCAATGCAGCCTTAAAAAGTGTTTTTGTAGACTGGAAGCTTACTTTGAAAAATAAGTAAGTTTTAGAGCTAAAGTATTTAATCATCATTGGGTGTCAGTACACCATCGGCTATGTTTGATATGATTGGCTATAAACTACGTACAGACTCATTTGACACCCAATAAACAGCTCTGGGCTTCCATAAACTATGCCTTCAATACAAAAATATGAAGGATGGTTCTCCAGAATGAATATAAATGTACATTGGTGTGAGGTCTCATGGTAGCCAGTCTGGTTTAAATGTGTAACAATCAGGAATAAGTTTGGTCTTGCAGTTCTTCAGTCAATCAATGGCACAAAAAAACAGGGTGTGACTGGTAGCCTAAAACCTGTTGCTGTAATATTGCCTATGATTTTATGAAAATGCGTCGAAATGCACAAGACGATTTCTCATGATTAGCTCAGCTAAACCTTGTGATTCTTGTCGCTTCCTCATTTCTTAACCCCTCAATCCAGTGCATCTGACTTTTCTCTTTAAATAATCAACTATTGACCCCTTAATACCTGAGTCTTTGTTTATTTGCCGTGTTTAGTATGATAATTCAGTGATAACTGTGTGACAGGGAGAGAGAGAGCGTGGAGTCATATGACTCGCGGGAATGAGCCACAACATAATATACTCTTTTTACTTTCAACCACATTCATTAATGCACTAACCTAGCAATGGGAGTGGGGTGAAAAAAAATTTTTTTCACTCGTCCTGCAAGTAGCACCTCAGCGACATGAAATTAATTTTAACTTGAACCTTAAAAAATTAGGTCACTCTCTGGAGGCCTGGATGTGTTCCACTGCCGACTCACTGCTGCTTCTGTGCTCTTAAGATAAAAACGGATCCTTTCGTTGACAACTTTCACTTTAGGTAGGAAGTTTGGAAACATTTTCTCCAATAAAGTCTCATAATCGCCAGTATCTTCATCTTTCAAGCACAAAAACTATAGCAAATCATTTTAACATATAAAAGCTACATTCGACTAACTGGAGTTTATCTGCATAGAGGTGACTTTTTTGAATAGTTGTATCTTTCATTAAAGATATCTGTAACGTAATCTGTTCCTAAATTCCTAAATTCCAGATATTTGAACAGGGAAATTAAAGATATTGTCAATTTGAATTATAACAATTTAATCATAGCAAACTCCAATTTTGCGTTAATCATATAAAGAATATTTGACACATTTAAAGTATTTTTACCATTGAATTCCCTGTTTTCTCAACAGTGTTTCTGTTGTGCCAAGTATAAAAGCATAAAGACTTTGGCAATAAAATACTAATATAGTACATTTTTAGTGCTTCTTTAAGACATAATCTTCATGAAACCATCATTTAAGCAACTTTTTTTAGACCAATTATTTTTGTTTAAATATATTAAAATTTCTAGTTAGAAATACAGTAATATTATATTTTTCATTTCCACTTTTCCTGTAATCACTCCCTCTAACAAAACAGTAACAATACTAAGAGTAATAGCAGTACTGTTAATAATACAATACAAACCTTTAAACAACCCCTGAACTCATGGAATTATCAGTTATTGTCTTTATTGCTTGGACGGCTTCTCTTTTTTTACTGCAAATAGGATTATTTTCAAACATAAAACCATGTATGCATCAAAGTCCCTCAACTGTTCCTTCAACTACAGAAAATAAATTGTTATAATATGACCTATTCATAATAATATTTATCAGCATGCAGCATTGTTCTGGATGTTCTGGACAGGTTTTGTTTCATCAGCTAAAATAGAAGAGAAGTAAATAAAAACTGCAGAATCACTCTTCACGACACTTTATTTTCCAGACAAAATTGACAATTTAATTTCTTGGAAAAATAACTTTACATTTTAGGAAAGTTATTCCACATAAAAGATAACCCAAAGAAACATAAGAATAATTAATGACATTGACTGCAACTGCTCGAGCCAAAACAAAATGTGAACGTCACAGTTTAAAATCACGCAGCAAGAATAATGTTAGATTCTAATGTTAAATGCCAACTAAATTAAATCACATTATTCAAATACAACATACAAGAGAGTGGGAACATTGTCTACATGAAGCTTGACAAATGTCCCTATTGGGATAATGCTGAAGTTCATTATCCCAATAGGGATAATGAATTTCAGCATTAGTGTAATGCATATGAGTTTGTTACACATTACACACATTACATCTCACAAATCTATGTCAAAAATCTCTAAAATGTCTGCTAAAGAAAAAATTAAAATATGGAGACCTGAGTTCTGCTGATGATTGCAAAGCAAGAACATGTTTTGGTAAATCATTATTTATTTCATCAACACATTCTAACAAGACACAACCTGGAAAAGGACTGGTTCCCTCAAAAATGTATTTGCGTTTTGGACATGTACAAAGAAATCAATTCATTTCTTGTAGTATAGTTTTGACAGATGATTAAAACCCTTCGTAGAGAGATGTGATATCAAAAGGGATTGAAAATATGATCTGAACCGCTACATTACAAAATGCCAACATTCACAATTTTATAAAAATGAAATAGAAAATATTTACAATACAAAAATATCAATTCATCCCTAGTAATAATTCTTACTAATATGCTAGTTATGGCTTTGTAAGAAAAATTGAAAAGAAATGCAGAGTGGTCCCATTCTATTTGCATTGATTTAAAAAGCATTTTAATCGAGCAAAACCTTGATAAATCAAAAATATGATTCACATGAATAGGGAAAAGGCCAAAAATTGTTAAAATCGTTCTAAAAAGTAGACAATAACATAAAATCCCATGAATGTAATATACATGTACAGTTTGTTGTAATAATCTCACTAATGTAACAGCAGCTGCCTACCACAGATTTCACTAACCCTAATGACGCAGAATGTCATTTAAAGTAAATGTATCATTATAATATATTTATAACATATAACCATAAATATTTTTCTCACATTCAATGACATTTTTCAAGTTCAGCTGAAAAAATCATCTTACTATAACAACTCAATCTGAACAGGCTGCAGGATGACAAACTGGGCAGAAAATATTACCTGTTAAAAACATTCAGAGTGAGCAGTATTGTGGAAACGGCAATTTAATGTTAGTGATTTTTAATCTGATAATCTCTTTTCAGGTAAATGTAACAAATCACATAGCTGTGGGATTATTACATCTGCCTAAAGGTGAAAATTTCCATAAATAAATCACTAATATATTTAAAATGTGCAGTTTATACAAGTTGCTCATTCTTAATGTCTTTAAACAGGTATTCTCCTACAGTGAAGAAAATTGCTATTTTGCTATTTCCCCACTTAGAAATCATGGAGGGGTCTGAAATTTTCATCGTAGGTGCATGTCCACTGTGAGAGAGATTAACTAAAAAGAAAAATCCAGAAATCACAATGCATGATTTTTTAACGACTTATTTGAGTGATACAGCTGCAAATAAGTATTTGAACACCTGTGTGTCATCTAGAATTCTGACCCTGAAGGACCTGTTAGTCCGCCCATTAGAAGTCCACCTGCACTCCATGTATCATCCTTAATCAGATGCACCTGTTTGAAGTCGTTAGCTGCATAAAGACACCAGTCCACCCCATACAATCAGCAAGGCTTTAACTTGTAACATGGCGAAGACCAAAGAGCTGTCCAATGACACAAGAGAGAAAATTGTACACCTCCACAAGGCTGGAAAGGGCTACGGAGCAATTGCCAAGCAGCTTGGTGAAAAAAGGTCCACTATTGGAGTAATCATTAGAAAATGGAAGAAGCTAAACATGACGGTCAATCTCAGTCGGAGTGGAGCCCCATGCAAGATATCACCTCGTGGGGTCTCAATGATTCTAAGAAAGGTGAGGAATCAGCCTGGAACTACACGACAGGAGTTTTTCAATGACCTGAAAAGAACTGGGACCAACGTTTCCAAGGTTACTGTAGGTAATACACTAAGACGTCATGATTTGAAATCATGCATGGCGCGAAAGGTTCCCCTGCTTAAATCAGCACATGTCAAGGCCCGTCTTAAATTTGCATATGACCATTTGAATGATACAGAGGAGTCATGGGAGAAAGTTTTGTGGTTAGATGAGACCAAAATAGAACTTTTTGGTCATATTCCACTAAGCGTGTTTGGAGGAAGAAGAATGAAGAGTACAATCCGAAAAACACCATCCCTACTGTGAAGCATGGGGGTGGTAGCATCATGCTTTGGGGGTGTTTCTCTGTACATGGGACAGGACGAGTGCACTGCATTAAAGAGAGGATGACTGGGGCCTTGCATTGTGAGATTCCCTCAGTCAGAGCATTGAAGATGGGTCGTGGCTGGGTCTTCCAACACAACAACAACCCAAAGCACACAGCCAGGAAAACCAAGGACTGGCTCCGTAAGAAGCATATCAAGGTTCTAGCATGGCCCAGCCAGTCTCCAGACCTGAACCCAATCGAAAATCTTTGGAGGGAGCTCAAACTCTGTGTTTCTCAGCGACAGCCCAGAAACCTGACTGATCTAGAGAAGATCTGTGTGGAGGAGTGCGCCAGGACCCCTCCTGCAGTCTGTGCAAACCTGGTGAAAAACTACAGGAAACGTTTGACCTCTGTAATAGCAAACAAAGGCTACTGTACCAAATATTAACATTCATTTTCTCAGGTGTTCAAATACTTCTTTGCCGCTATATCACACAAATTAATCATGCATTGTGATTTCTGGATTTTTCTTTTTAGTTTATCTCTCTCACTGTGGACATGCACCTACGATGACAATTTCAGACCCCTCCATGATTTCTAAGTGGGAGAAATAGCAAAATAGCAGGGTGTTCAAATACTTATTTTCTTCACTGTACATGTTTAACCCAGATGTAAGAAGTATAATAGTTATTATAGTTGCAGGAAACAATGGTTGTGGTAAAGTTATTACATTTGTGGAATTATTACATCCAAAGCTACATATTTGTGTGATGTATGTAGTTATTACTTTTGCATTCAAAGTAGGGCTGCAACATATTTTTGAAAGTGGATTGATCGATCGATTATTAAAATGGAGTAAAATGTTGATCACTGTTTGTGAAGCCAAACATGCAATGTAATTATTTTTCTCATCAGTTTACTATTATACTAGAAGACTAAAGAAACCAGAAAATAATCAGATTCAAGAAGCTGGAACCAGAGAATTTGGATATTTTTCAAAATAGTTAATTAATGTAAATGTTGGAAACTGGATTGATCAACTAATCACTGCAGCTCTAATTCAAACATTAAGTATGAAAACATATTTTTGCAATTTCCCAAGTTTTGTGATCATTAATCGTGTGTTTTGCTAAACTCTGCTGTGGCGCTTAGATCTGCGAGCTGGAGTCACTTCAGGAGCTTTCCTCTTGCGGGTGCTTGTCTGAGCTGACTGGGGGCTCTGTTCAGACTCTTGACACCTTGCGGCCGCTCTATGAACTTTAGATTTCGAGACTGGCGTGATTATTTCTATAGGAAACGATCTCCCTCTTAAAATTCTCTTTCCAATCACTACTGATTCCAGCTCTTTTTTCACTTCTTCCTCATCCTTCTGACTCATACCTGCCGTCTCTAGGACTTTTTCACTGGTATTCTCATTAGCTGTCGTGCTCTTCTCGGAGTTCATTTCCTGACTGCTCTCCACAGCTTTCTTGACATCTTTAGGCTCATCATCTTTTTCCTCCTCCTCCTCGTTTGTGGCTACTTCCATATCACTTTCCTCTTCATTTTCCCTGTAATCCACGCTTGGTCTTTTTCGAACAGATCTTCGTTTGGGGGACTGGTTTTTTGTCCTGCTTCTGAGACTTCTGGTTTCTAGAGAGTCTGTAGTTTTAACTTCTTCACTTTCTGATGGTTCTTCCTCAGATGATTTATTTACTTCTGCCTCTGGTTCTTCATCGACTCTTTCACCTACAGACTCAGCTGTTTCCTCAGCCTGGTCCTCGGCAGCATGTCTAGCTGGAGGCTCTGCTGTTTCCTCTATTTCTGCTTGTGCTGCAGCGTCTGATTCAGTCAGTTCTATCACTTCTGGTGTTTCCTCCTCCTCCTCAGGATTTTCTTCTTCCTGCTGTTCAATCTCAGCTGCTGCTTGGTCTTTGTGTCTTCCAGATCTTTGTGATGGATGTGTATATGTTGTTCTACTCCTGAGTGCTCTGGCTGTTACAGCTGGAGCTTCTTGCTCTGCCACCACAGAGGCGTCTTCAACTATTGCCTCTGCTTCAGGTTCCACTTCTAGAGCAACAGTGGGTTTCTCAGAGACTGGAGTTTCCTCGTCCTCGGCTGAATTCATCTCTTCCACTTCAGCTGATGGATTCTTGACAGCATCAGCTTCCTCATTGCTGTCTTCCTTTTCAGGTGTCGTCTGTTTTGTTTCTCCTGCTTCTGGTTCAATTTCTTCCTCTTGCTCTTCTGTGGTTCTAGTTATTGTTACATCGCTTACAACTGGCATTTCAACAACTTTTGTTTCTTCCTCGTTGGTACCCATCTTCTCATCTGTAGCCAATGTCTCTGCAGATGTCTCTGCAGCAGCAGGCTGTTCCTCTTCTACGGTTTTATGCCCTATGATGGATTCCTCTGCAACAAGTTCTAGTTTTTCCATCTCAACATCTGGCTCAGCTTTTTCTTCCCTCTCCTGGTTGTCTTCTTTTTCCTCAGCTTTGCTTTCCTCTGCTTTTGTCTCTTCAGCTGAAACCGATTCTTCTTTTTCTTCCTCTTCCTCAGACTGAAGCTGCTTGTGGGTTCTTTTAGATTTACGTCTTGGTGTAGCAGGAGCAGCCTTCCTTCTCCCCCTCAGAACTCTGGCATTTACTGCCGGTTCATCTTCTTCAGTGCTTTTCTCTCCAGCTGCCTCCTCACCTTGTATTTTTGTGGCCATTCTCCTCGTGATTTTTACTGTCTCTTGTTTCTTCTCTTCAGCTTCCACAGCTGGTTCAGATTCTTCTTCTTCTGACTGAAGCTGTGTGCGGGTTCTTCTAGATTTCCGTCTGGGTGTGGCAGGAGCGGCCTTCCTTCCCCTCCTCAGAACTCGGGCTTCTGCTGTTGGCTCATCTGTATCAGCAGTCTTCTCTACAGATGTTGCTGGTTCAATTTCTACTTGTTGCTCTTCTGTGGTTTTAGTTTCTGTTGCATCGCTTACAACTGCCATTTCAACAGCTTGTGTTTCTTCCTCGTTGGTACCCATCATCTCATCTGTAGCTGGTATCTCCTCCTGCTCCTCTGCAGATGTCTCTGCAGCAGCAGACTGTTCCTCTTCCATGGTTTCTTGCCCACTGATGGATTCCTCTGCAATAGGTGCTACTTTTTCCATCTCAAAATCTGGCTTTGATTTTATTTTCCTCTTCTTCTCATCTTGTTCTTCTACCGCCTCTTGGTTGTCTTCTTTTTCCTCAGCTTTGGTTTCCTCTGCTTGTGTCTCTTCAGCTGGAGCAGATTCTTCTTCTTTTTGTTCTTCCTCCTCTTCCTCAGATTGAAGCCCTTTGCGACTTCTTTTAGATATCCATCTTGGTGTAGCAGGAGCAGCCTTCCTCCCCCCCCTCAGGACTCTGGCTTCTACTGCTGGTTCGTCTTCTTCAGTGCTTTTCTCTCCAGCTGCCTCCTTGTCTTGTATTTTTGTTGCCGTTCTCCTCGTAATTTTTACTGTCTCTTGTTTCTTCTCTTCAGCTTCCACAGCTGGTTCAGATTTTTCTTCCTCTTCCTCTGACTGAAGCTGTGTGTGGGTTCTTCTAGATTTCCGTCTGGGTGTAGCAGGAGCAGCATTCCTCCCCCTCCTCAGAACTCTGGCTTCTGCTGTCAGCTCATCTGTATCAACAGTCTCTTCTACAGGTGCCTTTTCTTCCTTGTTGGTGACCATCATCTCATCTGTAGCTGTTTTTTCTTCCTGCTCCTCTGCAGATGTCTCTGCAGCAGCAGACTGTTCTTCTTCTACAGTCTCTTTTTCTGTCACTGGTTCCTCCGCAACAGGTTCCTCCGCAACAGGTTCCTCCGCAACAGGTTCCTCCGCAACAGGTTCCTCCGCAACAGGTTCCTCCGCAACAGGTTCCTCCACAACAGGTTCCTCCACAACAGGTTCCTCCACAACAGGTTCTACTTCTTTAATTTCAGCTTCAGGTCCTGCATTTTCTTCCCTCTGCCCCTCATCCTGTTCTTTTACCTCCTTATCTTGGTTGTCTTCTTTTTCCTCAGCCTTGGTTTCCTCTGCTTGTGTCTCTTCAGTTGGAGAAGATTCTTCTTCTTCCTCTTCCTTTGACTGAAGGTGTGTGTGGGTTCTTCTAGATTTTCGTCTGGGTGTGGCAGGAGCGGCCTTCCTTCCCCTCCTGAGAACTCTGGCTTCTGCTGTTGGCTCATCTGTATCAGCAGTCTTCTCTACAGACATTGCTTCTGGTTCAATTTCTTCCTGTTGCTCTTCTGTAGTTCTAGTTTCTGTTGCATCACTTACAACTGCCATTTCAACAGCTTGTGTTTCTTCCTTGTTGGTACCCATCATCTCATCTGTAGTCGGTGTCTCTTCCTGCTCCTCTGCAGATGTCTCTGCAGCAGCACAATGTTCCTCTTCTACGGTTTCTTGCTCTGTGATGGATTCCTCCACAACAGGTTCTAGTTTTTCCATCTCAACATCTGGCTCTGCTTTTTCTTCCCTCTTCTTAGCTTCCTGTTCTTCTACCTCCTCTTGGTTGTGTTCTTTTTCCTCAGCTTGGGTTTCCTCTTCTTGTGTCTCTTCAGCTGGAGCAGATTCTTCTTCTTCTTCCTCCTCTTCCTCAGACTGAAGCTGTTTGCGGATTCTTTTAGATTTACGTCTTGGAGTAGCAGGAGCAGCCTTCCTTCTTCCCCTCAGAACTCTGGCTTCTACTGCTGGTTCATCTACTTCAGTGCTCTTATCTACAGCTGCCTCCTCGCCCTGTGTTTTTGTGGCTCTCTCTGCCTTTCCACCACTTTTCAGTAGTCTTACTTCATCAATTGCCTCTTCTTTCTCTTCAGAAACAGCTTTTGACTCATTGTCTTTTGCTGTCAACAATGTCTCTTTTGCACTTTCTCCAGCTGCAGTGTCAGAGGAACTTACCTCTTGGGCCTCCACTGTATTTTGTGTTGTACTTGCCTCCTCTGCAGCATCATCTAAGGTCTGGTCAGCATTTCCTTCAGATGAAGCCCCTACCTGCTCTGCAGCTTCTGGTTGCATGTCTGCTTCCTCTGTCACAATGTCCTCTTTCTCATTCATATCTGCATCAATAATTTCTCCTTGTCCTCCCCTCTCCTGATCAATCATTTCAGCTTGTTCCTCTTGTTCATGTGCTTCTTTCTCCTCAGCAGCTGCTGTTGTTTTCTCCCCTTCCTCTTCCCTATGGACTTGCTTGTGGGTTCTTTTTGTTGCACATCTCGGTGTAACAGGGATAGACTTCCTCCCTCCCCGCAGAACTCGACCCACTGGTTCCTCCTCACTATTTTCTAAGGCTGCAAAATCCTCCTTTTGTTGAACATCGCCTTTTCTGTTTCTTGTCGATTTGAGTCTCGGTGTAGCTGCCACCGCCTCTTTCCCACTTCTCAATGCTCTGGTTTTGATGCCTGCAGACTCCTCCTCTTCATCCACACTCAGAGCGCTCTCCATAGAACTCCCTCCTTCTGCATTTTGTTCTGCGACTGCATCCTCCAAATGCTCCACCAACCCTTCCTCCTGTGAAGCTTCTGCTGCCACAGGGGAACCGAGAACCTGCTCCTCGGCCATCGTTTCCACCTGCTCCTCTTCCTTGGCAGCAACAGTTTTTCCTTCAGCATCCTGCTCAGCAGCTACTGTCTCCTCCTGCATGTTGCCGTAGGCTTTTTTCAGGTCCACCAAAACCACAGTCACTCTTTGGAGATCAGAGACCTGCGGTTCTTCACTGTGTTTCTGCTCCGCTGAAGTTGCCTTCTCTTCACAGGCTGTGAGTGCAGGTTGGGCTGCTGCTGGCTCTGTTTCTCCCACAGCATCCGTGTTCTCCTTCTCTTCAGTCGTCATTGTTCCTTCTTCTGATGCTCCACGTTTCTCCACCACCTCTACTTTATGCTCCTCTATGTCTTCTTCTGCTTCCTCAGCCATTGATTCCTTGGGTGCCTCTTGCTCTTTCTGCTGCTGTTTGCTTCTATTTGATCTGGTTGTTTTTGGTGGTGATTTGATTTTGTTCCCACTTCTCAGAGCTCTTGATTCTATATGTGGTGGTGGTTCCACATCCTCATCTCCCTGAACTGGCTTCTCTTCCTCATTGCATTCTTCACCCTCTCCCTCTGTACCTGCCAGTGTCTTGGACATGACTTCTGATTGCTCCTCCACTAAATCTACTACGTTTTCCACTGCCACTGCCTTCTCTTCTGTCCCTTCTGCTTCTTTTTCAGACACAGCCTCTTCCTTCATTTCTTCTGTCTCCTCCTCAGTCTTTTCCTCGATATCTTTATCTGTTTTTTTTGTAGCTGCCTCGTCTGCTTCCTGGATTTGTTCATGGGTTCTTCTGGATTTACCTCTGAGTGTGGCAGAGGTAAATATCCCACCCTGTCTGAGTGATCTCACCATCACTGCTGGTTCCTCTTCACTGTTTTCTGCAACAACCTCCTCTAGCTCTTCCTGCTTCTCCTGCTCTTCAGTCTTGTTACTGGTGACTGTGGCTGCTTTTGTTTCAGCAACCTGTGCTTCTTCCTCATCTAAGGTCACTGCATCATCAGCCTCTGTAGGCATGAGGTTCTTTCCAGCATCATCTCCTGGAGTTTTTACCTCTGTATACGTATCTGTCTCTAAAGTTGCATGTGGCTCCTCCTCCACAGTTTCCATCTTATCTTCCACCTCAACAATGTGTTCTTCTGTTTGGACTGCTCCCTCTTCAGTAATGTCCTCACTAGCTTCTTCCCGCTGCTGTTTGCTTCTGGTTGTGGTTTCCTCTTCTTCGGTTTCTGTCTTATCCATAATGGGGGGTTCTTCCTTTGTCTCTGCTGCTGCAGTTGTGTATGTTCCTGCTTCCTTCTCTTCTGCTGCTGATAATCCTGACTTAGGTGTTTGTTCTTCTGAAAATGCATTGGAAAGATCCCCTTTTGTGACTGTAGGCTCTATCTTTTCTTCTGGAGCATCACACTCTCCAGCAGCTGGTGTTTCTTTATCCTCCTTCGTGCTAAAATGATTGCAGCTTGTTTTCAGGTCCACTAAGATGATTTTAGCTTCCTGGAGCTTGGGGATCTCAGAACCAGAGTTGGTTTCTTGATTGTCTTCAGCTGTTGGTGTGATGTTCTCATCTTGACTTTTGTCTGGCATTTCTGTTTCTGAAGCAGCAGTCACGGTTTCAGACTCTTGTATGATAGCATCTGCTTCTTCCTCCTTGCCTTCTTCCACCAAAGTTACAATCACTGTCACTCCTTCTGGCTTTTCCTCTTCCTGAACCACCAGGTTCACCTCAGTTGAGAATATGACATTGTCCTCCTTCCCTGCGCTGGGAGCTCCACCTTCCCCTCCAGCAGTCACTTCCTCAGCTGGGATCTTTTCTTCTTCAGATTTGTCAGTTACCGTGTTTTGTTCCACTTTTTCATCTGCTTCCTCCTCTTGAACAGAACCTCCTGCCCCCAGGTCACATTCATTTGTGAGTGTTTTCTCTTGTTGCTGGTGCCTTCTGCTTAGTTCTGGGGTCTTAGGTTTTGGAGCAGTTTTGTGTCTGCCTCTTAAAGCTCTTTTCTGTATAACAGGGGGTTCCTCTATCCAATCCTCACCCTCCTCTGCTTCCATTACTTCTGTCGGAGCATTCTCTTCTGTTTCTTGTTGATCTGGAAGTTCTGTGACACTCTCACTGGGCTCAGCATGTTTTTCTGTCTCCTCTTTGTTTGTCAGCTCTTCGAGCTTTTCTTTTTCAGCTATTTCTTTCTCGGCAACAACTACCTGCTCTCCAGTAGCGATTTCTTCTACTTCTTGTCCCTCACTGACAGTTGACTCCACTTTCTCCTCTGCCACTTCCTTGCTCTCCTCATCCAATTTTTCAGAAATTTTCTGGCTGCGCTTTTGATAATTTCGTTTAATTGCAGGGCTGCTGATGACAGTTCTTCCTCTCAGAACTTTCCTACCATCCTGGGCTGTATTTTCCTCCTTCACCTCCTCCTCTGGCTGACTGTGCCACTGAGATCTCCGACTGGGTATTTGACTCTGGATAGATTTTGTGCTCTTGTGAACATGCCTCCCTTTTTTCCCAGGTGTTGGTTGACTTAAGTTATGTTGTGTTTGTTCTTCTAAGTTTTCATGAGAAACTTTATTTTGAGTTTCCTCATCCACTTCATCCACATCTGCTTCTTCTTTGTCCACCATTAAAACATCCTTAGAGGCCTCCTGCACTGCAGTGTCTTCCTCCTGAGACTCTTTATCTGCTCCCTCAAGTTCTGAAGCCACATTCTCTACTGTGATCGTTGAGTCACAGGAAGTGTTGTTCAGATCCTGGGTTCTGTCATGTTCTACTGGAGACTCTTTGGGATTTTGTGAGGTTATGACAGTGGCTGGTTTATCTGTCACTGTCGGTACTGATTCTTTCTCTGCTTCATCCTCTCTTTTCTCTTCAGTACCTATGCTCTGAAAATGAGCATAGAACATTGACACTAAACAAGTTGCCATATAGACAAAATGCAAATGAGAGTTGTTGTAGGCATACCTCAGTCTGCTCCACTTCAGAAAGATTCTGAACATGTTGATTCTGCTCCTCTCTGGGGGTTTCTGCTTCAATATCCTCGATTCTAAAAGACATGTCAAGACTGTCATTACAGAGCATTATACAACATAATGATTTAGCTGGAGAAACACAGGTTGTTTAGGAAATTTTGGCAAGAATCAAGCTCTCAAAAATGTGTCTCCTGCTCAGTAATTTTGTTTATATATACATGCAGCAGGTGAGTTCACTCAATTCAGTGAATTTAATACATAAATGTCCATATTTATATTTAGAAACTGGTTAATTGGGGAATATCATAATGATTGGTTTTATCATGCATATTCACATTGTATTTTATTTTACTGTAAGAAAACATGATTGTATTTTGTTATGAGCTCTAGTATTCCATGGCTAAAAAGGTGCAAAATTCAGAGGCTAAAAGATGTAGATGCCAATAATTTCTAATGTTGCAGTGGCATTGTTGGAGATAATTACTTCACTTAAACAGTGACTGTTGGCCAGTGAAATAAATCATGTAACCTAAATCTATTTTTAGGTTTTCTATGGATTTGAATGCTTTCACCTGATAACTTTTTCAGACTTGTCTGTGACCTTTTCTCCAGTCTTCCTTCGTTTTGAGCCGCTGCTCCGACTCAGGGCTGCAACAGGCACGTCACTGTCCTCTGAAACTGTCCAAATTGTGATGAGGCACATTATTACATGAAATGATACTTGCAATCTGAAGGCGATTTCACAGTGCAAATGTAAAATTATAAAATGCTTACCTTTGATGGCTTTCCTTATGGTCACTTCCTCCTACAAATCAAAATCACAGTTTATAGATAGAGAAATATTAACTAGAAACAAATGATTTTATTTAATATATGTAGAGAATAAATAAAAAAAAGTTGTAAATATACCACAATTTCTACTGTGCACTCCACAGTTCTGGCTTCATTTATCTGAGTGGAATTCACCTCCTTGACAATGTCCTTTTCAGTCACCTCAGTGATGAGTGATTCATCTGTGAATACCAGATTCTTGGATACAGCTGTTAAACAGACATTTTTAAATGTTTAGAACATGAACAGGATATATTAAATTAGATTGAACATTTGCCAATTCAAATATATGACTGTATGGTGTCTAATATACAAACACCACTGGGTGTTGAACAGCTGCAGATCACAACCTCTCATCACAAATGACTAGTATTACCCAAGGACCTCTTTAATTAAGAATAAATGGAAAGGTTGTGATGTTAATCATTTGTGACAACCACACTTTACGTACCGTACCACATCACCAATTACAGGGCATGATAATATTTGTCCTGGTTAGTTCTGTTTATATATAATTAAATGAAAAATAACAGTGATTTTATTTATTGTGAAATAAAATCTTATTACAAAAACAGATCAGCTGCTGTGTTAAATTTAGTGTGATGTGAAATAAAATTTAGGTATCTTCACATGTTTTTGTTTTTTCTAATCAGTAGCAGATTATTATTATTGACTATTCTCATAATATTGTCAGTTTATTTTCATTACATGTTGTTTTTGTCTTGTCATATTACAATATTTTTATCTTAATATTATGACTGCATTCTGGTAATTAAAAATATATTAATAATCCTATTTGTTTTTGTCTTAGTGGGGCTGTAAAGCTCTTAATATCCAGGAGAATCAGGTCAGTAAAGACCACTGAATGCAGTATTTGTTTGTTCCTTGTGAATCTGGCTTTATTATATGTCTGAATAATTGTGAAAAGGGAAATTAAATTAACATTTTTAGGATATGATAAAGTGTAGAGGAATGAATATCAGATTTTATACAGCCCGTGGGGTTTTATGTATCTAGCTCTCCTTTTAAACTACAACTATAATAATATTAACAAGTCATTGTCTGTCTGACCTAATAAAGCCTGTTTCCTACCACTCAGGTCCATGGTCTGGATCTTGCTGGCAATGTTGGTCCTCTGGTTTGGTTCGCCAACACTCTCCACCTCCCACAGTAGGTCTCTGTCTTCTGGATACTGCCGCAGGTACTTTTCACACACTGGGGAAAAAAAGAGGAGTGGGTGAAAAATACCGGCCTTTACTGTTTAAAGTTCTACAAGAGAATCAATCATTTCAGACATATCGGTCAGGTGGTACCTTTATACATGGCTTTTGTGAGGGGGTACCTGATCCCCAGAAACTCTTCTTTAAAACTGAAAGCAAAGTCCTCCAGCATTTGGAGGCCAAAGTTTTTACCACGCTGACATTTTCGGACAAATATGGAGTCCATCACAGGAAGCTGATAGCTTCTGGTTGAAAAAGAATTACATAAGCTGCCTGCAGGAGAGACAAAGAGGTAAATGTGCTTTAATGACATACAAACACCTGCTGACCACTATCCAACATAAAATTATGCAACAGAAAACCTAAAAACTTTTTGTATACAATAACATTAATTACCTGAGGGTTTGACTGAGTAGAAGCCAACAGCCTCTCCATTTTTCCAGAGGATTTTTGCATAATCCTTTTCCCCATGGCAGAGGAAGGGAAGCTCCTCCTCAGAGCTCATCTCCTTGGCTCTGTAGATCACCCGATTAAGAATATATAAAACTATTCTCTCTCCAACTGTCTCCACCTGAGGGACACACGAGTAGTAAATGCTCTGGGTTAGATAGATAACATTATTTAGCTCAGTTTTTCTGGTGTGGTGTCGAGAAATTCTCAGGTAAAACTGAAACTACGCTTGAATCACTCAGAGTTTACATACATGTGCCAACAGACTATCTCACCTTATTGAAACAAGTTTTAGACAATTATCAGCCTGTTTTCTTTTTAGCAGCCTGATGTTTAATGGCTCATACCTCTACAACTCCATCCCGAGTAGGGTCTGTTGTCTTGAGAATGTCCTCCACCGTCCACCACCGGTCCAGCAGGTACACCGCTACAGTCTTGAACAGGTCGCTGGGACAGTAGAGAGCCAGGATTTTCTGCTCATTGGATCCATACAGAGGAGTCATGCCTACACGGGAGATATCGATGGCGATCTGAGGACAGACAAGTGATCAATCAATTTATTACAGCAGCCCAGCAGAGAAGCTCGGAATTTCCTCTCCCTGGTCATTTCACCTAGATCTTCCAGGGAAGATAAGTAGGTTCCCAGGCCAGCTGAGCAATGTGGTTCCTACAGCATATCAATCTGGGACATTTTTATTTTGAACATATAAAGCAAAAATACAATAAAACCTACATGTTAAGAGGAGTATGTAAAAGCAAAAATGTATTTTACAATTAAATATGAATAAATAATTCTAAAACAGTTATCCCAATCTAATGTACAACTCAAAACCAAACAACTACCCTGTGTCAATGAAATAAAAATCAAAGGTCCTATATCATAGAAATAGACACGTACTTTTTTGTTTTGTTTTGCTTTAGTTATGGTCTACAATTTTTATCCAAACTGTTACATGCATCAACCTTCAGAAAAACAGAGATGCAAACAGCCTCGATTTTAAAAACGTTGCTATGTCAAAACTAAATTGTGATTTAATTATAACCACCTTATCCATATCCATATTCGGACAGCTCTATAATTTATTATTTACGTTTGGACTTAGTTTTACCTCGATCACATAATGCTGCTAGGCTGTGAAAAAAGCTGATTACTGGGCCTTTATTCATCTTGTTGTATCGTCTTCACTCAATCGCTCACTATAAGAAACATATCACAAGCTAATCACAGCTTGTGGATTTGGAGACACTGAATACGAGTGTGGCCAAGCCATTGTAGGTAAAAGTAAATGTATTATTAAATTATTGGCTGTGGGAGGATTGCAATATTCTGAGGAAAAAGAAGAATTCCTATGGAAGTTAAATATTAATGACCTTCCATATACATGTTTTGCAACTTACCTGTGTGGAGTCTGACAGGGTCAGCTGCTCAGGTGAGTCAGCTTTGCTGTACAGGAGGTTTTTCATGTAGTTGTGGGCCGACTGTTCTAGCTCTGCCTGGCTGACATCAGCCAGCAGATCCACAGGGAACTTCATCCTAAACAGCAAAACAAGCACTTTAATAGAAATGTGTATAAATAATAATATGCTCAACAAATAATAAAAACTGCTTCAACCACTGCTGCATGTAATGATTAAGTAATGAACTGCTCATGAGAGACTTGAATTGAATTCAACTGTGTTCGGTGCTTCCCGTAACTGCAATATCCTCTGTGTGATTCCTGATTCTTTTGTATGTTGGATCTGTTCCTCGCCTCACGTTTCCTGCACTGACTCAAAGAAAAAAATATCTTAAAGAAAAGAATATAAAAACAGAGCAGAAAATGCTGACGTCTGACGTAGGCGTTGGTTTAAAATCTTATATACAGCGTCTCTCTCTGTTCACTCAAACCTGCTTTAAAAAACAAACAGTAAAGAAGTCAACAATGTTCCCCAAGACACAAACACCTCGCTTTGCATCCCACTGATGCAAAGCAGCTGATTGATGTCCGTTAGACGACACTGTAGTCAAAGCAGCAAACAGGCTTAACAACTGTCACTGTAGCTTTAGGCGCTGCAGTGTCAAAGGTCACTCACTGACATACACACTCATCACAACCAAATAGCTGTTTGCACACGTAGGCATAACTGCTGCATTCTTAAAACCTTTACTCTGTCCTTTGCTAAAATCTTCCTGTTTAGACGTGCAGCTTTCAGCAATAGATCCTTAAAGACAACCTCAGACAATAAGTAATAATCCAGAATTCATTGTTACCACTCTAAAACAAAATAATCTACATTTAATTTTAAATGTAAACTCACTTTTGCTGTTGTATATTTTTATCTAAAGCACTTTGAACTGCTTCTGTTTGAGATACTGCTGTACAAATACGTTTTAAATGAATTTAATCAGTGGACTGTGAAAAACTGTGGTGTTTGTTTCTTATCTTTTCAGAGACTACTCTTCACATATTCTGTGACTCAGAGCAATGATCAGGAAACATTGGTGAATCCCAGGAAATCGGTGGGTGACAAAATAAGAAGAAATCATGGACATGAAAAGAAAAAAGATGAAATTGTTTGTGTCTCTTATGAATACATCAATATAAAATCAGGCTGAGACCAAAACCTCTAGCGTTGCATGACTTTGAACAAACCAACAGCATAACCACTCTCTCTCACACACACACACACACACACACACACACACACACACACTGTTATAAATACTCACAGTAATGAAGTGTTTTAACCCTGCTTTGATGGTTAAGTGGGGGCTCTACCTGCAGGACCAGTTTCCTCAGCAGAGGAGATGTTAGCTTTAGGCTCAACCTCTGGCTGGAAAAATAGTATTAATCTGTTTGTAGATTAATTCAAAATGACAATATCTTTCATGCAGTAGCAGAGTTTTCCAATAAATAAAGAGTGGAGGTTTACAGTGAAGTTAATGACACAGAATCGCTGCATCTTTAGTCCAGACAGCCCATAGGCCTACATGATGAGATGCACTTTACTATCAGAGGACAAAAGAAACTACCAATTTACTAATTTATTACACTGATCATTGCTCTACACACATAATGTCACAAGCATCATCAGCCAAGCCTGAGTCATGTGTGTGCACGTTTACTATTAACTCCACCATGAATACAGATAGTGTGGAGGAACTAAATTGAATATCTCTAAGTCCACTTTTATATACACAGTGAAGTAAAAGAAAACAAGTATTGCTTTAAGGCCAATCCTCTAATGGTTTAGATTAACAGGTATAATGTGTATAAGACCTGTGAGCTCATAAATCCCTTAGCCACAGATATGTATATTAAAGTCCTGCCCATAGCCGCCTCTCCTTTCAGGGGTGTACAATGACATGCAACTCAAGCTCATGTTTGAATCCAAACCAACAATGAACTGATCTTCTAACACAAAAGTATGTGTAAAGGTGTGTGTGTATCGAAAGGCTGATAACTCTTCTTCCTCTGTGCCACAGACCTTTGTTGTTCAAAACCTATTAAAATCATTTCAGTGAGTCATACCACTGCAGTAGTTAACGAGTTCCTACACCAAAAAGATTTTAGTCACACTGGTTTGCTTAGAACACCAGTTTTGAATGTTATCAGCAAAGTAAACTGTGGTTATCAGCCTCATAGATAATAAGGTTTAGAAGAGGCCTCCTACACCTGCTAGTATCAACACATTTGAAGGCAACTGTCATATGCTGATGTGTTACAAAATAATTATGTTTTATGGTGCGACAACACTGTGGTTAAGGCCTTGTGGTCATAATTTAGGTTAAAATGATTGCTTCAAATGTGGTTAACATCTGTAAAAATGGCTGCTTGATTGGCAGTGAAATGCCCAGACGTCAAAGTAAAAGAGTCCTCAGTCAGGACTTCTGCCCTTTTTGGATCAGACTAACTGCTGGTCGTCAGGAGTGATTTTCTGCGTCCGTGGTTGCAACTGCAGACAACGATGACACAACGCTTTCGTACTGTCCCCTATACACACACATACACACACTCACACACTCATACACTGCCACTAAGTATCAGCAACCGAGCAGAAAGTCCAGTCTTTTGTGAGAGAGCTAGTGTGTATGTGTGTGTGTGTGTGTGTGTGTGTGTGTGTGTGTGTGTGTGTGTGTGTGTGTGTGTGTGTGTGTGTGTGTGTGTGTGTGTGTGTGTGTGTGTGTGTGTGTGCGTGTGTGTAGATGCATGCATGACTGTAGTGAAAACAGGCCAGTGCTCCCTCAGGGCAGGGAGTAGTGAATACCACACATTCATCCATAAACCAGCGAGACTTTTTTTTTTTTTCTTCTTCAACAGCTCACAGAGAAAAAATAGTCTGACTTAAACCATCACAACCTGACTAGTACTGTCACAACCTGACTTACACCTTCACAACCTGACTAGTTCTGTCAAAACATGACTTACACCTTCACAACCTGACTATTTCTAACACAACCTCACTTACACCTTCACAGCCCGACTTACACCTTCACAACCTGACTAGTTCTGTCACAACCTGACTAGTATTGTCACATCTTGACTTACACCTTTACAACCTGACTAGTTCAGTCAAAACCTGACTTGCACCTTCACAACCTGACTTACATTGTCACAACCTGATTTACACCTTCACATCCTGACTTACATTGTCATAACCTCACTTACACCATCACAACCTAACTTACCACCTTTAACAGATGGTTTGAGAGAGGGGTGAAAGAGGCCACCTAGGTCCAAACCTTTACTCAACAGAGTTAGTGGCCTAAGACACAATTTATCTCAAACTTACAATGCTGAATCTGAATTTTGCTTTCACACTGAGCTTTGAATTCCTGAGTTCTTCTGCACTAAATCCTAGAGCTGAAGAAGCCTTCTCAATCAGAGGTCAAACAGCTTCAATACATAGCTTTAAATTCCTGAGTTCTTCTGCAATAAATCCTAGAACTGAAGAAGCCTTCTCAATCAGAGGTCAAACAGCTTCAATACACCAAGAAGCCCAGTTGCTTTTCTCTACAACTATACAAGATAAAGGTGATCAGGATTTGGATCTGGATTATTGAGAACCTTCAGACATACTCATCAGATACGTAACACTAAATCAAAAGGCAGAAAGCGCCTGTCTACTAATAGTTCTTTATTTTAGCTCTAATTGTTTATATCTACCAAAAGAACAGTGTTTTATTTGTTTTATGTATGATGTTTTTAGCCATTTTCTTACGTCTTGCTGCTTGCTGTATGTTGTCGTGCTGCTCTGTGTGTGGACTGATTTTTATATTCTTACTGATGACCTTCAGCCAGGTCATCATTGTAAGATAGATAGATAGATAGATAGATAGATAGATAGATAGATAGATAGATAGATAGCCCCTTTATTGTCCCACAGTGGGGAAATTCACAGTGCTACAGCAGCATTGAAAGAAGTTGAAAAAATTAAATTAAAAACAAATAAAAACAATAAATAAAAAAACATCAGTGAGCTGAATGTGTGTGACTGGGATAGATATATACAGTAATGAGAAATAGTTATCAATCCATATAACCTGGTTAAATGACGACTGAAACTTTGTTGTTCAGCAGCAGATAGATGGGCAGTGTTTCTGTGTCCCTAGATATCAGGACCACTCCTTTACACAGAGCATCTAATGACTGACCCCTCCAAGTCTGGACCCCCTCCTGGCCCCACAATTTAAAGGTTCCAAATAGCCTCTGCACTGCTGCTCCTGCTGGTTGCAAACTGGATAGAAGCTGTGATAGTGTCCAAAACTTCCTGCCACACACTGACACTCCCTCTACAGAGATACCAAACATGTTACAACACACACACACATGCTGGATGCTGCGTTTAATTAATCCACAGCTACAGAGTGAACTGTGCGGATAAATTATGATGGAAAAGAAAGGAATAATTTATACACAGGTATGAAGCTAGTTTATGCCTCCAACTAAATAAAATTTACAGAAATTACAGGTCTACACCTCACATCTATGAGTTAAGAACTCTGTCAAATGTTTTCCTCTAAACATCATTATGATTCAATAAATGTTCTATATAAATGATGCAATTTTTCACCTAAAATAAAACATTAGAAACAAAGTCCAAAAAAAATGAAAACAGATCAGTGAATCAGAACATTTTGTCCGTTTTTTTCCTCTCTCATTATTCGTCTCACGACCCCTCACATTTATGTGCTGACTCTCTGGTTGGGAACCACAGCTACAGCAGTAAAATGTTGTCAGGATTAACAATCTAATATCATTGTGTATAATAACATATCAAAATGACAAAATTAGCACTTTTTGTTCTGAACTTGAATTCACAGGACTTTTTTTGTAATTTAGTATAATTACATTCTGGTATTGGTACTTTTACTTTTACGGGATTACTGACTTTGCTATTGTTATTTGTGATCGTGTGGCTTCTTTAGGTCCATGAAGTCCCTTCACTTTAGGTACATGATGTTCTGACAGCCAGAGTAGCTCAGAAACATGTGAGTGTGTTGCTCTGTGCTTCTTCCTCCTCATATGCACAAACATCTCAGCATTTAACATTTAACAGCAAAAGGCTGAAGATGCGCACTGCAGCGCAAGAGGCTGCAAGAACCACAGACTGCGCACTTTTAATTTCAAAACCCAAAGAGCGGCCGAACATGAACACACACAAGTTAGACATGCAAGCAAGTCTCACACAAGCATGCAGGTCACATGCACAGTGGTGGATGAACTGAGTAAACGAAGAAAGATGTCTAAAAAAAACAAGTAAAAGTCCTAAATTGAAAATGCTACATAAAATAGTACAAAAAGTACTATTATCAAAATGTACTTTGTACAACTATCAGAAGTAAAAAAAAAAACTCATTGTGGAGTTATATTATTATAGTAGATTATACTACTTCTTTTAATCAAGCAACACGTAAGACATTTTAATGTTTTAGTTTATCAAGGTGGAGTGAGTTTGAGACACTTTACAACATCATAATACTGAGCACATTGCACACAAAGCGCATGTTAAAAAAAAGGAAGAGACAATTTAATATAATATAAATAACATAATCTAATTATCTTTGATGTGCACTATTAAAATCTTCATCCTAACTAAAGCTGTTAGATAAACGTCGTGGGGTAAAGTATTAAACAGCATGACATTGAAATACTCAAGTACATTAAAAGTTCTAAGTACTTAAGTACTAGTTACATTCCACCACTGGTAACACAAACAAGTTAAAATGAAAAGAACCGCGAAAAGCCAAAAGGAACAAAGAGTCCCGAAGACTTGTCCGTGTGTGTGTGCGCGGGCGTGTGTAGGGTGTGTGTGTAGGGGGGTGGGTGTGTGTTCTCCTGCAGCCATGCTGTAGTGATGAAAACTCCCCCTCCTCTGTCCCAACGACACAAAACAAACAACTCCCCAAAAAACGTTTTGAATTAAACTCAATAGTGGTTCAATAGTGCGACACAAGTTAAAAACTGACGCAACCTGCGTTACATCATGGAGCCGCAGTTATAGCGGTAGTTTTAATTAATGTTAATTAGTGGTTGTGTTGGGGTTATGTTAGTGTTCGCTTCATGTTGAGTTAGTGTTAGGTGGGGTAAGTGTTGATTAATATTAGTAAAGTGTTAGTTAACCCTTTCAGTCGGCCCATTCTGCAGCTGAAGTCTGAAACACGTTAAAGCATCTGCTCGATGTTCGCTTTAAGTTCGCTTCATGTTCGCTCGCGTTGTTTCAGAACATTTTGTTCCCGATAAAATGTTTGTTTGTCGCGTCGCCTTCAGCTAATGCGACAATCTCGGTGTAATAGCGAGACTTCAGTGGTTGCAGCCTGTATTTAATTCCCGTACTTTCATCCAGCAGATGCTCTTACTTCTTTAAGTGCACATAGAAAATACCCAGTGAGCTGCACACACACACACACGCGCGCGCGCGCTCATTCACTTACTCGGTCACATTCACTCACTCGCGGCTGAGCTCGTCAGTGACACAAACTCACAAACTCACCCTCGGTATTCACTGGAAGCCTCTCCGTTCGTTAAAACTCTCACTGTTCAAATTTATTTCTGTAAACACACTTAAGGTTTATTATGTTGTTAGAGCGCCGATGTGCGCATGCGCGGCTCGGGCCACCAATCCTGTGTAGCTGCTTTATATAACTGAGTCATAATCCAATATAACCTGAATCTAACCCTCTAGTCTGTAATCTCTAATCTGACAGTGGCAGTGGCTGAGCTCTCATCATACAGTAGTAGAAGAACAACTCAGAACATTTTATTCAAATACAAGTAATGCAAAAAAATACTCAAAGCAAATTAAAAGTTCTTAATAAAAATGTCACCTAACTGTAAATGGGACAATGCCAAGACTGTCAAGTGGTATAAATCGGAAAATTTGGTACCAGATAGATTATCTCTCTTAAAAACTCAAAAATTCAAAACACATGCTATCAATTAGTTTAATATATTAGGTGGATTAAATATTGATCATTTTTTTTCACTTTTTGTGAAAAAAAATCATATTATAATTAAGTGAATGAAGTATTATTTTCAATAATAATAAAATATATTATCTTTTTTCACAAGATGCATAATAATATTGAGAAGCTACGCTGTCAGATGCAGTCAGAGGAGTAGAAAGTACAATATTTAGTGTGTAGTGGAGTGAAGTAAAATGTAGCATTACATGGAAATACTGAGTGCCTAAAGACTCTTATGTGCAGTACATGTACTGTACTGTATCAGCATCCTCTACTAATAGTCTATTACATGATATCGACTGTGTTTCCAAACTCAAACATTTTTATTTGTCATTACCTTAAAGATTCTAATTTATCAATTTATCAGCCATGGACAAGTACTTAGATTCTTTACTTGGGAAATGTAGAAATACTGTCATCTAAAAAATACTATATATATATATATATATATATATATATATATATATATATATATATATATATATATATATATATAGTATAGTCAGTTTGATATACTTCAATTCAAGCACAAGTACTGCATCATACTATTTGGCAGCTTTTCTTAAGACTATCTAATCACATTGATTTACAGTTTGAATTCCTTGTTCTGTTGAAACAATAATGACTTTTTTACAAAGTAAACAAAACACATCAGATCAGTTTTCCCTCTTGTCAATAGGTTTACCCATCATTTTTTATTTTGTCAGAAAAATTATAATTTAAAAAACAATGTTTGAGAGAAGAAGTATACACTCACCCGCCACTTTATTAGGTACACTTGTCCAACTGCTCGTTAACACTTAATTTCTAATCAGCCAATCACATGGCGGCAACTCAGTGCATTTAGGCATGTAGACATGGTCAAGACAATCTCCTGCAGTTCAAACCGAGCATCAGTATGAGAAAGAAAGGTAATTTGAGTGACTTTGAACGTGGTATGTTGTTGGTGCCAGAAGGGCAAGAGTATTTCCGAAACTGCTGATCTACTGGGATTTTCACGCACAACCGTCCATAGGGTTTACAGGGAATGCCCCGAAAAAGAAAAAATATCCAGTGAGCGGCAGTTCTGTGGGTGGAAATGCCTTGTTGATGCTGGAGGTCAGAGAAAAATGGCCAGACTGGTTCGAGCTGATAGAAAGGCAACAGTGACTCAAATAACCACCCGTTACAACCAAGGTAGGCAGAAGAGCATCTCTGAACGCACAGTACTTCAAACTTTGAGGCAGATGGGCTACAGCACCAGAAGACCACGCCGGGTGCCACTCCTTTCAGCTAAGAACAGGAAACTGAGGCTGCAATTTGCACAAGCTCATCGAAATTGGACAATAGAAGATTGGAAAAACGTTGCCTGGTCTGATGAGTCTCGATTTCTGCTGTGACATTCGGATGGTAGGGTCAGAATTTGGCGTCAACAACATGAAAGCATGGATCCATCCTGCCCTATATCAACGGTTCAGGCTGGTGGTGGTGGTGTAATGGTGTGGGGAATATTTTCTTGGCACTCTTTGGGTCCCTTGGTACCAATTGAGCATCGTTGCAAAGCCACAGCCTACCTGAGTATTGTTGCTGACCATGTCCATCCCTTTATGACCACAATGTATCCAACTTCTGATGGCTACTATCAGCAGGATAATGCGCCATGTCATAAAGTTGGAATCATCTCAGACTGGTTTCTTGAACATGAGAATGAGTTCACTGTACTCAAATGGCCTCCACAGTCACCAGATCTCAATCCAATAGAGCATCTTTGGGATGTGGTGGAACAGGAAATTCGCATCATGGATGTGCAGCCGACAAATCTGCGCCAACTGTGTGATGCCATCATGTCAATATGGACCAAACTCTCTGAGGAATGCTTCCAGCACCGAGTGCATTCCACGAAGAATTGAGGCAGTTCTGAAGGCAAAAGGGTCCAACCCGTTACTAGCATGGTGTACCTAATGTACCTAAGTGGCCAGTGAGTGTAAACTAATGCAATCAAGTTTACATGGACTAAAAGATCATCTCTCTCTTTATCACATAAAACAAACCGAAGATGTATTTTACTTAAGAGGTATTCCTACATGTAGGAGAGATAACAGACAGAATAAATGTAAAGTATTCATGTGCATCTTAGATGTAAAGTCTAATATTTCTTTCTGAAGGGCTGCAGTGCACTCATTATTTTAGAGAGAGAGAGAGAGAGAGAGAGAGAGAGAGAGAGATTATACATATCATAGAAGACCATACAAATATACTTACAGTAGCATGTCACATAGAACTAGTAAATAGAACAAAAGAAGATTTTTATTTAGCTTTTTTAGAGTTAAGACAAAATATTGTTTTTTTGTTATGCTTGACACTAATTTTTCATTTGTTGAATGTTGACTTTATTGTATTTTATTCTAGAAATGCAAAGTTAGGAAGAAGAGTGTTTAGTTTGGTTGCTCAGTGTTTAACTGACTGATTCTCAGCTGTCCTCACTCATTACTGCAGGGTCTGATGTCATAGGTCACACACCAGATGACAACACAACAGGTGATGATACAGTAGAAAATAATGCAGTAGACGATTATACAGTGGATAATGATATAGTAGGTAATGATACAGTAGATACTAACTAATACAGTAGATAATGACACAGTAGGTGATGATACAGTAGATAATCATACAGTAGACAATAATACAACAGGTAATATTACGCAGATGATGATACAGTGGATAATAATAGAGTAGTTAATACAGTAGGGGATGATAGAGAAGATAATAATACAGTAGATAATAATGCAGTAATTAATGATATAGCAGGTGATTATACAATAGACAATAATAGAGCAAGTGATAATGCAGTAGAAGATGATACAGTAGATATTAATGACACAGGAGGTGATTATACAGTAGGCAATGATACTGTAGATAATAATACAGCAGACAATGATACAGTAGATAATGATACAGCAGGTGATGATACAGTAGATAATGATACAGCAGGTGATGATACAGTAGACAGTAATATAGTGTATAATGATTTAGCAGGCGATGATACAATAGATAATAATACAGTGGGTGATGATAAAGTAAATAATAATACAGTAGATAATAAATAATGATACAGCAGGTGATTACACAGTAGATAATGATACAGTAGGTGATGATAGAGTAGATAACAATATAGTAGATAATGATACAGCAGTTGATAATACAGTAGATACTAATATAGTAGATAATTCAAAATTCAATCCTCATTTTAAACCTTTGAATAAAGAGGAGTGAAGCAGAAGTAGCAGGACAATTCCTGTTGGAGTGTAAGCAACATAAACTGCTTCTTTGCAGTTGTAATGTGCGTAAATAAAGATACTGCTAGTTACAGCAACTGTTTGATGACACAAATAACCGAAAGCCTTTACACAGCCAGCTATCACTTTGGTTCATGAATGTTTCAAAATGTGGTCAAATTATTGCAGTAAAACACACACATTTCATGAGTTTATGTAGTTAAAGTATTGCAGTTAAGTATTAGTTTGGTTTCTGACTGATATATTATTCTCTCTGACATCATCAGATTATTAATATGCAGCATAAGTGTTTATCAGCATGTTGCTGTTGTAGCTGCTGGTAGAGCTACTTTGACTACAACTCAGACATACGCTACGTTGCCGGCTCACCCATTCAAATCCACAATCCTTTGCACAAAGCAAGGTCCATAAAGACCTGGAAGATGGAGCCAGACTCTGTGGATGAACTTGACTGGTCTCCACAGAGTCCTAACCCCAACCCAATAGAACACCGTTTGGATAATCTGAAGCGAAAACTGAGAGCCAGGCTTTATCCTCCAACTTTCCTTCCAGCGCTTCTGGAAAAGTGGTCAAAAATTCCCATAAACAAACTCCTAAACTTTGCATCACATGGAAATACTTGAGTAAAGTACAAGTACCTCAATACAAATACAGTACTTGAGTAAACGTACTTAGTTAATTCCCACCTCTCTCAATTTTTTTTAAACTGACCTTTGGAAATGATGTTGTAAAATATCCACCACACTGTAGTTTCTGTTACTGACGCGAACTAAAAGTAAGATATGAAACTTTCATTTAACATCTTTAACTTTATTTTATTGAGAAGCATTTGGACTGAATGTTTGAATATTTTTTAATTTGAATTCTCTGAACCACTGGACACCTTAGGACTCTTTTTTTATTCTTAAACTTTGATTTAATTCGAGATGATTTAGACTGAAATGTTTGCTCTTCTGGTAAGAAGTTCTTTATTACCAGCAGGTGGCAATTCCCACTCAAACATGGATGTCAGAATTCCACAACAACAATACAATAGCTGTAAACCAACATCTTACACAATATTTACAGTATATCTGCAGTGTGATAATAAAAGCACACTTTGGTCTTCCCTGGCTAATGGGTAGAAATCCTTATTTTTTCGGAATAATTCATTTCCCAGATCAGGTCAGTGACTGATTCAGGAGAATAGCAGTAAGTATGTTGATGGTATAAACAAAAATGACTCTTGTGTAGAACCTTAAACATCAGCAGATTCCTGTGTACAGAGTTACATTTAGAAACGTCAGGCTTAGCTCTGCAGAGACATACAATGTTTGGCGTGTGAGAGAGCGAAGTCGAGAATGATTATGTTGATGTTTTTGAGCTCAATCTTTATGAAAACTCGAGGAGAAGGAACCTTCTTTGTAGCAGAGCATGTTTGCTCAGTGTGAGGAGGAGACAGAATATTGCCTTCAGACAATGAACAAATAAAATAAGATCTTTTGCAGTGCTCAGTGCTGCAATGCACAGAAGTGTAGTGTCTTGTTAAGTCGTTGTTATGTCAAGGCCTTTATGCACTTGACACAGAAATAATAGAAAATCGAACAATTGTTCTGTGAGAATTGAAGTTTTCAGATATTTTCAGGTGAAGGAGGAGGGACAAACATCTGGAGTCATCTTGACAACAAACTGAAGTATAAGCAATGATAAGATATAGATATTGAGCTGTTGTCTAACCTTAGGGTCATTGTCTATTCAAAACCAATATATAACAACTTTATAAATACTGTACTTAATATATTAGTGACTAATGACTATATTTAGGATGTTGAGGAAAAAGCTCCACAGAGTGTTTTCTCTTAGAAACTGTCATCATATGAGACTACACACTCTAAATGATTGATTTCACTTATTGATCATGCATTAATTGAAATAAAACTTTTAAAAATATATAAATAGAGATCCTTTTTTAGTGTTTCTAATGGTTGCAAAATGTGTGTTAATGAAGAGGAGGAAGTTCCTGGTGCTTTTCATGCAGATGTAAAATGGAGCCTTTAACATCAGTATCAGACACTGACAAGTGAAACAAACAACATTATGTGACATCACATCAAATTTGTTATTTCTTCCCTTTCTGTCAGCAATTTGAATATTAGTAAGTTATCACATACAGAACTCTTGTTATTCCAGGCAATTACCTCATGTGGTGAGGTGTAGGTTGGAACCAGCAGCTGTTGGCCAAGACAAGGCCTCCATTATGCTAAGATGGCTGTGCTCCCTGGGCTGTTTTTTCACTGGCCATCACTTATAAATCAGCTTTTCAAACTAATAAAAACATGAGATCCATATCTGTTAGGAAGATACAGTAACAAGTTACACTTGCAGTGAGTGAAAGAATAGTCACTGAAGTTCAGATGGTGAAAATTGACACGTTAAAACGTTAGCAGATATTATGCACATGGGGAAAAATGGCTGCGTGTGTGAAGAAAACAGTGTTTGGTCTTCAAACCGAGTAGTTACCTGAGCTCTGATGTGTTTGCTCAGGTTATGTATTCACAGATGTTTGCATTGAGGTAAGAGTAGCGCACCGCTAGAGACTAACGGGAGGACCGTGATGGAGCCTGAGGCTGAAGGAGGACAAAGGAAATTACTGGGGAACTGTTCATTTTTTGCATAATGTTGAAAGTATTTTCCTGAAGGGAAACTCAGGACAGATTCTTCAATATTCTCTTCTTCAGGTTATCAGGTAGGAGGCAGTCCAGGAGGTCTGAGCTGTTCTGTCTCAGTGATAAACATAAACAGTGATGTTCTTCCCTTCCGCCACACTATCTTTGGTTTTACATCCTGGTTTATTCCATAGGCTGGATGTTCTCCCAGAGATCCATTCACATATGAGGCCTCGCCACAGGAACCAGACAGGCCAATGACAGCAGGCCGAGTCTGGTCCAGGACCTGAGGCCTTTTCCTATTCCTCCCACGATGAAGTTTTATATTATTCACCAACGCTGTTAACTAAGCTCGGAACACCAGAGTATAAATTAAAAAGGATGAAACCATGCTCACTTTTTGGAGCTCTAGGTACAGTACAGACTTAACAAAAGCTTGTTCTAAATGAACCAACTCCACTTTTGAAGTAATTCACATTTTTTGAAGCTTTTGTCTATGCCAGAAAAAACTAGGAGAAGGAAAAAAGAAACTAAACAACAGCCAGTGAAACTGGCAGTGTTGAGAAGAGAAGTCTCTGGGACAAAGCTTTTAAGACATTTTTTTAAAGCTGTGGAGCCCTCACATGGTCAGGGAAGGTATCCAACACCTTATCCTATTTTTCCTGAATCAAATGGTGGAAAAAAAGGAACACATTTTCAATTAGTTTACAGAAAATTAAGAAATATTTGCATTAGGCTGCCTGCAGTTTTCTTTAGAATTTAAATATTTACTGTAAAAACTAAAACATCCTCAGGGTTTAGCATTTCTCTGAATCAATAAAATAATATTTAGTTGTATAACCACAGTTTCTGAAAACTGCTTTATTTCTGCGCTACATGGAGTCAACCGACTTCTGGCTGGTATGAACAGGTATTTCAGCCCAGGATGTTTTTACATCATTCCACACTTCCTCTGTATTTCTTTTTTTTGCCTCAGAAATTCTTGGTGTGACTCCTCACGTTTGTAATGAGATTAAGGTCCTGGAACTTTCATTTTGTTGATGATGCTGGTCATTTACTGGTGTGTTTGGGGTCAGTGTTATGTTGAAACACACATTTCAAGGGCATTTCATTTATTTTGAACAAAACTGTATAATTGAATTTTTAAGAACCAAAAACTATCTGAGTAACATCTCAACATCTCCTCTCTCAAGCTTCTCTCCGCAGCATAAGAAAGAACAGCTGGTTTTGTGTATCTTGTTAATATTCGTAGGCCTCTCTTCTAATTGGCTGCCTTAAATAGCAGAGGGTTGGCAGTGACTGTAAGGTTGTGACATCATAACTTCATAGAATTCATATTCAAAAAGATATTAACTGCCTACCTAGTCTATGAGATCTTGAAGTTGCTATACAGCTAGTTTGATATTATGGAATTCCCTGAAGTTGGGGAACAAACTGACTTGATCACTGTTGTTTTGGATTTAGGCCGTCATGTCTTCCATCTTTGTTAACACTTCATGTAATCCATTACTGTATATTATTAACAGGGAATATGATATGTACCTGCTGCTCAGCCTCCATGATGATGCATGCAAAACTGTTGACAGGATAAATCCAACTGTAAATGTTGAAGGTTTCATTTGTAAATCTTTCTATTGTGAATGTTTATGTTTTTATATTGTAAGCCAAGTAAGCAAGTTTTTTAGGACTGAATAGATCCTGTTTTCTGTCCGGCATCCTATTATTATCATATTATACATCCACCGTTTGATCTTGCTGTCAAAAACAATCCACTCGCCAACTGGCTCGAGAGAGTCCACAAGCCCTTCAGCCAATTGTTTATTTTAACTGTGAGCCGTACTTGCTTAAAGTGCATTTTTAAAGCCAAGAACCTCCAGAAAACAAACCTCAAATTAAAAAACTATAAACAATGTGGTGGGTGATGAGGGCACAGACAAAAGGTTTGCTGAAGCAAAAGCATACATTTACAGACTTGGATTTCACAGCATTTCTTTTGAGAATAAGGTCTTAATGAGCCAGGGAAAAGAAGAAAAAAAAAGAAACAGCACAGCTTGGAGATGATCCAAAATACCAGAGCGGAGAGAGAGAGAAAATGATGCTTATTGTTTCAGCGTGTACCTGCAGATAGACGGGAGGGGGCAGAGGTTTGGTATTCACGTTTCACCTGTCCACCGCAGCCCCTCTGCAGTCATGAATACAGTTTATTGTGAGGAGCAGGCATATGTAGAGGAGGAGGAACGGCTGACTGGCCTCCTTGTTCGCTTCTATCATTCCTAAGAAAAGAACATTTGACTCTCTATCATGGATTTAACAGTCTAGAACATGTACAAAACTATGTAGATTATATATTTTGCTTCATTTTCAATAAGTGAGATCTGTATTAACATGAGAATGATGCTGTCCTTAAATTGATTTACAAAGTGCATTAACTGAACTACTTGTACTATAATTTACTCAGATATTTTCATGTGTTACTACTTTATACTTCAATTACTTTTCTTCAGTAAACATCAGGTTTATCTTGATAACGCTAAAAGTTGCTCACAGATTCCAATGATGTATATACTCTATGTTCAATATAATACTGAACTGGCTCATTTTGCATAACGAGTACTTGATAATTAAAGTTACTACCAATACTTTTGTACTTTTAGTCTTTTAGTAAAAGATCTGAGTACTTCCTCCACCACTGATTTCTTAACTATGTCAAATCTGAGAGTGATTTTCGGCTGTATACAGTAACATGTTGCCTCATACCTAATTTATGGGGGGCTGTTTCTCCCAGGGCCGTTCCCATGCTGAAACCTGAGTGGAAGGATCAAGTCGTTGTTGGTGACATGATCCCCCACCTGGGAAACAGTATCCAGGAGCCCCGCTTAAACAGAGAGACCCTCTGGTCCTATCAGATACCTCACCTGGAACAGCAGCTGTTGTGAGTAGTGAGCAGACCGCATCACACACCTTGTACAACAAATGTCTCCATGGTAACACAGAACAGCTGATAAACTGATAAACTCTGTTTTTATTATCAATAGTAGGTGGTATATTACTATCAACCACCTACTTTTAACTCAATAAATTTTAGGACTTTAGTGAAGTTGTGATGTTACAACTATACAGTCACTGCCCATCCCACACCCATAGCAATTCAGATCACCCAGTCAGAGGAGAGGCTCATTAAGAGACACAAACAAAAAATGACCTGTTGTTTTTAGAGCTGCAAGGAGAAGCTTCCAGAGAGGAGATGTAACATATATACAGTTCTTAAAACCGCAATTATATTTTGTTAGTAACATCACAAATCAAATAAAACACAGGAAAAGTGACAATAATGGAGTATTAAAGTTTTATAGTGTATAGTGTAGCATCTAAAACATCCAAAGATTATGGACAATTGATTATTTTTTGATTGGAGACAATTAAATGAATGAACAGTTTTAAAAACTGTACATGGTGACTCTAATAGAGTCATAATTAAAAGCAAAAAAATCCAGAAGTTGTCTGAGACTGGCTCTAGTTATAAAGGCTTTTTGTGCAGGTAAGACAGAAGTATGAATTAAAGTATTGATGATGATAAATGCACAAAAATGCCCCCCATCAGTTCTCTAAGGAGCCTTTTGATGCACCTGCTGAGCGCTGAGCAGCCAGAAACATGAGCTGCTGCTGTGCTGCTATGCAACTACCACCTGCTCCTCATGCCATATAAACCTCATCCTTTGTGCTATATAACCTTTGTCCAAAAAACAAGAGGATTCCAGAACTGTCTCAGCAACAAACTGACTGTATGCAGCAAATAAAAAAGGCTCCAGAAACAGAAATCCAGAGGAAATCCGGACAGTAAGACTTGGGGAACTATTTCAATTTGGATTGTGATTTAAATTTGTGTGTCAATCGATCTCTGAACTCTTGTACTCGAGTTGAAACAATTTATTTTCCATTTTTCTTTGCACGGTTTCTGAAAGTGAAGTGCATACACAAAACATTCCCTTCCACCTTGCCCTGCTGATTTTTACTCTCTTAAAGCTTGAATGTTTTTTAGCTTGAGAGCTAAAATTTATGTTCTGTAAACTCTGGAACTTGTGTCTCTTTCCGGGGGGCTTTGTAAAATAAAGTTAACGAGTAGATTCAATATTGACTGTTTTACGGTATTGTCAATTTATTATTATTGATCAGATATGCCTGCGACAAAAATGGCCATAATTGTTTCCCAAAATGGTTTGTGTAAGTCTTTTGACCATTCCGAGGCTGACTCAGATGGAAATAACTCTTTTTTCTTCATCTTTTTATGACCCCAAAAACAAATGTATGATTTTTTTTTCAATGAAGTGTGAAATAAACAGCTCCTGAGAGTGAGAGGAATGTCGAGGAGATGAAGGCGGGCAGAGTCATTTAGGGTTCCAAGAATCCGATGAGGAGCAGGAGCACATAACATGCAAGATTTGATCTAAGATAATATACACCCAACAACACAACTAATCTGTTTAACCATTGCACCAAGTCATTAACGTTGAATCAATGCATTGTGTGACTATAAAATAATTGTTAAAACGATTGTGATTTCAATATGGACCAAAATAGTCATGATAATGATTTTTTTTTCTTTACCAAGCATCCCTACCTGACACTTGCCTGGGTTCTTTATTGCTCGCAAATTCACTTTGCTGTGAAATTCAGTCCGACACCAAGGATCCACCAGGGAGCCAATCACAGACGGGGAAGGGAGCAGCAAGACAATCAAGAAAAACAGCAGCAACTTAGTTAATAACTGTGGATCCAATTGAAATTTATCTTTCAATTTGGCCTTAGAAAGTGTTCTAAGTAATTTAGACCACAAGTATATTTTGAAAAATTAGCCATTTTTAGCAATAAACTATCAGGTATCAGATACATCATTGGGCATGTTTGATATGATTGGCTAAAACAGGGGTGGGCAATCCTGGTCCTGGAGGGCCTGTGTGGCTGCAGGTTTTTGTTCCAACCAAGCAGTAACACACCTGATTCTATTAATCACTACTACTCCTGACCTTCATTAGTTGAATCAGGTGTGTTTTTGCTTGGTTGAGACAAAAACCTGCAGCCACACCGGCCCTCCAGGACCAGGATTGCCCACCTCTGGGCTATAAGCTATGAACAGATGCATTTGGTAGACATTCATAGCAGCCAATGAATGCCTCTGGGATCTTATAAACCAAACCTCCAATACAAAAAAGGACAGATGGTTCTCAAACCAAATAACAATTGATACGAGGTTGGATGTTAGGCAAGCTAACCTGCTCCCACAACCCTTATATTTGTGTGATCTTCCTATTTCACATGTCAACTCCAAATAAAACCTACACCCTTGCTCCACAGAGATACTGGAGGAACAGCTCGTCCAGCGCTGAGCTAGCACAATAAATTGACGACCCTCCATTGTGTCTCCATAGTAAAAACATAATAATTTATTCAGAAATAAATAAATCAGCAAACATCACAATTTTTCATATTGATCTTGTTTCAAATACATTGATATTTTCATGACAAAAAGTATTTGATTTGCAGAACACATGGAACATGGGTCTTTGGTCTTTACTCCTGATAGGGTCTGCAATCAGACTCAAGAACAACACCAACACTGTGTTTAGAGTTGATATCAAGTTTTTCTGCTGAGATAACCCATTTATCCATTCCCTCCTGTTACTGATTAAAAGCCCTGGGTGGTCAGTGAAAGGTACAGACTAATTAGAAGCAATACTTAGGATGAACAAAACAAATCTTTCTGCTGCAGCATGACGGATTATTCTAGCACTCAATTCACTTCATTATAGCACATTATAAAATTGATTCATTCAAGGTAGTCATTCATAGTCAAGCGATCAATATTTTTTTTTAAGATTAGTAAAAGATTATTACATTATTATTAAAGACGGTGTCAAATAACTGATGCAGTGTTTTAATGGGATGCGGTGTTCTGAAGGTCCAGACACCAAAACTTTCTAAACTCAGCCCAGTTTCCAGAGAAATGCTGATGGTTTATGACAGTTTAACGCTCCTCCTCCTGCTGCGAAAGTCATAGAATCTCACAACATTCAACATATCCTTGGTTTGTTGAAACTTAGACAATCAATGTTGTTGTCAATGTTTCCTTCTGGAGATAGCTAAAATACAGCACTACACTGTATTTAATAATTAATGACTGTATCATATAAATGTACGAAAGTCTAAATGACTCGTGTTTACACATTCTGACGTTTATCCATCAGTTTCTCCTCCAAACACATCACCAGGACTGGATCCACTTTTGGATCGAGTTTGTTAGCAAACCAGTGGCCGTAGTTGAGGAGCCAGCGGAGTTCGGCAGCTCCATAAATGCAAACGCTCCGCATGTGTGCACCTGTGCAAGGAGGATACAGATTCCCTTCTAAATAGTTCCATTTCACAAGTCGTGTCTTACTCTTAAGGTCTGTGATGTCCGGTTCTGACCTTGGAATGTGTCCCGGCACCCCAGGAAGCCTGACCATGGTGGCCCAAAAGTGCTCGTCAGGTGAGTATGTGTCCGCGGACCAGGCTAAGAAGTCCTTCACCATCTGGCTTCTGCTTATGTATTCCACAAAATCCCGGGATAGGACAAAATACGCGCTCCCGATGAACATTTCCACTCCATGAGGGGGAACTTCTTTGGCCATGGTGGTTTTGACGGGGATCCGGCGGTACTCATAGGGAACATTCTTCAGCTCGTGCTGGAAGCTGAAGCGTTGTTTCTTGAAGTCAGTGGGGCGGCTGGACTCCAGCATGTTGCTTCCATTCAGGCGCCACAGCTCTGCCACTAGTTCATAGTTTGACTTGAGGGGAAAATCCTGGCCACACAAGTTGATGACATATTTCCATCTGACCTGTGACCTCAGCAGGTCAGAGATGCAGTTGAGGTCAGCCTTGAGCCTGCTGATGTGAGCGTACTCCACGGATTCTAGCTTTGAGGCGATGAACACATTTGGAGCACAGCGAGCTAGGTTCTTCATGGCTTTTATGAACAGCGGCGAGGACTTCTGGTCGTAGTGGATGCAGTAGATGTTCTGTGGCGCGTAGATGGCACGAAGGATACGCTCCACCATCGGTGCGTTCTTGTGCACCACCAGCGAGTAAGCCAAAGGGAAGCTCTGCTCTGCGTTGGACACAGGAGCGTCATGGTAACCTCTCGTTTTGACAAACGTGAGACAGTCTGAGGTCAGGCTCACGGTGCTGTCGTCGCCCACGTCAGCGACAACTTTCTGTTTGATCTCCAGAGTTTTGCCTATCTCCACAGGATCCAGTTCATAGACGGCGGTGCAGTTGATGTCATACCTACTTCTGGATAAAGTGATTCCGTAGGGCTGAATGTAGACCTCTTCCCTCACCGTCACTTTTACGTAGACTAGACACAACGCCAGCAGAGACAGAGACAACAGGAGGTACCTGAGTCTCAATCTATGGAGGTAGTGGCTACATCTTGTTTTCATTCTAAAATCAATGATGAAGAAAAACAACATGAAAACGAACATTCGTACTCCTGCATGTAGTGAACTAGCTCCAAGAAGATTGAGTAGTAAGTTAAATATTTTAAATGATTTGATAAGATAATAACTAGAGTTATTGTGCAACTGTAAATCACATTTTCTACATTTTTAAGTAACTTACTTTACTCTCTAAAGTAGCGTTTGAGTCCTCCACTGACTCGGCTTGATATAATCACACGTGTCATCTGTGTAAAAATTAAACAGCAAAAATAAACTGATTTAAAGAATCAACAAAGCTGAGAAGCAAAGTACTGCACAGGACAATTTTAAGAGAAGTTGTACTCCGAGTTACTTTTACGATCAATATTTACACATTAAAGAAATGATCAGTTCATATAATAAACTTTATGTCCTTTTATTTGAGGAAACAGTAAGTTAACACGAGGTTTATCTCTACAACATTAGAAAACTGCTCACATGAGCATTGATATGAATAAAATAATCAACTTCCAATGATATAAATATTGTATGCAGTCAAATATAACAACAAACTTTTGCATAAGGTTAATGTTAGGTCTCTAAAACTAACTCAGTTCAGTAGTAACTAGGTACATTTAGTCATGTACTCTACTTTAATACAAATTTGAGGTACTTGTATTTTATATGAGTTTGATGCATTTGATGCTACTTAATACTTCAACTTACATTAAATCAATATTCTTCAATATTACTAGTATGATATATTATTTATGTATTTCTTTATTTATTTATGATACACCACTTGCATAATGCACACAATATCAATTTACCTAAGTATCTCAAATTGAAAAACTGTGCAACACAAATATTTTTCTATTTCTATTTTCTATTAAAATAGTATAATACCGCAGTCTGCATAAAGAGTATGTTTACCTTTAATGCTGTAAGTGGTACATACACAATACTTCTCTTCTACTTAACTAGTAAAGCGACATTTGACTTCAGTATTTTTTAGCTGTGATGGAGTATTTTAACTATCGAATTGTCCGTTTTCTTCACTAAAGTATAAGATCTGAGGCTGATTATCATCTTCTGTAAATTAAAAAAAAAACGTGGTAAAAGATGCGTGACAACAGAGAAACTCACCACGGCGGCATTGCGTCCTGCTGCTGTGTCCGGACTCCGGAGTTTCCATCCCGGAATAGGCGCTAGAGGAGGAGCCGCGGGGGGGGGGTTCGCCCACCGCCCCTCACATCCAGCAGATACATTTACCAGCTGCTGTCTAATGATTAACACCAGCCTCTCCTCTCTGTCTCCGTCTCTATCCGTTTTAACCGTCTTTCCCTTCCCACCTGGAGCCTCCTGCATGTCGTTTAGCTGCTGACTTTTCGACATTGTTGGGAACGTTCCCATTCTACATGAACTAGATCAAAGTCCGCTTCACAATAATTTTGAACTACATTTTTGGTTAAAAAAGTGAACTAGTTAATTTTTTTCTATTACCGGTATGTTGCTGTGAACTATTATCTGTCAACATTATTTTACAGCCCATAGAGAATCAGAGACAACATTTATTATTATTATTTTTTATTAGTTTTAACATTGAATCTATGCATCTGATTCTTATTTTTATCCAATGTTTAATTCCTATCCAACTAGGGTTTAGTAACGCGGCATTTTCTAACACTTTGTTTCCATCCATTAGTCCACAACAGTAACAGCTGCAACTTTAACCTCAACGGTATATTCTCAAAATATGAGGAAAAACTTGCTCCTTAAATTGCGTTTATCCTGAAAACAAAAACCAGGACTGTAGTTCTAAGGTGCAGTCTTGGTCAGTACTGACTTTTTATCCAAATTGTGCTAATAATCATCACTGGTATGTATGTTAGTATGTAAGTATTTTAGCAGTATATATTCAAATCATAAAAATGAGCCCGAAATTCTCTAAAAAAAACAAAATTGACCTTTTATTAATCCAGGTTATAGCAAATACCAACATCCTCTAACAAACTCTTTCTGTGAAGACTTTGCAGATCACTTTGCAGAGGTAAAATAGATTTTATCAAATTAACAGATTTAAGGAAATCACAGTAGTATTTTTATTGCAATTGAATGTGTGTTTTACTGTGTGGAAACACTGGACAGTTTTTGTCCTGGTTGATGCTGATACTTAGTAGAGTGAGTTCCCAAATTAAACCAACAACCTGCATTTTAGACCTGATCCCCCTTTAATAACATTTTATGGATTCTTCGAAGTTGAGCTTTTAATCTTCCTAATTGTTCTCTTTAGATGGGTGTTCAGCACACAGCTGTAGTGAGGCCTCTTCTGAAGATGAACAGTTTGGACCCAACTTTTCTTAATAACTACAGATCAGTATCCAACCTACCATTTTTAAGTAAACTTTTAGAAAAAAAAGTCTAGTTTCAGGATGAACCACGGCAAAAAGATTTTAAAATTTAAAATCTTTTAAAATTTTGTAATGATCTCAGATGCAGTTTGGACATACACAACCTTTCAGTCCTTGTGCTACTTAATCGAAATGCTGTTTTTGACAGTAGACAGAAGATCACCCTATTCTTTCTCGATTGGCCTTTCTGGTACTTTGTGGTTCATGTTATATAGCACAGACAGAAAATTCATGTTAAGTTTGGATACTTTCTCCTTGAGAATGCATAAAATAAGGAATGTTGTGCCCCAAGTATTGATTTTTAGGCCCAATTCCTTTTAACTTAGGTCTGTTTCCACTTGGTAATCAGGATATATATATATTAAGGTTCATTTAATAGTTATTAAAGGGCCTTCTTATCTTTCGAAACTGGTTTTACAATACAAACACTCACAGACCCTCAGGTTCTCCAACATCTCTCTATTCCCAGAGTAAAAAGACAAACTGATGGTGAGACATCAGTCCAGTTTTATGGTCCCCGATTGTAGAACAGTCTGCTGGAGAAAGTAAATATTTTATTTGGCCTTTAACCTATAATCCCTAAATACCTTTTACCTATCCTTACTTCTTAAGTTTTGTTTTTTTTTATTAGATCTTATTCTGTCTTTTGATTTCTCATATGGGTGATGACGATTTAACATATAGTGTTTTTATACTTTTATTTTTGCTTACTTTTATCCTGTGTTTTATCCTGTGTTATCCTAGTGTTATCCTTAAAAGTGGTACTCCTCAGCACAGACTTCAGCGTTTTCTGAACATTGTTTCTCTGTACTTGCCTCTGTACCTGTGTGTGTGTGCGTGTGAGAGAGAGAGAGAGAGAGAGAGAGAGAGAGAGAAAGAGCCAAGAAACCCACTGTTGGCCTTTTTTAATACAAAGAACGTAGTAAGTACGAAGTAAGTGTGCCTACTCATATCACACATTAGCCTTATGCATAACCAAGTCCAAGTATCTTTGCTTTAACACAACATATGATACATTATATTATAGTATGTTGAGGATAATCTTTATTAGGACTCAATCTAACAAGCCTTTTTCTCCACATGTCACTTCCGTACCCCATGTGTTCCTACATTTATCCTAATGACACTGGCCCAGTCTTTTCCATCACAACCCTGTGACCACTTCTCCTTCCCTTTCCTGTAGTCACGCACCAAGGCTGGCTGTCCACTATTAAACTGTCTGTCCTTACTGCTGCTGGCGTTGCAGTCGTTCGGCCTCCTGTGAATTCTGCACCACCCCAGCAACACTGGGTTGCAGCAAATCCAATCGCGAGTGCAGCCTACGCCCAAGAAATATTTCACAGGTGTTTCCTTTGTAGCAGCACGGGAGTTGTTGTTGTAGGTCAAGAGAAATGCAAGAAGGTGTCGCTGCACAGGCACTGTGCTCCCGGAGGATTTCAGAGCAGGTTTAAATCTTTGCACAAAACACTCAAGCAATGTGAAATTAACCTCTCTGCACTGGCATCCTGCAAAATTAAGAATATAATTCATAACTCTCCTCCTCACCTACAAAGCTCTTAACAGTCAGACACCCTCCTTTCTTAAGAATCTCATAGTTCCACATCACCCATCAATAACACTACACTCCTAAAATGCAGGCTGCTATTGGTGTAGAGTGCCAAGACCTCATGAGATACTCAGATCTTTTTTTCTCTTCTTCCATCTGTAATATCATGACCCACTGAGGAACTTTTTGATCTGGTCTGTGATTTCTGATCTTGGGCTTTACAAATAAACTTTACTTGACTTGACTTAAAATAGGCTTGCAAAACGTCCACCGCATGGTCATAATCCAGCACGCCAGGCTTGTTAGGAGCCACTAAACTGTCTATTAATGCATATGTTTTAGATCCCATCAAACTGAACAGCAATGGCACTTACTTCGTAGAACAAATCTCACTAGCAAGGATGTAATGTTCAAAACCATCAATATAAGTCACTTGTTGTTCTCTTGTCTTTCCAAATCTGGTCTTGCTGCGTCTTTTGGCAGGCTATACTGACCCATCAGGTTTTGGACTCAAGACTGTTGGAGAAGTCAGATGCTAAGGGTGCAAGTACTTTTATAACCAGTGCTTCAGCTTTTGTGTGTCGGCAGCTGAGGAATTTGGCTGTAGCTGAATCTGAATACAGCTCTGGTGTTGGGTCACCTCCTGGAACACTGAAGTCAGCTCAGCAGTAGCAATTTTTGCCATACAATGTGTCATCCTGTTTCCTAAAGAAGAACAAGACCAACAAGTCAATCTACGCAGTCATGGTGTTGGTACAGTGTAATGTGTTGCTATCATGTAATCTGACATCTGCCTCCCCTCTGTCAGAAACACCAAACTCCTTTCTACACATTTTACATAATGCTAAAACATAAAACCTGTTTTAATTTTGTTGTTTTTTAGAAGAGAACTACTCAATATTTTGTTTAAACATAATTTACTGGACATTTTAGGTTGGATTCAGGATTCGGAACAACAGTGGAGTGTCCCAAATTTTTCGTGACATCTGGCCACTTTACTCTGTGGCTGTGGTCATGTTTACTTTACCTATATTTTCTGATTTAGTATCAGCTTTAACTGTGACATCATTGCATTAGTAAAGCTTGGGTTTTATTTTTTTAAAACGGTTTTAATAATGTTTGCTCTCATGTGATTCCAAAATCCATTATTTAAAATGGTTACTCATACAATTAAATTATATGTGCATATTTGTTGATGTTAAAGTAGTTAAGATTCCCCACAATTGAAGAACAGATTGTTAATGAATAATTCTAGCCATTTAATTAATGCTTTACTTTATCCCTTATGACTTGACTTTTGATGTAACATCTTCCTTCCCTGTGCCTGTGGAGAGACTCAGGGTGAAGGAAAAAAAACAATTTTTGTCTTTTTGATTGTGAAATAATATTTTTGAGTTAAAGCAGATTGAAAATTGCCAATGTCAAGCAGGGTATTGTTTTACTTTTGTGATGTTTTTGCATCCAATTATTTAAAAATAGAGTTTAAATTATAAAATGAATGTATTAAGGGTGCAAACAGTACAACTGGAATATGAATCAAAAACTGGAGTCTGATAAACAGAATATTTTGCTATAGAATCAAAACCAAAATTACTAAAACTGCAAAATGTATTTGCATATTGTATGCATATTGCATATTTCCTGTTCAAATCTGGTATCTTCTGATTCTCAATATAATTGAGCTCTTACTGCCCATTTATGAGTTATACTACAAGTAGTGCATAGAGCTTGGAGCATGAGCCTTGAACCCTGGTAGGACGAGGCTCTACAGGTCCAGGGATGAGGCTTCAGTTTTCTTTGAGAATCACTGTCCTTAAAGTTGTCGGGTATATTGCCCCCTCCTGGCCGTGAAATTAAGGTAAGGTTTGCTTTGAGTAATCAGAAAAAAAATAACTACTGTAGCTTCTAGTTTTCCTGGTGTGATTTTTGACATAGATTTCTATATAAGATTTGCCCCCCCCCACACACACCAAACACTTAATAAACTGATTTGTCTTTATTATTCAGGTTTTATGCTGTTAACAGTTACAACACGTTACATTTAATGATGAAATACTATAAAGAACTAGAACGATTCTCAGATGGAACAAATCTTTATCAATATGGAGACCAGTGAATTTAATGTTTAGTATAATATCTCAATTGAAGATGTAACAGTTTAAAAGGAAGTTCAGAAAAGTGTTTTTGGAGAGGTTTGGTAGCTGGATGCAACAGTTACAACACCAGTTTTATGCTGGTTTTATCCTGTCAGATGGAGCATTCATTTGTTTCAAATGTTAAATGTTAATTTAAGCAAAAAGAAACAAATTGGATTGATATGGGTGAAAAACTCAATAGGTTTGGATTGGTTGTTCCCCTTATAGAGCAGACCTAAGGAATTTTTTTTTTTGCATTTGTAACTGGTTTGTTTTTTTGTGTATGTTTTAAACCATTTTATCAATCAAAATAAATATATATACATTCAATGCATGAAACAATTTGAGTGCTGGGTAGGGTTAGCAGTTCGAATGTGGAAACTGAAGCACAAACACAAACAAACATCAGACCTGTGCTAACATTAAATAAGATGAATTATTACTATCTTCAATCCTGTTGCCAAGCAAAGTGAATTGTGAAACTGTGGGTATAAACGATTAGAATGCGGCCCCCCAGTACTCAGACTCAGAGCAATCTCTCTGCAGCAGCTTCTCCCAGTAAAGCTCCAATACAGTGTTCGGCAGCAGCTCGTCATCACCCACCAGATGTATTGTCCTAATCCTCATCAGGCGACGCAGGTTAGCTGACACTGTGACAGAAACCGAAAAGCACTTGAAATATTTAAAGCCAAATTAAATGAATGTACAATAAGTGTTAAGGAGGCTGTCTGGGACACAAATGAGGCAGGTGATTCATTATTGAGAATTAAGTTACTGCAGGATCTAATGCAGCTAAGGAGGAGGAAAAAGAGACCTGAAGTCAGATCCTCCTCAGGCATACGAGAGCTGCGGTGATGGGCGTCCTCCTCAGGACACGCGAGTCCCGTGTTCCCTCCAGACTCCGCGTTTAATAAATAATGAGACAAAGGTTTGTCTCTGAACATCACCTGATGAAAGGAGTTCATCAGAATTAGCTTGTTACACCATGAGCCTGTAACAGTTGGATGGGTGGCATGTGCGAAACCTGAAAGTCGATCAAATATCTGGACTAACACTGAAACAGCAGCATGTTGGTTCTCATATTATCTACATTAGCTCTACAGTTTTCCAGGTCTGAAAGTCCTATACGACTGAATGTCCTCATCTTCTGTGTTAAAATGGATGTAATGTTATTATTATCTAACAAATTACGGACCTACTGCAGTCTTCACATTAGACCAATTTGCTTCTTGTGTTTGTGTGAATTACAGCAGGAGGCCGACAGACACAGCGCTTCCTGTTTGTCCAGCCAGTCTGGTGTATTTTATTGTTACGATGAGATTAAAGTTGCCTCGTCTCTAACCTTGTCCCAGGCGTATGTGGAGCTCACAGGGATGAGGTTACCAAAGATAGATTCCAGCCAATGTTCTGGAGCCTGGTGCAACATTCCTTTGCTGTCCTTTATCGACCCGTCCTTCAGCACATGAGCAACGTGGCAGTGACCCTGAGGGGTGTAAGACAACCACATGGTTTTAGTCATTTAAAAATTTTTTTCTTCCCATCACAGGAGATCTGTGCAGAAGAAATGTCTCAATGTGTATGGCCCTATTGTAGTGTCAAACAGATGGTACCAGTGATTATATTAAAATTAATAGGGCAATTTTCAGCATTATAATATATTTTAGTTTGAGCAACCAAAAATGAACTAAAGCTATCAACAGAATATTGAACAGTAAAAACAATATAGCATCCAGTCTGCTCTCAGTCCGACATGAGAGGAAGAAGCAGTGCAAGATGCATGCAGCTTTTTGCTAATTTACCTCTGGCATCAAAGAAAGTTATAGAAAAACAGCATTTTTTTACTTTCTCATCAGGAAAACCAGTTTAACTGTTTCAGGTTGTACGCACTTAAGTGTTGTGATAAGAGAATAAGGTAAAGATGAATAGAGGGCAAGAAAAAGGACATGAAGAGAACAAGCTGATAATGAGAAGACAAAAAGAGGACATGAAGAGACAAGATGAAGACAAGATTTTAAAAGTTTTGATGATGAGGAGCTTGTAGCGTCACCTTCAGCTGCAGCTGCAGAACACTTCCTGATGCCATTGTTCCATTCTGTAGGAGCTCAAACAGGTGTCTGCTGTTTTCTTTACATCTCGTCAGTATTAGCCCTTTTTTTCCTTTCGCCTGTAGGTTTAAATGTTGCAAAGTGTCTCTTGGTTGTGAAGCTTTTTTCTGACTGCTGCTGCTGACTTTCTTATTCAGCACATCAGCGTTTGGGGGGGGCATTCTTCCCTGAGTCAGTGGGGGGGCATTAGCTCTGGGAGCTGTTGAGTCCTTAGCGCTGCTCACTGGTGTTGAGCTCAACAGGCTGCCCCATGTAACAGGTTTATGGCTTTTCTTTCCGTCACCTTTCTTCGAAGTGGAGACTTTAGTCTTTGTGGTCTCATAAACCACTACCAGCTGCAGCTGCTTCTTGATGGTCATCACTAAGTTCTCCTGACGTGAAGCGAGGGAGATGAGTTGTCTGTGTAACACACGTTGTCGAAGGGATTCCGTCACACTCCTGAAACCAAGAGACAACAATAAACAGGCTTTTATTTGTTGAACTGTTGTGCTGGCTCAATAACAGCAACCTTTAGTGGGTTAGACTGTGAGGGCTCAGACAGACCAGTGTCACAGTGAACAGAATATCATTGAGAAGAAACACGTACGACTGAGAAAGAGACAGATTTAAACAGCACTGTGTGCCTAGTTTTTGTGTTGGTGATGAATTGTGTCTCCTATTTGAGTGTTTTTAAAGTTTCATTTGCAGCCACCCAGTAATGACGCAGCTCTACTAGGGAGGGGCAGGACTATTGGATTAAGGAAAAGCATCTATGTGAATTATTTTCTTGCCACTCAAGCAAAGTTTGAGGTGTTGCTGCAGACCACAGCAGGATTACCTGCTGTAACTGTGCAGTAGTGAACAAACATATTTTGCTGCTGACTCACAAAACCTAGAGTAAAGGAAGTTTCTGAACTGACTGGCACTTGCGGGTGAGATCCTCTTTCTCCAAACGCTGCTTGGCAAGCACCTCCAACAGCACACACTGAATGTTGCATAGAGCTGTATTATATCGGTCTGAAAACGAACAGCACAGAAAATGTTAGTTAGTATTACCGGCCTGAAATGTTCAAATCCGTTGTTAAAAAGCTGCTGCTCTAACCTATGTCCTTTGGTTCTGTTAGAGGCCAAGACAACATTTCTATTTGTTTTTTCTGTACCTCCTCCAAAACCTCAGTTATGGCCCCTGGATTAACCAGCTGTAAAACACAGTTATTGAGAAACACAGGGAAGTGATGGATATTTTTCGATGATTGGACATGTGCCACAAATGGCTAAAAAGACATTTACTTGTGTCTGAAGGGATTTGAGGTGTAAAGAGGTCTCACGTTATCAGTGATGGTGTCTTTGTTTCTCAGCTGAATGTCACCAGGCTCTCTGTCTCTGTCACCCGATTCGCTGGATGTTAGGGTGCACATGTCGCTGTAGCTCGGTGTGAAGCTGTTCTGACAGGAGAGCTGCCTGTGTACCTGAGACTCTGAGTCTTGAGATAAGTAATGGAGCCAACACAGTTTATACAGGATTTGACACAAATAGATCTCTAGTTACTGCAGGTTATTTCAATGTTTCAATATGAGAATCTGTGCATTGACCAAACTAAAACAGAGCCTTCAAATCACAGTAGGAATCAGAGTTTGTAAAGTGTAATATTTTAATCTGGAAGATGTAAACCTAAAAAGTATAAGTTTGGAAAGTGCATTACTCACCGGGACATCTGTCTTGAGCCAGTGTGTCACCAGTCTGTTCATGTCTCACAGCAGATGCTGCGTAGGTTAAGAGCAGCTCAGTCATATTCTCCTCTTTAGACAGGTCCAGTGCACTGAGGCCGCCCATGTTCCGGTCTCTGGGATCCGAGCCATACTGGAGGAGAAGCTTCACTAACTACAGCATGTGTAGTACACACACACACACGTGCACACATGCACACACACACATGCACACACACACACACACACACACACACACACACTGGGTGATTCATGAGAGATGAATCACATTGTAAAAATGTGAAAGAAAGGAGAAATCACATTGCAAAAATGTAGCGGACCTGAAAGTGACTGGACATTGTTACTGAAATGAGTTTCTTGTCACCTGGTAGTTTGTGGACAGTACAGCGTCATGTAGAGGGGTCACACCGCCAAAGCAGCTTCTGGCGTGAACATTTGCTCCAGCCTTTAGCAGCTCCTCCACTGCTGCCTCGTGACCATGAAAAGAAGCTTCATGTAGAGATGTCCAGCCTGAACAGCAAGTTTGGAACAAGCCAGAATATTTATTTGGAAAAAGCTGCAGGATATGTCAGGATTTCGATGCGATTAAAAACCTGCATAATCCGCCTTGTTGACGCTGACGCCAGCTTGAATAAGAGCTTTGATTCGTGCCTGATCTCCTCTCTTGCTCGCTTTGTGGAGAAGAGTCTCTCCCTTTCCATCACTCCAGTGAAAATTAATTTTTCTATTTGCTGCTTCAAAAGAAAGACAAATGAAGTGAAATGTAGAATGTATGTAGAACACGAAAAGAAACTTCAATCAATGGTAATCATATCCATGATGTTTAGGGGGTGATTCTTGCTTATAATCACCTGATTGAGATGCTGCTGCAGACTGAGGACACCAGGACATTCTTGGATCTGATCCTGGATCTGACCCTGGATCTGGTGGTTTCAGTCCATTCACGTCCATCTCCGCTGTGTTATTCTGCTCCTTATCACCATCTAAAACACTGGTTTCTGTGTCCTCAGCTGCGTCTCTGTGTTGGCAGCCATTAAGGTCATGCAACAGACTGACAGAGTCGTCATCTGAGGTTGATCCATCGCTGATCCTCTCATGTTTCTGATTACAGCCGTCAATCGGTCTTGACTGTATCTTAAAAAAGAACACATGTCCAAAAAAAAGCAAAAGTTACCCCTTATACACTCAGCTGCCTGTTTTGCTGTTTCATTGTGAGATAATGAATAAATCATGGCTAAACACAAGAGGAGGAGGAGCACTCTTTCCTAACTTGTTACCTAGCAACGGCTACTGGCTGCACGTATTCAGTATGAACGTATGAGTGAAGAGTTAGTGACCTTTGACCTGTGATATTCAATTAACAAGCATTTAACACAAGGAGCTGTATGGGGTCCAGCTGTTACAGCTGTTGTATTATGATCATGAGGAAGTCATTGATGTGCGCAGTGATTTGGTGGAGTCACAGCACAGTTCAACAGTGGAGCTCATTGTTTCTATGTAAAAAAAAAAAACACAACAATATAATTATTTTTTCAACCAGTAGTGATTTAATTTAAACAGATTTAAATACTGTAACCATTTCAACATTCACAATTGTTTGATTTACTAATAAGGGAATCATAGCGTTCTGGGACTCAGCTATTGAATTAGTTAATCAAACATTCAATCAAACCTTCAGTAACCAAAACTACCAAATGCCTATAAACAAAATAAATATTAAATGACAATCTAAATTGCCTTCAATCTCAAAGATTTTCAATCACTTTTCAAACAGAGCATTTTCATCTCTGGTTTACTTTATTTCTGCAGAGATAATGAACCTGAACACAAACACCTAACAATCACTCATGTGTTTTATACCATTTTGGTGGGAAAGGTATAAAAACAGGTTTCTTCCTCATGTGCTGACAGAGGGTTAAACTTCTGTGTGGCTTGAACAGACCAATCCACGGACTCATCACAAGTAATGTAATCCATCGTTTGGTCACTGTCTTCCTCTTCTGAAGCTCCTTCAAACCAGCTGGCAAACACTGGTGTTGAACACAGCTGGCTGTATGGAGGAGCACGAACACAGCAGGGGGGGTGGGGCAGCGGTGGAATAGGAGGGGAGGGGGGAGGGTCAGCCCTTACTGAGGAACAGATGGAGACAGGAGAGTGAACATTCGGCCGCCACTATTTCACTAATTACTTAGCATCGAGCCATTTAATTACACTGGCATTGTAAATACCATTCAGAGGTGCTAGTGTATTCTTCTGGTTCTCCTGCTTATTGTCCACAGCCACTAAGGAGACCGTCTGACCCATCTCAGTTTCGTCCACTTCTCCATTCAGCCCCCTGTCTGATGTCTTATGTGGGTTTAGGAAGACTTCTTCTTCCTGATAATAAAATGTTACACTCACACATCTGTGTGTACCGCTCCCTTATTCACCGGAGACAGTTTGATAGGTTTTATGGTTTTGGATGTAGACTTTTGTTTTAAGTTGCAGTTCTGTCCTATTTTGCTTTGCCTGGTCTCCTTGTGTTAAAAATGTTTGTATAATTTTAAGCCTGTAAGCCACAATCAAGTTTAAACATCTTTTTTTTGGTCAGGACATGTTGCAGTGATGTTACATGAAGTAAAAATAGTCATATAACTATAAATGCAAAAGAAAATCGGAAATTGAATTTCACAGATGTGTATTTAATACACACAGTAAACAATAACTTTGAAGGTTTTTGAAGATTGTTCTTCCCAGTCTTGACAATCACAGGTAGAACAAATAAACCTTCTAGCCTACAGACATCCAAATTCATTCAATCATTTTTCATTTTTTTAAGATCTTTTCAAGCTCGAAAGCATTTCCGGTCTGTAGGGTCACAGTCAGAGGCCACATCACTCACTCCTCCCTTTATAAGCTGAACCTTTTTATTTTATTTTAGTGTACTTGTATTTTTTTATTTTCATAACTTGATGTTCATGTTCAATGATGTTCTCAGGACGATTCAAGTGCGTTTTTTCTGTTCAAAATGCAGCCACAGCTCAGCCTGTCTGCCTTTAATGTGCAAACACAGGTCACAGATCCAAATGAATGGATCAATGTACAAGTACATTTTTTTCTAAACTTTGCAATTTAAGGTTGAACTGGGAAAAATGGGAGACATCAAATGACACATTGACATCCCAGAAGTTTGTAATCAGGGTACATTAATATCACATTTCTATGGTGACCTTAATTAAGAAAACAAAGCCTGTATGGTTAATGTGGGAAATGATGAGCAGTTATTGGGATAGGCAGTGCTGCGGTGTGTGTTGATCAGCTTGTGACAATGACAGCTGATAGTTGTTCTGCTCCAAATGTCTGAACGACGGCATATTAGTTCACAATGCACTTCATTTGTCTAGAAAATGTATCTAAACATGCTTACAACTGCTGTCTTTTTTAAAGACAACAAAAACTGCAACAGGTCTTTTTAAATCTATATACTGTTTAAAGTCTCATTATTATTTATAACTCACTCTGTCAAGCTGTGCCTCATTATGACTTTCCTCGCCCGCATTATCTTGGTGGGTCGGAGCTGTAGAAAATGAAGTGGAAAATTTTCTGTGATTCCAGCGCAATCTCAGGAAAACATGAAGACTCCAACAGCACAGTAAATCTGTTGAGGCACCTTGGGGAAGCTGTGACCTGTTGTCTACCACTTGCCCCTGTAGGAAGGAGGTAATCAGACCTCCCCCAATGTCTGGCTTCGGGGTGGCACCATGTTTGAGGAGCACATCAGCAATCTGGAAAAATACACAAAAGTTCCGTCAGCCATTTTTTAGACCCACTTATTCCTCACTAGGGTCGTAGCAGCCAATCACTGCACATTACAGGTGAGAGGCAGGAATACACCTAGACAGGTGCCCACACACATACAGGCAATTTAGAGTCTCCAATTAATCTAAGCATGTTTTGGACAGTGAGAGGAACCTGGACACCGAGGGGGAACATACAAACTCCACACAGAAAGGTCCCAGGCTAAGGATTGAACCTGTGATCTCCTTGCTGTGAGGCAATAGCACTACCCACTGCACAATCCACCAGTTAAATTAGACACTTTTATTTTTTATAGATGTGGTATCAAGCTTTATATAGTATTTGCCAACCTTTGTGTGGCCTTTATTGATGGTGTCCTGTAGTGGCGTCACTCCATTCCATGCTGCAGCATTGACCCGAGCTCCAGCCTTTATCAGGCCCACAATGACGTCATAGTGACCATGCACTGCTGCCTCATGAAGAGGGGTCCAACCTGAAACAATAAAAAAAACATTTCATCGTATACATGTCCGAAATAAATGAATAACTGACAAAATGATTTGTTTTAAAAACCACCTGCATTGTCAGGCATGTTGACGTCAGCGCCCAACTGCAGCAGCTGGTGCACTTTAGGAGTGTTTCCTTCTTTGGCGGCCTTGTGCAGCAAAGTTTCTCCAAACATATTTCTCCTATGGACCTTTTTTATAGGTTGCTGTGTTCTGGTTACTACATCAGATAATGTAAAAACAATAAGAGTTAGTTTACTGCTAGACAGGGCATTAAAGGACATATCTGGTAATAATTATATTGTGTGTTTCTAATAGACAACAAATCTCATGAAAAGACCCAAACCAACAATTCATATACTAACAATTGTTGTGTCTGTTACAGTCTGTCAACAGGTCACACACATACACACACACACACACACACACACACACACACACACACACACACACACACACACACACACACACACACACACACTCCTTCTGCTCCTTCTGTTTGAATAACGTTATTAAAAACAACAGTACAGTTGTTTGAGGAAATGACTGCGACTTCACCCTCAGTATAATCCAAATGGTTCAAAATCTACAGACATAGGTGGACAATAAAAAACTGTTCTCTAGAATTTTTTTCTCAAAACCCACTTACGCAGTTTCATAGAGGTTCACATAATCATATAAACAACTTCAACAAAACAATTTATTTGTTTTTTTTGTCAATAATATAGTATATATTGATAAAAACAACTACTCCATCTGTCTATGTCTGTAGGATTTGCGGTGATGTGTGTTCATGTTGTGATGCTCTGAATCATCCAGCATTTTCATGAAGAAAAGATAATTTTGCGAATGCAAACTTAACTGTTGCCTGTCCAAATTCTCCATTGAAACTCAAACCCTTGTTTAAATACTGCTGTCACCAAAACATTTAAACCCATTGTCATTCACGCATCTATTCTTAGTAAATCACCTGTGAAATGTCCATCAACCACTCTCACACTGTTTATCTGGGATCAGGCCTATGGATATATGGAGGCTTGTTTAGTGTTTGCTTCCTGCAAGTTAGTATAATGTTTGAGACTGGTTCTTAACCAGACTTTTGTCTGGGCATCATGGAAATGTCTGATATACTAATAAATCTGATGTAGACTTTGGCTTAGGACCTTTCTCAAAAATGAACAAAGAAGGACATTTTTTTAAAATAAACCCATTGTTTATGTCTGTTTATGGAATTTGTTGACAAAGAGAAAGGTATATATTAAACCAGCCTTAATTTGGGGCATTGAACAAACAATATTACAAAAACCCAGACCTTCTTTTGTGCTTCCTGGTCCAGCAGAGGGGCTCTCTTTAGGAATGTTGTTCAGCATCAGTTGTTGTAGAGAGGGCTCTGTATTAATATCAAATGCTGTTTGTCCATCCTTGATTTTCAGCAGCGGGTTGGCACCATGTTTCAGGAGTAGCTTGGCAATCTCATACTGACCACGAAGTACGGCTTCATGAAGGGGTGTCCACCCTGAATAGGAAACACAGAAAACAATAGCCAAGTAAACCACAATCAGTAAATCAGTTTAAAGATGACTGAGCGCCATCTGTGTCTGACCTGCCTTATCAGTCATATTGACATCAGGCTGCAGCTTCAGGATATCTTTTAGCATCTGAATATCTGCCCGTTGCACGGCTGTATGAAGCAAACACTCTCCGAAGGTATTCCTCTTATTCACGTGTTTCAGAAGAAGTTTTTTGTTCTTTGCTGACTTTGACCGTGTGATGGTCTTTTCTTTATCCGTTCATCATGTCAAAGTCAAGGTGGAGAAATGAAAACAGCAAAGCAAAATAGAAAACTCAGAATTAATCTTGACGAACATTAGAGATCCTCTGTAGACTCTGTTAGAACACAACTGCTGTAATGTTCAGTGCTGTAATCTTCAGTAATTGTGGGTTCCTTTCCTGCAGCAAAAGAGTCGAAGTGAAGACAGAATATATGATACACATGTGAGACACTGAGGGGAAACACAAACCTGCCCCAGAGTTTGTATATGCTGGCTGATCATACCGCTCAGCACTGCAGCAAGACCTCAATTTTGGTTTGTTCCTGTAAAAAAACATATTGATGTCAGTTACATCTGACACCAGAGATGTCATCCTCAAAATCCAGATTCCGAAACAAGCCTCAACTGTCACAGGAGCAAATTGTTATTATCACATCTGTTAGGAATATTTGTTTTATATGTGAGACATCGCTATGACGTAAGCCAAATTTCTCTGCACCCTCCACTGTGTAAGGATGATTGCTCTGGTCCAACCACAGTGCCAGCTGCTGCCACTGGAGCAGATGGGGTTAAGGGTCATCCAGATTTATTCTGCCAGTCCAGGGATCAAATTAACATGTTCCTGTCACAAGTAGTGTACTATGATAGTATATTGTGATACTGTAGTATAACATTGTACTGTGATATTGGACTGTATATTGTAATAATTCAAATAATATTTGAACATATGAATGTATCTGTCCACCTCAGGTGAGACAGCTATTATGACTACTCACATTGCTATAGTATATGAATGATCTGCTATGATTCTTGATAATTTATATGGTGTTTGTCCTGGTCCTGCTTCAGCAATTGTGGGTTCCTTCCCTGCAGCAGGATGAGGTGGATCTGGTTGTTATAGGATTTCAACCTGTTAATACTAAAACACTTCCAACAACAATAAATGTCCCTAAATACAAACTTAAGTTAAATGGTGTTTTAATAGCAGTCCACTAGATGGCAGCATCGACATAAATATATCTGCTAACAGAACTGACTTTGAGTGAAATTAAAAAAGGAACCTGAACATAAGGTGATCTTCAGTTCGGGAGCTTCCTCCAGCCTCAAGTTGTCCTGAATCCTGGGAAGAAAACATATCAGCACATGATGAAGGAGTTAACTTATCCAGTGTATACCACAGCATTAGAAAAGAACACCAATTTTAATGGATATAAAATTATTTCGAAAAAAAGGTGATATTACACCGACACATTGACAAAAACTAGATGAGGAAATCACAACTTTTATTACTCTTTGCTGGGTCATGAAAGTCAACATTTATTTATTTAAAAGCATACGAAGCAATACTTTGAGGGGTAATGTAACAATGTAGTGTAATTTTCATTCATCTCATGGACATTAGATACAGTGAAGAAAACAAGTATTTGAACACCCTGCTATTTTGCTATTTTTCCCACTTAGAAATCATGGAGGGGTCTGAAATTTTCATCGTATACTTGTTTATACTTGTTTTCTTCACTGTATCTGATCAATAGTATAATGTGTTCCACCTGGGTATTTGATAGTCAGAATAACCCAGAAAACTCACATCAGCAAAGTCTATGACAGCAAATATAATTATGCAACTTGTAATATTTACTAGAACTAAACTTAAAAATAACTTCTTACTTCACTACAATTTTAAGGAATTTGTACTTTAGTTTTTCCATGTAACGCTACTAAATGCTTTTTTATCAAACAGCTTTAGTTACATTTCAGAATATTTTAATATTTACATCATTACAACACATCAATATTCAGTTTCATATATTCAATTAAATTTTCTCTTATAGAAATTAGCTCTTAGCGTGAAAGGTACAAATATTATGATGCAGTACTTTTACTACTAACTCCCTCAATTGGCACCATGATGATGAAATAAAACATTAAAAGCTCTAACATGTGTTTAGTGATTAAAAACAATTAGTTTAATCCCCATAATGCTTTATTTTATATACTAGTACATTTTGCTGATGTTAGCCCTTAGCGTCAGTTCGTCAATAAACATTAGCCGTTTTTTGGTTAGCTAAATGCTAACGTAAAATTGACAGAATATTTCTAAAAGGTGATATTATTATTATCATTATTATTATTATTATTATTATTATTATTATTATTGTCTGACGTTAGTATTTTTTTACCTGACCTTTACAAGGATGAATCTGCGTCATCCGATTTGCGCATATATTTTTCCTAGGACAATTTTTAGTTGACCAGCTCTACTCCGCCTCTGATTGGCTCGCCCTCTGCGCTAATCCCAATATCCACCAATCATACTCCTCATGCCTGGACGAGTACTAGCCAATCAGAGCTGGTGTAGGGCGGCTCATCCCAGAATCGTCCTAGGACAAAATTGCATCCAGTTCATCCAGAAACTGAAGAGGAAAATGAGAAGATATTTACCACAGTGGGTTTTAGCCAGTAGCGAAGCAAATAGTAAGGTATTTATTGTTCGAATAAAAGTAAAGATACTCGTTAAAAAAAGAATCCAGTAAAAGTATAACCCCCCCCCATTCAAACAATACTACAAGGGATGGCCCTATTCTGATTTTTAAAATCAATTTATAGCTCATTTGTGTTATTCTCTAGGCTTTAATACAGCATAATGTGTAATATATAGGCTGACTGCCAGAAATGAAATGTAGCCTGCTGTAATCCACCAAAACTGTACAGTATAGAACACGCAATGTCAATTAGAGCTAGGCAATATGTCCATATAATACCCATATTGTGATATAAATTTTGAATATGGTAATATTTTGGTATATATGTGTTTTTTCCTCCTGGCTTTAAATGCACATTACAGTGTTCCGAACGAATTCTTCCAGTTGGTTTGGCAGGGCTCCAATATACAGGTACTACTCGGAAAATTAGAATATTGTGTAAAAGTTGTTTTATTCATGCAATTCAACATAAAAGGTGAAACCAATACATTTTATAGACTCATTACAAGCAAAGTGAGATATTTCAAGCTTTTATTTGTTTTGATTTTGCTCATTAGGACTTGCAGCTTCAGAAAACCTCAAATTCAAAAACTCAGAAAATTAGAATACTGTTAAAAGCTTCAGTATTGAAGGCTCAAAGTGTCACACACTAATCAGGTAAGTAATCCAAAACACCTGCAAAAGGGTCCCGAGCCTTTAAAAAGCCTGTGTCTTTGGTTTAGAAGAATTCACAATCATGGGGAAGACTGCAGATCTGACAGTTGTGCAGAAAACCATCATTGACTCCCTGCACAAGGTGGGTAAGACACAAAAAGTGATCGCAAAAGAAGCTGGATGTTCTCAGAGTGCTGTGTCAAAGCACATTAATGGACAGTTAAGTGGAAGGCAGAAGTGTGGAAGAAAACGGTGTACAAGCCGGAGGGATGACCGCAGCCTGGAGAAGATGGTCAGGAAAGGGCCATTCAAAAGTGTGGGGGAACTTCATAAGGAGTGGACTCAAGCTGGAGTTGCTGCTTCAAGAGAAACGACACGCAGGAGGATGCTGGACATGGGCTTCAAATGTCGTATTCCTGTTGTCAAGCCGCTCCTCACGAGCAAGCAACGCCAGAGGCGCCTTAGCTGGGCTAGAGAAAAGAAAGACTGGACTGTTGCCCAGTGGTCCAAAGTCCTCTTTTCTGATGAGAGCAAGTTTTGCATCTCATTTGGCAACAAAGGTCCCAGAGTCTGGAGGAAGACCGGAGAGGCGCAAAATGGAAGATGCATGAAGTCCAGTGTTAAGTTTCCCCAGGCTGTGATGACTTGGGGATCCATGTCAGCTGCTGGTGTTGGTCCTCTGTGCTTTATCAAGTCCAGCATAAACGCAGCTGTCTACCAGGACATTTTAGAGCACTTCATGCTTGCTTCAGCGGACCAGCTTTATGGGGATGCAGATTTCATCTTCCAGCAGGACTTGGCACCTGCCCACACTGCCAAAAGTACAAAATCCTGGTTCAACAACCATGGGATTACTGTGCTTGATTGGCCCGCAAACTCACCTGACCTGAACCCCATAGAAAATCTGTGGGGCATTGCCAAGAGAAAGCTGAACGGGAAGAGACCAAACAATAAAGAAGAGCTCAAGGCCGCGATTGAAGCATGTTGGTCTTCCATAACACCGGAGATGTGCCACAACCTGGTAGCATCCATGCCGCGCAGGATTAAGGCAGTCATTCGTTCAAAAGGGGCCCCAACCAAGTACTAAGTACAGATGCAACATTTTATTTTCAGAGGCCTGACATTTTTGTATTTAAAATCCCTTTTTTAAATTGATTTCAAGCAATATTCTAATTTTCTGAGTTTTTGAATTTCAGGTTTCTGAAGCTGTAAGTTCTAATGAGCAAAATCAAAACAAATAAAAGCTTGAAATATCTGACTTTGCATTTAATAATACTATAAAATGTATTAGTTTCACCTTTTATGTTAAATTGCCCGAATAAAACAACTTTTACACGATATTCTAATTTTCCGAGTAGTACCTGTACATACATAAATAGGTGAGCACACATATGTTCATATAACCAACTGATAGCAACAAGGACTGATTATAACTACAGGACTCAAATTTAAACTGAGAATGGCATGGACATCAGGTGGCACATCACAATGCAGAAGGCTACTAGTGTAAAAAAACAGAAAAGGATCGGATGGTTGGTGCAAACTTAACGAGGCCTTAAGGTGCAGGTAAGAAGAGATCTCTGAAGAAGATAGCTGACAAGAGGAGGAAAAACAGACTCACTTAGCAGAAGTAACACAAAACAAACCCCTTCCACGAAAAATTAAAAACAGAGCAAAAGTCCATAAGCAAAGCCACAAAAAATACAATGTCCAAAGTCCACAACGAAAAAAATCCCCCCAAAAAAGTGAGAGTTGCTCAGCGTGGCAACAAGTCCAGGAATGTACAAAATACAATTCAAATTAGGTTAATAAATCTATTTTTTGGTGTCCACTCATTATTTTCACATATTCACATTCGTAATATTTATCTATGAAAAATCGCATGTTATAAATATTGTGACATCAGTATTGAGCAATTTGGTAAAAAACAAAAAGAAAAAAAACAATTATAATATAAATTTTGTCCACATAAAATTGTGAAAAACACCAGTATTGTAACTTTTAGTTTCCCAATAGAAAACAGGTTTCATGTTCATATTAGATAAGAAATCACACAGATACACCTTTATCTATATACAGGAAATCCCCTTTGAATGTGGTATTTACAAGGTTTGGATTTGGTACTTAAATTTTGGGGAAAGTGCTTCTCACTGCTTACAATTGTAATCACTTTATTTTCCTAGTGAATTACAGGCTCAGTGACATTCTGAAATGTTGTGTTTCAGAGTGTCATGTTTTCACTAACCATAACTGGGGCTAGTTATAGCACAAATTTAGAATTTATTTTTTGAGAAGCTGTAAATCGAGCAGGAGCCTGACATGACTGGCAACCCCAATTAGAAAGTAGAAACATCTTCATATAAGACTCCGTTAAACTACTCTGATCCAGCCTGTATGTGTGTGTGTGTGTGTGTGTGTGTGTGTGTGCGTGCGTGCGTGTGCCCGGTCGTGCGCGCTCGTGTGTAGCTGCAGTGGTGAGATTAGGCGTCCTCGTTCCTGACCACGCCCCCTCACCGTCGCCTGGGAAACGGGGCGTGGATAAAGCGCTGGTGCTGCAGGTAGAGCGCTGTGATTGGCTGAAGTGTCGGATGATGTAGAAGCGTGCCATCGTTCCATCAGCGGCCTCATTGCTTCGCAGAGACGCAGCAGCAGCATCGTGGTGTGGTCCAAGTCTGCTCTCATCTCTCTGTCTGTCTGACCCTGACGGTAAGTCCGGCTACAAACACACACACACGTATATATGTATGCTTAACGAATATATTAAATGTGCTTTCACTCACTTGTGATGGAGCCACATATTACAGCTTTCTGAGTTGCGGCAAGTCCAGTTTCAAGATCAAGTTCATGATTTCTTTATTTGTCATCTTTGTGTATCTGCATAGAAAGAAACAAAAATTGTGTTGCTCTAGATCTCTCAGTGGTCAGTTACAGTCTTTTATTTCATTGGAGTATTTAAAACATGTATAAGGTAGGTAAATGATTAAATGGGACAGTGGTAATGGTTGCTTGGTAATTAGGTAGTTGAGAATTCCATTCAAATTTTCTGATTAAATTAATGATTGAATAATGGCTTTTTTGCACAGTGTAAAATGTTGGCTGCTGTCTTAGCCTGATTACTATGATACTACATGTTTGACAGCAGTCACAGAGCAGGAATATTTAAAATACATTTCTGGCCAATCTCAGGTTTAAAACAAAACTCAAGAGCATTTGAATTCACCTGTAAATGACACATACACAGATTAAACACGTTCAACAATGAGAATAAATAAAGTTTTTAAATAAAAAAATTTCAAAAGGAAAAAAACTGTCAATTAGAATATAAAGGGGTGATATGAGCTTTATATGATTACACTTTAGAAAGAAGCTCCAGAGAGTACTGAGGATTAATTTTTGACCTGCAGACATCTTCGTTACAGAAAGGTGAATGCTCCCACTGTACTAAACTCTCCCTGTGCCATTACAGAGCTCTGTCATCACCATGCTGACTGGTTTGTTCCGGATGCACGGCCTCCTGGTGGCCTCCCACCCCTGGGAGGTCATTGTTGGCACGGTAACCCTCACCATCTGCATGATGTCCATGAACATGTTCACCGGCAACGACCAGATTTGCGGATGGAACTTTGACTGCCCCAAAACAGAGGAGGTGGGTAAAAGAAATGATGGCGATGCTGTATTAGTGCAATGACCAGCAGGTCTCACACCTATTGAACCATCATCTCAAAGCATATTTTTACAGATCGAGGCATGAGATGACACTTGATTGGCTAGAAATAAACTGCACAGCAAGTGTAAACAACAAGAAAAATTCTTTATCTCCTGCATAAGGCCTGAGAACATACAAGAAGTTAGCTGGTCAATCTGACCAGCGAATGATGACTTTTAGTGACTTTCGTGATTCCTGGTTTAGGGTGAAACTGATTTCATTTAATTTGATAGAGACATTTGTTCTCTCCTTAGGACGATGTGTAATAAACGAGCAAATGTTGGAATGCTCACATGCTCAAACTAAGACAACTAATATGGAAATCATGACTTGCTATCTATCAGTATGTATGGTTGTAATTTTGTCTAAGGAAATTCTGACTATAACTTTTGATCAAACTAATTTCATTCTGTGACTAAATTGTAACAATGACTGAAAAAAACAAAACAAAAAAACAAACACATTCTCAACCTACCTGACTAAACAAATAGTTTAAAGACATCAGTAGGACAGTGCATAGCATCTTTGTACCTTACTTTAACATTTGTTATATTTTCTTCACATTTTACAGCAGATCCTGAGCAGTGACATCATCATCCTGACCATCACACGCTGCATCGCCATTGTCTACATTTACTTTCAGTTCCAGAACCTGAGACAACTTGGATCCAAATATATTCTAGGTAAGATTGAATGAAAAATATTAGATTTGTGACTGTGGTGAAGGCAGGGAGGATAAATAATGAAATAAGATGTACCTCAACCATCTTGTGCAGGCATCGCTGGCCTGTTCACCATATTCTCCAGCTTCGTCTTCAGCACCGTGGTGATTCACTTCCTTGATAAAGAGCTCACTGGTCTCAAGTGAGTACCCATTCTTGCACTTCTTCATTCTGTCAGTTGCTCTGTGAAAAACTGCAGTTGTTCATTGTTCTGCTTGGTTCCAGTGAGGCTCTGCCCTTCTTCCTGCTTCTCATTGACCTATCCAAAGCCTGTGCTCTCGCCAAGTTCGCCTTAAGCTCCAGTTCACAGGTATGACGAACTCTGATGTGAATTATCCCACGTCGCATCCTGCCGTCAGATCTGAGGGCTGATTTGACTGTGACTATTTCAGGATGAAGTGAGGGACAACATTGCACGTGGCATGGCTGTCCTGGGACCCACCTTCACTTTAGATGCCCTGGTGGAATGTTTAGTCATCGGTGTGGGGACCATGTCAGGTACGTTTTCTGCATTTTCAGTTCACATTTAATCTAATGAAGAAAAACTCATTTCAGTTTAAATTAAAGAAACAAGCTGTGAAGTTAAGTGGTGAGATCAGACAGAAACACCAGCAGTCTCATTCATCAGTTAGCTGCAAACAAACTATCAAAAACACATTCGATTGGAGTTGACAGACTAGCTGCTGCCACTTATTTACTTCCCCATAACTTTCATTAGGGGTTAATGTTGCTACTGGAAGCATTTCAGTTACTGCTCTTTATAAAACAGACAGTTTTTGACCTTTAATAAAGGAAAGAATCTCAAGACATCCTACCTATTGTAGGTATATTATCACGATTTTTGGCCCAAAATAACAAAACTGTAATGATACGTAGCCCACAATATTGATTATATAATTCATTAAACAACAGTTATATGGTCATGTCTGTTCAATCACATTTCTAAAGCCAATTTGCTGTTTAGAAACATGACGTGTTCTGGTTTCTGCTTCTGTGACTTGTTACAGTGAGTCTCAATATCCTGACGGGGCTATTTGTCTTTCAGGTGTTCGGCAGCTGGAAATCATGTGCTGTTTTGGCTGCATGTCTGTCTTAGCCAACTACTTTGTGTTCATGACGTTCTTCCCTGCATGTGTGTCTCTGGTGCTGGAGGTAAGAATTCTGTATGTGTGTGTTCTGGTCTTGGAGACTCTGCAGCATTAGTTTAACCAACAAGTATTTTTTGGTACCAACTAGCAATGGTAAAATATTTAATTGACAATATTGTGTTATTGTGATTTTGATTGATGGGCATGTGTTTGTTCCTGCAGCTGTCCCGTGACAGTCAGGAGGGACATCCTATCTGGCAGCTGAGTCACTTCTCCAGAGTGATGGAGGAGGAGGAGGACAACAAACCAAACCCCGTAACCCAGAGAGTCAAGATGATCATGGTAAATCCTTGCATGCTTTCCTCAGGTTTTACGTTGTTCCACTTGAACGTGGGTGTGAGTTGTCCTCTTTGCCGCTCTGTGTGCAGTCTCTGGGCCTGGTGATGGTCCACGCCCACAGCCGGTGGATCGCTGAGCCCTTGTCCATCAACACCGCGGGTGGCATTCCACAGGTTGGCATGGAGCTAGACCACCTGTCCCCTAGGAGGATCGAGCCAGAAAAACCCCTCTGGCACTTCTACCTGACAAGGTTAGCAGGCGCTTCTTTTGTGATTCTTTTGCTTGTTTTTAAGCTATAAACAGTATGCATTAGAGGTTTAGATACATTTGTTATATGTTGATGTGGGGGCTGAGTCAATTTACGGTTTTGTTAGGCCGGATTTACACAATGTAACTGTTTGGCTCCTGCAACACATTTGAAACTTGTCTGAAATTCAGCCGCAACAGTTGTGGCCGAAGCCAAATATTATCACACACAATATCAAATGCAGTTGTTAAGTTTTTCACTTTTTTAAATATTGCATAAATAGTGTAGAATTAACTTTTAGCTATGTGTATATATGTATCATATTCTCTGTGATTCCGTTTGCTTTGGCCCTGTCCTTTGCAAACTATTTTGATTTTTTAAAGATCGTTGTCACGGGTGAAGTGGGTGTGCTGTGACCAGCCATCTTTCTCTATTGTGTGTCACACACCACTATTTGACCTTGCATTTAACTCACTCCACTGAAGACCGAATGTAGCGTATTTTGTAATATTTGACAGAATACATTTGGTTACAGATTATTCAGTGCATGCTTAGGTGCCTGACTCAACTTGCTGAAACTAGTTCAGATAATGACGGGTATTTCAGAGGGACTGTATGAGAAAGTTGCATTGCTGCTTCTGTTCTCACTAGCTGCCTTTGAACTATAAAAGTAGTAACATCTTAGAACTAGATCATGAACTTTCAAACATTAAATGGTGAAATGGAAAAATAAGGCAGCTTTAGCATGACGGTTGTATAAACATTTTTCATTAGTGGTCTGTACAATGATACATCACACTGAGATAAATAAGAAAATGTATGACAGATGAAAAATGACTAAAAGCGTCTTCCAGTGTGTGTCAGTAATGCTGTCTCTGTGATTCAGTGTATTCAGCATGAAACATGCATACCAATCGCCACATGACTGATTCCTGTTGTCCTGCAGGATGATAACCATGGATGTGGAGCAGGTGATCTGTCTGGCCCTGGCCCTGCTGCTGGCCATCAAGTACATCTTCTTTGAGCAGGTTGAGATGGAGTCTACGCTGTCACTGAAGAACCCCATCACTATGTCCGGCCCTGCCCTGGCACCACGCCGGCCCACTGAGTCCTGCTGCAGGAAGGAGCTGCCCACCCTTCGGCCCCTGGCCCCCACCCAAAGCGTGGCTGACCACACCCCGGCCCACAAGGAGGAGCGGGGTATGTCAGGGCTCAGCATAGAGGCTATAGGATGTGATTTTAGTTACAAAGACAAAGCCACACTTATATCTGCATGTGCTCCATTTGGTTTCCCTAGACGAGGTGATCCGTCCCCTGCCTGCTCCAGCTACTGATCCCCAGCCGAAGATGGATGGAGAGGAAGAGCTCAAGTCAGAAACCACTCAGCAGAACATCCCACCAAAGCCTAGAGACCTGTACGAATGTGTGTCCATCCTCCACAACCCTGAGGTAAAGAGCACACACACACACACATACACACACACACACACACACACACAGTACACACATAAACTCATAAACGTTTCTTTCTCAGCTTACATCCTCTCAGGTGGCTGCAGGGTCACCTCGGACTACTTCCCTGCTCCCTATAGTTGCGCTGTCATATTCCACCAATAAGGCCGCAGGGTTTAAGGCAGTTGTGAGATTTAACTAATGAGTAATGAGCTTAGTCTCCACCATATCTCTCTGAGGCTCAACCAATTAGAGAGTGACGCCAGTAGAAAAGACACTTGCACTGATTCCACCTGCTCCTCAGATAAAGAGACTTTAAGCTGCATCAGTGTTGAGTCAAATAGTACATATATTTTTTATTATAAATATTTATAACAAGAAACAAAAGAACACAGAGCATAGGAAATAAACTGGAAAGTCTAAACTTTACACACATAAGGATATACGTTTGTTCTAATCTTGAGAAAATGTTCATGTTTGATCTGCATGGAGAAAAGTAACGGTGGTCACTGCACGCCTGCGTGCTGTGCAGCTTGGGTCTCGTTTCCTTAGCGACGCTGAGGTGATGCTGCTGGTGAACTCCAAACACATCCCTGCCTACAAGCTGGAGGCCCTGATGGAGAGGCCAGAGAGAGGGGTGGCCATCCGCCGACACATGATATCAGCCAAGCTTCCCTCTCCCTCTGCTCTGTCGTCCCTGCCCTACACCGACTACGACTATTCCAAGGTGACGACTCTCACACACACACACACACACACACACACATATTTGCGTTGAGACAATAGGCAAATTGTAGTGTGCTGGGTATGTGATCAGCTGTTTCAAATATTTTATCAGTAAACAGGTAAGAGCCACTGGGCGGTGATCATTCAAGCAGGTTGGGCTGGTTTTCTTAGGTACAGGAATGCTGACTCCATGAAGCACAGGATTAAGGCAGGGATAGGTTGAATATTATTTTGAACACTGGCGTTCATTAGTCAGCACATAGTGTGAAGCCCTGCCCACTGATACCATCTGGTCCTAACGTTCCTAGCGTTAACATGCTTGGAAACTCTTATAGGCATTAAAGGTGCACCCTCCTTTCTATTAACCTCTGTTCTTGCAGCTGGCTAGTGTCAAAGTGATAGTTCAATTTGTGTTGAGTCGCATCAGCACGTCATGAGGAGGAGGAGCGGCTTGTAATCTGCTGTAGTTCTTAGTCCTTGCGACATCCCTCTGGGATTGCCCTCCTTCAATTGTAGTCCCACCTTCTTCCTCTTATCCCCTTTTGCTTCCTTTACTGCTTGCCCCACGGTGATTCTCCTTCTTCATATTTGTCCAGGTTTTCTGACTGTAAGCCGCAGGGTGTTTATGGCATCCCGGATAGCTCTGGTTTCTGGTTGTGGACAATTTAAATGTAGATTTTGGCACAATTGCTTCTGTTGTTCCACAAATTAAATCATGTGACTTCCCACAAAAGGTGTCATGTAATGCAGACTGCAAAAAGGCCTCTGATTGGTTTGAATCCAGACCTCATGCACCACTTGGGAATGGGTCATTGTTTTTTTTAGAAACAGAACCACATAAAATGTCCGCCTGGTTACTTGTGAATGGTGTGTGATGGTGATCCAGCGCCTTTGCCATCAATATGTTAAAGGAAGTTCGTCAGAACTTTCTTAGGGTTCGCCTCTAAGTGGTCTGGTTGAATAGTACTGTCTGGTATTCCAGGATTTAGCCAAGTTTCAGTGAAGCAATGCACATCATAGTTCCTGGAATCTGTTTTAAACTGTTAGAGATGTGAAGGTCATCCAGTGTTTAACTTTTTATTATTTTTCCTGTTTGATGTAGAGAAGCACCAGTACACATGGGATACATTAAATAATGATTTAAGTTTTATGCTTCACATTACATTCTCACACACACACACACACAAGACAAACTTAAGTCTTTAATGCTGCACTGATTATTTTTACACAGATATTACTTCTGTTCTCCAGGTTATGGGCACCTGCTGTGAGAACGTCATTGGCTACATGCCCGTACCAGTGGGCGTGGCTGGACCGCTGCATCTTGATGAGAAGCAGTTTCAGGTTCCCATGGCAACCACTGAGGGTTGTTTAGTTGCCAGCACCAATCGTGGCTGCCGCGCAATAGCTGTGAGTGTCCATTAGCTATTATGTTTCTTAATGAAAGACAAGCACCAGGGTGGACAAAATTAAAAAAAAGAATTATTCATTATTTTTATTTCAACATGTTCAGCCAGATTCTTCTAATCATTATCTTGTCTTGTCTCTATACCTGACCACTCTGAACCATGGGGCGTAATGTACGCTACTACAACTCTTAACTGTTGCTTTGAATGCTCTGGTATCATGATATCACTTAGTAACACGTAATCTATCTGTACCATGCATGGCTGCAGCTCGGAGGCGGAGCCCGCAGTCGTATCCTGGCTGACAGCATGACTCGAGGACCCGTCGTCAGGCTGCCCTCCGCCTGCCAGGCTGCAGAGGTTAAGTACTGGCTGGAGAGCACAGAAGGTTTCCAGGACATCAAAGAGGCCTTTGACAACACCAGCAGGTAAAAACTAAAACCTGATATGGGTCTCTGTGTGTGCACATAGTTTATGTCTAACATTATCCGTGTGTGAAAGAGTCATTTTCGGTTTCCCTTTCGTAGGTTTGCTCGACTCCAGAAGCTGCTGGTTGCTCTAGCTGGTAGAAACCTGTACATACGCTTCCATTCCAAGACAGGAGATGCCATGGGGATGAACATGATCTCAAAGGTATCTGTGTGTATAACTTTTCTCTATTTAATAATAGAGTTGAACTTTCTCTAATCATTCAGTGCATACCTCATTTTGAATATTTAATCAAAGGATCTTTGTGTCTTTCTTTGATCAAATGTTTCAGTTCTTTAGTGAATACTATATATAAGGAGTAACTCCATGTGACTAATGATTAACAAAGTATGATACAAAAATGTATCTCATAAAACTACAAGCAGTTATATCACATGCTTGTTATCATTGGATTCCATTTTTAAAGGTCTGTTATTTTTGATAATGTTAATCCAGTGTGAATCTGATATTTAGTCAAACTAGTGGAGTGCTCATGGGATGTATGTATGTGTTCTATAAATTGAGATAGGAAAAAACATGCAAATATAATTAATGTAATAAAAAGGCTGCAATTTATGTAGAAAGTTTAGATGCCAGTTTACATATCAATTTGAAATAATGTTAATGGACCAAGTCAAAACAGACTTATGGCAAATCTCTCACTTTGTACTTTTTTCTGTATCGTGTAACAACTTGGGCATGTCATTGTTATATGTGTTTTTAAATAAATGAGCTTAGGTCCGGATTTTATTCAGTTAGGCGATAACGTCTTAGCATGTGTTTTTTTAAGATATGTTACAATACTTTCGTTACGTTAACTGCTTAACAGCTGCATGATTGGTGCAGAGCTTTTCAGGTACCGCAGGATATATTCTGCTGCTGGATAATGATAATGCAAACCCTTATTTGTTGCTTAAGAGGAAAACGCTCTACCTCTACACCTCTGCAGCACACCAACCTTAACTTTTAATGATAATAATGATGTTTTAAATATCCATCCAAAAAATTCCACAAAAAAGGATACACGTTCTCAACCCATGTGCAAGCTATATACAAAAGTAGAGGTTGATCTGACATATACACAGATGCTCCTTGCCTAATAGATACACAGTGGGGAAAACAAGTATGCTATTTTGCTATTTCTCCCACTTAGAATTAATGGAGGGGTCTGAAATGTTCATCGTAGGTGCATGTCCACTGTGAGAGAGATAAACTAAAAAGAAAAATTCTGAAATCACAATGCATGATTTTATAATGATTTATTTGTGTGATATAGCGGCAAATAAGTATTTGAACACCTGAGAAAATGAATGTTACTATTCGGTACAGTAGCCTTTGTTTGCTATTACAGAGGTTTCCTGTAGTTTTTCACCAGGTTTGCACATACTGCAGGAGGGATCCTGGCCCACTCCTCCACACAGATCTTCTCTAGATCAGTCAGGTTTCTGGGCTGTCGCTGAGAAACACGGAGTTTGAGCTCCCTCCAAAGATTTTCGATTGTGTTCAGGTCTGGAAGATTGGCTGGGCCATGCTAGAACCTTGATATGCTTCTTATGGAGCCAGTCCTTGGTTTTCCTGGCTGTGTGCTTTGGTCCCAGTTCTTTTCAGGTCATTGACCAACTCCTGTCGTGTAGTTCCGGGCTGATTCCTCACCTTTCTTAGAATCATTGAGACCCCACGAGGTGATATCTTGCATGGGGCTCCACTCCGATTGAGATTGACCGTCATGTTTAGCTTCTTCCATTTTCTAATGATTGCTCCAACAGTGGACCTTTTTTCACCAAGCTGCTTGGCAATTGCTCTGTAGCCCTTTCCAGCCTTGTGGAGGTGTACAATTTTCTCTCTTGTGTCGTTGGACAGCTCTTTGGTCTTCGCCATGTTACAAGTTAAATTCTTGCTGATTGTATGGGGTGGATAGGTGTCTTTATGCAGCTAACGACTTCAAACAGGTGCATCTGATTAAGGATGATACATGGAGTGCAGGTGGACTTCTAATGGGCAGACTAACAGGTCCTTCAGGGTCAGAATTCTAGATGAGGTGTTCAAATACCTATTTGCAAGCTGTATCACTCAAATAAATCGTTAAAAAAATCAGGCATTGTGATTTCTGGATTTTTCTTTTTAGTTTATCTCTCTCACAGTGGACATGCACCCACGATGAAAATTTCAGACCCCTCCATGATTTCTAAGTGGGAGAAATAGCAAAATAGCAGGGTGTTCAAATACTTATTTTCCCCACTGTACATATTTTGTCTACTACTTAGGGCATGATCAACCGTAGACTTTTTGAAAAAAATATTTCAATAAAAAAAAGGATTAATATACGATAAAATAATTCTCAAACTTTTATATCAATATATGAATTTATGTAAGATATTGCAGAACATATGGCAGTTCTCAAACATGTAGATATGATTCATATCTAGGATTAATCTCAATTGAATATGCAGTAAAGGAGTTATGTAGATGATCTCATTATAGAAGTATGGAACTTTGATCAACACAGTGTCTGCCTGCAGGGCACAGAGCAGGCTCTGAGCAGACTGCAGCAGCACTTCCCAGAGCTGCAACTGGTAGCCGTCAGTGGGAACTACTGCACCGACAAGAAACCAGCCGCCATCAACTGGATCGAGGGTAGGGGCAAGTCTGCAGTGTGTGAAGCCACCATCCCTGCTAAAGTGGTGAGAGAGGTAAGCAACACCGGGATGGAGCGTACAGTGTATTGTTGTAAGAACATTTGTCAGACTTTAAGGTTTTCTCCTAACAGTAAGCAGTAGTTTTTTTTCTTACATTGTGAGAGTCTAAAGGCAGTAGATGTTATATTGGATTTTACAAACTGTAAAGCTCCCTAAGGGGATTCTTTGATTTGTGATTTCGTGCTATACAAACAAAGTTGACCCGACTTGACTTGACTTAAGCTTTTTTAATGAGAATAATCCATCTCATACTAGCCCTGTTTCATGTCCCTTTCCTGCAGGTTTTAAAGACCACAACAGAAGCTCTGGTGAATGTAAACATCAATAAAAACCTGGTGGGCTCAGCGATGGCCGGCAGCATTGGTGGGTTCAATGCTCATGCAGCCAACCTGGTGGCAGCCATCTACATCGCCTGTGGACAGGTACTGTCTTATTGTAATACAGGTACTGCCTCACTATACTACAGGTACAGGTAGTATCTTACTGTGTGTGTGTGTGTGTGTGTGTGTGTGTGTGTGTGTGTGTGTGTGTGTGTGTGTGTGTGTGTGTGTGTGTGTGTGTGTTTCCAGGATCCAGCCCAGTCGGTGGGCAGCAGTAACTGCATCACCCTGATGGAGGCGACAGGACCAACAAGGGAGGACCTGCACATCAGCTGCACCATGCCCTCTATAGAGCTGGGCACTGTAGGAGGGGGTACTAATCTGCCCCCCCAACAAGCCTGCCTCAAGGTATGTTTAAGGAACCCACCTCATATACAAAAGAAAGCCTGTTGTCTTGTTATCTAAGATGTTGAATATAGATGAAACCATGATAAATAAAATGTCTAGACTTAACTGTGTGAACATGTGATTAATGATTTTTAATGAATGAATTAATGAACATTTCTCCTCACATGAAGGTAATGTTTATCTCTTTCTGTGTGCAGATGCTAGGTGTACAGGGAGCCTGTCAGGACTGTCCTGGGGAGAATGCCCGGCAGCTGGCCAGGGTGGTGTGTGCCACTGTGCTGGCTGGAGAGCTCTCCCTGATGGCTGCTCTGGCAGCCGGCCACCTGGTCAAGAGTCACATGACGCACAACAGGTAAGAGTTAGGAACTTTTATTTATACCCTGCTTGAGCCTGCGATGGAAACTTCCTCCTGATTGACTTTCATAGGTGAGGCCATGGGTTCAAGGCAAAGCTGAACAATAAGGCCAATGGGGAAGCTCCACTAGTCATTTGAGGCTCTAAAAGCAAATCAATGCCTATAGACCTCCATGTCAAAGTTACTAATTGGGGTTTCAATTTCCTTGTTCATCAACTGTATAGGGTGACATTCTTTTAACTAACCTGTTCAAATTTATTAAAGCTTAAAGTTATGTGTGACTAAGGGACTGGCTACAGGTGTGGCACTCCTCCCGAGCTCCACACTCCAAATAAGTTCAATAATCCAAGAGAGCAACAACCAAAGTGACAAAGTCTAGTCCACAAACTAACCAATGATGCTTTGTCTATTATTTATACAATCTACGGTGCCACGTGAACAGACGAACATTGACTAAATTGTATAACATCAGGTGATTAGAAGCACCAGATGCTCCAAGGTATGTCGAATCAGAAGAAAAGTAACTTCATTCAAAGTTAATAAATGTGTTTAGGCTGATTGGTGCAGGCAGGCAGAAACTTCACATGATCACACAATGATCCTCCTCTACAGACAGTCTTCTCTCAGCTGCTCCCTTCTGCTCTACCTATTTTCATTAAACATTTCAATGATACGAAATAAGTCAATATTTAAAAAAATCTTCGCAAATATATCTATTTTATTATCATATAAAAATAAATGTAATATTATACAGTCTGAGATCAATTACGGGTGGTTTTCGACTACTGTAATTAAACTAACACCCGCTTATTTTCATAGCGAAGTATTTTTTAGTATTTTAATAACTGAGCTATTGTGCCTTTATAAAACAAAACTAAGAAAAAACTGTCGTGTCTGCAGATCCAAGGTGAATCTACAGGAGACTCCAGGAACGTGCACTAAGAAAGCCTCCTGAGAGCCTGACAGCAGGGAGACCAGGTCACTGGTCAGACCAGCAATCTCAGCAAAAAAATGGACTAATCATTCATCAACAGAAGCAGACCTCAGACTTCTTCAAGTGCTTTCAGAGACATGTTGACCAATCAGTACACTGAAGATGAAAAGGATCAAAACAAGCCAATCAGACTATCCTGTTGGAGTACATCCCTCTTCTGTATCTCTGTGTTTAACAGGCTTTAGCAGTTAAATACCCATTTTTTTAATTTCCACAGTTGACAATGCTGTGTGAGCTCTTTGGGTTCAGATGAAACATGTGTGATTTCATGTTGCCAATCGAAGCTCATTATCGAGAGAATTCCACCTTAAAGCTAAATGTTTCCGATTGTTGAATGTGCGTCTATATTGTACATGGGAGCGTAAGAGCAGTGATTTCTTCATCAAAGTGATTTGTGAAGTTTAACGGACACACAGTGAGACTGGAGTCCTGATAAAGACAAACATAATTCTCCTAAGGAATTAAGAAATAAATCTAGGCCATGAAGGAATTATTGTTTGGGTCCAAAAAGGCACTTTAACACTAAGCCTCACTTACAGGCCTGTTGATCTCCTGAATGTTCAGAACAAAACAGGTGAGAACAGACTGTGGGACGGAGGAAGAAACGATGTCTGCACTATGCAAAAAATCATTAGCTCGTTTATTTTGAGATTATATTGTAAAATTACCATAAAGTAACTACAACTGCCTCAACTGCCCTCTGCACGTCACTTCCAGTATCAACCTGAAGTCATTCTACAGGAACGGACCAGTGTTCTGCAAGTTTCAGCCCTCCACCTCTGTTCAGTCGTGTCAACACTGATGCACCGACAGACTTTCTAATCGATTCTGCGTTGCATACTACATTCAAAATGGTGGGTGCAGGTTAACTCATTTCATGTACCACTGCTGTAAAGCACTGCAGATGTGCTGAGGGTTGTAATGAGTCCTCCTGCTGTACCAGGGGAAACTATTTTGGATATGTTTTGTAATAAACACAAAGGTACTTCATAATGACAGGTTGTACTGTTTTGATTTTTGCTTTGTCGGGAATTGCATATGAGCTGGAATATGGAATTTACAAAAAATGCTCAAAAATTTATAGTGTGTGGTGCCACTTCAACAGATAGAGGCATTGATGAAATTGAGAGAGATGAGCCTGTTATAGACCAAAGCAATTGTTGTTATAGCACCACCACACACAGAACTTGGATCCACTGAAATACCCCCACCAAATGTAAAAATAATCAGATGAATTGTTATTAACATATGCGCACACAGATTCCTTGCATTATATAGTAAGATGGGCAAAAACATTTAAAAATGGTTTATTATCCCTCCACTGTAAAAATTGTGTTTTAGTGTTTTTTGTGTTCCTTTACTCCATCCACAGCTCATCAGAAATATTGTAAGGAAACAGGGAATCTGATGCTAAAAAGAAAGACTGTTGATGTGTTTGATATCCACTTTATGAAGCCTCAGATAAGCTTCAGATGAAGGCACATCTGAAGGGTCTCATAATGGCTAGTATGAGCGGGAGGAATTATCACAGGTGGAAAAACTCTGACTGTAACTTTAACACCTTTGTGTTATAGCAGCTCCAGAGAATGATGTACACATGAGAGAGAGAGAAATGTGCAGATTAATACTAATATATTTTAACATACAGTATGTTTGTTTAACCAGTTTACAAGCAGTTACTTATTTCTGAGTTATTTCATGAACATGGTTCAGGTTTACATGTTGTAAAATCATTTTGGAATTAGTGAACACCAAGAGCTGCCTGGAGGTGGAGCGAATGGAAAGAAAATTAGTTATTAACCAATAAACTACAACATGTAATTGATATAAATGTGTAGTAAACAAGACAAAAATACAGAACATCTTTGCTGTGCCTGTTCAAGCTGCTGAACCCAGGATCACTGCTTTAAGCACAGATCAATCTAATCAATGCCTGGCACTCTCCGGCCTCTCCTCCACATCTTGTCCAACGGATTCCCTCAGCAGAGGTCTCAGTCAGAAATCCCTCACTGATCACGTCCCTCACCAGAGAAGCTGCCAGCCAATCAGACACTGGCTCAACACATCGTCTCACCGGTTGAGAGCCGGCTGATTGGCTGAATTTGTGGCAGGACGGCTGTAGGGCGGAGTCATGAATATTCTTAGGTGTTAGCTGGGCTGATCCCTGTTCTGCTTTTAACACTGAGTTAACATGAAGTTCACGTGTAACGGCCTGTTGCAGTCCTGTCATAAAGAATAGACACTATGGTATATACAGTATATATATGTCTATTTATATATGCTGTATTCTCTGACAATGTGTTATTTAGTATAGTTTATGTTTAAAGATTTACTTAAGATCTTTACTTCTTTAAAGCTTATTTAAAATGTGCTTTTACACTTGACACTTACAAAATTAATTTACCACAATGATTCATCTCATCCAAACCTACAGGCTGAAGTTAAATCAGCAAAGCCTGTAGTGAGAAGAGTGAAGTGATGGACAGCTGATGCAAAATTGGAGTTACTGGCCCCCTCTGAATGGAGTGTCTTTGAGGATGCAGACACAGACCTGAACAGTCTGACTGGCACTGTGACATCCCTTATCGGGATTTGTGAGGACTTGTGTGTGCAGACCAAAACCTTCTGAACATACAACAATGAACCATGGTTTACCAAGTACCATGGTTTACCAAGTAGAGGAAGCTGCACTCGGCCCATAGGAGTGGGGGACCAGGGTCCTGTACAAACAGGCCAGAATCACTCTGACAAGGGATATCAGAGCAGCAAAGAGTCACTGCTCTGAGAGGCTAAAAAACAAGTTCTCAGCCGACGACCCTGCTTCAGTGTGGAAGAGTCTGAAAGCCACAAGATCCTGGTAGAGGAGCAGCTTTTGCTGCTAATATAACAACCCTGCCCTCCCATTCACAGCACCCAAACTCTGTGTCACTCAGACCTGTGAATCTGTGCTGAGCAGACCCCGTCAGGAAAAAACCAAGCTGAGGTTGTTCTTCCTGCGACAGCTGAAGAAGTTCATCCGGTGTCAGGAGCTGCTGATCTTTTTTTATCCTCCATCATCTAGTCTGTTGTGTCACATCAATCACTGTCTGGTTTGGACCAGGCACCAAACTGGAACAGACTGCAATCGAATATAAGGTCTGGAAAAAAATCACTGCCCTCCATTCAGGACTTATACAAGTTCAAAATGAAAAAGAAAACAGGCAGGAAGTGTCACTGCAGGCCCCTCACACCCCTCGGCTCCCCTTTAATAGGCCCTACAGAGCTCTGTAGACCAGGACTACCAGATACAACAACAGCTTCTTACTCCTAATCTCTCTGTAATCCTCCTGTTGTTACACATACATTGTACAAATATATTTTGCTCTCTTGTAAATATATTATTGTAGACTTTTCTTTAAATACTTTTGAAATATATTTTAGATATCTTTAAATATATTTTGTGTGTATGTGCAAAGTAGAGAGAAAAACTGCAGTCAAAAATACTTAGTGATTAAAGATGATTCTGATTCTTGCAGCTCATTTGGATGTTGGGGGATCAATATGGATTTGATCAGATTTCAGATGTTACATTGAATTAACTCTTAAAAATTAGTTGTTCAAAAGAAAAACAAAAGGATTCAAAAACTGGATGAGATTAAGTAATCCAGTATTAGTTTTAATCTGAAACAATTCTATATAAAAAGTTAGATAGATAGTTTAGTAGAATTAGGATCCCTTTGATAAATAAATAAATAAATAAATACATACATAAATACATACATAAACAGCAGGGTCACATCATGTTGACCCACAACACAAGCTATTAAGAAGGAACACTACTCCCTGTGGACAGTAGTTAGATTGGAACCATGGATCCTGTCTGACTTACCAGACAGGTCATGGGTAAAAATTATTGTATTTATCTATTTATTTAATAATATGTAATTTTATTTAATAGTGCATAATATATATATATATATTTAACTAGATCATATACATCATATAGGGCGGCACGGTGGAGCAGAGCAGTGGGTAGTGCTGTTGCCTCACAGCAAGAAGGTCGCAGGTTCAAGACCTCCTTGGGCCTGGGTCTGGGACCTTTCTGTGTGGAGTTTGCATGTTCTCCCCGTGTCTGCGTGGGTTTTCACCGGGTACTCCGGCTTCCTCCCACAGTCCAAAAACATGCTCAGGTTAATTGGCAACTCTAAATTGCCCGTAGGTGTGAGTGTGTGAGTGAATGGTGTGTGTGCCCCACGATTGGCTGGCGACCATCTGGGGTGTATCCCTGCCTCTCGCCGTAACGCGCTGGGATAGGCTCCAGCAGACCCCTGCGACCCTAATGAAGGAATAAGCAGGTATAGAAAATGGATGGATGGATATACATCATATACAGTGAAGAAAACAAGTATTTGTACACCCTGCTATTTTGCTATTTCTCCCACTTAAAAACCATGGAGGGGTCTGAAATTTGCATTGTAGGTGCATGTCCACTGTGAGAGAGAGAAACTAAAAAGAAAAATCCAGAAATCACAATGCATGATTTTTTAACGATTTATTTGCGTGATACAGCTGCAAATAAGTATTTGAACACCTGTGTGTCATCTAGAATTCTGACCCTGAAGGACCTGTTAGTCCGCCCATTAGAAGTCCACCTGCACACCATGTGTCATCCTTAATCAGATGCACCTGTTTGAAGTCGTTAGCTGCATAAAGACACCTGTCCACCCCATACAATCAGCAAGACTTTAACTTGTAACATGGCGGAGACCAAAGAGCTGTCCAACGACACAAGAGAGAAAATTGTACACCTCCACAAGGCTGGAAAGGGCTACGGAGCAATTGCCAAGCAGCTTGGTGAAAAAAGGTCCACTGTTGGAGCAATCATTAGAAAATGGAAGAAGCTAAACATGACGGTTAATCTCAATCGGAGTGGAGCCCCATGCAAGATATCACCTCGTGGGGTCTCAATGATTCTAAGAAAGGTGAGGAATCAGCCCGGAACTACACGACAGGAGTTGGTCAATGACCTGAAAAGAACTGGGACCAACGTTTCCAAGGTTACTTGCATATGACATTTGGATGATACAGAGGAGTCATGGGAGAAAGTTTTGTGTTCAGATGAGACCAAAATAGAACTTTTTGGTCATAATTCCACTAAGCGTGTTTGGAGGAAGAAGAATGAAGAGTACAATCCGAAGAACACCATCCCTACTGTGAAGCATGGGGGTGGTAGCATCATGCTTTGGGGGTGTTTTTCTGCACATGGGACAGGACGAGTGCACTGCATTAAAGAGAGGATGACTGGGGCTGTGTATTGTGAGATTTTGGGGAACAACCTCCTTCCCTCAGTCAGAGCATTGAAGATGGGTTGTGGCTGGGTCTTCCAACACGACAACGACCCAAAGCACACAGCCAGGAAAACCAAGGACTGGCTCCGTAAGAAGCATATCAAGGTTCTAGCATGGCCCAGCCAGTCTCCAGACCTGAACCCAATCGAAAATCTTTGGAGGGAGCTCAAACTCCGTGTTTCTCAGCGACAGCCCAGAAACCTGACTGATCTAGAGAAGATCTGTGTGGAGGAGTGGGCCAGGATCCCTCCTGCAGTATGTACAAACCTGGTGAAAAACTACAGGAAACGTTTGACCTCTGTAATAGCAAACAAAGGCTACTGTACCAAATATTAACATTCATTTTCTCAGGTGTTGAAATACTTATTTGCTTACTTATATCACACAAATAAACCATTAAAAAAATAATGCATTGTGATTTCTGGATTTTTCTTTTTAGTTTATCTCTCTTACAGTGGACATGCACCTACGATGACAATTTCAGACCCCTCCATGATTTCTAAGTGGGAGAAATAGCAAAATAGCAGGGTGTTCAAATACTTGTTTTCTTCACTGTATATATAAACCTTTTAAATATATAATTTTTAAATAATGTACATATTTAATGGTACCTACCTCATCCATCCCAGCTTTGAGGACTCAAGCAAATTATATATCAAATATGTGTTAAGTTTATCTGCAAAATATGGATGTTTTACAATGTAAGTCATAAAAAACTGAACAATATCTCATAAAAATGAATGGCACAAGGTCAAAAAACAAATAAATCATAGTTTTTGCACTGCAAACTGCTGCCTACTCAGGCATACTTTCACCTAGAGACTCCATTTAATTATTATAATAATAATTACAATAATATTATTAATAATTAGAATTTCTCTCTTTCCACTTTCCCCACAGCCACAATTTACAACATATATATACATGATTTTTCCCAGCTTTGTAGAGAAATTTGTCATTTTCAAAGGATAAATGGTAGACCAGCGCAGAGGAAGAAAAATACACCTTTTCTCCACATTGACATTTCTGCCTCTACCTAAAGTGCAGCAGTTGTCATTAGGAACCAGATCAAGTTGCCATGGTAATCTTTGAGGCCCAGGCCACAGCTTGTTAAGGTTCAGAAACACCTGTTGCTTAATAAATGTATGTAACTTTATTAGTTTATTTTTATGTGATAGTATTCATACTTTTTTCAAACAAATGTTCCCTACTAAACTAGCTCAAAATAATAATGAGAATAGTGCAGAAAAAAGTTCAGCATCGTGTGTCTTACTACTAAGACAAGTGTTCACAGACCCTCAGTTAAATTTCAGAACATTTTTTCCCCTTGTAACTAGTTGCTTTTATAGGTATGCAGAGTACTGCAGATACTTTTTGGGAGTAACTAGTAGCTGGTAACTAATAACTATAATAATTTACTTTTTCAAAGTAACATGCCCAACACTGCATATGATATCATAATCTTGTAAATTCACGAGTAATATTTGTTTGAATTTACTTTAGACGCTCATCTTAACGTACACAATCGGGAAACAGTATTTTTGTAGTTAACATATCTTGAATTAGTTTTGTTGTGTGCGTTCTCTCTCCACCTGGGGGCGGTAATGTTCTTCTAAGTCTGCTCGCCAACCGCCATTATACACTACAGAAGAAGAGGAAAGCGGAAGCAGAAACACGGTAGCATCACCGCTCCATGTCGTGTTTCTATGGTGTTTCATGTCACAAACAGAGAACATGCTGCGCTATAATCAGACAGCGCGTGTTTATTCTCACCTACGTCATGTGGCGGCTGCGCAGAGATTCTCTAACCAGGTACTGAGGTGAATCAGCTCTTTTTAAGTTCTAGTAAGTGCGCACCTTGTTACGTCAACATGTTTCTGTAGAAAGCTCCGGTAAGTTGCTGTGTGCTCATGTTTCAGGTCCGGGGTTTGTCTCACCTGACTGGGCTTCGTCCGGTTACTAAACACAGCTGCTGCCAGCCCGCTCTGACCGTAGGTTCATTTATTTTACTTTATTTTATTTTAACATGTATAGAAAAAAATACGTATAGAAAAAAACAGATGCATATAAAAGGTTAAACAATAAATGAATGATAAGTGATAATAAACAAATAAAGAATACCACAAAACATGCCAGGGGGCATGAATTAAAACATTAAATAAGGAACACAGTTTTACATTTTTTTTGTTTTAATATATATCGCTTTTACTATTCTAAAAAACATTGAGGAAATGTTTTTTCTCAGTACACTAGCATTAATGAATGTAAAAATAAATCAATTGTTAAATCAATAATTGATGAATCTACTTTTTTCATTGTTTGTGTCTCAGTGGACAGAGAGCAGAGGTGGCATTGACCAGCAGAGGAGAAACCTCTATCTGACGTCACCCAGACTTGGTAAAGCCCCGCCACTGCAGATCAGGTAACCCCACTGTCTGTCTGTCTGTCTGTCTGTCTGTCTGTCTGTCTGTCTGTCTGTCTGTCTCTGTCTCTGTCTCTGTCCCTGTCCCTGTCCCTGTGCCTGTGCCTGTGTCTGTGTCTGTCTGTCTCTCTCGCTCTCTCTCTCTCTCAATAAATAAATAAAACAAACGTGAATCTGTCATGTGTTAATAAAGTGAGCTGTCGGAGGCGGCCTATGAGAAGCTGGCTGATGAAACACTGGACGCTCTTGCTGCTTACTTTGAAGACCTGATGGAGGAACCTTTCACTGGAACAGACTTTGACGTTGTCTTCTCTGTAAGTCACTGTCCTCATCAAATCTTTGCTGCCGCCAAAACGTGTTTGTGTGAATACAACAAGTGTTACAAGGGGAGCTGTTAACCATCCATGTTAATCATTAAGTTAATCATTAAACATGATGACCCAAACCGAATAACCCTCTATTACATAGTGTTGCTATCTTAACTTTTCTGTAATATAAAAGCTATGTTTTACTACAGTTTGTTACAGTTAGATCTCAAAAGACAACTTTTATATTTGAAGACCACACTTTTTATGACCAAAATGTTTGGTCTGCCATTCCCTTTTGCTCATGGACATTTGACATGTGAGAGTCATTGTCTCACAACCAAAGATTGTCTTTTATTTAGAGGTTTGGAAAATTTTCATCAAATAAAATAAAAATTCCTAAACCTTTTTAACATTTGTTTTGATTATTTTTTTTTTTTAATATGGTATGTAGAGTGTAAATGTTTACTATGTATATGCTAGATCTTTGCAATATGGCAGCAATATGCAAATATAGAAATGCATACAACCTGATGGAGTTGCATTGACTTACATACATGAAACTATTCTAGGACTATGTTTGCAACTTTTCCATATGCATTTTTTTGTTAAACAAAACTGTAGTTGCCATGTCTTTACATATTATTTAAGTAATGGCCATTTTAAGCAATAAAAACATTTTTTTTTACTATATCTAAGTGATATTTCATGCAGTAGAGGGTTACATAAAAGATAAATTGCATTGCTATACAGTTTTTTTTTCTCTTCTCCCCCCTCCCTCCACAACTCATAACCCTGTTATTCTAGAAAGGGGAAATTAAACAATAAAAGCCAGTACCGGTCCTTTCTTCAGATGCCTGTCAACAGCATCCATGTGTACATTTCCTGGGGAATTGTGATTTAGAAAGAAAAGCTGCCTCAGTGTGCACACACACTCTCATAAAACTGAAAATTTTCACTTTTTGTACCGACAATTACTTTCAAACGTATAGTCAGGTGCAGCTTACTGCAGATCAGCAAATCGACTGTAGAGACTGTGATTCTCCACTAAAGGGAGCTGTTCACCAACAAGTGGATGAGTGGATTTTTCATGCAGAACCTGCTAGCTAGCACATCACCAATAGCACAAAGGTAAATTGTTTAAGTTGAATACTAATCGAGATTCTGATACTGTATTGCAAGGTTATTATCTTTTAATGTAAACTCTTGACTCATAGAAAGTGCTAACAATAAGCACACAAACAGCTCCTCCTGTACAAAAGGGGTAGAATGTGTAAAGGTCAGCTTCCTAAAGCCAGAGAAAAGTGTGACGTTGATGCTGCTGTTTGGGGGTGTGGTCTGTGCACAGCCCATTACCCCTCGATGCTCCATAAAGCTGTTGTGTTACTGCTGGGCTCTGGTGCCTTATTGATTTCTTGCCCACAAGAATCGACACACTTATGGTGCTGTATATGTAGGCATTCAGCAGAGTTGATATAGCCTGTCAGGGAAAAGGAAACATGACAGTAACTAATTAAGATTAAAGGGAATAAAAGCCATAGCTATGGAAACAAGATTCAACTTAAAATTGGACAGCCACACAATTTATGCTTAAGGTGTAAATTTACTATTTGTAAGTAATTTAAATTCAGATTTTGTAAAATAAGACAAAATAGAAAAATAGTCTTCTTTAGGTACCTCCCTTTAGGTAACGAGGCATCAATGCAATAGCTGTGACTAGTGAATGTCGTGACATCAGTACAACAAGTCAAGTGATTCAGGCGCAAAATAAACCTTCTAAAAGAAAATGAAAGTGAAGAGTAAAATTATGACTACAAATTACCTGTTTAAACAGACTAATTTCATGCCTCAACCATTAACTATATTTGCTTTTATAAATTGTTTAAATAGATAATGAATGGAAACATAATAAAACACAGTTGTTATATAAACACAGTTGTAATATAAAATATGTTTTATAGTAGAATTTATAACTGTTGACGGTACACTGTACATCATTAACACTTAAACATGTCCTTATATCTGCTTTTTATATAATTCTATGTCACTGTTACCACAGATCTCAACTCAACAAACCCCAACTAAAACCCATCATGCCAACAATTCTCAACTAATGCCAGGGATCCTGACTATGTAGTGACACATCAAATTAATGGGGTGAGGCGGCTCATTTTTAGAGACCACACTGTGTACATCAGTGTCACACATAGCTGTGAATTAACGCTGGTTTCTGGGGATTCCTACATTACCTAAATAAATTTTGGAGGAAACAACTAATTACTAATAAATTAAATTACTAATTTTCAACACAGTTTTACATGATTTTTCACTTGTTGGAGGAGCGTGTAGCAGTGTGACACACAGACCAGCTGCAAAAAACTAGAGAGGAACTGTGGGCAGTGGAGCTGCTTTCCTTGATTAAAATGAAGGAGATCTTCTAAGGTCCCTTGTGTACTTCCAACCAAACCATCTATCTCCAACCTCCAGCCTACGCAACCAGTCCCAAACATAACGTATCTATACCCAACAAACCCCTACAATTTCTTTAATTAATTTATTTTATGTTTATTTAACAAGGCAGGTCCTTGAGATAAAATGATCTCTTTTTCGTGCATGGCAGAAAAGAAAGACGGAACAACCATAAAAACAGTGGTTCATCAGAATCAGAGCCCTATGAAAAGAAAAGAGGGCCGGATAGGGGCAGAGAATGACAGCACAAACACTAACAAAAACAGGACACCATAACACACTTTAAAAGAAGACTACTAAACTGGTGATGCAAATATTACACAGTAAAACATTTACACATTCCAAAATTAGACAATAAAAAGCCTATGAATTAACTCTTAAAATCAGTAATAGAGCCAAGTTGTCCAAGTTTGAGAGATTTTGGTTCCGGGTCAATGAAGCAGAGTACATGAATGTCCTCTTCCCAAACTCAGATTACTAGGTAAAGAGGCATTTAAAAAGACCAGCGGGCGCAGTCTGAATGATAGCATCATTTCTGATGCTAAAGTGAGGCACGTAGGCATGAAGATACAAAGGGATTAGTCCAATAATTGCTTTATAAATGAAGATGTAGCAAATGTCGAGGAGTAGACCGCACTCAACCAACCCCAAGTATACACAACATAACCAAAGATAGAGAGTGACACCATGCAACAAAGGTCCTCAGCAGGAATCACAGCATGGTTGCATGAACTCTGCATCAATCTGATGCTTTATTGGTGTGTGTCATCTCCTGCTCGGATTGACATATCATGTGTGTGTGTGTGTCATTGTCAGCCTCCCTTTATCAATGCTCTGGACCATCACACCCAGACTTGATAACAGCTGCTGTTGATGTGGCAACTGTCTGGATGACTACTTGTCTGATAAATAGCATCAGAGAAGGATGACGCTGCACACATGAACATGTTGTCTGGAGTAATTCAGGCAGAGTAAACCGTGTGCATCTTCTTTTCTGTTTCCCACTTTTCTCATCACATCTCATCTCAAGACCTCTTTTCATTTTTTCATCCCGAAGGTAGCTCTTCGCTCAGTAACCTCTTCTTCTACCCTGTCAGTGGTTCATGATTTAATAAAGTGTGTGTATGTAAATGTGTGTTTTTTCTTTAAGTCGTTGATTGGACAGTCAATGTCTCCGCTGGCTTTGACGGATTGGCCAGTGTTCTGATCTGTGCAGCTGACCTACTTTTTCAACTGCCTGCAGTGACATACGGGCCATAAACAACACACACACACACACACACACACTGCAGGATGAAGAGAACTCTGACTAGGCTGGCGAGATGGAAGCAGAGACATCACTGCATGCTGCAGAGGAGCAGCTGCTGGACTCCTTCTTTATGGAAGGATCCAGAAGCAGCGGACCACTCTTCACTTCTCATGCTTTTTGTTTTCAAGTTTTAAATGCTAAACCGCATCTTCGACTGAATATTCCGACTGTCATTCAGTAAACTAGGTAGAGAGAGCCTAAGTATTTCCCCTTAGGGAGTTCATAGAGAAAAATAATGTGGTTGTGGTGAATGACAACAAACTGACTCACTTTTTTTATCCCAATTTGATTTGTGTCATTAATCACAAACATGATCTTTTTCTATTTTAAAACATGAATTTGCGTCAAGAAAGTAGGAAAAAAAACGCAGGAAAATTGACTTATTGATAAAAGAAGAAATGATGAGATTATTTTCTTATCTTAACACTTTAAGCAGCATGTTGATCAGCTGCAATCTGGGTGGCTGGGCTATTTTTTTTTTTTTAAATTTAAGCAGTTTCTGATACATACAAGGCACATAGACAGTGTTTAAAGAACCTTTTCCTGCTTTATTCATCTTAATAGAGCTTTATTTATCCTCCTTCTTCACAAACTATTGTTACATACAATCAATGTGTCAAATTTGACAGCATATATATATATATATATATATATATATATATATATATATATATATATATATATATATGCACACAGGCACACTCATCTTTTAATATTTAAAGTCTGGTAATGCAGGTGTCACTAACCTGTTGAAATGTGTTGTTTTTGCAGAACGGCGTGGTGACGGTGAAGGTGGGTGGAGGCCACGGGACCTACGTGATCAACAAACAGACGCCCAACAGACAGATATGGCTGTCATCTCCGACCAGGTGAGTATAGAGAGCAGCACCGCAAAGTGAGGAAACACCCCAGTCACATTTATTCACATACATCCCAGAATCTGCTACACTCTGTAAACTGTAGTTCTTTTGTCTCTATGACGACAACAAAGGATTTTTCCCCGGTTTGTTTGTTTCTGCAGTGGACCAAAGCGCTACGACTGGACCGGTGAACGCTGGGTTTACAGTCACGATGGCGTTAGCCTCCACCAGCTGCTCTCTGAAGAGTTCTCTAAGATCTTCAATTCCAAGATGGATCTCTCTAGCCTGCCCTTCTCCTGATACACCAGGGACTGTAATAAATAGGTGTATAGAGGCCAAAGGGCAGTGTTTATGAATAATTTATGAGTATAAGCCTATAGGAGAGTAGTCACATATGGCAGTGATGTGTGTGTGAGCTGTTCTGTCACCTATTTGTTGTACATGTGTGTTTCATTTATATATAAAAACACATGTGTATGTGTCCTTAGTGCCCTACACTGTTAAGTCAGTCATAACACATGCCCCTGCTCCTACTGCCATCAATGATTCAACATGTGCTGCTGACATTTAGCTTGTTATGAAAAACACTTAACCCCCGATTACATTGATTTGTTGTAAATCTTAAAACATTAGCGTTCTTTGATCTCTGCACGAAAAGAAGGAAGAAGCATTCAGTGAGTCGTGATCAGCATCGCAGCAGCAGAGTTATATTCGAGTTTTTTAGTACTGATGGAGCATTCAGTCACACTTTACTCAGAGGATGCAAAGATAAATCAGGGAACTTGCTTCTTTCAGCAAAGCAGCAGAAGTTCATCTTGTAGTTGGAGGAACCCATTTAACCAACTAGTCTCATTAATGTGCAGAAAAAAGCCAATTCTGAGAGTTGTGAAGTTAACAAACTACAGCTATGCATATGGTGTCTCTGTAGACAAATCTCTGTGATTGGCTCAGCTAAATATAACTCACTCTTTGATCTTGACAAATATGTTACAGCGAGGCACTTCTACCACTTCAGACACCCAATGCCAATTGTCTGAATTCATCAATAAAATTATTGCCATTTCTTCCTACCCTGGCTTGTATATTGATGTATGAGCTGATTTCTGTGCAGGTAACTCTAGCAGCAGAGTTGAACTGAGGATGTAGATCGACAACTAGTGGGGGCCCCTGAGTCAGGGGCAAAGTACCTGGATAAGTTGTCTCATCTGTCAGTAACAGTTTTATGTTAAATCTTCTTAATAGCAGCAGCAGCAGCTAAATCTGCCTCTGTTTCCTGCCTCTAGGCAACTTGCCTGCTTCTGTGTCCGTCAGCCAGCAGCAGCTCACAAATGCACAACAGCGCTTCTTGGGGGAGAAGTGGTATCACAGGGCTGGTGAAAATGGAGACTTATTAGCTTTATGTCATTTTGTAGACGTTGGCTCACATGCTGTCAATGCATGGACTGAAGCAGAGGTGGAATATAAATGTTTTCATTACTGTGGCTGGCAGTGGACTGGCTCTGTAAAACGGGCTAGTGTTGTGATGGAGGCAAGCATCCCTTTCCAGCTTTTCTGCCTCTCCCTATCCTGTAGCTCCAATAAGCACTATCAATAATAGCATTAGTATCCCCAAAAATACTATACAAGAAGTATGAAAGTGCGTTTTTCACAATGTGACCTCGTTCTACACAAAATCTCATTTTTGGAATTTGTAAACATTGCAATGAAGCCACACAGAAAACCCTGTTATTACCTGCAGATGTGAAAATATTAGCACAAAACTAAAACTTGAGTTTTTGGCAGTTTAAAGGTGCAATATGTAAGATGTATAATTTAAGGACACCCAAAAATTAATTTAAGCTATTGATAGAATATGGAGAAATACCAGTGATATTCTCGTAGACCTACTCTATGTATTGTGTTGCAGTGATATCTACTGAAGTTAGCATGTTGAATTACTAGTCCCATACTGGACTGTCCTGTAATGCGATTTCTCCATCAAGAGGTGATAGGGAGTCACTGTAGCTTCCAGGCTGCCCTCAATCCTACATGAGAGGAAGAAGCAGTGCATGACTGAAAGCTAATCTAAAAGCTAATTGTCCTGAAAGCAGGACAATCAATAAGTGAGAGGGTATGTTCAGGGTGGGGCTCTCTTCAAGTATCACAGATTTAAGGCTGAGATCAAAGGAAATTTACAAAACAAATAATTTCTCTCGCTAAGATCAATAATAATTTACTCACAATGTATATGACTAACACAGACACTTCTGATACTCATTACCTTGGTGGCAGCTTCGTAGCTACACCTTTACCTTGGATACTGTATAGCTTCATATTAGGTATAAAATAGAAAAGATCATTGTGTCTTTAATTAATATCTGTGAATTGAACAAAAAGAAAGGAAATGGAACAAATTGCAGCCCTGCAGAGCACAGAATTTAGATTCATTTAGATTTTAGATCAGGCCTGATCCCAGCTGCCTGTATCCAAACTCTGGTCGATGGATTCTTCATCCTTGGAGACAGTTCTCATAGCTGACACATAAATGAAAATTTAACAAAAATTATGTAAAAAATACATCCGTCACCATGGTAACAGCCCAGATATTGTGTTCTTAGACTGTCGACGCACAGTAATTCTGCTTTTATTTAATGAAGTCACAGCAGAAGTAAGATTGTTTATTCCCAACTGCACAAAAAAATGTGTGTGAGCCGTAACATTAGACACAGAGTTAAATAAACTCACCTCCAAGTTTCCTCTGCTTTTCAAAGCAGAGTTCAGCTTCAGTTTTTAGAGGAGAAGCAGTACAAAAGAAAACAGCACAACAGTCACAGTCCCAGAGACCAGAAAAATCTGTACAGGAAACATCTGGGAGAAGAGAGCGCGAGAGATGCAGTGTGTAGTTTGACAGACTGGGACCTTTTGTCTTGTGTTTTGATTGCTTGTTTTTAGCTACAAGTAGTTAGGTTTTACTTAGAGATCTGTACATTGAGCACACAAGGTTAATGTGAAACGAACTCCTGCCAGAGGTTTCAAGCTCACTGCTCTAGAGGGTGCAGGAATGTGCTCAGAAATGCAAAAATGCAACAACAATAGCGCAAAAGAATAATATTTCAAGCAGTAAAATTTAAAATAATATACATTATCGACTTTATAAAACACACACAAAGAACCAATATCACTAATGATATCATCCTATTAAAACAAATTTCTGGATGATTTGTGACTTAAGACTCACCATCCTTAACTATGAGATCAAAACCAGTGTATTAATCTGGGCCCAAAGATCCACCAAAGCCTAACTGTACCATCCTGACTGAAGATCACTGTTACAATTTTGTTTCCAGATGTGACTTTATATGGATGCTGTATTTGTCAGAAAGAGCCGAGTCACCATATTTTCACATCGTCCTTTAAGATGAAGTAAAGGTGTGGCTCGTTGACCCCCTTCCTTGCTCAGCTCGAGAATAAAGGTTTACCATGTACCAGACCATCCTGCAGTGTTTCTGTCCAGCAGTGCTGTGGGAAGTGGCTACTGATGATCAATACTCTGTGTATTGTAGACTGACTGTGAAACAGACAGAATGTTAATGAGGAGGAATCCATCACTTCATAGACTATTTGGCTTTTGTTTTTAATATCAAACCACAATAATGAGCAAGAACTATTCATGACGGATGGTTCTTATGTTTTTTTGAAGGTTGCATGTTAGAATGTGTGTTAGAGTGTAACAACATCCCACAACTATGATAAACCACAATCATAACACAAATCTGCAGCTTCAAATGTTATAATACTATAAATGCAATAACTTATATATCATATAAATTTGTAATCTGAAATAATTTTTACATTTGCCAGAAGGTGAAAATCTTTATATTTCAAAACTAACGTAATAAATCGATAAAATATAATCAAAATCTACACCTTTTTCAAGTTGCACACCGTGAATAACTTTAACAGCCAGTAACATTTTCTTCCTTCATATTCTGGTCTTTCACATTTGTGTTTACAAAAAATCATCAATCAATCATATTACAGACAAGTGAAAAAAGTCAGGAATAGAAATCATTGTAAAGAGATCTAATAATTTTATCAAAATGTTTATTGTTTTAGGAGGAAATTAATGACATTTGGATATTAGTCTAGGTCTGGACTAGGTCTATAAAAAATAAATCCTGATAAATGGGTTATTAGGACCTAGCAGGACCTAACAGGACTTGGGTTTATCAGGACCTAAGAGAAGCTAACAGGATCTGGGTTTATCAGGACCTAAGAGCACCTAATAGGATAAGGACAGAGCTCTCAGGACTGGATCATCCAGTCATCCTAGATTATGGATTACCTCACCAACTAAAGACTGTGTCTCAGACATCGCAGTCTGCAGCACTGGGCCTCCACAGGGAAACAGTATTGCCCCCTTTCCTTTCACGCTGCAGACTTCATATTTCTGCAACCTGTCACCTGCAGTAGGTCTCTGACGACTCTGCTGTTGACGGCATCATAAATGATGACGATGACAGGGAATACAAAGAACTAAACAAGGACTTTGTGGACTGGTGTCAGTGGAGCTGTCTCCAGACAACACAGGGAAAAACAAATACCTTGTTGTGGATTTCCGTAGGTGCAGTCACCTGACACCAGTAAACATCCAGGCTCATGGAAAGTGGACTCCTACAAGTACCTGGACATTAAACTGGATCGAACTAATAACACTACAAGAAAGGCCAGATCAGACTTAGGTCCTTCGGAATGCAGGGAGTGGTCCTGAGGACCTTCTTCTGCATCAGTGATGGTAACTGCCTTCCGCCCCACGCAGGACACCATCACTGTGGACCAAACACACACACACACACACACACACACACACACACACACACACACACACACACACACACACACACACACACTAAATCACTTATAGACATCTCTACAGTGTGCAATAATCAATGTGCAATAATCATGATTCCACTGTGCAATTCGTTAACCCCTGCACAGCTGCTGCTAATGTTACCTGTTTGTTTTCTGCTTTTTTTGGTTTCTCTTGTACATACTGTTTATACTATATTACTATTCTTTGCTTCTGCAATATCTATATTGCTAACTATTTTGTGGTCTGCACTTACAGTGGGGAAAATAAGTATTTGAACACCCTGCTATTTTGCTATTTCTCCCACTTAGAAATCATGGAGGGGTCTGAAATTTTCATCGTAGGTGCATGTCCACTGTGAGAGAGATAAACTAAAAAGAAAAATCCAGAAATCACAATGCATGATTTTTTAATGATTTATTTGTGTGATAAAGCGGCAAATAAGTATTTGAACACCTGTGTGTCATCTAGAATTCTGACCCTGAAGGACCTGTTAGTCCGCTCATTAGAAGTCCACCTGCACTCCATGTATCATCCTTAATCAGATGCACCTGTTTGAAGTCGTTAGCTGCATAAAGACACCTGTCCACCCCATACAATCAGCAAGACTTTAATTTGTAACATGGCGAAGACCAAAGAGCTGTCCAACGACACAGGAGAGAAAATTGTACACCTCCACAAGGCTGGAAAGGGCTACGGAGCAATTGCCAAGCAGCTTGGTGAAAAAAGGTCCACTGTTGGAGCAATCATTAGAAAATGGAAGAAGCTAAACATGCCGGTCAATCTCAATCGGAGTGGAGCCCCATGCAAGATATCACCTCGTGGGGTCTCAATGATTCTAAGAAAGGTGAGGAATCAGCCCGGAACTACACGACAGGAGTTGGTCAATGACCTGAAAAGAACTGGGACCAACGTTTCCAAGGTTACTGTAGGTAATACACTGAGACGTCATGATTTGAAATCATGCATGGCACGAAAGGTTCCCCTGCTTAAATCAGCACATGTCAAGGCCCGTCTTAAGTTTGCATATCACCATTTGGATGATACAGAGGAGCCATGGGAGAAAGTTTTGTGGTCAGATGAGACCAAAATAGAACTTTTTGGTCATAATTCCACTAAGCGTGTTGGGAGGAAGAAGAATGAAGAGTACAATCCAAAGAACACCATCCCTACTGTGAAGCATGGGGGTGGTAGCATCATGCTTTGGGGGTGTTTTTCTGCACATGGGACAGGACGAGTGCACTGCATTAAAGAGAGGATGACTGGGGCCGTGTATTGTGAGATTTTGGGGAACAACAAGGTTCTAGGATGGCCCAGCCAGTCTCCAGACCTGAACCCAATCGAAAATCTTTGGAGGGAGCTCAAACTCAGTGTTTCTCAGCGACAGCCCAGAAACCTGACTGATCTAGAGAAGATCTGTGTGGAGGAGTGGGCCAGGATCCCTCCTGCAGTATGTGCAAACCTGGTGAAAAACTACAGGAAACGTTTGACCTCTGTAATAGCAAACAAAGGCTACTGTACCAAATATTAACATTCCTTTTCTCAGGTGTTCAAATACTTATTTGCCGCTATATCACACAAATAAATCATTAAAAAAAATCATGCATTATGATTTCTGGATTTTTCTTTTTAGTTTATCTCTCTCACAGTGGATATGCACCTACGATGAAAATTTCAGACCCCTCCATGATTTCTAAGTGTGAGAAATAGCAAAATAGCAGGGTGTTCAAATACTTATTTTCCCCACTGTATGTGTTTGATTGTGGACAGTTTGTTTATTCAAATGTAGCGAGCGCTGTATGTAACATAGCTTAAGATAAAGATAACGATAAAACTCCACTGGAAGTTTTGTATCCTGCTGAAGCTCAGTCTCTGCTGGCCACTAGACAGCACTCTTTCCCTTCAGAGCTGTGAGCAGCTGCTTGTCTGGAAATCGGCCCATCCTGTGCTACTGCTCCCGGATCAGAGTGGCTTGACACACCGACTGGAAAACAAGTGCTGCAAAGGCTGCTGGGAACTGGAGGATTTACTGTCTCGCTGCCAATCACATCAGGCACACTCTTAAATGTGAGCTGACTGTTCATCTCATTCTACACTCACACACATCCCAATATATGTCAAGTCTAAGTTAGAATAAATTCAGCAGAAAATAATGAAGCAATATTTGGAAGACATCAGTTCATTTATATTTATGTTTAATAATAATATTCTTTGCAGTGAATGAAAAATCTGTTCTCTGGTGTGTGATGGCCCTATTTCTCTCTCATTATGAGCTCAAACAAACTATTCTCTCAGTTGTGTGGAAGAACTTTCGTTAACTGTCTTATACAGTATTATCTTCTTGTGCAGTGGAGATTGTGGTGGCAGCAGATTCCTGTATCTTCTCAGACTGGGGAGTTCAGATTCAGTATAGATAGAGTTCTGCATGATATTTTTAAATTTCTTTGGATGTTATCACTTGATGAAGTGGGTGCTATCACAGATATGGGTTAGAAGGGGTCTGCTACTCCTGCTATAAGTTCAGATTGTTGTTATTTGTTATTAGAGGTGGCATCTAGCAGCCGGAGTGATTCTGATTCAGGAAAGTGACGCTGGTCAGATGATGTACATAAGATCACAAGAAGGCAGGTAGAGTAGATAGTTTTAGGACAAAATATTGAGCATCAGGAGATGAATGTTACTATGATGTCACTACATTTTACCATGATGTCAGGACATTTTTATTGTAATGTCTCTAAATTTTTGCTCTATTGTGAAGACATTTTTGTTGCAGTGTTAGTACTTATCTTAACATATCGTCAGTGCAGTTTTACTGTATTGTCAGGGCATTTTTACCATAAAGTCAATACATTTTTACTATATCTACAGACTATATACTACAAATTTGAACATAATGTCGGTACATTTAGACCCTTATGTCATACATATTTAATGTAATGTTAAAACAATTCTACTGTAATGTCACTATAGAATTTCTACAGGCATTCCTCTGCTTAAAGTTACAAATCTGTCTTTTTTCATGTTCACAATTGTGGTCGTTCAATAAGATGTATGATATATTCTGTGACAAGGAGCATATTCAACAGTTTGAGGCTGTTTCCAGCTGTTTATTTTGTAGCAGACTTGTTTCTACACAAGTTCATTCCCTAAAACCGCTCAAACGTTAATTTTCCTGACTTGTCATCATCTGTTGTTATCTGGAGTGGATCCATAACGTTTCTGTGTTGGACTTGTGTTGTGATGGAGGATGTGACTTTATGACGCAACCGTGACACAAACCCACACTGTCCCATCATCCTCATCCAGAGTCAATTATTAGGATAATACTACAGATGACATGACACATAAGCTATTACAATGATATCCTCTTTCAGTCATCTGATGAGTAGAGGATGAGGAGGATGACTCTTCTGGCTCTTCCTCTCACAGATCATAATCCGTTAATTTACAATGTGTGTGTTTGTGTGTGTGTGTGTGTGTGTGTGTGTGTGTGTGTGTGTGTGTGTGTGTGTGTGTGTGTGTGTGTGTGTGTGTGTGTGTGTGTTTATGTTAGACCCTTAAAACATTCCACGGGGCAATATACAACATCAATGCTCAAGTACATTATCCACACACACACACCTCTCCGTTGGCACTTTTTGCTATTTTTGTGTTATGAGTGGCTGATCTTTCACCTTTATAGTACCAAAACTGCTTGGTTAAACTCTGAGGAATACAGGAATGTTTATAAAAGTTTAGGATTGTCATATTAAATTTGAATGAACAGTAAGTATGAGATTTTTACTTTGTGAATATCTATTTAGATGTTTAATGTCATTTAAGCACTTGTCCCCATTAATTACCTTCATGAGCAAATATTCTATTCAGTGCTGTTTATCTGTGAATAAGGTAACAGAAAAACTACCGGGCCAATTTGGGTGAAACTTGGTTGTCGGATGTGGAATTGGCCAAGTTGAACACATTTTTTGCCTGCTGGTCAATAGAATATGAATATTTGAATGAACGATTGTCAGAATCTACAAACCTAATAGATTGAAAAAGATAGCCACATTTAGTGTGTGCTTCACATTTGCATGTCAGATAGAGAACTGACCTTTGACCTTGATGAAGGCCTCTCTCAGTGCCCTTCTACATGATTGACTGCACCTGCAGGACCTACAGCCTGCGTCCAGCCCTGCAGGATCAACACTGACTTTATGCAGGTGTCAACGTGTTCGACTGTGAGGTCTAAATCTCCTCTTGTACAAAGAAAATTATGCCATTTTTAGAGCAAGCATTTTTGTTGAGTGCTTTCTCAATAAAAAAGCAACTAAAGGATGTCATGCCACACAGGCCAGCAATTAGTTGTCTTTCTCTGTTCCTCTGTGCCTTTCGTTTCTTAAACTGACTCATTTACTGGCCCTAAAGTAATTGTGGTGTCGTTTTTTTTTTCATCAGAACGTGGCCACAGTGTAACTGACCAAAGTTTACAGCAAACAAAAAAAAGAAGAAAAGGAGGGGGGATGTGGCGGATTACCACTTTAAGCACCCAGAGGCTTAGTGCCACTATTATCCTCCTGTGGTGGATTTTCTATGGGAATTATGTAACAGTGATGCTTCAACACACATCAGTACACGGCTGTTGTCTTTTGGCTTTTTTCCACTGCTGCTCTGTCTATCTCCTCACTCCAGTTCTCAGCTTCCAGACGATGCACTGTGCTCCTCAGCGTCGCGACCAGAAACACCCAGTGACAGGCAGGGCAGACGGGCTGCGAGGGAAGGCATTGTCATGGCAACAGATTGACTGATGGGTGCCGCTGTGCCAATGCTGGAGTATTGATGAAAGGCACCATGAAGTATAAGAAGTTCATCACCATCATGCAGGCAGCTCTGGGTGTCGCCCCCCTCAACAAGAGAGAGCTGATCCCTCCACCACGCAAACTCTGGAAGCCTGCACGGTGAGTGTGTGTGTGTGTGTGAGAGAGAGAGTTATAGGTATAGTTTCATTAAATGTGTGTGTATGTGTATGTGTATGTATGTGGTGGGGTGGAGGGCATGTTTACTGGCTTAAATAGCTGCATAGATTCTATATTCCAATATTTTCACAGTTTCATAGTAATGAAGAAGAACAGACATACAACAAGTGAACAGTATACAAAAAGTATATTCAAATAAGAGGAGATGGACTACATCAGTCAACAAAAAAATTGTAATTGGATATAAACAGTTAGGTTAGCATATTTATTTAAATGTCTCCAGAAAAATTATACTATTGTAATTAATTTGTTTTAATGAATGAAGAATTTTGCCAGATTATTTCAATTATTGAAAAATTGAATTTACTTCTTTCTTAGGATATTTATGTGGTGTTTGGCTTCCATCAGGTGAAAACATTTGATAATAATAAATTTGGTAATCCCATTTTTTTTGTATAGTGACAATGGCAAAATATACGTATAAATGTTTCTGGATATGTATATAGTAGATCACAACAAGTACATTTTTCTTTTGTGTGTTTTTAAAATTTCTACATTCTACATTGATGAAAAGAGATATTCATATTGGGAGTTTGTCTGCATTGTAATTAAAGTTCAAAATAAAGTTCAGGCCTCCAAAGTGGGAGGAAAATGTAATGGGAAATAAGGTTCCAAATTTAATATGTTTTTTATTTATAAAATTCTTTGCTCAATTAATTCTAATTGTATTATTATGGGTTGTTAAATCCGGGAAATGAAGGTCTTCCGACTCAAGTCAAGGATCAAGGATCATCAAGTCTTTTTTCATTGTATGGCTAGTATAGGCTAATATTTTCTTTTATCCCAGATTTGGAGTGGGTCACATCTTGTGCAACACTTAGAAGTTTACTGATGAAACATCGCAGGTAAAAGCAACATAGCAACACAACCCAAAGCATAAAGGTGGTCTTAACATAAAGGCCTATGTAGGTGACTGTCTCACTTATTCACTCACTCTCTTGCACACACACACACACACACACACACACACACATATACACACACACACACACACACACACACACACACACACACACACATACACACACACTCAAATACATAAACACATGTCATGTACATGCATGTTTATATAATATTTTAAATTTTAAAAAATTAGTGGCTTTTCTTGGCATTTTAGGAAAGATTTGTAATTGCAAATGTTTTTTTCTGTTTCATTGTGGCTGTTCCAGTCTGATTAGTTTCCCATCTTCATTTTAAAATAAAGAATTGTTTAAAAGCAAGTTATTTTACTATATTTGATCATATGAGGGGGGGCTCCATACATACATATGCCTCCTAATTGGACAAATACACCACTGCTTGCACTAATATGACAAATAAATAGGGTCCTAAATTTGTGGTTCTTGGCCAGCATTAAGTTTCTTTCCTTTAGGATTTTCTAGAGCTCTATTTTCTTCTTAGATGCCTTGATTCTAGAGAACATTCACAGCTGCTGGTGTTGATGGTTAAAATGACATCTCTATGAAATGCTTTCACAAGGACAAAAAATGGTAAAAAAAAAGTGTTGGTCAGTTTCCAGAACAGTAAAAAAGAAAGAAAAAAAGCAATTTCTAAAATGAATAGCCCTACATTGATCTTTATTCATTATTTAATTATTATTCATTCATTATTCATTATTGTCTTTTAATGCACATGACTGTGAATCATGTTTCATATTGTATACATTGATTCCAGTGACTAAAGTAAAGTATTAAGATATATTAATTATCTGAAAATTTGATCCCTTTTTTCCAAACTCTGAATCTACAAAATTCACCCACCAATCATTTGTGCCTGTAAGTTTTTTTAGTGGACATGGGCAAGCAAGCTGAATGATAGAGCAAACAAAAAACAAAACAAAAAAATCCACCAAGGCACGATCTCACCGTACATCTATCAATTGAAACAAGATTTTTATATTATTTTTTTATTTTTTTATTTTATTTTTTCCACAAAGTGGCTGGAAAGGATCACTAGTATAGTGTTTAAACCAAGAGAAAAACATGTAATTTAGTATATTGGCACTTTTTTCTTCTCCATTTCAAGCACTGTAATAAAGATCTGAGCGTAATGCAGTCTGCTTCAAACTGATCAGACTTTCTATAACAGGAATTAATGATCAATAGCACCAAATGCACTATTAAGGTCTAACACCACAAGTCTTGAAAAAGTCCTCTGTCAGAATTAGTTACTTCCAAGATTGATATAAAATGACACCAGTGCTGTGCGCGTGTGACTGTGTGTGATTGTGTGTGTGTGTGTGTGTGTGTGACTGTGTGTGCGTGTGTTTGTGTGTGAGACTGGGTATCAACCTCATGCTAAATGCAGACTGATCTTTTAATTATATGAAGCAGTTGTACATTCCCATCTGGTCTGTACCTGTTGGCTTTGTCATCCTGTACCAGCGAGAGCACGTGCACACACACACACATACACACACACACACAAACACACACACACACACACTGAGGAGTCTTGCATGCAGCAGCAGTAGCAGCACAGCCATCCTCCCTCTCCTCCCTCTCCTCTCTCTCCCCTTCCCTGTCCTCCCTCTTTCTGTCTCCTCCTCAGTCTTGCTTGGTCTCCGCTCTGTCAACACCTCCTACATCTCTCTCTCTCTCTCTCCTCTTTTTTTTATCTGTACATCTCTCGGGCGTTCTGTTGTCGTCTATCACCATCATGCGTCTCGGCATCTCCTCCTTCATTACGGATATCCTGAGCACCTCCA